>OU343217.1:30464222-30815145 GCA_910596185.1 Chrysanthemum makinoi
GCAGAGAGAGAGAGAGAGAGAGAGAGAGAGAGAGAGAGAGATGCATGTGATTGTATCAGAACCTTCAGAGCTCTGAATCCGATTACGGTGTATAAAGCTATCAATCCGAATCATTAGTCATAAGCATATATGTTAGATATATATGTTGCCTTTTTCTTACTAAGAGAGTCGGTCTCTTCCACAATTATCCAAAGAAAACGGCTAGGACACACTTGAGCTAAATTGTAGCTTGTACTGGGTTGAAGGTGCCGGCCCAACTGAAATCTTATTTTATTCACCGATGTTGCATATATATTTAGGATAAAGATCAAATAAAAAGACAAATATCCGTAAAAAGATAAAAAGATTTTTTTTTCAAAAAAAGTTCTCAAAAAATTTCACAAGATCGGGTATTATGATGCATGAAAAAGTTGTGAAAAACTTTTTTCTAAAAGTGGATATTTTTCCACTAAAAAATTATGAAAAAATACGCTTAAGATTAAAAATTTTTTTTTGTGCATCAAAAATTCGTTTTTGCACCCAACTTCTTTTGACTTTTTTCATCAAAAAGAGCATTGCGATCTAATTAAAAAAGTTGAAAATTTTGTGTATCAAAATTTTAGCGATCAAAATTCGCTTTTTTGTGCATTAAAAAGACGATCAAAACTCAAATTATAAAAATGTTTTCACAAAAGTTTTATGCACCAACATACATGATATTGTGGAATTTTTTTGGAATTTTTGGTAATTTAAAAAAAATATATATATTTTTCTTCTTTTTACGGATATTTGTCTTTTTATTTTAAGTTTACCCTAAATATATATGGGATGTACTATTCATACGGTCCCTATGATTTGACTTCATAGTGGATTCCTTTGTCTCCCATTTTTCAAGATAAATACGTTTTTGTCGGGCCAATTCAAATTTCCGGGATAATTTTGCTTTTGGCTTATTAAACTTTTATATTTACTCGTTCAAGATTTTCGTGTTTATAGCTTTTGATATAAATAAAATTATAAAATAAAAAAAATAAAAAATGTAGCCACCGTATAAATAAAAACATAGCAACCGTATCAATAACTCAACCTATATATATATATATATATATATATATATATATATATATATATATATATATATATATATATATATATATATATATATATATATATATATATATATATATATATATTATGTTAATAAACTTATGAATTTTCTTAACTTAATTTTAATTTTAATTTAATAAAGTTAAAAGTTTTATCTATAATCACGTTAATCCTTGAGGTTTGACGTACTCGATCGGTCAAGGAGCAAGGTCGACTAATTTTGTGCTCGGTCATCCCACTGTGGGCAAAATGTGAATATCGGTCGAGGGTCACGATTTTGGAGAGATCGGTCTAAATAACGACCAATTATTACACACACAAAACTAAAGTAATACGGAGTAATAATAATAACCGTTTGATAAAAAAAAGAAAAAAAAGTAAAAACTTTTCTTAAAAAACTTTACCACATTACAACCTTATAAATATCAACCTCAAACACACATCAAACAACATTTCTATCAATACATTCAAACACATTATCTTAATTATGTCTTACAAGCTATTTTTTGGTTCTTCGTCTTCCGACGATGGTGAAAAAGTTATGAGTGAGTTTACGAAATTTGCTTGGAACGCGTACAATGCTTTGAATAATTTATGTAATGTTTTTATCTTTAATGAATTTTAAATTTGTTATTTAAAATATTTGAATAAAAAAAACTCAATCACCGATTGTGATAATTTAATCGTGTCTGATCATCGAAAAAAAAAAAGGCTGATATGAAAGAAGAGAAATGATATATAGACCTAAATTTAGGCCTAAACTTAGACCTAAATCCAAGTGTCGCAATCCTAATAACTGCAGACAGGGACCCACTTATTTTATAACCCATCAAAATGATACCAAGTGGTTTTAGGTCTAAGTTTAATCATAAGTTTTATTTCATTTATTGAAACAATCATGACCCACTATTAAAAAGACTAATAAAAAAGCACATAAAGTTTAGTACTATGATATAGTGGATACCAGTCTTACAAAGTTGCAATATATAAACCACTTGTGTGTTCCAATCAAAACAAGAAGTTCCCTATTGCCACGTAACAACCTGTGACATTTGACACCTACCAAACTTTCTTCACCCACTTTGATATCACCGTTAGCCGGCAACACAAGTGTTTTGTAGACATGGGTTCATTGGAAACATATGATATGGAGAACCAACAGCTTTTGAAAGTGATTCATGTCGTGAAAAATGACGAATTAATGTCTTATGTTCAAGTAGGGATGTTGAGGATGTTTTTAGGAAATGTTGGACAAGTGTTGTTTGGTACCAGGTTATGTTTGCTGCTGTTGGTTGTTCCTTTGGCTTTTGTTGCGAAATGTTTCGATTTTGGGAGTGTAAGTTGTTTTCTGGTAGCTTCTGATATATGTGAATGAATGAAATTAATGTAATATATGAATGTTTTATTAATATATTAGATTTAGAGTTTTTTTTAGTAAGTACTATTATGATCACCACCTTAAGTATGAGCTGATTATGGGGGTGTTTGTTTAAGCTTACTTATGAGCTTATTTATTTTTTGCTTATCATGCTTCCTCATTTTTGCTTATTTTGGGATTTATGAGCTTATATAAGTTTATTTTATATAAGTTTATTATGTCATAACAAACTTATATAAGCCCATAAGTTTCAATATAAGCCGAAAAATTTGAGCTTCATATAATGCGAAAAGACATAAGCTCATAAGCCCATAAATAAGTATAAACAAACTAATTTGAGCTCTATATAGAGAAAGTGTACAAATGCGTGTATAATAAATGATGAACTGACGATTGTCGTCTTAATACTAGATTGTGAAAACTAAGTTTGTCCGATTTGTATAAGGAAAGTGAGGTGTTTGGGATTGGTTTTTTAGAGTATTTATCTGCTTAAACATTAGAGTGCTTATTTTGAAAGTTAGAGGGTGTTTGGGATTGCTTATTTCTAGGTCACGAGCAGTTTTGTGTTATCCAAACTACTTTTACAACTCATTTTGAAAAAATAAGCATATTCTGATAAGCATGTAGAAAACTAGGAAGCTGCTCATTTCAACATATTTACTTGAGATGAAATTATAATTATTCTTTTACCCCTAAAAGTTTTAAACATGAGTTAGATTGCATTTTTTGAGTTAATTGCTTTTTGAGTATATTGCAATTGTTATTTATTTTTATTTTTTTAGCAAAATAAGCAAATAAAACACTATTTCCGAAAGTACTTAGCAGCTCATAAGTACTTATTCTAATGCAGAGGCACAAGCAGAAAAAATAAGCAATCCCAAACACCACCTTAAATGAGCAAATAAGCAGTTGAGTTGTGCTTGACATGCCTAAACATATGATGTTTGTTTAAAAAACACATTTGATGTTTAATCGACCATGGCATTAATCCATTAGCGTACGAGTAAGATTAGGCATGCTAATCATTTCTCTATACAGTTTTATCCAAATACGTAAAACTGTATCTGCTAAAGAATAAGTGAATAACCAGATAAGCACAGAAATAAGAAATCCCAAACACCCTATGATAGTTATTTAGTGTATTGGTAGTATAATATACAGAAACCTAGTGGATTTCATTCATTTGTTATCCTACATGACAATCTGATAATTAATTTTTGTATTCTCTAGCCATGGATTTTTGCTCTGAGTTTGATTGGACTTGCTCCACTAGCAGAGCGTGTGAGCTTTCTAACCGAGTAAGTAGCTATTAAATTAGTAGTTATTTTGAAAAGTATTACTGTTTATGGTGTATAAAAGACTAACACTTGTTTTATATTTTTCTAATTGTGCAAATTTAAAAGGCAAATTACATACTTCACTGGTCCTACAGGTACATTTCTAATTCAGTTTCATTTGTTTACTCTATTTTCTAGAAATATTGTTCACATTTATGTTTGGTTAATTATCTGTCTGCTTATTACCTTTTGAATTTTGAGTAAGCGGTTTCAAGTTGCTCATTGAAAACAACGTATTTTAATCGCAAACAATCAGTCAGGACTCAGGAAATCCCAAGCACCCTAAAACTGCTTAGTTTTTTCCAAACACAATAAGAAGATAACATAATAAGCAATCATAAAAACATCCTTTGATGAATTTTAAGATAACATTGATTGCTTTCTATTCTATCCAGCTATTGTCGACATTGAAAAGTTAATGGCAAGATAGATGAGTTTAACTGTTTAAGTAAACACTAATTAAAAATTAGTAAATTATGTGTATAATCTTGCCTATATTGGACAGTATATCTATGATAAATGATAATGAATTTCATGATATGATTGATAAACGTGGTTAAAACATATACACCTTGTTATAGGCAATTGTTAAATGATTCTACCAAAAATGTTATCGATCGATTCCAATGAATATTATCATTTTCTTTAATGATGATGTCTAGATATGTAAATGTTAACGAACTAGAATTGTTACAACTTTTCATGAAAATTCTAAAGATGCATTTTTGTTTTGTTTTTAAATACAGTTGTTCACAAAAAATGTGAAAATTAAATTAATTAATTGTTGGATCATATTTGCAGTGGGAGGGTTGCTTAATGCAACATGTGGTAATGCAACAGAGTTGATAATAGCTTTATTTGCTCTGCATCAAAGAAAGATTCACGTGCTTAAATACTCGCTTTTGGGATCTATTATTTCAAACCTCCTCCTTGTTCTCGGATCATCTCTCTTATGTGGAGGCATAGCCAATCTAGATAAAGAGCAAAGATATGATAGAGTAAAAACATCTTTCACATTCCCAAAAGAATCTTTAAGACCTCTTTAATTGGTAACAAGATGACTTATTCTGTCTTTTTAATGACTAACAGAAACAAGTGGGCGCAAACTCGTTGTTATTATTATTGGGGATACTGTGCCAGATTCTGCCAATTCTATTTAGATTTGGTGGCTTGGAGGCACCTAATGCGGCTACTAGTTCAGTTCTTGAGATGTCGAGAGCAAGCAGCATTGTGATGCTTATTGCATATGCTGCGCATATCTTTTCAGCTAAAAACTCAAAGTCGAGTTTTTGAATCACAAGAGGTTCGTTATATTACTCTGGTCATTAAGATTTTCACTTTGGAACCAATGGCCTTTGGTCTAGCGGTATCCGTGAGATGGTTATGTCCTCAACCAAGAGGTTGGGGGTTCAAGTCCCACTAAGGGCGAAAGTGAGATAGTTGTCGTTGTGTGAGAATGTATTTATTATAGTTGTGTTTGTGAGTTTGCCTTTCAAAAACCGATTTTCTTTGAAGTCAAATGATATTTGTTTTTACATGACGCGGCTTTTTACTAATTAGGAGGAAGACAATGATGAGGATGTGAAAGAAGAAAAAGCGGTGATAGGATTTTGTAGTGCATTTGTATGGTTAGTCATAATGACAGTCATCATAGCCATTCTGTCTGAATATGTTGTGGGCACCATTGAGGTATGTAATAAATCAATCATTTTATTTTCTAAACAAGTCCATATGTAATTATACGTTGTGCATTAGGTTGCATCAGATACTTGGGGGATCTCAGTGAGCTTTATTAGTGTAATTTTGCTGCCGATTGTTGGAAATGCAGCAGAACATGCAGGTTCAATTATATTTGCCTACAAGAACAAATTGGTAAGACACAAAATCATATTCCCACATTCTAAATGTCATACAATGCGTACATTGTTGTTCCATCAATGCGTTTCTACCTGCATGCTAGATAAAATTCTTTTTTGTGGTGTAGGATATATCTTTGGGAGTGGCCATGGGCTCTGCAACTCAAATATCAACATTTTTGGTAAGACATAACATACACACAAGCTAATTATATGATTCAATTCATCAGTGCACATATGTAGAGGTGGGAAAACACGCGGGCCAGGTGGTTTAGGTAACGGGTCAAAACAGATTATTTTAGTATGGGTCAAAATGGGTCGGGTTAATCTTATACACTGTTTCTCCAGATTTTGTACATTCTGTGTGACTAATTTGTGTGTTAGATATGATTACAAAGAAAGTATTATTGTGATAATAATATTTATATATTTCAAGGAAAGCAATTAGTAGGTTGTATGCATTAACAATGCTCTTTGCTTAATTTTGACCATTTGACTTGTTTCTTTATAGCTAGTTCTAAAATTTATTAACCAGTTGACCAGTCAGAGTTAAAAATAGCCCAAATCGACCCGAGTAAGTAAATGGGTCAAAATTTCCATCTCTTGACACATGAAGATCTCATGTTTTACATTATGCTGACCCTTCTATTGCAGGTTCCTTTGTGTGTTATTGTTGCTTGGATAACGGAACGGATGAGTCTGGATTTTGGACTTCTTCAAACTGGTTGCCTTGCCTTCTCCTCACTCCTTACAGCCTTAACTTTACAGGTTTTAACAAATTTCCAATTCATGTTTTGTAGTATGTAGTTATATCTGTTAAAATCACACTTACATTAAAATCTTGACACCATAATATCATCATAGTATCTTGCTAACATAAACAAAAGATTAATGAGGTCATGGAGAATAATTGCAAATCATATTAGACCGTTTGATATCCTGTGAAATAGAAATTCATTTTGTCACTTTTGAGTTTGAGTGACTGGCTTCTTGAACCATTCAGACTTTCAATCTACTGCAATGAGGCGGTAGAACGAATAGTGGCAGCTACACTAGTTTTCTTTAATAGAATTTTTCCCATATTTTTCAAATTGCTCTATATAAAAACATGTGTTCTTTTATTCTTATGAATCTCGTTGCAATAAAGAGTTGAATACAAGGTTGAAATAGGCAAGACATGATATTAGTCCCAAAATCTTCGGATAGGGATAAAAAGTACCTCGCTATCGCATTTATATAATAAATAGATTTACTGGTGATATGCAGGATGGAAGTTCACACTACTTGAAAGGACTGATCCTATGCCTTGCCTATGTAGTAATTGGAGCATGCTTCTTTGTTCAACATCGCCTCCAGTAAGTACTCTACATAACTTGGAACTCAAGTTCAATCCAAATTTTCAGTTTTCCAATTTAAAAATAAAAATGTTACCTTTTTATTATACTCAGAATTAAAATTAATCTTCTAAAATGACGATTCTAATTGCATATTTAACCCTTAATCCAAATTTGTGCACAGACCAATCACATGCCAATGACTTGGGCATTCAGTTGCTCTCTGAGAAACTTGGCATTTCGTCACGTTAAATCTCCAACTAGTAGGGTAGCCCTGAGGTCCTTCATCAGTATCGGCATTATCCGTGAGCTGAAAGGTCAAAGGTATATCAGTGTATGTGATCATCTGGGACTTGAAGGTGGCTTAGAGGGGTTTTTCTTTGCCCTTTTATATTTTACAATGTATTAGGTTCAAAATGAGGTTAGGGGCTCTTGAAACGAGGGCACTGTAGGAGCTTTCTGTTTGCTATAGGCTTTTTTAGATTAGATTTTGAAAATTCATTCATGCCCATTTTTTAGAATTTTAGTTGTTGATTTTTCCTTTTTTTATTCATTTTGAAGTCCATGGGGCTGATAATGCGTGATCATTAATCCAAAAGTCTTTCAACTCTTGGTTATCACTCGAAGTCTTTGTAGACCAAGGTTTGTGGCACAAAACTTGGATCTCTCACGAGCAACGCAAAGCTCCCATAAAATAAAGCTTTACCTCTATAAAATTTAAGTGGACGACTTGTACCCTTGGAACATAGTCAGTAAAGTAAATACATCTCGCATTAGCTTATCCAACGATTTGGAATGAGTGTGTATCCGAACTTAGAGAGCTAGGTGTCGTGCGTGTTATAGCACCTGCCACACCAGCTTTTGCCTTATAACATTTTTATAATACTCAACCAAAAGAATGGTACCGGATCGAATAAAAAGACTCAACAATTAAAAAGTCTAAAAAGCAACCTCTACTTGACACGTGTATCCCCTTTTCCCAATTGATAGGGGTAGTTTTGGAAACTTAAAATTATATTTAAGAACCCTTTTTAGAACATCATTTGTTACTTTTCCAACTATAAGCCATCTATTTTCTTCCAGGTTTGATTTCTTCAATCCCGAATCTAATTTTTTAATTCGTAATTTGATTTCTTTAATTTGATGTTCATTGAATTGCGCTAGACTGTGGTTAATCATTGTCTTCCTTTTATCATAACTTAATTGAATTCATTCAATAGCTTTGACATCTAGTCTTTCAATTGTTCAACTCACTGTGCTAAAGAATTACTATTTTTAGTGAAAAGAATTAACTATCTTTTTATTCATCTAGCTAATATATTTTTGAAAGGTCAAAGTACTAACATACTTTCAAATTTCACTGATCTAGCTAATATGACCTGGTAGTAGGTTACCGTGTCACCTTAATGAATTAGTCCTCTACTAACAATCGCTAGCTAGATGATAACGACCGCTAAAAAAACTTTAAAAATTTTTTAAAAAACGAACTTTATAAAAACATAAAATATAAAAAAATTTTAATTTTTTAAAAATGTAATTTTTTTAAAAACGTAAAATTAAAAAGTAAAATTTTTAAAACGTAAAATTTTTTAAAACGAATTTTTTTAAAAAAGCTGAAATTTTTTTACTTTTTTAAATTTAAATTTTTTTAAACGTAAGATTTTTTATAAAAACATTTTTAAATTAAAAAAACTAAAATTTTTGAAATTTTTAAAAAAAGTAATTTTAAAAGTTTTTTTAATGGTTATCATCTAGCACGGTCGGTCCTAGAGGACTAATATGCTAAATTTTGCCAAGGTGACTAACCTACTACCAACAAGTCATATTAGCTAGATCTAGAAATTTGAAAGTATGTTAGCTACTTTGACCCTTAACAAAATATATACAGACGTAATTCTCAAAAGACGTAGACCTTTAAACTTTCACCCTATTTTTTATTTTATCTTTCAAGTTAAATCTTTTAATACTCAATTTGTTAGTTCTTCTATTTATCTATATTTAATGGAATTGTTCATCAAAACCATGATAACAAAGATTTAATCTAATAAATAGTAAAATGTTGTAGATTTATTTTACTTTTACCAATGGAATTCAATTTAATCATGTTGTTTACCATTTTCTTTACTATCAATTTTGAAATCATAAATTGAGAAAAATGAAATAATGATGAATCCGTGGAGGATATCGGTCTAAATGGATGGCAATAGAGCTTTAGCATTTTACAAGTCTTTAGAATGTTCCTCAATAGATGTTGAAAGTTGATGTCAACTTGTGTTTTGTTGCATATCATACTCACCCATAAAGTGTGTATTTTATTTATATTTTCAAGCGTGGGTCTATGCATCAATAAAACGAGTTGTTCATCAGTTCTATTTAACTTTCTTCATTAGTTTTATTTCATCAATAAAACAGTTGTTCAGCTTTATTGTTAATCGCTTATTTCATCAATAAACGAGTTGTTCAGTTCTATTTAACTTTGTTCATCAGCTTTATTTCATCAATAAAATGAGTTGTTCATCGCTTTTATTTCATCAATAAAACGAGTTGTTCATCAGTTTTATTGTTCATCAGTTCTATTTAACTTTGTTCATCGATTTTATTTCATCAATAAAATGAGTTGTTCATCGCTTTATTGTTCATCTGTTTTATTTCATCAATAAAACGAGTTGTTCATCGCTTTTATTGTTCATCAATAAAAGTATTGTTCATCAGTTGTTTAAAAGAAATCGTAATGTTCATCTATTTGAGTCACAATGTTCATCAATTAGTTTTTTTAATGTTACATTATTATGTTCACCGCTTTCTTTGATGTTACATTATAATGTTCATCAATTACATCATTTGTTCATCGGTTTTTATAAACAAATAGTGTTGTTCATCAGCTTTTCCAAATAAAAAATTACATTGTTCCTCGCTTAGGTACAATCAGCCTTGTTCATCCGTTAGTCTTTTTTTACCAAGATAAAAAAATATATATTAATGTTCATTAGTTCATCGCTTATTTTTATATTGTTCATCACTATTTTTATAACGCTATCGCTTGTTTTTATATTGTTCAACATTTTAAAAATAGCTGCTCATCGCTTTTTGATATTGTTCATCTTGTCTAAAAGAAATCGCAATATTCATCCGTTAGTTGTTCATCAGCTTCATCGATTAGTCTTGTTCATCGCTTATTATTGTTCAAGCAATAAAAAAGATATTCATCAATTCTTTTAAATTTTGTTCATCAGTTTATCGGTATTCAAAAAAGTCATAATGTTCATCAATTGTCTAAAAATCAAAATGTTCATCGCTTATGGTCACAATGTTCATCGCTTTATCATTTGGTTGTTCATCGCTTAAAAATAAACAAAAATAACAAAAATGTATTTTGGTATACCAATTAGTGCATTTGAATGTACTTTTATAAGAAAATCTCTTTCAGGCATTTTATCAAACACTTTGTATGCACTAAATATGACTAAGACGCTTCATTAATGCAATATCTCACTCATATCATATCGGATTTGAGTGATTCAAATTTCTGAGTAAAGAATGATCAAAAGCCTACAATTTTCATGTTTTAAGTTTTGTAAAATTCGACTTTTAAACTAGTCAAAATTAGAGCCGAAAATACCAAAAATTTCAAGAAAATCAACACTCACTGAAAAGTTGAAAAAAAGTTACGGGTTTATATAAAAATGCATACCAAATTAAAGAGAATCAAATTTAAAAATTATGGCGAAATCGGTTTTTTATAAAAGTTTGTCTTTTGAAAGTTATTTACGTTCGAAGTTTTGGGGTGAAATAAAAAAACATGTTAAAAGGACCAAAATGCCCCTAACCAAATTTAATAAGAAAAAAAAGAGAGATTGGATGGAGGACACATAACAATCAATGATAAGCTTTTTAGCATTTTTATTTTTTTTTCACTTTGCAAGGATCTCAACTCCCAAAAGAATACCCTCCTTCGTATACCACACGTTATCAGACTCACATTTTATTTACTTATTTAGTATTCTCTAAAATAAAAAATAAATAAATAAATCCATAACATCACGTTTTGGCTTTGGCAATAGCACCAATACACCCATGGTGCATGACCTATAAGGTTGTGCACATTAGTGATCTGGGTCAGCTGTGTAATATCAGCTTTCTCTCTCCAACGACCTGACGACGATCTAGTTGCCACAAAGGATGACCTAGTGTATTTTTCTTTTTTCTTTTTTTTTTTTCTTTTTTTTAATTCAAATATTTTTAACAACAAAATTAAACTTCATTAATAAGAATACTTAAACATTACAACAATAATTAAAAACTTAAACTAATAAAACGTAAACATTATAATACTGCGTAAAATCCACAAACTCCGTAAACTCGCTCATAACTTTTTCCTCGTCAGAAGACGAAGAATTAAAAAATATCTCGTAAGACATAATTAACAAAATGTGTTTGAAGGTGTTTATGAGAAGTTGTTTGAATTGTTTGTTTAAAAATATGTTTGAGATTAATATTTATAATGTTGTAAAAGTGGTAAAGTTTTTTTTTTTAAAAAAAAAGTTTTTTATTTTTTTATTTTATTTTATTTTTATTTATTTTTTTATCTCCAAAGGTACAAATTTTTTGTCCAAAAGTGAGAACACAAGTCGGTCGGCACAACGAAATAGTTCGTCCATAAATTGCCCCCCAACCGAAGGTCACCGAACACCAACAATGGTCGATTGGTCGGTTGACCTCTCCTCCAACCGACCCACTGTTGTTAGCCTAACGCTTGACACCTACCAATCTCATTATTGATCTTTGCCATGGACGATCGACTGGGCTTTAACAGCTAGAAATTACCACTTCAATGCAATGTCGGAGTTTGTTACACAAGGTTTCAAAATGTGTGTTTTTTAGAGCAAGAGGTAGCTTATGGTGCCTAGGTCGGTGCCATGATAAAAGTGTCGTCATTTCAGTATTTTTTTTTTCTATAACACCACAATTTATCACTCAACTCAAATTACCGTTCTTTCCAACAAAAGTGGTATTATGGATAGAAATGATGTCATGGATAAAAAAAAAAAAAAAAACCCTACCGTGTTGGCTGGCAGGGACGGCGCGAGACTGCGAGAGTCGATGACACAAGATCTGGTATGGTGGTTGCGCTACAAGTTAGGTTGGTACCAATGCACTAAGGCTAACAGGCAAGGGTACTTTAGCCTCTTTATTTTAACCCTTTGAAACGAAGTATTTTTGTTCAAACCACTTACTATTTATGTTATTGCACCATTTGAAGTTAGGCATGGTGGTCACCGCTTCAACTCCGCCAACAACAAAGAAGACTTCACCACTCAAAAAATACTTCATTTAAATACAAATATACCAACAATATACTCTTTTGCACACGCACACATAAATTTTGGTGCTTCCACAACTTGGTGGTTGCACCGCCGAGTTCTCAACAAAAAAAGAGGGGCAACTTTGGGGGGAGGGAGGTGGCGTAATAAGGATGATCGTGGTGGTGGAGGAGGTTAACGCGTGGAGATGCTGCCATTAAACTAGCCTTATGTCATCCATAGATGAGATCCGTCTATTTGGTGTGTATCTATCAGATTATATTTAGGGATTAGGTTGTAGAGTAGCAATATACTTTTTCAAATATATCGATTTTGGTACGTGGACTTTTAAAAAGTTGTAAAAATGTAATGAACTTTCATAAGTGTTTCAATTTGGTACGTGATGATGATATGTCATGTTATAAGTGGTGTCACGTGTTATACTTTCAGGTATGACACGTCATCATCACGTACCAAATTGTAATACTTATGAAAGTTCGTTACATTTATACAATTTTTTTAAAGTATACGTATCCGATCGGTACATTTGAAAAAATACATTTACACAACTTTCATGTTGATGTTAACTTGCAAATCCGTTTGTTTGTTTTATCTCATATGTTGGGTGGATGAGCTTATGTGACAAAGGATAGAGTCATAAGTCCTAACCTTATTTTAAATTGTTTACAAGCTTATTAACTTGAACTTAATAGTTTTTCATAAGTTGAAAGTAATAAAATCACGAACCATAAAAAATAAGCTTAGCGGCTTGTGTGTTACATAAGATCAAAAGGCAACATATAAGCTAAAACAAACACCTCCGAAAACCCATAAATTCTACATTTTATACGGATGTTTCCACGCCACATCACATGTTTTCATTGTTGTTCCTTGATGAGATCAGGTATATAATCTTCGGGCAACTTACTGCATACATATAATTAATTTCTCAGCTAAATAAATACATGTGGTTTTTAACTATAATGAAATTCTGATTATTGACAGTAAGTGTTGCAATGACACGAATATTTAAACTGAATAGAGTGAAAAACGCAAACAAGTAATGAAATTCCACTTTAGTAGAGAGGAGTTATTCTCTATCACTGTCATAGAAGGTGTTTGAAGAGGTCCCGAGCACCAATATAAATCAAGTTGGCATGGTGTCTCACCACTTAAAGTTGTGTATGTTCTCGACAAGATCACTTAGCAGCTACTGTGTGTGTTAATACAATTCTGGGCGCTCCCTTGCAAAGATTAGTTTAAGCTAACTTCTCCAGGAATAGACATCGTATTAAGTATGTGTTGAATCTAAGCTGCTAAGAAAATACACCGTTAGTCTCACCGCGAACGGGTTCGCGGTCACCCGGCGTGAGAATGAGTCTGGTTTTAGAGATAAAATAGGTTCTAGAGAGAATGAAAATTTGTTACCGTTTGAATAGTGGCGAAGCCTCCATTTATATGGTTGACCTTTTTGTCGTGTTCTCAAGGTCACGGGCCATGAGAGCGACAGTTAGTAAGTGGAGAGTGACGTGGGTCAACTCAGAGCTTGTCCGTTCTTTGTGATAGCGGCGTTTTGGGCGGAGTTGTCCGCTTTCCTTTTGGGGCTGCGGTGATAGTACGCGCAAACCTAGGCAAGATTCCTTACCTTTTACGTGGACGCGGTTATGTCCTTCCTCGGACGTGCCTATTGTCCAGGTGTCCGAGCGCACGCCTTGGTTATGGTTAAGTGGCTTCCGGCCGGGTTACGTGTCATCCGCGCTTTGGCGGTATGCGTCGGGGATCATCGCGATCAAGTCCCCGGTCTAGTATGTTTGTTGCTTCAGGACAAGCGTTATAGACTAAGTTGTTATCCCCGGATAAGCGTTGCCGGTTATCATTGCCAGTTATACTATGGATAAGTATGGTTCGTGATTTTTCCATTTATGTGTGGTCCCACTTATATCCTGAATGGCGTTGGTGGCCTTTGGATTAGCGAACGATTCTTGACCGGCGTTTTCTGACGACATGACGTTTTGGTGCTTCTATCTCGCCGTTGATCTAAAACAGATCGAGCCGCCTAATATGAGCTGGAGACGTGGCGACTTTTCGCCCTTCGATTAGCTCCGGTTTTACTTCTAGGAGTATAAATACCCCACTTTTTTTACCTTTGTAGCTACTGTTGCCATTTCGTCTTGGCGTGTAAAGAAAAAGCTTATCAAGCCCTTTGTGTGCGCCTTTTCTCGTTCAGTTAGGTTTTTCTTCCCTTACTATAGTTCCATGGCTAAAAAGCGCTATGCGATTTTACTTGCAAGTTATCACGAAGGATCTTAGTGATTTTGCTCTAAATATCATATTCCTCCCAATCGTTCATCCCCTTCTTCTGGTCCTAATGAAACCATAAGAGACGCTCGCAGTGGTAAAATAGGCGATACACTAGGTTTTTGAATTTTGCAATTTTAGGATTCCTCTTTCCGCGTTCTTGTGTAAAGTTTTGGAATATTTTCGAATCCATTTATCCCGCTTGTCCGCTTTAGCGTGCTAGGATTAGCCACTTTGAGATCCTCTGTCGCGTCCATGGTGGTACCCCTACCGTGCCCTTGTTTAAGAAGTTCTATTACTCTGGGATGAAAGATGGGTGGATGACCCCGAGAAGCGTAAGGGTCCTAAGTCGCTGGTTGTGCCAGCTGCCATCTGCTCCTTTGGATTCTTAGAAGATTGGAAGGAGTATTTCTTTGGGTTGACGCAAACCGTTTTCCCTTGAGCATCTCGTGGAATGATAAGGTCTCTGCTGACCGTGATCCACCTCCAACCGATGACGACGTTGACTTGGAGTTGCGCCTTCTTGATACGCTGCCTGGCGTTCGCTTAGAAGTTTCCGGAGCCTTTCCTTTGTGTGATTGGCCTTAGCCGTGCCTGGGATGACGCTACGGCGCGGCCTACATTTATGGCCTCGGATACTGAGGGTGGGGGTTTTTTTTATAGGGTTTGTCACGTCGTATCGTTTTTATTTTTGTTTTATTACTAACGCCTGTTTTGTTTTGCAGAAATGTCTCTCTTTGCTTTTATCAACATGCCGGATCCGTTCGAGGTGACTTCTGGTGAAAGAACTTTGCAAGAGGGCGAGAAGACGCTGCAAGATGAAACTGTTGGGCGCGTCATCGAACCCTCCGAGAACTTGATCACCTTGGTCCAAGAGACCATTGTGGAAAATGTTGAGGCGGCAAAAACAAGTAAAGCTACTGGGAAGAAAAGAGTTCGGCTTGATGTTCCCGCCAAGCAGCCGGGGAAGAAGAGGATTACTCCCGTCCCGGAGCAAGGGTCCGGATCTGCTGCTGGTAAAGGGTCCTTCCTTATTTTTGTCGCTTCTCTATATTTTTTTTTGAATGGAGAAATGACCCATGTTTTCTTGGTTATGTAGGTGGTTCTACCGCAGATCCTATTACCGTTGTGGAGCTTCGTGACGAGTCCGACTCTGAGCCCCGCCACCTGGACACCACTGTTGCCTCTTCTGAGGCTACCCCGCTCCCACAGTCTGATCCGGATGCTACTTCAAAGACATCCATCAGTGTTCATCATGAAAACTTGGATACTGAGATGTCCGGTCCCTCTCAGCCGCCACCTTTGCAGCAGGAGAGTGCCTTCGGAGCTGGGTCTACGCCACAAGACCATTCTGGCCACCGTCCCGCGGCTTCGGATGATGACTTTTACGAATCCCTATCCGTGGATACATCAGAGGCGAAAAATGTTTATGTTCCCAAGTGGCTGCCCACCAATGACTTTCATATGAACGATGCTTGGATATGTCAGAGTATGTTGGATAATTTTGCAACTCCCGGTTACTTGTCTATACTGCGTAACATGCCACATACAGATTTACTGGAGCAATATAATATGATGACCGTGCAACAAGCTTGCATGTCTTCTCGGCGCCTACGTTTGGAGTTTGAGCTAAATTAGACTACCAAGTTGAACAAGAGGCTCGAGAGGAGGGACAAAAGAATTGAAGCTTTGAAGGGGAAAGTTCAGGGGTTGGAGACAGAGGTTGCGGAGGCCAAGGAGCTCCGCGAGCGTGTTGTGTTACTTGAGTCATAATCTGAGGAGATTAGGAGGTTGCGATAACGCGTGGTGCATTTGGAGGGGATGATTGCGCCCAAGGATGAACAATTGGCCAACTTGACTGTTGAGAATGCAGAGTTGAAGGGTAAGGTCGCTGGTCTTACCTCCGTGTGTGATGGTCTTAAGGACCAGGTCAAGGGGATTGGGTCGCTTGAGGAGAGACTGAAGGAACGTGAGCAAGAGGTCCGAAGCACCTACGACACCCAGCTTGAGCAACTGGATCAGAGGTTATCAGATTTGAACCGTGACTTCGATGAAGAGTTGTTCCCCAACACTCTTCTTGCTATTGAAGGTAAGCGGTGGGTGATTGGACATGGGTTCCGTAGGGCGTGGATGTCGTTTAAGCAATCTGAGGAGTTGCAGACGCGGTTGGGGGATTGCATAAGTAAGGCCATTGCTGAAGGCCTAAGGCAAGGTTTGGAGGCGGGGATTGTCCATGGGTCCAAGGGTTTAAAGCTGGAGCAGGTTAAAGCTTATAATCCGCGGGAAAAAGAGGTTTACCGCGAGTCTGTCATCTTCCTTAGTGATCTTCCATTTCCTCTGTTAGATTCCTTGGAGGCGTGTAAAGATTCTTCTCTGGAATTCCTTATGTCCCAGCTGGTGTTGCAGGAGGAGCGACCCAGTGGTTCGGGGGACTTTGCGTTCAATGCCCCGACGGCAGAGGAGGTTGATCTTCCTAGTTCCCTATTGCAGACCATTACCCGACGTCCACACGCTATTGCTGCGTATAAAGAGAGGAAGAGTCGGGTGTATGGTAAGAGGTTTGACTTTTGGAACCCTGAACTGGTTGTCTCCGAGGTGGTTCACCAAGTTACTTCTACAGGGGAGCCTTCTATGGTGATTGTTCCTCCAGGCCCGACCCCTTCTGCCGCGATAACTGGTCCCACCGGGGAAGACGAGAAAGAAGAGGAGGAACAGCCTACCCGTGATGACATGTTCGACACGAGCATACTTGATCGTGCCGGGGATGTTTGAGGTATCTTTCCACGAGCGGCATTTAGACTATGCCGCCTCTCTAGTTTATGTGAAGCTTAGCAACATTCTGTTTTACTAGGGCCGCGGTTGGTGCGGTGCCTTCATTTTTGTAATCCGGGGGTATGCCCTTATGTACTTGTAAGAAATCCTTTATGGACTTAATGGAAATAATTTTAGCTTTATTTCGCATATGCTTTTTTGTTGGCCAGAGTTGTTTGTTCCGGACTTTGATTTGTACCCGTGGCTGTACTTTAACAGTCCTGGGGTAACATGGGGTGGTCAATGGGTTTGCAATACCATTTACATGCCTGAGTTAATTTTGAGGTTGCGTCGCCCTCGATGCATTGTTTGTCGCGGAAGTGAGAGATGTACAAGAGATGTGCAAAAATGAAAGAAATAAATAAATCTGTGTTTTGGAAAATTTGTAGAGTGGGCCAGGCTTCTACATTTCATTAATAACTAGAAAACATTACAATAAAACGAAAGGAATGAAATTTTGAAAGCTTCCTCACTGTTGTGCGGATCGGATCCGCGATCAACTTACAAAAGGTGGGGAAAACCATTCTATACTTACACATAACATTTTTTCAAGTTTCGGATGTTCCACGTCCTTGGGAGTAGCTCCCCATCCGTGCCTCTGAGCCTATACGCTTCACTTCCTAGTGCTTCCACCACTTCATATGGTCCTTCCCATTTTGGACCGAGCTTTCATGTGTCCTCCGCTTGACTAGCTTCATTACTGCGGTACACGAATTCTCCGGGCCTGAATGCCGTGCTTCGTACCTTGGCATTGTAGTACTTTTCCATTCTTTCCTTGCTACGCGCTTCTTCGATGGCAGCGGCTTCCCTCCTTTCTTCCAGGATGTCTAAGTTCAGACGGAGATTCTGGTAATTGGAGACTTGGTTTACGGTCGTGCATCGGAGGCTTGGCATTCCTATCTCGACTGGGATAACCGCTTCAGTGCCGTAGGTAAGGGAAAATGGGGTTTCCCCGTTGCTTGTTTTAATCATAGTTATGTGCGCCCAGAGCACATGCGGCACTTCTTATACCCAGTCCTTGCTTCCTTTTTCTAGCCTTGCTTTAATGCCTTCTCCCAAGCTTTTGTTCGCTTTCCACAGTCCATTTGCACTGCGATGCTTGACCGAGGCGATCGTTGCTTTATGTTGAGCTTTTCGCACCAGCCTTTAAACGGGTTGTCGCGAACCGCTTTCCGTTGTTCGACACTATTTCTCCCAAGGCAGAATCGACGAACTATGTTATCCCGCATCGAACTTTTCACTTGTCTTCCCTGTGATAGGCAGAGGTTTGGCTTCAATCCACTTGGTGAAGTAGTCTATCCCTACAATCATGAACTTTACTTTGTCGGGTCCTTCTGGGAAAGGTCCGCAGATGTCCAGGCCCCACTTGTAGTAGGGCCAGGGAGAAGTGATTGGGGTCAGGTTTTGCTGCGGGTTCTTTAGCACTAGGCGGTGGACCTGACAATCTTCACATTTTTGTATTAGCTCACAAGCGTCTTTGTGCATTGTCGGCCAGTAGTACCCGAATCGGATTGCCTTGGCCACCACCGCGCTTGGTCCCGAGAGTGCATGCTACACGACCCTTCATGGATCTCTCGCAGCACATAGTTGGCTTGGACGGGGCCTACACATCGTAGCCATGGTTCTAGGAAAGATTTCCGGAACAGGATTCCGTCCCTCAATGTGTATTGCCTTGCCGTGATCCGTAGTTTTCTAGCCTTGTTGTCATCCGCCAACAATGTTTCATCCCTTAGATATTTAATCAGGGGTGTCATCCATGTATCCCCATCTTCCTCCACGATTGCCAATACCTCCCTTTCTTCGATGGACTTCTCCTTCAGACTTCCGAGCACTGTTTGTCGGTGAGCAAAGCCGGTGGATGCAATCTTGCTCAAGGCCCGTCGCTTGCTTGTTCCGGCTCGAATCGGTCTGTCGATAGAGAACGTCCGAATCCTTCGATCGCTGCTTTGGCCTTTGCTAGGTAGCGTGCCATACTCTCCTCCTTTGCCTCAGACGCTCGCTTATCGATTTGCCACGCAGGCGGAATCCACATTTGCCGATAGGTCTTTTACTTGCATCCGTCTGCGATCCTCGCCCTATCTGCGTCGATTTTCTCGTACTCACCGTTGTTGGATGCCTCAATTCAAAACGTAGGGTATGTGAATTCCTTTCCTCGTGATTTGTTAGGATTAGGCATGCCCCGGAACCTTCCCGACATGAGGATCCCCCGTGAATAAATTCCACGGCCTCGTACGGTTGTTTCTCCCCTTGGTTATCTCGGGGCTCCTTCTTACGGGATTTCGGCGATGAAGTCCGCTAGCACTTGCCTTTAATGGCTGTCCGGTCGGATAGCGATGTCATGCTCGTCAAGTTCTATTGCTCATCCGCCATTCTTCCGCTTCTTCTCCGTCTTTGTCGTGCTTCTGCTTCCCTGGTTGATCGTGATCACCGCCACGGGGTGTGCTTGGAAGTATCGCCGCGAACTGTGCGGGACGCATACACCAGTGCAATGACAAGCTTTTCCATTGGGGTGTAATTCACCTCCGGACCCTTTAGGCGCGGCGACCGACAAAATATACAGTTGTTGTCTGCGACTCCTTTGCGCCAACAAGACCGCTTTACGCCTTCACGGGACGGCGGTACATGATCAGTTCTTCTTTTGGGTGTGGTGCGATAACCATTGGTAGGTTGGCAATATGCTGCTTCATCTCTTTGAATGCATGTTCTGCTTCGGCCGTCCAGTTAAAGTCACTCTTCTTGATGCACTTCTTTAGTGTCTTGAAGAATGGGAGCGATTTCTCCGCTGATTTGGACATGAAACGGCTCAGACTAGCAAAATTTCCATTCAAAGATTGCACCTCCTTTTTGGTTGCCGGGGATCTGAGCACGGCCACGGCCTTGGACTTATCCGGGCATGCTTTGATGCCCTCCCTGCTTATCACATGTCCCAGGAACATTCCTTGTTCTGCCCCAAACGTGCATTTTTTGGGGTTTAGTTTCATGTTGATACTTCGTAAGGTTCTGAAAGTTTCCTCCATTTCCCTGAGCACTTCGTCTTCTGAATGGCTTTTGATGACTAGATCATCAACGTATACTTCCAAATTCCTTCCAATCTGTTTGTCAAAAACTTTATCCACTAGCCTCTGGTATGTGGCACTGGCGTTCTTCAAGCCGAAAGGCATTTTAGTGTAGCAGAAGATACCCTGATTTGTGTGGAATGCTGTCTTTTCCTCATCCCCGGCTACCATTTGTATTTGGTGATACCCTTTATATGCATCAAGGAAGCACTTAAACGGGTATCCGCAGAGAGATTCAACTTTTCAGTCGATCTCCGGCAGAGGGTAACAATCCTTTGGACAAGCTTTGTTCAAGTCTTTGAAGTCCACGCACATTCTCCAGCTCCCATCACTCTTTTTAACAAGGACTGGGTTAGACAACCAGTCGTGGTAGTGGACTTCCTTCATAATCCTCACGCAACCAACTTAGTGACATCTTCATTAATGGCTTTGTTACGTTCCGGGGCTTGTCCCCTTTTCTTTTGTCTTACAGGGCTATAACCCTCCTTGACATTCAGCTTATGTTCCGCGATTGTCCGCAGAACTCCAGTCATATCAGAGGGTTCCCAGGCAAAGATGTCCAAGTTACTTTGGAGCAAGTCACAGAGGCTCTTTTTTCCTTTTTCGCTTAACCCCCTCCTATGGTTATTGTTTGGTCGGGGAATCTAGGGTTAATCGCGACTGCGATTCCTTCCTTCGTTTCTACTCTACGGGATAAACGGATGGTGTGGTTCGTTCACGACCATTCTCTGCTCAACCGAATTACTTTGTTGCTGTGCAAGGTTACAACTCAATGTAGGGAACTTCAACATCCCGGTGTCGCGTGGATGGCACTATTCTCATGACCGATCCCGCCACCGATAATCCCATTGTAAAGGGAAGGGGACCGTACCACCATGAAATTCATCCAAGTGCTAGCTGTCCTTTTCCCATCTCCCAATGTTACCTCCTAGAGGATCTGTCCTAGTGCCCATGAAAGTTCCCCAAGCTAATAACGGTGATGAAGCGGGATCAGCCTTTTGCGTATATCCTGCTCTTATTAAAGCAATGCTCGTACAGGACCTCCGGACTGCCGTTATCCACGTACATCCTGTGGATTGCATACCCCTCTACATCCGCCTTGATCATCAGCGGATGGTCGCCCCAATCGTCTCCGATATAGGGGAAAGGATATTTCAATGTTTGGGACCGAGTCCGCGACAGCTTGGGTTTGATGATCCGCCGCCACGCTTTGGACCATGTATATGGCGGTGAGCTTTATCCTTGGCTGCGGCGTCCTTTTTTCCCACCTTTTGGGGCCACCGCTTCTTCCGGGCCCCGTTCTTGATCTCCTTGACCAAGTGTGCGAGTTGTCCCGACCGACCGCTTCCTCTATCTCGCTTTTCAACCGATAACACTCGTCGTTGTTATGCCCTTTCTCTCTCGTGGAAGTCGCAGATTTGTCTTTGTTCCGAGATTCGATTGGGCTAGACATTGGCGGAGGAGCCGTAAACTTGACAAGATCCATGGCCGGGATTTCCTTTAGAGTTTTAGTGAGGGGTGAACCTGCCCCTCTCTTTCTTTCGGGCCTTGAGCGGCTTTTGAATTCCCCTTTTCTTTCGAAAATCTGGATGTTCTTCTGCCCACCATCATTGTTCCTCCATTGGGAGTGTTTCTTTTGACCGGTTTGCAAATGCGGCTAGTTCACCTCGGAGAAATGCCTTCACTACTTTCCACATCTCGTCCCGCTGGGGAATGTTGTCGTTGAGCCTTCCGACCGCCGGGTTTGTTATCCCATGCATGAAACCTGATACTCTCATACACTCCAGGGCTCCCTTCACATGCATGCTTTCCGTCTTGAAGCGTTCCACAAATGCTTCGTGGATTCCCTTCCCGCTGCTTTATGTGGTGCAACTCAACAGATCTTTGTATACTTCTTCTGGCTGGAAGTATGAGAGGAAGCTTGACCTTAGTTCTTCAAAGTCAATGCTTTCGGCGCCGCTAGCCGTCAAACCGTGACGCTAGCGTGACCAATTAGCGTGGAGTTGAACATGTGGCACCATGTGGGCATGGCCCATCTTTCCACTTTGGCCGCTGTCCGGAAAATCTTCGATGATCCTCCGTCTCTGTCCCATCGTAAGTTCCGATGTGAAGTGGCATCCTTTTCCTTTTTGGGAATTCAAAATCCCGTATTCGGCGAGTGAAGGGTCAGATCCGCCACGCCATACGGGAATAGAGTTCATCGGATTCCCTTCCTCCTTTGCTCTTTGGGGTGGACTTCCAATGCCCTCTTGTGCTTTCTTCACTTTCTGGAGGGGACACTTCTCCGTTGCTCACGCGGCATGAGTGATATGTTTCCCCCTGCGCGGACTTTGAGTGAGAAGCACCGCCGCTGGTCAAGCTCCGGCCACGGTGTCTCGTCGACGAATCTTTTCGACAGCGTGCCCCGCTTTCTTTGCCTTTCGGCTTCTTTACGTTACTGCGGGAAGACACCTTTGGTAAGTCCGAGAACACGGTTGGTTTTGGTCACCAAGTCTTGTGGTCACGCGGCGGACATTCTTTTTCCAAGCCTTGAGAATACATCCGGCCTCGGCCTCTTGGCTTCCGGACGGCTCTTGTCTCTAGAACACCCATCGCTCGAACTGCTGAGTCTCGAGAAGACACTCCGTGACTTGGAATACTCCGAACGGTCTGACCTGGCACTAGGACTGGCCCTGTGCCTCCTTTTAGATGCCCGTTTTCTTTCAAACTCCGGGCGGGTATTCCGGGCGTGTTCTCGAGATCTCTCATTCCTAGTCTCATCATCGAAATCCAGACGGGTCTTGACCCGGTCTAGTTTTTCTTGATGGACCTTTTCCGCCATTATGGGCAAGATTTGATGGTAGTGCCTTTCGCAGAACTCCTTTATTGACGCATCTGTTGCGGCATTAGGCGATATTGTTCTCGCGTCTTGCACTTTATCCTTCCCACCCGTATTTCGACCGTGGATGCTCGGGGACGGGAAGGGTTTTCTGCCGGGTTACTCATTAGAGTTTTTTGGAAACGCAGTTATGTTACTGGTCCCACGGATGGCGCTAACTTGTTAATACAATTCTGGGCGCTCCCTTGCAAAGATTAGTTTAAGCTAACTTCTCCAGGAATAGACCTCGTATTAAGTATGTCTTGAATCTAAGCTGCTAAGAAAATACACCGTTAGTCTCACCGCGGAACGAGGTTCCGCGGTCAACCTCCGGCGTGAGAATGAGTGCTGGTTTTAGAGAGATAAAATAGGTTCTAGAGAGAGAGTGAAAATATGTTACTGTTTGAATAGTGGCGAAGCCTCTATTTATATGGTTGACCTTTTTGTCGTGTTCTCAAGGTCACGGGCTATGAGAGCGTCAATTAGTAAGTGGAGAGTGACGTAGGTCAACTCCAGAGCTTGTCTGGTTGCTGTGATAGCGACATTTTTGAGCTGGAGTTGTCCCGCTTTCCCTTTTTGGGGACTGCAGGTGATAGTACTGCAAACCTAGGCAAGATTCCTTACCTTTTATGTGGGACGCGGTTATGTCCTTCCTCGGACGTGCCTATTGTCCGTGTCTGAGGCGCGCGCCCCTTGGTTATGGTTAAGTGGCTTCCGGCTAGGTTACGTGTCATCCGCGCCTGACATGTGTGCGTGCTGGGGGATCATACGCGATCAGTGTGTGTCCGCTTAAAAGCTGTTACACAACTCAACCTGCTTTGGCATAGGAAGCTAGCTAACTTGAACTTCAAATACATTGACAAACACTCTTAAGAATTAGCTGGAGTCACACTTGTTTCAACCTATATATGCTAATTACAAGTTATGTTCAGCATATGCGCATGATAAACAACACAAGGCCTCACCAAAGACAAAGTCGTACTTTTTAGTAACTAAGTGTCTTGATTAGCGTTAGTGGTGAGGAGTACACCCTCATGATTATAGACCGGTATTCTAAATACACGTGGGTATGGTTGGTATTTGGGGTTCGTATACAACTTATAGATTGAATTGAGCGCTCTTTATCCTTTGAGCAACTTACAAAGCAACTGTTAGTGCTACGAATCCTCATGAACCCGTGGTCAAGAATGTCAGGCAAAGGATAATGCTACATGCTACAACCATGCAGCGGCATACAAGAGGCTTGCTTTATACTCCCTAGAAGATAGTGGAATAGCTTCAGCTAAGATTAGCATTATAACGAGAACCTTTATAATTTTACAGAACAATAGTTATAGGCAGGACTGTGGGAATGTCTGCTGTAACGTGGAACAAAAAGTTCAGCAAAACATAGACCACACCCTTGCTATTTTAGATATCTACAATGGCCATAGCATGTTACACAACCCCAAAAAGACATTATATCATTCTACAGCCCTCCGATAAAAACAAAACAAGACTGGTCGCTAGAATTAACCAGACATAGATGACATTTTCCTTTTATGATTTTTCCTTCTTGCTGCTGCTACATGGAGTTGTTATTATATTCAGTTTTTTGCCCTTTGAACTCTTACCTTTTTTGCCCAGATCATCACCAGAGTCTTCATCGTCACTTCCATCTCCAAACTTCTTATTGTTTTTCCTATCACAGATAATGATTCTCTTCTCTTCCTTCTCTTGCACTATCTCTGACTTATCCCTTGGCCTCCAAATGAATATTGACCTAAAAGAAGTCAAATAATTAGTTAAGATTGATGATCAAACAGTAAAAACGAAAAATTTCCTAATTACACCTTTTAAGTTTTGGCAAGTGACATCCAAACTCGTCTCACAAGACAAGTATCTAAAGCTTTTCACATGAATGTCCTTTATAACCATTTTATGTAGTAATCTCTTGAATATTAGAATTTGAGGAAACAGCATACACGTTTTTTTTTTACGCTTATCTACTTGTGGATCCAAAAACAGAAGTGATATTCAAGAAAGGCGAAAGAACTAACCTTGAACTACCAGATGCTAGGACATCATCACGTGGATGCAATTTATTAACCGGACTGATTGTGGTTATGTTTGGGTCCATGACCTCAGCAACCAGTTGACCCGTGCTAATATCTATAAAATCGATAGGATGCAAAGCAGCTCCATTATAGTTTTCACTTATATAGCGCCCAATAACGACAAGGGACTCTGATGGATCCTGCATATAAAAAAAATCTTTAATAGGTCTCCTCATTTTAATGGCGAATACTGATTGAAAGTAACAAGATGCGTGAATCAGGCAGATAGGTAACGAGTCAAAACAAGTTATGGTTGAGACGAGCCATTTTGTAACACGGGTCGAAACGCGCCAAGTCAAACTGGCTGACCCCGCAAAATTCACACACTATAATGTACATAATTCACACACTAACTATGATTACTATAATGATTAAAATTGTTGTTCTTTCGAAAGTTATAAGCATAAGAATAGAATTTGGGCGACCTTCAAGTCAGCTATGCACC
This sequence comes from Chrysanthemum makinoi, assembly GCA_910596185.1. Lineage (NCBI taxonomy): Eukaryota > Viridiplantae > Streptophyta > Magnoliopsida > Asterales > Asteraceae > Chrysanthemum > Chrysanthemum makinoi. The sequence continues at coordinate 30,490,077 of OU343217.1, forward strand.
CCGCGAACCCCCTCGGTCCGCCCCTGCGTATATTAATTCAACCCGTTCATTGTTTAGCTTAATTCTCTAATTTGACCAGTTTGAGATAGGAACAACCCAAGCAACTCATTCATAAGCGCAAATGAGTCAAAATTGACCCCTCTGACAAAGAACATATGATATTCTCCGCGCATAAAGAAGTTTAGAATAAAAGATAAAATATGATAAAAAGATCACCTTTGGGTCCCACTCAGCTCGAAATGGAGTCAAGTGCCGATTAAAATCATGGCTGTGAACAATTTCTCGGCTTGGATTGTCCAAGTTGCCAAATATAGAGTCCCACACACGGATTCGGTTATCGATTGATGTGGTAATTATTTTGCTTCCACTTAAAGGAGAAAAATAAGCAGAGTTAACCACCCGTTTGTGTGGAAGCTCATGAAGACAAGATTCAGCTTCCAAACGACGCATATCCCATATACGAGCCTAAGATTCATAAACATAAAATATCTTAAAACATAAGCTGATTGAAGCCATCAAATTAAACTTGAAAACAGGCAAAAAGATAAAGGAAAGTTTACAAAGTGATCATTTCCACAGCTCAACAGAAGATCTGGTTGAAGAGGGTTGCAATGAAGTCCCACAACTTTGGTTCCTTTCTTATGGATCAGAACTGAATCCCCTTTTTTAGGATCAGATCGCACATCCACCCTACATTTTAAATGAAGCTTAGATGAATTAGACATGCCTACTAGGTATTACCAATTTTTGTTTGATAACCATAAAGAAAGGGAGAGCGAAAGGGTGGGCAACGTACAAGTGTAAGTATCCAAAACTATCTGCAACTAGCACAAGATTTTTCTCTGTATTCAACTCCATCCCATACAGCATTCTCCAACTTTTACCACCCTATAAAAACCATATAATTTTAATAAAGAAAACTAGATCATACTTTTAGAGATTAATGACTATTCACACACACAAAAAAATGAAAAATTTTAACAAATACCTGCCACCCGTTAGGATTAAGGTTCATTATCGACGTCGAGAGACCAGTCTCCAAGTCAGTGGAACTAACGGTTCCATCTGAAGATGCTGAATAAACTGTTCCATCATTTGCAGGACTAAACCTGCATATATAATCATATCAGGTATGATATGAGAAAGGGTGCATAGTCATTCACTACCTATAATACATTATACATGTAGTTATATTGGCTAGGAAGAACTTCAAAAAGTTAGATGTGGCATGTGTGTTTCGGAAATTACTATGTGCCATTATATAAATATTAAATAAACAGAATGAGATAATCAGTTGTTATAGAACAGATTGTAGAAATAATATTTGGATGTGGTTCTGTTTTGAGATAACTGAAGCGCTCATATTCGATAAACCTCAATTATTTATGAACTTATAGATAAAGCGACTAACAATGGCAATTAAATGATGAAATGAGGTATATATTATGAAATAGTAGTATGAAAAAGTAGAGAAATTGTTTCGGCTATATTACAAAACTGATTAAATGGCGTCACGTAGTCATATAATCAGAAGCAAGACCTACTTATCCAAACATTAGATCTGATTATTGCGAATAATAAGATAATTAGTTCCAAAACTCAAACTCAAACACCTCTTAAGGTATTAACTTACTTCATATTGTTAAGTAGGCAGCTGTGAATGTTCCCATACACGGTCTTCTCATACACCTTGCTAAAATCCCATACTCCTAGTTGTCCTTTCTTTAGTGAGAAGAAAACATGGAATAAGAGCAAGAACAATAAACTATAACAAAAAGACTAAAACAAATTTGGCCTCATAACAGCTTGGATGGAGAATAACCTTGTCTCCTGATATGAGAATGTTGTTATTAGTTGGATGGAATTCTAAGCACGTAATTCTTCTACTATGGTATCTGATCACTGCACAATTCACTTCATCTGGGATCACAAATGCCGGTTTTATCTATTGTGAATCATTTAGCAAAGATTGTGAGAACAAAAGACGATATAAGTTAGACAAGTAATCAATGCCTATAGTCAATGAAAATAAATAAATTCCTCAAACAAGAAGAAGCTTACTGAAGGAACTCTAGGGCGCATTTGGCGTTCGAATACATAATCCAAAGAGTTATTTGTACGTTTACGTGAAGCTGGAATAACACCAAACTCCATAGCCGCTCGGTGAGGACAATCGACGGTAGTGTGACCTTCAGCATTAATATACAAGATAAAGAAAACGGCATCAGCTAGCAATTAGGGGGAAAAAATAATACCTATTAACTCCTTCTTTATCTCAATTTAAAAAACTAATCCCATTTCGTGAAAGCCCGTTTTAACAGGAATGTAATTAGCTTATATTCTTTATTAATTACCCATATACTCAGACCTTGTCAAACAGATAAAGCATCTGACTATGAACACATCAGATACCACAAGTCCACAAGTATGTCCAAACAATATTACCTACGAACTATATCATAACAACCAAATCATTTTCAAATCGCACGTTGGAGAGCCAAAATCACCCATAAATAAAAAACAGGCCGACACAAATTCATCCAAAAATGAGTCACTCTTCAATTATTGAAGAAAGGGAATCGAAAGTAGATTCTTGTATCGTCTATACTCAAATTAGAGATATATCTTAATTCATTATCGTTACAAATCTTAATTCACACAGCTAACTAGTATACAGCTAAGCTTAAAATAAAAAATAAAAAAAGAATAATACCAGGCAATTTGCAGAGGAAACATGGTTTCATAGGGCAATCGATGTAAGTAGCGCCTTGAAAACCTGCTTGGTGACCCGTTTTCTTACATACCTAAAACACACATCACATCACATAAACACATTAATACTTTATGTATCACCGCACCAGCTTGACCCGTAATCATGTTAAATAGTAGCTACTTTGTTAACTTGATCATCTAATCGCCAGTTTCTTGCTTATGGGGCATTTGTTTTTGTAATAATGTTGTGTATCTTGAAAATTACCCAAGGATCCCATTTCAAAAAATGTAGAGTAACTAATAGTCCATTTCAAAAAAAGGTATAGTTACTAAGAAGCATTTTCAATTGTATGGGTTTCTTTGCTTAATTTACACTGATATAAGCAGTTAAAATTATCCAATCCCAAATACTCCCTTACTATGTAATACTTTGTTCCCCTTCCCTACTTTTCTCACTAGAAAATGAGAAGTAACTCCATTCTAAACGGGTTTTCCTAGTTTTTAACTCTTTCCTAGAGAAGAAAATCCTTCCATTCTCAAGAAAACCAAAAATGAAAAAGTGAGGAAATTTCTCAGCAACTAAACGCAACCTAAGGGTGCGTTTAGTTTGAAAAAAAAATCTTAATTTTCTATTTTCTGATTTGTAAAAAAGAGAAGGGGATTTAACTTGGGTTTTATATCAGACAACCCAACTTTCCCACTTTGTTCGCTTAAGTTACCAAACTTTCATTTTGTTCACTTAGGTTACTCAACTTTAGTTAAGCATTCAACCTCCATTTTTCAGTGTAATCAAAGTAACCCAAATGCATTTTTTTAGGTAAGTTAAGTAACCCAAATGCATTTTTGTAGGTAAGTTAAGTAACCTAAATGTCTCATTTTACAAATTCAGTAACCTGACTGTCAACTCCGTGTAGTCCAATACCCTGTTTGCACAAAAAAAAAGTTTGGTAACTTAGGCGAATAAAGTTGGAAAGTTGGGTAACCTATCTGTCTATAAACCCATTTAACTTTCCACAAAACATTGAAAACGTGTTCATATGATATTGTTTTCTATTCTCAAGAAAACAAGGAAAAGAAAATGTGTTATGTAGTTTCACTTGTTAAAGTAGAAAATGCAAATATTTTGTTTCGTAAAAAATTTGACGGGAAACATTTATTTTGAAAGCAATCTCTATTTCTCATATTTTGTAAGAAATATTTTGTCGAAAACAAAGGGTGCGTTTAGTTGGAAGGAAACACCTTTATTTTCCACAAAATGTTTTGTACAAAACAAACAAAATAGAGATTGCGTTCAAATTCTCTCATAAAATTTGTATTTCCTACTTAACAAGGGAAACTACAAACCACATTTGTAACCCCTTGTTTTGTTGAAAACAGAAAACAATATCATATGAACACAAATCTAAAAATAAAAAATTAAGAAATTTATTCTTTAACTAAACGCACCCAAAGTGTTTAATTTTAACTAAGCACACCCTACAAGTATCTTAGTTTACATTTTCTTTCAATTAATGTATAAATACAAAAACACTAAACAATACTAAAAACCGAAAAGCCCAAACTTATAAAAATAATTAAACAAAACATATCTAGGGCTCTATAATTTAATTGTTACTACCTTGCAGACTTTTTTAAGACTAATAGTAATAGGCGCTTTTCCTTTCACATCACTTTTCTTATCACACTCAACGACATCGTTTTCCACTTCTTCTTCTTCTTCATCACCAGACTCAACGACGTCGTTTTCAACTTCTAATTCTTCTTCATCATCAGAGCTTTCATCTGTATCTGTATCTCTTTCGATAACCACTTTCGGGAACAGCGTTCTTCTTGTACGTGCCGTCATTTTTCTCAATGATCAGTTTTGTGTGTGTTTTTTAGTGTGTGAAATGTAAAGGGGAGTGACTAAGGGGTATGTGAACCGACTAGGGGTAATTAAGAAGTGGCGGGAGATGACGTGGGTTGTTATTGGCCATGGTTACGGTGTGGCTTTTTAGGGATGGTTTTTGGGGTTTGAAAATGGGCTAAGGGTGACTAAGATGAAGAAGGGCCTTTGGTGATAACCGGAGTTTTAGAAACATGGGCTAAAACACTAACTTATGTGTAATTGCAAATGACAAAAGTTTAACGCAAAACAAGATTTTTTTTTAAAACAAAGCAATCAATTATGACTATGTTTTTTTTTTTTTTTTAACAAACACGGAATTTCTATTATAACTAGTAATAACGGATTACAATAAAATGGCAGGCAAACGGGCAATAAGCTGTGTCGCAACCCCCTTTTGAATAGCAAAACCAATTCTACTAAAAATGAAATTTTGTGACTTAGGGGTCGCAAAATTACTTTGCACAACCCGTTGAACCCTAGTCAAAAACTCCACAGCTGCCGAAGCTAGGAACCCAAATGTATCAAAAGCAAAAGGGGTAAATACATGTTGATTCTCTAAACAAGCTTTCTCGTGTTTAGCAACTTTGCTCGATTCCGCTTTCAACGCCGCTTGTCCCGCAACAAACCCATTGTCCTTTAGCCCAACAAGAGGGACACTCGGTAAGATCCACACAAGCATGTTTCCCCGCCCATCCAAACACAAGTATATCAGTAGCGTAAAGTAGACCTCCCTTCGCGGATCTGTCAGGAAAGTTCACGGGGGCCTCTTTTTTAGAAGAAATTCCTGCTCGTTTAAGAACATCATACAAAACATCCCTAACCAAATCATGCCTGTATTTGAAACCCGGTAACTCCTTGCAATGGACCGCATGCTCGCCAAAGGAATCTAAACAAACCTTGCGGCAGACTGGGCAAGGCTCATCAGCCGGAAACAGAGGGATCATTAGCCGGTATTTAAGGATAGTCCGGTACTCCGGTGCTGACATATGTTGGCCTAGCCCTTCAATGGGGATAACCGTCAAGAAATCTTGAGCATGAGGAGCTCGGAGATATTCAAACACCGCTTTTGCCGGGGATAAATCGAACTTCTCTCCCAAACTCCGGACGATTCCACTAAAAAGGGCACACGCCAAAACATTTTGGGCTTTAGGTGGGGCGGTGTCCTTGTTAGAGAAACCGCTAAGATCGAAATCAGGAAGGGACATGCGCAAGCGATCCATTGCATACCCATAATCAGAGTCAACTCCATCAATACCACATCCCCGAAGAATGTGATCCTGCAAACTCCAAGATTGCGCCCTCGAGGCCACAAAAGCATAAGTAGATACATCCTCAGCCGAACATAAACCCAACCCACCAAACCGAGTCGGAAGGGATGCGAGCCTCCATTGAAAATCCTCAAAAAAAAGGGCCCCCACAAACCACAATGGCCTCTATTGCCTTCCGAAGGCCATTGTCAAAAACAGAAACAGCCTCCCCTATATACATCGGTTGGCACGTTCTGAGACCGAACATCAGCTTAGCGACGCCCATACATGAGCGAAGCAAAAGGAGCTCAGATTGAGGGTCGCGCAGACTTGTGAGACAACTCATTAGTTCCACAGCACGAGATGCCTTTTCACAGCCAAACTGCTAATAAACCCTGCATCCCGGCTAACAGCGCCTCCAAGGAGTTTCACACCCAATGTCGGCCTCCCAATCCCGTGGGGAAACAAACCATCATGTACCTTCACCCCATTGCATGAGGGCCAAAAAACTTCTGTTTTCTTAATGTTGAGTTCAAGGCCCAGGTGGGGGCCCTCAGCCATGATAATATCTAAGGCTTTAGCTACCTCTTTAGTGTCACCGATAATCGTACCATCATCCAAATACCAAGCATGGAAAAGAAGTCAGCAACAATCCCTAATCCGGTGGGCAAGTGGGTGCAAAACTAAGGCAAAAAGAAGAGGCCCTAAAGGGTCCCCCTGCTGAACTCCTGTGGTGGACCAAATATGTTCGTCACCCACATATAACCTCGCCGACTAACCATATAAAAAATCTACCCATAGGGAAATAGACGGGCATCGAGTTCGAACCTCATTTAAAAGCGTAGTCCGATCCACCAAGTTGAAGGCATTTGAGAAATCAACAGTAAGCATAGCCAACGACCCATCTGAATGAAACTCATGTAAGAATCTGTTCGCGCTATGGAGCACGGCCTCTGCCCCACTAGGGACTCCCACTCCAAACTGAAAATCACCAAGGTAATTGGACATCTCCTTCTTGACACCCCTCATAGCCACCTTGGATACCAGCCTCCTCCAAATCGTGCCACGACAATAGGCCTAATCCCATTGTCCGGTTTGAGCAACGGTGTGAGGGGCGCAGATGCAACAAACTCCGCCAAAACCTTAGGGCACCTCCCCCCCAAACATAAATTAACCACCACAGAGATATCCTTGAGTAACCCAACATGATAGCCGCTCTCCGCAAAAAGCCTCTAAAATGTGTTGGGCCCTCAATCCGTCCCGCCCACAAGAAGTCCCTTTTGGGAAAGATTGAATACACCCAAGAACGCTATCAACATCCACAACAAGTGGAGGCTCATAGAGCAAGGAAACAGGCATAACCGGGGGAGGAAGTATGGGATGCTTAGCCAACAACTCTGTCAAAGTATCCGTACCATAAGGTGCAACCCCCGAAGAACATAATACTTTAACAGCCGCAGTGAAATGCCCGTCCGAAACTTTCCTCAAACATTGTTTAACATTAGAACACACTGCTGAGCTACCGGACCCAGAGCCAAGCCCATCCTCTCCCGGGGCCACCCTCAAGGGTTGGGCAAAAAGCGAGAGAATAAGTTCATCAAAACCATCCCCACCCCAAGCAGCTAACGACCGTTGAATACTAAGGCATTGCAAAGACTTCCTATTACCAGACTTGCGCTCCTAATGGTTAGAAGGCCTGAAAACACGTAACGTGCAACGCGGTAACAACAAAAGTTTTACCTACGCCTCAATAGATGTTGGCATAGCCGCCACTTTACCCAGAGCAGCAACTAAAGCATGAGAAAAAGCCATACGACAACTATGAGGGATGCTCTTAACAGTCGTGATAGGTAGGGAGAACACACGAACAAGGAGAACTTCATCCACCACCACCCCTCCCAAAGGAACCACTTCCCTCCCAACACGTGGCCTAGCGATCCCCACTATAAACTCCTCAACATCTCCCGTAACCCACTTGAACCGAGCCAACCCATCCTCATGATGGCATGCCCGCCTGAGATCATGTAGACGCATACACACCCCACACAACCACTGATCCAAGACCTTTAAAGCCTCCCCAACCGAAACAAACAATTCACAATCCGCGGAAAGCGCCTCTCTCAAGGCCCCCCTCCGATCGTCCAACGACAAATGGAGACGCTTAATATGGGCAACCAACCGAGGAAACCCCTTCGCCCCCGCCATTCCATCTGGGCAACAATGGAAATTTCTAAAAGGAAACGGCCAAACACCCACCGAAGAACAACCACTCACCTCCGGAGGAGCCCAAAAGGAGAAACAAACTTCGATTTAGGGACTGAGAAGGTCCAAAAACCCTAAAACAAACTCATATTTTGATTCTTTGACCAAGACGGTCAAAGAATCAAAATAAAGTGGGTTTGGTTTGGTTGAGGCAAAATGTCAAACACTTGGTGTGCAACTCAAGAAGTGGAAAAAGATGAAAGCTTTAGTAAAAATTGAAGGATGAAAGTTGGTGTAATGGTGTAAAAGATGCTTTTGGTGTAATGGGTATATGTGGTTTTTTAATGGCTAGTCTTAATCATTAATTTAAATTAATAAAATAAAGAAGGACGTTTTTTGTAATTTTTCACTCCTCCATTCTTATATTTCTTCACTCACTCGCACACTTAAACACTCACCAGTTACACACCCTCTCTTTCAACAAATAAATATATAAACACCTTTGTCATAACTCTAAGTCTCCTTCTCGTAATTAGTCCCGATGACGTCATCAACCGCTTTATAGCTAATGGATATGATACTAGATTAGATCTGAGTGGGACAGTAGTGGTAGCAATCTCATATTTAGTTTTATTAGTAAGTGATGACGTCAGCGAGGGTGAAGAAAGTGACACGTGGACAGAGGGTAGGTGTTGAATTGAGAGCTTATGGTTGTGGTTGGAAGGGGGTGTGATGACGTGGAAAAAGTCGGTTGTAACATAAGCGAATAAAAAGGAGAGGAGGTTGGAAGGTGAGGAGGATCCAAAAGAGGAAGGGGGCCCGCAAGGGTGACGTGGATGGGGATGGTGATGTGAAGGGAGGTGAGGGAGGGGAGGATGAAGAGAGGGATTTTTTGAGGTAGTTGGTGAGGTGGAGGAAGGTGTCGTTGGATGCGTGGGGTCGTGGTGGGATTGCTGGGAGAGGAAGGTGTCAAGATCGAGGATTGAGGTGGAGGTGGCGGTGGTGATTAGGAGGATTATGGTGGTGAAGATGATGGTGGTTGTCATTTGTCCTTATATTATATATGTGTATTATAAGGAGCTGAGGCTCATACATACATGGGATCATATACATTTTTAACATACTTACTACTTGTATCTCCTTTCTTGTCCATACATAATAACAGATGAAATGAGGAAGAAAACATGGTTACACACATAATCCTTTCGCATTCAGGAAAAAGTATTTTGTACCGTATATAGTATAATTCAACTTAAGTGGGTTTCTCAATGCGCCATACACACAACCCAATTAAAGTTGAGGCTTTTTTCAGTATTCCAAGGTGCATCTTTCAGACCCAGAATAAAAAATTAAAAAGTGTTCTTTTAAGCATCTACAATGAGCTGTATTATTTAAACTTTAATCAAATAAGTATATGTTAGAATTATTACATCATCTTTAATAATTTTTAATTGTTTTAACCAATAGAAGATTGACATTAGTGAAAGATTACATCAGCATAAACCTTGTTTTAATAGATTAAATAGAAATGGATGGTAGATATTTTTCATGTTGGTTGCAAAGTCTAATAACGTATATATGGTTCACTCAAATTGCAAAAAAATGAGTTGGTCGAATCACATGTGATTTACATACGAATCACATGTGATTTACATACAAATCACATGTGAATTGCACACGATCACAACAAAAAAACACAATCACGTGTGATTTACTCCTTTTAGATTAAAACGTAATCACATATATTTCTGTTTAAAACAACAAAGAGTAAATCATACGCGATTTACACTTTTTCATAACAAAACACAAAAAAAAACATAATTACGTGTAATTTACTCATTTGTAGATTAAAACATAATCAAATGTGATTCAGTTTATAACAGCAACGAGTAAATCATAAGTTATTTTTACATTTTCTTCATAACAAAACACAAATAAAAAACATAATCACACGTGATTTCATGAATTTGTTTTATAAAATGAAAGAATAAGTTGATTTGATATTGAATATCACATGTGATTTTTTTAATTTATTATTATTTATTTTATTTTAACCTGGGTTCCCGACTCGACATTGCCAGCCGGCTAAAATCACACGTGATTTTTTAAATGTAAAAAAGACAAGTTCAAGTCATAAGCCCTCTTTGTTGCTTTGTTTGTTGTATTTTTACGCATGTTGATATGCAAAATCACATGTGTTTTACCTCAAACCACATGTGATTTTTACGTCATATTATTTTTAAGGTAAATCACATGTGGCTTACACATGAATCACATGTGATTTTCATACGAATCACATGTGATTTGCATGCGATGTATACTTGATTTGATAACATGTTTCTTACAAATCACATGTAAAACATTGCATAAAAATAAAATGAAAATATATTCAAATCAAAATTCAATATCTATCTTTATGATAATAAAGAAAATCTTGACTTTTGTCAACTCATAACAAAGAAATAAGACATATTAGCCCTTGGTTGTGATTATAAATAAAATTTAACATACAAACATAACAAAAAAAATGTCTACAACTTTGTTGGGGTCCACTTACAAATTTGTTGGGGTCCACCTTTGTCTTATTTCTTTGACCAATGAAACGGGACCCAAGCAAACAAACAATAAAAGAAATCACATATGAAATTTTGAGTTATCATAACATCTGAAGTTCTGAATTATTAGAATATGGTTCCAAAACATGCGGGACCGGTCAAAGAGGAAGCAACAAGTTTTTGCACCTAACAATGGTGAATCTGAAGTGGAAACCAAAGTTGAGTCCCCTAAATCACAACAGCTAAGTATCAACAGCTGATGGTAAAATTATTTTTTCATATAAAAATCAACGGCGGACAGTGGATCAACGAAGGACGTTAGATCGACGGTGGAATAGTAAGTTGGAGGTGGAACAACAACGGATCGACGACGGATCGGCTATCAAATGACGACGGGATCGACGGCGGATCGGCTATCGGCGGGATTAACAACGGGATTCACGACATTTATTTGTGTGTGTGTGTGTTATTGTATGAGAGAGAGAATTGTTTTTTGTTACAGGAAGAATGAGAGAGGTAGGGATAAGATATTTTATGTTTATGTATTTTTACATTTTTTCCCCTACTGTTTTAATTGGACCTTGGTCAGCGCCGTAGGATGAAGCTTAAATGGATGGTCAGGATGCGTGCTTTTGTTCTTTAGAGAATGTGTGTGTGTAAGGGATCTCACCTCACTTGCAAATATAAAAGAAAAATATTTTGTAGGGCTGTAAGAACTGATCATTAAGTAAACAATTTATGAGTTGTTTGGTAAAAAGTTCGTTTATGGTCGTTTATTTATTAAATGAACGAACATGAAAAATATTTTACATTCATTTAGTTAAATGAAAGACCATGAACAAAAGTCGCGTCCGTTCATTTATGTTCGTGAACGTCCGATTATGCATTTATTAACATTCCTTTATGTTCATTTATTTGTGTATGTTCGTATATTATATCTTTTAATCATATATTTTTTAAGCTGGTTTGTTTGAGTAAAACAACACTTATAAAACAATTGTGCATAATTTAATAAAGTTTATGTTTGTTTTCTATGTTCAATTATGTTCGATCGTTATTTTCATTTATTATCTTACTGAATGAACATGAACAAATCATATTTTTAATAAACGAACATGAATAAGAAAATTCGGGCGTTTAAGCATTCATGTCCGTTTATTTGTCTGATTAAAAATAAATGAACGAACATAAACAAAGCTTCACTAGCGTTCGTCCGGTTCGTTTACAACCCTAGTTTTTGTGTCAGGATACATGAGAAAAATTAACTATTTTCCTCAACATCTACTCAATAGTAAACATACAACAATAACTAACAAGTATACTCATTACGGTTTGAGTGGGGTATGAGGTTGTATGATGTTCACAATCACACCCCATATTGAAAAGTAAATGAATGATTTTAGAAAGAGCTCTAGCAAAAGTTTGCCATGAGTAACAATATGTAGCATCTATGCGTGTGTGGAAGAGAGAGAATGTTTGATAAAAGCAATAAAAATAAATGTGTAAAAGTAATAGATATATATTATTGGTGTGATAATGAAAAAGGTCTTTATAATGTTCTAATGATGACAAATATACATTCGGTACATTTAAACTCACAATTGATAGCCAAAAACCGAAAACCGGGAATATTGGGCTTGGTGCGAGCCACATCTCCCCAGCGCGCCAGCCACGGCATTTTGTGCACTTCGGTTTTTCCAAGTCGGCTTTCCTTTTACCCGACTGAGGTGCTTATTTCAACTAAAGTTCGTACATGATATTTGAGAAGTTTAATTTAAGATTTAGACTTAGAGAGATGCCCAAAACTAGTCCTCCCGGTTTTACAAGACGTCAACTAATAAACGTTTTTATGAAAGCCTCGAGCCAAGGCAAAATTGTTTTTCCTCAAAGATAGGGAATGTTAATACTTTCACTAGAATTTTAAAGAAAAGTATTCAAGTTGTGGAAAACTAGAAGGGGGTTTGAATAGTTTTGCCAATTAAAACTTCATTTTAATCTATTTAAATCGACTTATGTCAATCTATTTGGATGTGTGTGTTGGATGTTGATAAACAAACATATATAAGTATGTAATGAAAAGATAAGAGTAAGAAGCACAAAACCACAACGCGAGTATTTATAGTGGTTCGGCTACAAGGACACCTTCCTTGCCCTACTCCACTCCCCGAGTCACCTACTCGAGAATTTGTAATCACTACACCAACTCCTTATGGCGGAGAAGCCTTCACAACGTCGCCTACCCTTTTTCCGGTGCTAGGCTAACCACCGGGTTCTTTCACTCCAAGGTGAACCACACCTACACAACATCGCCTACCCTTTATCATGTACTAGGCTAAGTACCTAGTTCTTTCACACCAAGGTGAACCACACCTGCACAACGTCGCCTACCCTTTATTAGGTACTAGGCTAAGCACCTAGTTCTATTGCAATGGAGGAACTACTACCCAACACTACACCAACGACTAATCCCAAAAGAGATCAACTCATTTTTACAACATCATCAAGGATATCAATATCCTTGGATCTAGTACTAATCTATCTTGTACATCGAAACACACCATATCGAATGTACATCTAAGGCACCTTTCACTAATTCCTTTAACTAGATCTTCAAGACATCCTTCACTAATGTCTTGTGTCTTGACTTCTAAGCACCCTTCACTAATGCTTCTAGTCTTGACTTCTAAGCACCCACCACAAGTGCTTATGATATGGACGATAGATACCCTTTACTAATATCTTCGTCTTGACACTTGAGACACCTTTCACAAATGTCTTCAACACTTCTTAGGAAAAGAAAAACAATCATCAACAAGAAGACTTCAGTAGTCTTGATGATGAGGAAGCATGGCAACTCATGGACTTGAGCTTGCTCGACTTCAAATATTGTGATCTCGCCTTTAAGAGGAACCTAGAAGATCACACAAAAACAAAACTACAAACATAGATCTCTTGGATCTGAGGTTAGAGAGTTTTTAACTCAAGGGGAAAGTATATTGGAAAAGTGGTGAGCAACAATGAAGAAATTGCTCACTATTTATAGAGTAAAAATTCTACTGTTCCCCGGATCCCTCCCACAAGGGATCCGTCTAGCGTAAAGCTAGGGATCCGTGGGACGCTCCTCTTTACCCATGGGTATTTTGGTTATAGGTCATGGGTCATGGGTTGATCCATGGGTCTTTAGCTAGATACAATGTATCTCTTAAGTGCAATGCACCTAGTCACATGGGTATGGGTCAATACCATGGGTTATGGATATTATCCATATATGATATAAGCATGATGTCATGCAATTGGTTATGGGTCAAGCTCCATGGGTCATGGGCTTTGGGTTATACCCAACTATATTCAATGTATTTGGTCAATGGGTTGTGATACTTAAGTTTCTACCCATTTATATTACTCAATATACTACATACTAGTTATGTATATATTTTACCCAAATATGTAAACACTAGTTGTTGTACATATGTAATATTAAATCATAAAATCACTTATACTTGTTTTAGTGTTTTATGTGAAAATGTGAATATGTTAGAAACTATTAGTTCAAACCATTTACGTATTTTATTTGTTTCGTTAAAATGATTTTACGTTTGTTATCGACAAAACACTAGAAGATCGTAAAATATAAATAAACGTTTTTACGGCTTATTTGTATTAACAATCTCCCCCTTTTTGTTGATGACAAAACATAAAATTATTTTAAGGAAAAGCTAAAATTCGTAAAAGTTTGAATTTGTAGTTTTTACTTTCTTCTCCCCCTTTTTGTCGAAACAAAAAGAGCTTCGAAAGGAAACTAACACATTGTTTTAGGAAAAACATGTAAAAAAAAATATATAGAGAGCAAGTAACGGGAAAGGATCTCGTCTTAACTCCCCCTTGACGAGTCCATCCCTATGTAAGGGCGTCAAGAAACTAATACTAAGCTAGTTTCTTTTGCAACTAAGTTTGCAAAAGATTTCGTCTATGTGACGAATGTGCTCCCCCTTGATGATTGCAATTATGCAAAGGGATGTCAAGAAATGTAATCCTAATATTGCAAGTAATTTGCAATGTATTGCTTTGACACAAAGCTCCCCTAGCTTTAGGGTGTCAAAGTCTTCAAGTGTAAATTGAATAACTACAAAACAAAGGTTAGAAAGCAAGTATAATTCACAATTTCCTGTAAATGTGGTCCAAGTTAGTAGAAAAATAGTTTACTGTATCACGGATCCCACGGTTCCCTCCTAGTAGGGATCCGTCTAGGCCAATTAAAGGGATCCGTCTGGCTGATGAATAAATTTAGCAAATGATGGTATAACAAATAATGTTATCACCAAAGTGAGGTATGAATTATACAACATAATCATATACTCATAAATATAGCAAGTAGCATGTAATTTCATTTAATAAAACTAGAGTTATGATATACATGACTCTAAAAACTAAGAAAATAAACGATACATGACTAGAAATTTCTAGACCAACTAATGCTTGATACTAGGACACCACTAAAGTCTTCTAGCTCAAGTTTGTTTAGGTTTAATCTCGTCAAAACGTTCGAGGAGGTGATAGACAATGAAACGTTGGTCTTCTCATACTTCATGTATCAAACTTTCAACATGTTGACAATGATAACAATCTTTGTCATTGCTAGGTAGTGGTGGTGGAAGAAATGAAATGGCTTGATGCGAAGGATCAAGTGCAGCGGCTTGTGGAGCTTCAAACGACGGAGGGATTGGTGGAGGCGCATTTGAGAATGGCTCGACCAAGAATGATGGTGGTGGTAGAGAAGTGTTGATGAGTGTCTAAATACTCATCATTTTTGTACAATATAAACTGCAAAATCATCTGAAAACACTCAAAAATGCTTCAAAATGATGAAAATATCACAAACAAGTGTTTTATATGTTTTAAATGCAAAAAAATCAAAATCAGATGAAAAACGTATCAAATTTGAAAAAATTGCAGTTTTAGTCCCCCAACTTTCAAAAATTGTCAAAAATAGTCCCTGAGTCAAAATTTCAAAAGAAAAGTCACCAAAGGTCCTTTTTAAATCATAACTTGTCAAATTTAGTCCTTTGGTGAAAAATATCAAAAGTTTGAGAAAATTACAAGTTTGGTCCTCCAAGTTTCAAAATTGGCACAAATGGCCCCTGGAAATTGAAAAATGGCAAGATTGGTCCTTGTATTATGGAAGGTTGTCACTTGTGGTCCCTTGGAATAACTTTTCTGAATTGGCAGCAATGGTCCCTTGATTTTCGTGATTCACACATTAAGTCCCTAAGTTATAAGCCCTTTCAAACCAATTTGGACCCTTGAACCCTTTGACCCCCTGCCATATTACCACTTTTGAACCCCCCATTTTAATATTACCCTGGTCGGTCAAATAAGTCAAACAAACACCCCAAAACCCGCCCTTTTACTGCCTTCTCCCCCACTTGATCCCTGCAACACCCAACCAACACTCCACCCCCTCACCTATCCATCTTCTTTGTCCCCCCACATCTCCTACAATCCAAGAATCAATAACTCTTCCCTCACCAAACACTCTATCTCACTCCACTGTCAAAAGCAGAATTTCCCGCCAAAACCATCCAACGACCAAAATGCACCTAAAGTAATCCTATGGCTAAAATTAATGGTGGGATTTGATCTAGAGGACACGTGGAGACTTCTTGAAGTATAAAAGAGAGAAGAAAGTAGCAGAATAAAGAGTAGTTAGTTTTTTTTAAATTCCTTTGTATGTCGTTTTTGTGTAGTTAGCTTAACTAATGTTTTAAGATGTAAAACTTAAGCTTCAATGTAATAAACATATGCCACTTAATCTTTATAAACTCATTTCAAGAACTAATTTAAGGTTTCACTTCAGTTTCACAATTTCAGTTTACTGTTGCAAAAGCCATGTTCAATATCTTATTTCCAGGCTTTTAACAACTTATTCTTAAGTTTCAATAAGTTCATTTAAGCTTTGGTAGCTTATTGTGAGCTTGTACTTGTTTTCTCACTCAATTCATAAAAATATCAAGTAACATCAGATGCTACAGTTGCTGTTTATGGTTTGTTGTTCTGGATTTGGATCTGGTTTGGTGTGTTACTGATGATGGAATTGGGTTAAGATCTGAGCTGGAATTGGATTAGGATTAGGGGTTGTTAGGTTAGAGATCTTTGTTTCATCAATTGGTAAGCCACAGTGGCTAATGCACTTTGTAAGTCTTAAATCTGCTCTGATCATTTAATCTATTGTTTGATCTGTTATTAAGTGATATTTAGTACTGTTTGATTGGTGTTGGATGTTTGTTTAGCTTATTATAGTATAGATTTGTTAGTTACTTTATTAGATAGTAGCTAAAGTAGTGTTTGGATAGATCAGTTTGTTGAGCTTGGGATTGATTTAGAAGTTAAGTCTTATTGATATAAGTTTAGTTAAGTCTAGTGAATACAAATCAATCTTGTTCTTGCACTCAAACTCTCAAAAAGTCAAAATCAATTGAAAACTGCTCTTGAGTACACATCTGTTGAAAATCAGTAGGTACAAAGTAGCTTATAGGCTTGAAATAAGTAGATATAGCTTTCCTTAATCATCTTTAATCTTTAAACATCAATCTCAGTGTTTAAAATCAGTGGCAAAACTCAAAAAAAGTCAACTTCTCATTTTTTCAAAAGTTAAAAAGTGAAATATCTGATTTGAGCCCGACTAAGAAGATTTTTCTTGGATTCATTTTTAAGTCAAAATCAGTGAAATTTGTTGCTTTAGAAACTTCAACTGGTCCTTTTACTTATAAGCATTTTTGGTGAATTTTACAATTTAGTTTAAGGCTTCAAATAAGCTCCTCTTTTAAGCCAAAACTCCCCTGCTCACTGTCTCAGTTACACTGAGCATTTTCTCAGTTTTTGCATCAGTTGCACAGAGCTCATAAGGGCTTCTCATGGTCTAATTTTTGGTACAAATACTCTCACCCAGGTCTTTTCCAAGTTCCAACCAGTAGTTTTCATTTTGAGCTTATTTCTAAGCTTGTGCTAGTGTCTAAAGTCAGTACCCAAAAACTGTTTTAGCTTTTAAAGCTCAAACATCAAATCTGATCAAACCTGTGAATTAGTGGTATTAGTTTGTTGAATCTTGTTCCATTTTAGTTATTCTAGCTTATCATAGCTTTGGTAAACAGTTGGTAGCTTAAATTGTCCATTTGGCTTATTTAGGTTGCTTAATAATTAGCACTTGTTAAGCAGTTCTTAATTCCTCCACATAGCACCTTGTTTTTATATTTTTCCTTCATTCCTTATATAATTTTAGACTTTTCCTGAAATTCTCAGATTTTTCTAAGCTTATTTGCTATTTTTCTGTATTTTATTTAGTTTTTAAGCAATTTTAAATAGCATTTAATATAAAAAATTAAGAAAAGGTTCAAAAAAATAATTTTTCAATTTTCTTAGGTTTAGATAAATATAAAAAGTAAAAAAAGTAATTTTCCAGATTTTTCATAGTTTATTTGGTAATTTTTAGTATTTTAATTAGTTTTTAATAGTTTTTAATTCATAAAAAATAGAAAAATAATCAGAAAAATACAAAAATAGTTTTGAAAATTCTCTTTTGATATTTTAGACTTTTCCATTTCATAATTTTATTTTTCTAGTTTTGTTTCCTTATTTCTTGTATTTTAGGTAATTATTTAATAGTTAAAAATAGTTTTTAATTAATAGTAATTAATTAAATAGTTGTAAAAATAATTTTCTTTTTCTAATAATTTTCTTATATAATTAGGATTGTAAAAATGTATTTTCTATATCCGTAGGTATTTTCCTTCTTTATTTTCACGTTTTAATTTGTACGTTAACGTAGTTTTTAATTTAAACGTAAGTTTTTAAACGTTCATCACTTTAAATATAGTGATAGCGTTTATTTAATATCTTTTATCTTTTTAATTTTCTTAATTTGTATTTAAGTCGCTTTGATTTATTACCTTTTTCAGTAGTGTAATATTCAATCCTAATCTTTTTGGATCATTATCCTTAGTGATCCTTCTATCGTCTGATCTAGTGTTTGCACACCATTGAGTCTCCGTGGGACATAACGACCCGGGAATTCACTGTATTCTCCTGGACTTCATTGTATTTGTGTCTGAACTGTTTTAAGCCTGTTACGGCTGGTCATTCACAAGTGGCCAGTTTGTGTGATTAGACTTGACGGTTCAGCGCAGATCAAATTTTGGCGCCGCTGCCGGGGAGGCTTTAGCGTGTGTTTAGCCTTTTTCAGACCCATTCTTGCACATATCCCATCATTTGTAAAAAGTTTTTTGTAAAGTTTTCAAACTCAAAAGTTCATTAACACTTTTCCTGAAGTGTTATCAACACCAAAAATATTTTCATTCTTTGTTTTTATCATCATGTTTTTCAAAAAATGCCAAAAAAATTCCTCTTTACCCTCTTACCTTTTTGATTCTTCATTTCTTACCCTCTGTTAACCTTTGATTCTTTCTATGTCTTATCCTCACCCTCTTGGTTGTCAATGGTGTGGTGGTCCTTATTATGGTGGCAATTGCCCAGCTTGTAGCGTGGTGGAATCGGAAACGGGTCCTGTCTATAACCAAGATCCCTATTCCTACCATGACACGACTGATTTATTCCATCACCGCCACACTGTGAGACTCAGCAGTTTATGTTGTGAGTACTGTGGTGATTCACATTCCAGCTTCCGATTGTCAATCGGGAAACACGCTTGTCTATGAGCAAGTTCCTGATAACAATTATGACTACAACACATACCACTCACCCCACATCAGTTGTAATGTTGTGAGTATTGTGGAGGTCCTCACCCTAGCTCGGATTGTCAAACAGGGAACCCATTTCCTTGTAACAATTACGACTCTTCAGCCAAGACCAACTCCACAGTACCAAATGATTCAAGCTTAATCCTCATGAAACTACGACAGCACCTTCTCATCAAGACTGGAGTTATTAAAAGAACTTAAGGAGGAGTCGGCTATGTCGTCCTAAAATAATCCAAAATCCATGGAAGCTTTGTTAGCCGAAGAGCGGTCGCTAAATTAGATTCCCAGATTGCCATTGAAAACACTGTTAGGGAATCAATTAGACTACAAAAGCATTCAAATCTAGCTCTCGATTCCGTTTCATTCCTGATGATGATGATGATGATGTTACCCTTGATATTAGTGAATTATGTACAGATTCATCAAGTTCATCAGTTGAAACTCCTTCCATGAAAAACCAAGGAGAAAAGACTATGATGGAATTACTAGCGGAAGAACAAATGGAAAGTATAAAACATATGTATGCTAGTCCGTCTAAACTCCCTCAGTCTGTTGTTATCACACCCGAAATTCTCACTCACTCTCTAAACATGGGGGATGAGCTTCTTAGCACTATTCCAGAAATGGAATCGTCTAGTGTTGAGAGCCTTGTCCCAATCCCAAGAGAGTCACAGGGAATTCTCGAGCATCTGTGTGATATCCCTTTCCCTCTTGAGTGTTCAAATGATCATCTTGAGACTTTCTCCGATTTTAGTGAAGATTGTAAATCTTATGGAGACATCGAGTATGTTGAGGCATCACGCCCACAGTCTGATCCTCTTCTTGAGGAGTTCACCGATGAACTCACTCACATCACTCCACTTTCATCGGAAAGTGACGATGATCTCTTTGATTTCGAAGCCGATTTTGGAGAAACCAGAAATCTCCTATATAATGATCATCCACTCATTTCTTATCCCATTTCCGACTCTTCCATTCCTTCTCTCACTCCAGATGAGGAAGATGACAAATTTTGGAAGGAGGTCGATGATTTTCTTAGTGATGAGTCGATTCCAACAGGAATTGACAATACTTACTTTGATTCGGAGGGAGACATCCTTTTTCTTGAAAATCTATTGATTGAAGAACCGTTTCCAGCTCTCCCTCCCGGTAATTTTGTTACCAATCACCATAAAAGCTTCAAGTTTAAGCTTAAAAATGTCAAAAATGGTGATTTGCTTCTTTCTGATGAGGAATGGACATGCATTGTGATGCACATATTTATTCCATTCTTCACAAATGGTGTGGTTGCTCTTTCCCTTTTCTCCTTCGGGAATGAGGACACCATCTTTGACCCCGGCATTTTCATTTATTATTTATGAGCCGGTTCTATCTATATCTCATCGGTGTGGAACTTTCACGTGCTTCAAATGTTTGTCCAAACATCTTGAATGAAAGTCCGATGGAGATTGTTTCTTCCACTTTGCTTCCCCATGAACCAATTAATGCGGGGTCGAGTCAAGCTAGCGACTCGGAAACCAAAAACAGTAGCACACGCCATATGGGTTTTCACCCATATTTCTGTCTTCTTTCTCTGTTCTACCACCCTAGTGTGGGGGGGGGTTGCCCCACATGTTGTGTATATAAGTCTTTTAAAAAAAAAAAAAAATCTTTCTAAATAATGGCCGTAGTATTTCCCTTTTACGTTCTTTGTTTCGGCATAACCGCGGTACTTTGAATATTGAGGGCAATATTCATTTCTAAGTGTGGGGGGGAATTCTCACGAATTTCATATATTATCTACCCAATTCCCCCGTTTTTGGCCAAAAATTTTTTGGAGTAAGTGTTTTACACTTACTCATTTGGTTATCAGTCCGCCATGTCTATAAGACAAAAGGATTGGCTAATCCAGGAGCAAACGGCTCTTGGTAAAGATTTCTCAAATCCGCTTATATGGCTTGCAATTTGCCCAAAATTGTATGGTTCTCCACTCACCATATCCTAAAAAGTGAAGAGTTGGCTAGCCCGCAAGATTATGGCTTGTGGTAAAGGCAGTGGAAAATCCATAATTGGTAATCAGCTCACCAAAGATAATATTGATAATTTATCTTAGAGTTGGCTAGTCCGAAGGGTACGGCCTGTAAAGACACATCAAATCCGTTGACAGCTTATGATTTGCTCAAAATCATTTGGTTATCAGTGTACCAAGGTTCTTACTTGAACTGAAACATTTGGCTACTCCAGAAGTGATGGCTTTTGGTAAAGAGATAAAATCCATCAAGTTTTCTCAAATCATTGCTAGGGACTAGCAATATCTCAGTGTGGGGGATTGATGAGTGTCTAAATACTCATCATTTTTGTACAATATAAACTGCAAAATCATCTGAAAACACTCAAAAATGCTTCAAAATGATGAAAATATCACAAACAAGTGTTTTATATGTTTTAAATGCAAAAAAATCAAAATCAGATGAAAAACGTATCAAATTTGCAAAAATTGCAGTTTTAGTCCCCCAACTTTCAAAAATTGTCAAAAATAGTCCCTGAGTCAAAATTTCAAAAGAAAAGTCACCAAAGGTCCTTTTTAAATCATAACTTGTCAAATTTAGTCCTTTGGTGAAAAATATCAAAAGTTTGAGAAAATTACAAGTTTGGTCCTCCAAGTTTCAAAATTGGCACAAATGGCCCCTGGAAATTGAAAAATGGCAAGATTGGTCCTTGTATTATGGAAGGTTGTCACTTGTGGTCCCTTGGAATAACTTTTCCGAATTGGCAGCAATGGTCCCTTGATTTTCAGGATTCACACATTAAGTCCCTAAGTTATAAGCCCTTTCAAACCAATTTGGACCCTTGAACCCTTTGACCCCCTGCCATATTACCACTTTTGAACCCCCCATTTTAATATTACCCTGGTCGGTCAAATAAGTCAAACAAACACCCCAAAACCCGCCCTTTTACTGCCTTCTCCCCCACTTGATCCCTGCAACACCCAACCAACACTCCACCCCCTCACCTATCCATCTTCTTTGTCCCCCCACATCTCCTACAATCCAAGAATCAATAACTCTTCCCTCACCAAACACTCTATCTCACTCCACTGTCAAAAGCAGAATTTCCCGCCAAAACCATCCAACGACCAAAATGCACCTAAAGTAATCCTATGGCTAAAATTAATGGTGGGATTTGATCTA
Source organism: Chrysanthemum makinoi (assembly GCA_910596185.1). Lineage (NCBI taxonomy): Eukaryota > Viridiplantae > Streptophyta > Magnoliopsida > Asterales > Asteraceae > Chrysanthemum > Chrysanthemum makinoi. Next base: position 30,512,601 of record OU343217.1, read on the forward strand.
GAGGACACGTGGAGACTTCTTGAAGTATAAAAGAGAGAAGAAAGTAGCAGAATAAAGAGTAGTTAGTTTTTTTTAAATTCCTTTGTATGTCGTTTTTGTGTAGTTAGCTTAATTAATGTTTTAAGATGTAAAACTTAAGCTTCAATGTAATAAACATATGCCACTTAATCTTTATAAACTCATTTCAAGAACTAATTTAAGGTTTCACTTCAGTTTCACAATTTCAGTTTACTGTTGCAAAAGCCATGTTCAATATCTTATTTCCAGGCTTTTAACAACTTATTCTTAAGTTTCAATAAGTTCATTTAAGCTTTGGTAGCTTATTGTGAGCTTGTGCTTGTTTTCTCACTCAATTCATAAAAATATCAAGTAACATCAGATGCTACAGTTGCTGTTTATGGTTTGTTGTTCTGGATTTGGATCTGGTTTGGTGTGTTACTGATGATGGAATTGGGTTAAGATCTGAGCTGGAATTGGATTAGGATTAGGGGTTGTTAGGTTAGAGATCTTTGTTTCATCAATTGGTAAGCCACAGTGGCTAATGCACTTTGTAAGTCTTAAATCTGCTCTGATCATTTAATCTATTGTTTGATCTGTTATTAAGTGATATTTAGTACTGTTTGATTGGTGTTGGATGTTTGTTTAGCTTATTATAGTATAGATTTGTTAGTTACTTTATTAGATAGTAGCTAAAGTAGTGTTTGGATAGATCAGTTTGTTGAGCTTGGGATTGATTTAGAAGTTAAGTCTTATTGATATAAGTTTAGTTAAGTCTAGTGAATACAAATCAATCTTGTTCTTGCACTCAAACTCTCAAAAAGTCAAAATCAATTGAAAACTGCTCTTGAGTACACATCTGTTGAAAATCAGTAGGTACAAAGTAGCTTATAGGCTTGAAATAAGTAGATATAGCTTTCCTTAATCATCTTTAATCTTTAAACATCAATCTCAGTGTTTAAAATCAGTGGCAAAACTCAAAAAAGTCAACTTCTCATTTTTAGTTCAAAAGTTAAAAAGTGAAATATCTGATTTGAGCCCGACTAAGAAGATTTTTCTTGGATTCATTTTTAAGTCAAAATCAGTGAAATTTGTTGCTTTAGAAACTTCAACTGGTCCTTTTACTTATAAGCATTTTTGGTGAATTTTACAATTTAGTTTAAGGCTTCAAATAAGCTCCTCTTTTAAGCCAAAACTCCCCTGCTCACTGTCTCAGTTACACTGAGCATTTTCTCAGTTTTTGCATCAGTTGCACAGAGCTCATAAGGGCTTCTCATGGTCTAATTTTTGGTACAAATACTCTCACCCAGGTCTTTTCCAAGTTCCAACCAGTAGTTTTCATTTTGAGCTTATTTCTAAGCTTGTGCTAGTGTCTAAAGTCAGTACCCAGAAACTGTTTTAGCTTTTAAAGCTCAAACATCAAATCTGATCAAACCTGTGAATTAGTGGTATTAGTTTGTTGAATCTTGTTCCATTTTAGTTATTCTAGCTTATCATAGCTTTGGTAAACAGTTGGTAGCTTAAATTGTCCATTTGGCTTATTTAGGTTGCTTAATAATTAGCACTTGTTAAGCAGTTCTTAATTCCTCCACATAGCACCTTGTTTTTATATTTTTCCTTCATTCCTTATATAATTTTAGACTTTTCCTGAAATTCTCAGATTTTTCTAAGCTTATTTGCTATTTTTCTGTATTTTATTTAGTTTTTAAGCAATTTTAAATAGCATTTAATATAAAAAATTAAGAAAAGGTTCAAAAAAATAATTTTTCAATTTTCTTAGGTTTAGATAAATATAAAAAGTAAAAAAAGTAATTTTCCAGATTTTTCATAGTTTATTTGGTAATTTTTAGTATTTTAATTAGTTTTTAATAGTTTTTAATTCATAAAAAATAGAAAAATAATCAGAAAATACAAAAATAGTTTTGAAAATTCTCTTTTGATATTTTAGACTTTTCCATTTCATAATTTTATTTTTCTAGTTTTGTTTCCTTATTTCTTGTATTTTAGGTAATTATTTAATAGTTAAAAATAGTTTTTAATTAATAGTAATTAATTAAATAGTTGTAAAAATAATTTTCTTTTTCTAATAATTTTCTTATATAATTAGGATTGTAAAAATGTATTTTCTATATCCGTAGGTATTTTCCTTCTTTATTTTCACGTTTTAATTTGTACGTTAACGTAGTTTTTAATTTAAACGTAAGTTTTAATTTTTAAACGTTCATCACTTTAAATATAGTGATAGCGTTTATTTAATATCTTTTATCTTTTTAATTTTCTTAATTTGTATTTAAGTCGCTTTGATTTATTACCTTTTTCAGTAGTGTAATATTCAATCCTAATCTTTTTGGATCATTATCTTTAGTGATCCTTCTATCGTCTGATCAAGTGTTTGCACACCATTGAGTCTCCGTGGGACATAACGACCCGGGAATTCACTGTATTCTCCTGGACTTCATTGTATTTGTGTCTGAACTGTTTTAAGTCTGTTACGGCTGGTCATTCACAAGTGGCCAGTTTGTGTGATTAGACTTGACGGTTCAGCGCAGATCAAGTGTCAACTTCCATATGGTCGGGTGGTTGACTTTGATGATTTCTCATAATCCAAATGGGATTATATGATGGAAACGGCGAAAAGGAAGCCGGAGCTAATGTTGACTCAACACCTTGATTTTGTACCATTATTCCTCCTAATGAGGAGAATGTTGTCGGCGGAGGAGGATGAGACGGCCTAGGAGGCAAATCCTCTAAATTATATAGGTGTGGTGATGATAGTGGAGATGTAAAAGAGATAGCTCTAGGAATCAATGGTGATGGTTTAGTGAAGATGATATTGTTTGGCCTAGGAGGTATGGTGGTGTTTGGCATAGGTAGTTTTGTGGGTACTATCCTTTTAGGAATTGGTTTGATTGGTTGAGAAGAGATCCTTGAATTTGTTGGCTTGACCGGAGATGATTCGGTTGAAGAAATTTCGTGTACAACACGAGCAATTTTTTTGGGTGGTTCTTTGGTGGATAAGTTACTACTTGGAGTTTTCCTCATGATGAGATGATTTCAAGAAGTTTGTAAGGGTTTCTTAAGTGCTGAAAATTAGGATGAAGGTGATGATTATGGAAGTCCTAACAATGTGGTTTATAAGACAAGAGATTTGGCAAGTGCATTCAAGCCTTAAGCCACTAAAATTCATTGGAATGTGATGATTAACATGCACAAGAGTCAACTTCAGAGTTTATACTGATCTAGGAACTCATTTAAGATGAGATGGAGTGTTTGAGTTAGAAAGATGAGCTTCCAAAATGATTGTTTTAGCAAGATTTGACATAATCTGTCATCCGGATCCCACAGTTCCCTCCTCAGAAGGATCCGTCTAGGCTAATCCTAGGGATCCGACTCTCAGCAGCTATGAAAGAATAAAAATGATATTTCTAAAGTCTAAGATCTATACCATATTGAGTGTTTCAGTCCTCCTAAGTGTTTTAAATGAATGGGTGCTTAAGTATTTGAAGGTAATGAGTGATGTGGCTAATGATTGCCTTTTATGGAAGAAATTGGAACTTTCATGAGTACCAATGAATGAACAAGGATGACACTAAAGATTTTGAGAGTGTCAAGTGAAGCTAAATGATCCTAGAGATCAGATAGTGACTTAGATTAATCCTTTGGAGAATATCCTAAAGGCTTAAGATGGAAAAACTAGAATTTGATCAATTTCGACCAATTTTGACGTAAGGATGATTATGATCAATTTTGCTATAAGAGGTTTCCAACGTTTAGATATGAGGGATCATGTGAAAAATGATGTGTGAGCTTGAGAGCGGAAGAGTAATGGATTAAAGTGAAACGATAAATCTACAAGTGTCTTTGAGTGTGATCTAGGTGAGTTATGTGTGAGTAGGAAGGATCTACTTATCTTGATAAGGACTTAATTTGCCTTAAGACACTATGTCTAGCTTAGTATGAGATGTTCTAAGGATATGTTTGAAATACAATGCTTGCAATTGTATTTTCTGTTTGCCGGATCCCACTGTTCCCTAAATGTAGGGATCCGTCTAGTACAAACTTTGGGATCCGTCCATCTGCTAAGCAGAACCTTTACTAAAGGTATGTAATGATCTTGACAATGCATTATATTCCAAGGTTAGTTTAAAAGGGATTCTAACACTAAGATATCAAATGTAAGATGTTTTATTTCATGAAGGAAATTAGATTACATTGATAAAGCACGAGTACAAGAAGATTGATCCTATTTGAAATACTACTAGGTTCCTTGAGTGTTTTAGCTAGAGGGATCATCAAATGGTTGATGAGTGTTGGCGGATTCAGGAATGAAGAACGTCTTCATGAGGGAAATGTTCAGCGGTTCCATCATCTTGTTCACAAGTACGTACAACGGACTTTGATATTGAGGATGAAAATGCATGACATTATGATAGAGGCGCGTCAAGAACATTTCATAGGGAATGAGTTTATTCTTAGAGCCTTGAAGGTTTACAATTCGCCTTGCAAAGAAGTAGGCGAGATTGTATGGTTGTTGTGTTAGCAAACAATACATTATGTGAGCACAACAAGCGGGAAAGATTTCTCGATTTCCCCTAAGGCTCCAAACATTTTCACGTCGGATGAGTGCAAGGGGCTTGTACTCTTCTAGAATATCCCGTGTGTAGATGATGTTTGGATTGGAGTGATGGGGTTTGCATAATATGCGAATTAAGTCTTGCGGGGAAGGAATGTGAGAACAATACAGACTATTTTCTTCACGAAAGTTGAAGAGAGAATCAAGAGACCAATCTTCGGTGAAGGCACATTGTCCATGATTTGGAATTCGGAGAATTTGAGCAAATTGCCCAAGAGTCAAAACAAACTTTTGGTTTTTGATCCAAAACCAAAGGGATAGAGAACGATCCTCGTTACGAACGAGTTCGACTTGACGGAAGAATTCCAATACAAACCTTGGACATATTTTCTCGTTAATTTCGAGAAGACATTCTAGTCCTATGGCTCGGAAGGAGGTATTGATACCTTCTTCGAATTGTAGAGAGGTGTCTACAATACGTCCTTCATGGAAGTGACGGGTTTCGAGATTATTTAACCCACGGACATGATTGCCAGGTGTGTTGGGCTCAAGAGAGATGTTCGGAGTGTAGACGCTAGAGAGTGAAAAATCAAACTCATATACGTGCGACATAGTAAAACCTATAGAAAAGATGAGTTAATAGAAAGTGATGTTTGTGGTCAACCAATGATTATCTAACGTTTTTACTAGATTTTTATTAACAATGGTTTTTTTAACAACAATGACACCTAGCTTACTTATTCCAGTGGAATATTACATTTAGGAAGAAAGTGGTTTTTAATTTGCATGAAAAACTGCTTTTCAGTAGGACGGTTCCCACGGTTCCTTTCAAAAAGGGATCCGGATAGTACATTTGCCGGGATCCGTGGATCTGTTAGTTACAGAAACAGATTTTATGATGAAAAGCATAGGTTTTTAGATCTCATAGTTTTATACCAAGATATGTGTTTTAGCCTACATTTTCTTTTAGCATGCATACATGACTTCTAATGTATCACGAGAAAATAAAAAGAAATGATAAACACATTATGATAATAACCTAGATAAACTAGATTATTAGTAATATTTCATTTCAATGCTAAGGATGATACAAAAGATTGGGTATATAACCCCAATGTAGATTAACAACACAAAGTATATGTCTCCGTATGTGAACTTCATCATAGGGAACACAAGTGCGATGAGTGTTAAGGCGATGAGCACGAGGGCGATGTAAACCATGTTGATGACGAATCTTCTTGGTTTTGATTGAGATGAAATGGAGAGGAAGATAAAGTTTTGAATGAGAGGAATTTTTGAAATTGGAAGATTTGAAAAAGTAGGGATTTGATGGAGTGGATGACGGTGGGAGTATTAATGGGAAAAGAGGAATTTTTGATATTTGTGCTTTGTTTTATTATTAGAAAGCTATGATTTTTGGATTAAGTGAGACAAAACACAAGTTTTATAAACCATGATTTTTAGACTGAAGAGTGACACGTATGTGAGAAAAAGCTTCCTAATGAAGCTATATGTAAAACATGTGTATACACGAAAGCTACTCAAATAAATACCTAAGTAATCACACTTATTTATTAAACTAATATCATTTAGAGATAAGTTGAAAGTCATACCTCAAATGCACTTAGGAATGTCTTTACAAATGACACAACAAATGTCAGAAGACAATTCCAGCTCCTTTATGCTTAAGATACCATCTTAGGGAAGGTAATCTTTATTATCAAGCAATTCCTACGGCTTGATAGATGTGAGCTTTGACACATCAACATGACAAAGAGGATTAGTGCAATTAAATGAAAAAGTGAATAAGAAAAATGTTGTTATCAAATCAACATCCAAACATATAGTTTTAAAAGACATGGTGTTTGTTTTTATGAAAAACATTCTTTGTAGTTTTCAATTAACCATGGAGCGTATCTAGTTTTTAAAGTACAATATACTTCAAGAAACTTGGTAACGAAGCTCTGGTACCAATTATGGAAAACTAGAAGGGGGGGGGTTGAATAGTTTTGCCAATTAAAACTTCATTTTAATCTATTTAAATCGACTTATGTCAATCTATTTGGATGTGTGTGTTGGATGTTGATAAACAAACATATATAAGTATGTAATGAAAAGATAAGAGTAAGAAGCACAAAACCACAACGCGAGAATTTATAGTGGTTCGGCTACAAGGACACCTTCCTTGCCCTACTCCACTCCCCGATTCACCTACTCGAGAGTTTGTAATCACTACACCAACTCCTAATGGCGGAGAAGCCTTCACAACGTCGCCTACCCTTTTTCTGGTGCTAGGCTAACCACCGGGTTCTTTCACTCCAAGGTGAACCACACCTACACAACATCGCCTACCCTTTATCAGGTACTAGGCTAAGTACCTAGTTCTTTCACACCAAGGTGAACCACACCTACACAACGTCGCCTACCCTTTATTAGGTACTAGGCTAAGCACCTAGTTCTATTGCAATGGAGGAACTACTACCCAACACTACACCAATGACTAATCCCAAAGGAGATCAACTCCTTTTTACAACATCATCAAGGATATCAATATCCTTGGATATAGTACTAATCTATCTTGTACATCGAAACACACCATATCGAATGTACATCTAAGGCACCTTTCACTAATGCCTTTAACTAGATCTTAAAGACATCCTTCACTAATGTCTTGCGTCTTGACTTCTAAGAACCCTTCACTAATGCTTCTAGTCTTGACTTCTAAGCACCCACCACAAGTGCTTATGATATGGATGATAGATACCTTTCACTAATATCTTCGTCTTGACACTTGAGACACCTTTCACAAATGTCTTCAACACTTCTTAGGAAAAGAAAAACAATCATCAACAAGAAGACTTCAGTAGTCTTGATGATGAGGAAGCATGGCAACTCATGGACTTGAGCTTGCTCGACTTCAAAGATGGTGATCTCGCCTTTAAGAGGAACCTAGAAGATCACACAAAAACAAAACTACAAACATAGATCTCTTGGATCTGAGGTTAGAGAGTTTTTAACTCAAGGGGAAAGTATATTGGAAAAGGAGTGAGCAACAATGAATAAATGGCTCACTATTTATAGAGTAAAAATTCTACTGTTCCCCTGATCCCACGGATCCCTCCCACAAGGGATCCGTCTAGCGTAAAGCTAGGGATCCGTGGGACGCTCCTCTTTACCTATGGGTATTTTGGTTATGGGTCATGGGTCATGGGTTGATCCATGGGTCTTTAGCTAGATACAATGTATCTCTTAAGTGCAATGCACCTAGTCACATGGGTATGGGTCAATACCATGGGTTATGGATATTATCCATATATGATATAAGCATGATGTCATGCAATGGGTTATGGGTCAAGCTCCATGGGTCATGGGCTTTGGGTTATACCCAACTATATTCAATGTATTTGGTCAATGGGTTGTGATACTTAAGTTTCTACCCATTTATATTACTCAATATACTACATACTAGTTATGTGTATATTTTACCCAAATATGTAAACACTAGTTGTTGTACATATGTAATATTAAATCATAAAATCACTTATACTTATTTTAGTATTTTATGTGAAAATGTGAATATGTTATAAACTATTAGTTCAAACCATTTACGTATTTTATTTGTTTCGTTAAAATGATTTTACGTTTGTTATCGACAAAACATTAGAAGATCGTAAAATATAAATAAACGTTTTTACGGCTTATTTGTATTAACACAAGTAACCATAATCCTTACGTTCATCTTTACTAATCACATAACGGGTACTCCCTTATTGGTCATTTAAGTCGAGGTCACTTTGCGTAAACGCAATTCTCTCATTTACGAGATGTTGATTTACCTTGATGCAAAGCACTCTTCTTACTTGCATCGAGATGATTAGTGGATGATTTAATTGCGGGTTAACTAAGGGTTACCAAGTTCGAATACTTGAGTTAAAGTTCATGAAAGTTTAAACATTCTTTGAATATATTTTCAAATATCCTTACACACAATTGTACTTATGTCTCCCACATTCCAACATAATCCCCTACACGTTATTTTTGCCTTATGATTAATTCATAATCATCCAATTTCAGATTCACCACTATTCTTCTTCTTTCTTACAAATACTTATCATTCAAATTTAAATCACACGTACACACATTCAAAACGACACACTCTTACTCACACACTCACTCACAACTCTTTTAATTCAAATTTGAATTTAAACAAACCCTTCCCCATGTCTAACTTCTCCAAGTTATCTTCTACACCTTCATTGTCAACTCACTTCCTTACATACTCTTACAATGTGTCATTCACTTAGCTTTCTCTATATTCTTCCCTCTCACAATCACCAGCTAGCTTGGATTTGAATTTTCAATTTACAAATCATCTCACTCACATATTTCTACTCCTTCCTCTCCAAGTTTTGTGTTGCCAACTCATTCTATGACACATCTATGACACACACACAAACTTACACACACATATCTCCCTCTTACAATCATTACTTAATTTGAATTTGAAATTCAAATGACAAATCACTCACAAACATACAAGCTAACTCTTCATCTTCAAGTTTTGCCAACTCACTTGTAACACCCCGAAATTTCAACATTGCAGTGGAAGGCTAAACGGGGGTATTACTTCATAGATCACAATCATAATCATAGAAAATGACTCTAAAGAGACGTTTTTAAATAAAGTTGTTATCATTCAATGCAAACTTAGTGTTTGTGAATACAAAAGAGATTCCAAATAGTTTAAGTTACACAAAAGCCATTGTTCAAGTTTATAAAGAATGATAACGTTATTTAAAGCCAAATCAAAAGGGGTCTTGTGCCGACTCCGTGCCATTTTGAGCTTCTTTTAATTACATTAGATAAACATGCTAAAAAGTCAACAAAATTGTTGAGTGAAATTCATAGGTTTATAATTTAATCAGTTGAACACAAAGATATAAGTGATAATTGCTTCGAAGTACAACTATCAGGGAAAACAATTATTATTGCACTAATCTCATGACACACAAGACGTTAACAGTAGAATCATAGAAATGATAGAAGTAACAAGCCGCCAAGTAGGTAGTTGCTAGTTATTTAAGTTAATTCAAATATAGTGCGCCTAGCTATTCTATCTGGATAATGTATACGGATTCGTCAATCCTAATAGATCTATCCACAATATGCGCGTTCACTCGCGGTAATTAATGGTTCATGATGTGAGGGACTTTTAGCAAGCTACTTAGGCAATAATAATATCAGGCATAGCATAAATTTGCAAAATGACTTGTGTTAAGGTTTTATAGCATGTATCTCCCCTACGAAAATTTTTAAAACAGTAAAAGTGAGGCTATGAACTCACCTTAGTGGTATAGCAACCAAGATAAAGCACAATCAAGCGTGTAAAGGAAACTGCTGCAACACGCGACCTAGATTAATAGGGCAAGTCTCAGTGTGTAGTTTTCGGGTACTCAAGACTCGAGATGAATAAGTGCAAGTGTTTTCGAATGGTTGCGTTTAGTATTGCTTGTATGGCAATGCTTAACGTTGAAAAACAAAGTTTAAATATTATTTTGGTTATATATGTTATTTTAAGAATATTATATATATATATATAGGGAAGGGATCCAGTAAGAAGAAAAACTAAAATAGGAAGAATAAGAAGAATTTCTAGCCACACATTTCAAATAGGAGGGAGAAATTTAAGGGGAGATGCATCTATTTTTATAGGTGCATCTGAAATGAGTGGTTGTGGTTTCTTCTTATCATTCTTATTTTAATTTTTCTTCTTATTTGATCCTAACTCTATATATATATATATATACTAGTGGCAAAACCCGTCCGATGGACGGGTATGACTTGTGGTTTTTATTTTTATGATTTAGTAGAACAAATATATACTAAAAAGTAATTAAAGTTAAATGAAATGTTTAAGATCTATAATTGATGTTACCATAATACATGGAACGACTAAAAGCAGGTAATTACTTTGATTTGTGGTTTTTATTTTCAGTATTTAGTAGAACAAATATATAGTAAAAAGTTATTAAAAGTTAAATGAAACGGTTAAGATCTATAATTGATGTTACCATAATTCATAAAACGGCTAAAAGCAAGTAAGTATTTTGATTTTTGGTGTTTATTTTTTGTGTTTAGTTGAACAATTATCCCAACAGATTGGTTAGATCCAATGCAATGCCAAAGGAATAAGAAATTAATTTTTTGCAAATAGCTATCTCCACAATCTGAGAGGTTTTAAGCTGTCATTTGCATATAGGAACAAAATGAAGATTAGGTTCAGTTAGTAATAGAAATTTCAGACCTGCTCAGGTGCTCCTTTGCTCACTTTGTGCCAATTTCCACTTTGATCGATGTATGTTATTGTTGTTTGTTTGTCCACTGGATTGAAGGGAAGAAATTGTACCTCAATGATTCCCGCTCGTGCCTGCATAAACAAAAGACATATTTCTGTAACTTAGATTAAAGCTAAAAAAACCCACACAAAAGATGTAAAAAAAACAAAGTTTTTTTTTTAATATTTAGACATGCTAAGCTGTAAGATTTAGCAAATGATTACTTCATATTTTATATCCTTTAAAAAAATAAAACTTTGAAAAACGCAATAGGGGTGTTTCGGGATAAGAACATTCAACAATACTGCATGTTTAGGAGTCTAAAGACTTTCCTGTAACAAAACATATTGCTTAATTTATCTCCGTAAGACTAACGATTCTATACTAAAATCAGTTGTATTTACCAGAACATTATACTAATTTGTACTTAAAGGGAGATTCATATTATGTAACAACATCCTATTTAGGGGTGTGTTTGGATGGGTGTTTTGAAACTGACAATGTGATATTCAATAGTCACAATCATAAAACATATAATCAACTGTAACACAACTGAGTATGTGATATGAGATGGCGGTAGAGAACTTTGTGTATGAAGTTGTGAAAGGTTAAGATTATCTCCATTATTCACGCTAGAGACTTATCCGAAATACAAGAGGTATCAACTGGAATTCATCTCAACATTTGAAAAATCACCTTTTACATAGGCACATCATTTCAAGAAGGAGCACCAATGTATTTAATGCATCAAGAAAGAGCACAGATAGAAGAGAGAAACCGAGGAAATGTAGCCGGGTGCCAATGCATTTGCAGCCTATTGCTTCTCTTAGCTTTAAAGTTTGCTACTATAATATTCCATCTGTTTGTATCTAAAAGTCAATATTTATAACAGATTTAGTCATTTTATCAAAATATTTTGATTATAGTTTTACCACAAAATTTTATTAATGCTAAATAGCTTCACTTCTAGTACTATTAGATTATATTTGAGATTGTTTATTGAAATTACTCATAGTGGCTGTATAGGATTTCTTATGAGATTAACTATTTCTAAGGGTTATTTGGATTGCACATTGAGAATCCTTATAAGCAATCCCAAACCAAAAAAACCATTAGAATCATATATCTCATGCATCTCACAACTGATAAACTAATTGTACATGTCCCCAATATTATAATATTTTGAAGTTTGTGTTTCTTTAAACCAGAGGATGGACGAATAACTACTGGACTAATTAATTCGAGTGCGATACTTCTTATCAATTATACACATAACAGATAACTGAAGATAAAAACTAATGTACATAATGTTAAATGATTGTAGTTTTGCTAGAATTTGACAGTGTTTTTGTACATAAAAGACGATAGAAAACATATGGTAATCAGTAACTCTGATAATTAGCTTACTTTTCAGATACTAACAATAGTCTTCATTTTATATGATTTTAGACATTTTCATTAGCAGTGATTGTCTGATTAATATAAATATTTCAAGTGCGTAGGGCATATATAAAGATTGTAATAAAAACAGCCATGGACTTAATAGGATGTTTTATATCTATAGTTTGACCATCACCTTTGAACGTAGGTTTTATTTAATATAAATATGCAGAAAGAACCTCATTTAAAACTGAAAATAGGTCTACTAACCTGTGGCAACGAATCTCGCCATTCCTGAGATGAATCTTAAAATACTCATTTACAGATAGGTTTTCATTTTGTTATTTATAATGCCATCGACTTGCATATGCTCTGTTATCTGCCTAGGAGTAGCAAGTGCCAAAGAGCAACAACTTCAAAGCATAGGCTCTGTTATCTACTTAGGAGTAGCAAGTGCAAAAGATCAACAACTTCAATCAACTCAAACATGAAGAATATAGAAAATATAATAGGGAATTTATGATTTTATGACAGCGGTCATTGTTTTGAGTTTACGTTATGCTATACGTTTAATTATTGTCTCAAGTTTATGCTTATAGAAGCAACTAAAATTAGTGAGGCAATTTATCGAACACAGATTATCTTTATTTAATATCTAGCATGGATCTTCAATGTTATTAGACAAGTAAAATATCATGACTATTGAGTGAGCTTAACAAAAATGTAACAGAGATACTGGGTAACTTACCTTTTGGCTTTTAAAAACACTACAACAAAATCCAAAATCAACAGCTTATCAGAAACATTAACGGCTTATCCAAACACTAAAAAGTGAAAAGTGATTATTGCTAGTGTGATTACGTACCTATGATTCATTCATTGATTTATTTTTACCTTCAAAACTATTGTTCTTCGTCAATACTTTCATGAATGTTCTTCAAGATTGAGTAATATTTATGATGCACCCTCTCTAATAAATATGTCCTAATTAGATTTTTAGTTTGAGTCTCGGAACGCAATATTACAGTTTCTATGTAGATCACAGGAAACTCAATGCTAATCTAATAAATTCCATATATCACAATACATCTTTCTAAACGATATAGGTTCTACTTACTAACTTTTCATATACATGCATTCTACGAAAGGTCCCAATACATGAAAAAACAGCAATAAAAACCGATTATGAGCCTGCATTACTATGCTTCAAGACTCGCTATACATTACCACAACAATATCTATTCACAGAACCATCAACCAAGCAAAATTTCCAGATGAATTGGATAATAAACTTAGGCATATAGTTTTTCATGACCCGCCTGATGGGCGGGTTCGCTTCATAAAATTGTTTGACAAAATGTAACTCGACGTAAATAAATAATGAATAACGAAATGCATGTTAAACATATAAAATTTAAACAAAAATACGCTGTTTGTGTATTATATTTAAAAAGAGAAATGATAAGTATGAAAACAAATAAATTACATAGTTCTTATTCATTTACGAAATAAAACTTTTTTTTATAGAACGTTTTTCGTGTAGTTTGTGTATCCGCCTTGTTTGTTACAAGATACCATTGATCTCGAGATTAACATACCAAAATGTCGATAACAGAACCTGGAGATTAACTCATGAATGCACAACATCCACTGTTAAGTGCCGATAACAGAACCAAAATGCAAAATGTATAACTACTAATCTGGAACCAACTTTGGTGTTTTCACGCTCCAAGATGACATTCAAAATCTTGTATGAAATTGTAGTCAAATGTCCTAACCAAAACCAAATCTCCTCTGCCATGTGTGGTGTGTATCGAGAAAGCAGCAATAGATACAGTTTCACAATTGGTTTTGGAAGTTTATCCCACTACAAAAGACAAATATCTTAATATTAAGACATTACATTAAATATATGGAATTCAAATTAAGGCATCACCCAAAAGCACATATATTAAAATCAAATTTTTGAATTGAAAATTATTGGGTAAATAGCTAAAAAAAGTACTAAACTTGCCACCCTTTCTTCTTCAGGCTAGCGAACAAAATTTTTTATTTCTGAGGGTAATATACTTTCAAATTAATTCTCTTTAGGGTATTTTCATGAACAGTTGGACATTTTTGCCCCTATTACCCAGAAGAGGAAATGGCAAGTATGATATTTTTTTTTAAATAATAAATAATGTACTAGCCGTACGGAAAACGTGTTTTGGCTAAGAAAACGGAATAAGAATTAACAAGGGTAACGTATTTGTGATAGGGAAACAAATGTATTTTGGCCAGAATTTGATCGGCGACGATCAAACTCAATAGGTTTATGGGTTAAGATGCCGGAATTGACTGCTTTGATACCAGTTGATACACTCTTACAGGAATCAAGGAGATTCAAATAAGAATTGAGCTCAAGAATTAGTTAATGGGATTTGTTATGGCTTACTGACTTGTAGAAGTTTATTACAAGAGAGAATTACAAAATCAAAACCGCTTACAAATGTGAAATGAATTGTGTTTTATACAAATGAAATGATGAAATGACTGTAACGGCTTTTCCCGCCTAAATGGTAAGGGTTAAAAGTGCTTATTTGAACCCCACACGTGCCATGCACGCGTATACTTATTTAAACTCATGTCCTTTGCAAATGGAAGTGGCTGGTGAAACTAAATTATCTTAATAAGTAAATAGTGTAAACTTAAAACAAAACATTTTTATCATAGATTTAACACAATTATAAATCATTAAATAATTTATCTTAATACATATCCAAAATTTAACATAATTAAAAACTAGGGCAAATTATAAAAAAAAGTATCATACTTGCCATCATTTGCTCTTGTGGGTAAGAGGGGCAAAAATGTCCAACTGTTCATGAAAATACCCTAAAGAAGATGAATTTGAAAGTATATTACCCTCAGAAATAAAAAATTTTGTTCGCTACCCTGAAGAAGAAAGGGTGGCAAGTTTAGTACTTTTTTTAGCTATTTGCCCAAAATTATTCTATAACTTCCTTAAAGTATGAATCTTGAAAATCATAATTATTGGTCAAGTGAATCGCAGGGTAGTGAATGACGATGCGGTGACCCATGTTTTTATAATCCCGTTGTATATTGTCAAAGGGAATATGCAAAACATTAGTCAACATGTAAATCAAAACAACTTATTACTGCCATTTTGAACTTCACAAATTGGTTCTTCTTTTCTTTTAATCTTATATTATAGCTTTAGAAATCAATACAAAATTCTAATGAAAATTTTGTGGTATATTAACTTGATTTCACAATGGTTTGGGTTAAACTGTAAAGAGGCGGGAGGTGATGTTTATATATAGGGATTCACTCATATATTCGTTATTAAATATGACAATTGATACATGCGTTTTTTATACTTAATAAAGTTGCTAAATGGGTAGTAAATATGAAGTTGTGAGAGCAAGTGTTCAATCTTAGTTACATGGCTTGGTTCGTATGATAGATTTGAACATCTTTTTGTCCAAGTTTTTGATCTTTTTGTTGTCAGTGATGTTGAGATAATTACGACTATCAATTATCATTCATAATATAGTTTTTGGATAAACTAATTCAGTAGCTTTTCTATATTAAAAACATAGTTATGCAAACTTTTACCGAGTAATCTTTCACCCAATTAACCTGTTTGCCCATTTGGCTATTATGCATTGAAAATGACAAATAACTAATACTATAAGAATGAAAACACTATGAAATAACATGTTACCTGCTCGATCTTTTATCTCAAAAACACGGTTAGCAACATGAGAGACCTATTTGCTTGTGTTAAGTTACAGACCTATTTGCTGGTGTTAAGTTACAGATATATGTGGCATCAAGGTAATGTCTACAAAGAAAAAGAAAGATCATCAAGAAAATGGTTGTACATATATCTTGGACCCTGAGTGATAGAGAAGGGTAAATCATTCTTGTACCAACATTAGTCATGATACTAAACCCAAATAAACAACTAAACCCAAATAAACAACTAAACGTTATCAACTTTGTAAGAGTAAAACCAAATAAACAACTAAAAATTATCAACTTTGTGTTATTTGGAGGGAAAGAATGAGCAAAATTATTTGAAATATATAATAAACAAATAATGTATGCATTTACCAAAAATGATAAAGAAATAAAACAAAATTTTTAAACAGTACTAAGTTCTTTTATGTGTAGAAAACATATAAGCATCATGTTAATTTAAATTGTCTATTTTTATGGTTCAATTTAGGGGTTCTTAATTTAACTATTAGCTCTCACTAATACACTATGCGACTTTTGATATTCATCTAAATTTGTCAAATAAATTGTGTGAAACACTTTCATGACATATCTAAAAATCCGAATCACATTCATCATAGTTTAGAATAACGTTTTTAGAAGCGTTAAACTCACATGTGTTCCGAGGGCACCACGATTCAGTGAATCATGAGAAGGAACCATGGCATCGGTATCCATATCCTTTTTAATCACCTGCAATAGAATACGGCAATTGTTCAAAATGGCTGAAGTCGCAAAAAGTATTCGAAAGTTACAATATATAGTTCTGTTTTAGAATAAAGTTTCTTATATTAGTATCATAACATAGTCTTTTGTATTCATATATAATACTACTATATAGAACTAACAATAGAGTTTGGTTCAACCTAATGCTTTTAAAAGAGCGAACCAAGTCTCCTTAAATTCGTATAAATCCACTAAATAGTTACAAATACCCGGTATGATCTTAAAAACATAAAGAATGATGTCACTGTCAAGTGGAGATACTCAAGTGTCAATCTCGACTCGTTCCAACTATAATGGCGATGTTTCATAAAAGGGGTTGTTTCATTTCGGTTAGTAATAACATATTAGATTAAGACTAAAGCGACTATTACAATTCTTGTATATAGCCACTGGTTCGCTAACACTTTTAAATAATTTGCTGAGTGTTCATGGGGTATCCCTCACTTCCAACTAAAACTTTATCTAAAAATTTTATTGGCATTCGAACTCCATTTGATATCGGATCAAGATGTACTCATGGGCTCGTAAGTGGGTCCTTTATAAGTTGATTGATAAACTCCAGGAGCAGCGTCATGGGGCTGATTGGATCAAGGTGGTTGATCATTTTCAGTATGCTATGTTCAGCTTGTTGGTGTTGATGTGTTTTGGTGAAAAGTTTGATGAGGGTCGGATTAATGAGATTGTTAAGACACAACACGATATGTTGTTAGTATCGCAGCGGTTTAGGGTGTTCACTATGTACCCAAGGTTAGGGAAAGTTTTGTTTAGAAACAGATGGAAAAAGTTTTAGAAATTGAGTGGTCATAAAGAACGACTTTTAATTCCAATAATCAAATCTCGAGTTGCGTCAGATAATTCTGACAGGGAGATCGTGGCCTATGTTGATACACTGGTGAATCTGCAGCTTCAAGAAGATGAAGATAATAATGGAAATGGTTGGAAGCTAACTTATAAAGAGATGGTAAGTATGTGTAGTGAGTTCCTTGATGTTGGTACAGACACCACCACTGATGCACTAAAATGGATTACGGCTAATATCCTAAAGCATCCTCACATTCAGAGTAAGCTATACAATGAAATTATCTATGTTGTTAGACGACCACCAAAAATACAGAAATAGGGAGTGGAGTTAGATTCAGTTATAAACGAAAAGGACTCACATAAAATGCCGTATCTGAAAGCAGTGGTTTTGGAAGAGCTGAGGAGACACCCACCTGGGCTTTTCGTGCTGCCTCATAAAGTTACAAAGGATGTAGAGACAAAGGGGTATGTGATTCCGCAGGGTGAAACTGTCAATTTCATGGTGGTTGAGATGGGTATGGATCTAAAGGTGTGGGATGATCTAATGGAGTTCAAGCCAGAGAGGTTTATGTTGAATGATGGTAGTAAGTTACTAACATTGTGTTTGATATAAGTGGAAGTAAAGGGATTAAGATGATGAAGTACTTTCAATCTGTCATTGATCCTTCTTTTTTTCTTTTCTCAGAAACCATAAGAAACATAATATTAATTTAATCATCACCATCTGATAAAAGAAGAAACTCATAGAATAGTAAAAGAAACAATGGAAGCAAGTGTTCATCATATAGACACTCACCCTTGCATAGAGGCTTAGTGGATTAGTGGCTACACCTCGAACTGATCTTGTTTGCCAATGCGAGTTATATGCACCAAATGATGTTGTCATGGGGTGTTTGGATGGATGGTTTAATGAGATGTTTGTTGCTGTTAGGGGTTGTTGGATGACTACTAATGGGTTGTTTTGTTGTTGTCAGGGGGTGTTGGGATGGATGCTGTAAGTGTGTGTTTGGATGGCTGATGTAAGGGTGTGTTTGGATGGCTGTTGTGAGGTGAGGTTTGGTTGCTGCTTTAAGCGGTCTAATGGGTGAGTGCACCAAACAAAACCATAGCTTAGTTATAAGAATTTAGTAATTCTTATTAGTTTTATTTTTAAGAGTCTAATTATAATCAGATGCAAGTACAGTATAAACGATTCTAACCTTTGCTCTTCAAAAAATCATAGTGAGTGTACTATAATAGTGGCAAGAAGAATAAATAGATATACAACTGGTACAATCCAGCAACTGATATAATTTGCTCATATCTCTGTCACACACGATTCGAATGCAACAAAACTCGACATAAAGTGCAGAGATATGATTCTTACTTAAGTATTAAGATTCATTACCTTTAAATTGTCTTCATCTTCATGCCTCTATTCTAAACTTTCAGCCTAATAGATAGACGTAGCCATCCAGAAATAAAAAGACATCAGGAGTGTTTGGTTACTCCTGCAGCAGCACCGAAGTGGTAGAAAAAAAATAGGAAATCCGTTAGTACAACCTTTATATCTCATCAGCATTCATAGTAATTTTTAATTTTAACAAAATAGACCTACTAATATATTTTGGAAAGCAAAAGGTATTAATCTTAGATATCTCGTGATGTAAATGCCTATAACTTTGTAAAGAGTGAATAAAGATCATCTTACGTTGTAAAAAAATGGTCCATATTGCTGATGTGTTAGTCTGCCATTGAACATCACGAATCTAAATATAAACAAAGAAAGTATGGACAACAAGTTTAATTCCATTATTTCACATGGTTGAAATCCTTCAAGCTTTTTGAACGATCACTTGTAGACCTGCGTGGTTAAAAATTGGTATATAAAAAAAGAGTTGGAAGAAAATAATGAGTTGATTACCTGCGTGGTTGAGGAATGCAACACAGGTGCACCACAAAATGGTGCAGCAGGCCAGCAGCCTCGCCAGACCACTGGCCATATGGAATTGCAGCTGACCATTGGTCACCCTTACGGAGAGCACCAGTTGCACAGTTGACTGAAAACTAACAGTTGACTGAAAACTTTTAGTGGACTAATAAAACCCGTTTGAGATAAGTTACATTCCAAATAAATCCCGTCATAAGTACTTGATTCTCTCCAGGAGTCTCGGTTTCTTCTTAGCATTTATAATAAAGCGATGTCTCAAAAGTTCCTATGCAGTATAGAATAAAAATCAGATTATCAGAGGAGGCAACAGTTGGAAATTCATAACTGAAAAAAACTACTTTAAAATCTAGAAATGTATGCGTGGATCCTCTATTTCTATTGATTTTATAACATTATTACAAAAATTGCTACATTTAAAAAACTAAAGTCTAATACTTATCATGCATTCATAATCCTTTATTTAAATAGAGGAAATACTCCACTTGTTAGCACAATTATCTACATATTACAAGATCATAAAGCTAAATCATGATGCATTACAATTTTGCCACATTATCAGTTCAAATGTTGCCACAACACCATAATTGATTGTATTACTTTGTTTTCATTTTCTTTTTTTTTCTTTTTTTTATAAATCACAATCTTATTAACAACTTAAAAAGGGTACTAATATTTTTCAACTTTAAAAAAATGTTGAGCTATTCTTAATTTGAAAGAACACAAACTACTTTTGTTCAACATTTCAAAGTTTCTAGATTTTTATAACTTCATTTTTTCACATGCTTCAAGTACGTATATTTTTATTAAAAAAAATCGGATGTGTCAATTATCATGCAAAACGTAGCAGTTTGAAGGTGCTAAATCCAGTTGTGTCGCCTGTAATTCCTTCAATCTGCCCACCATTAGTGTTTCCTACACCACCAGTTGCTACTGAGATATCCTTTGGATGATGGAATTTGCATACTAACATGTTAAATGCAAGGAAAAAAAACATGGCTAATAGCTTGAGATTAGTGATAGTGAAGCAATCATACCGAACATGGAGGCTCAGATGGTCTCTCTGGTAACTCAGAACTCTCGTTGTTTCCCGTAGCAAACAACCTGGATCTTCCTTCTGCAGCCTGTTTGGAAAGATCGACCACCATACGAAAACTCTGGTTAGCATTAGGGTTTTGAGAAGAAGCCCACATTATGAGTATACGTATATCATCAACAGGATTTTAACAAATTCACTCACAAACACAATTATCTTCTATGCATTATGTATATCTTCTTATATAATTTCCAAAAAAAAAATACAACCAAAAGTAATCCAATTTTAAACAATAAGACAAACAACTGGTTCAAATATTTTTATATCACATAATTACTTCCAAATACAATGGCAAATACCCCTTAGGGACTAAATAGCCTTAAAAACAGACCACTTTAAGGGTTGTTTGGGTTAAAGCTTATTTTGACAGATTGCTGATTAATTGCACTCTCAAAACAAAACAAATTATTTAGACTTCCCAAACAGCTTATAACCAGAGGTGCTTACCTAAAAGAACTTATTGAGGTCATAAATTAGGAGCTTAGAGAGATCATTACATGGTGTATAGATTGTAAAGACTCGCCCCATCTATGATTTATTCCTTCACAATGATACTACACCTTTTTATATCCACAACCAAGGTCTACACAAAAAAGACCTGAAAAACAAACATACAATATCCCATTGTCAAAATATTGCTAAGAGGGTGTTTGGATAGCTTATATAAGTGCTTATCTGCTTTAATTTGAAGTGTTTGGATGATATTTTGTCCTCGAGTTCTATCCATTTCATCAGCAATTTTTCACTGTTTCTCTAGATTCAACATGTGATATTGAATCTCACAGCTCCAAAGTCATTGTTTCAAAACCAAATTGTACTTGCAATATATAAAAAAATTAGCATTAAAAACTAATCATTAATCCAAAGATAAATAACACAAGTGTTACTCCGTGCCAATCCAATGAAAATCTCATCCTTCTTCTTTCAACGTCACAGGGATTTCTTCTATATGGTCCTGGAACTCTGGTTTGTCCACATAATTTCCAACTCAGTTTAGTATATAAGTGAAGAATGAGGTATGATTTTACATACATTATACATATAAATATATAGGCCAGTTCTATAATTAAAGAGCTCACCTTTCATTTTCTCCGAGTAATACAGGGAATTTGAGATTGATTAGTGAGTGTGATTTTGATTTGTATTCCTTCATTCCTCTCAAGACTCTAATTTAAGTCTAGCTATCTAGCTTACCATAGCAAAATATGCATAAGATATTTCATTACAAAAACACATAGCAAATCTTTATGCACTTATAAGACATAGTTTCGGTAGATTAGAGAAGGCAAAATATATCAACAATATGAAACATGGTTCTAATAATCAGGCACATGTAATAATACATAATAAAAACCTTTAGATTCACATAATACAAACATCAATTGTTAATACCGTTTCCCAGTCCTATGTCTGCAAAAATATGGCATTGTATATTCAAAATTCTCTTACAAATATTTTCAAAATTAAAAGCAGGTTGTCCATTTAGCTTGCTCTCGCGCTTCTAAAATTAATTTCAAGTTTGTCTCGGGTGTGTTATGTAACACGCTAACACAGGTTTATAAGCACCTTGCATATTACACAGGTGAAAATATGTATCTGTATAAAACTAACCTTTAATCCGGAATCATAAGCGGTTGAAAGAAATCTGGAAGAATGGGATAGCTGAAACAAATATAAATTCAATCAAGAAATAAAAATCAATTGGGATAGTTACCTTGATTGTTAATCGTCTCAACTCATTATAGTTTCCCGCAACCCTGAAATAGAAGAAACATGATTAGCAAAGAGCATTCATGATTCGATGAGAGAGCAAAACATGTAATCTTGTGAATCTGGAAAAGGGAATAACTAAATGATTAGTAACTAAGATATTAATCAACATGATTCGTATCTAAAATTATAGTGTTGTTGCATTCTCTTAATCCTGAAACGAAGAAAACAAAAAGCTGCAGCATGCAATCTCAGTTGTTGTTAAAGATGAAAAAAGTTACGTGGGTTATATGTTTGATTAGGGTTGAAACTCTAAATAAAAACTTAAACTTAAACTTGAAAACTAAATAAAAATATTAAGCTATCAGAACTTCAGAAGTCAGACACCTAAAGCGAACAAATGAGGAACTTAAACGTGACACGAAAATTACACACAAATATAATAGGGATTAGTATTTACACACAAAAAATAGGTTAAAAATATATAAGGTATAATCATCTTGTTAGGTAATATATATCTATCTTTTTTTAAATTGTTATCTTCAAAATATACATTCCTAAAATACAAACTGCAGAATTTTTTAGCATGTCCTTATTTGTATTGATTTGGAACATATAAATAAAAAAACAATTTAGTCTAGTGGTAAGTTGTTTAGATAACTTACGAATGACCCAAGTTCAAATCCAATATATGTCTTCTTTTTAAATAAACCGAATTAAAATTTAAAATCCACAATTACAAACCGATTTTTAAAATAAAAAAAATTAAAATTGTACATAAATTTAAAAAAAAATGTCACATGTCATTAAAAAAAATGCCACATGTCATTTAAAAAAAAAGCCACGTAAGAGAATGATGAATGATGACATGGAAATATGACATGGCATTATGGGATGTCAAGTGGCATTTTATGTGACATGCCTCCTCTTATATATAATGTATAGATATATATGTATATGTATATGTATATATATATATATATGTATATATATATATATGTATATATATATATATATATATATATATATATATGCACTCTCGTCGATACGACTTATGAAATGAACTTGCTTAATAACAAAAGTTAGTGGATGATAAGTTAGACTATTTATATATTCTAAATTAGTGAATGATAAGTTATATAAAATGTTTGTATTATTTGTTTTTAAGATATTCGATAGCGAAATTTTATACTCGTTTATAAGTTCAACGTTATAATTACATTTTTATATCGCCGAATTTATATTATACACGTAAGTTTTTATAAAAATTTGGATGCAACTAGTTTGTAAATATAATTTTTTCAAAAACGCTCCAATATTACAAAATTTACCCTCGACTTATATAAAAATTATATTTTTCACTCAAACTTACAATCTTTTGCATTTCTAGTCCAAAAATTAAAATTACACTTTTTATTTATACTTTCTGAATAGACAGTTTCTACCCTGGGATTTAATTATTTTCAGTTTTTAATCCAAAACCGCAGTTGACATTTTTTACTCTAATACCTTATCAAAAGTTACATTTTTCACCTAAGTTTCGTAAAATTTGCATTTTTAGTCCAAAAAGGTACATTTTGAAAATTTTAGTTTTCTGTTGGTAAATTAAGCTTTTTTTAGCTTATTTTAAGCTTTTGAGGACTACTTATTTCTAGTTGGGTCGTACAAGGTGATTAATGGGCACGCTAGGCCCAATACGTGGCCCATTAAATCAATAAGTTGGTTTTTACATATTTCGAGCTTATGATATTATTTTGGGAAGTTATTAGTAGTGTTTGGATTATTCCAAACTGCTTATGGCCTTATGGGCCTTCTTATCCTCAAAAATAATTTCGGGCTTTTAAGCCCATTAGGCGCTAGTTAATTAAAATGAGGCTCACTTTATCAACGCGTCTTAGACTTAGGTTTAAAGCTAGTTCAAGGTGCAAAAGCTTGTGGAGAATCGGGTTAGGTGCAAAGGTTTCACTATGGGCCGATTATTTAGCAAAAATAAGCACCGCTCCTTTGTGGTTTTTCAAGACAAGGTTTTAGTGGTTGTTTTCAAAAAGTGAACGTTGTAGTATATAAGTGCTTAAGGTATATTATGTGCTTATAAATAAGCACTAAGTGGCACGGGTTTGGTTCAATTGACCATTTAACATGCATGTTTTGCTTTAAAAGGTATGAACCGTTTATGTGGAAACGTAGAAGGGGGGTTGAATACGTTACCGTTAAAAACTTTAGATCTTTAGTATCAAATCGCTTATGAAGCTTGTTATAATATGAAAGTTCCAATTATTGTTTGTGACCAATGTAAAGCATAGTAAGCCATGTTGACACACAAGCATTAACATCAAACCACATCACAAGCAATAGTATAGTGCAACTATAAAAGTAAAGAGATAAAGAAAGGAAAGTGCAAACCGAACACGATGATTTATAGTGGTTCGGTCACGGATCTCCTTTCCGCCCTACTCCACTCCCCGAGTACCCAACTCGAGAGTTACTTCACTAAATCAACAAGCTCCCTTCTCGGCAGAGAAAACCTTACAATCGTCGCTTACACTTTTTCCGGTACAAAGCTAAATACCGAGTTCTAGTTCGAGGTAGAACCAACCTAACGTCGCCTATACAATATTTCCGACACTAAGCTAGATGTCGAGTTCTTTTACACGGGTACAACCACTCCCAATATGTTTTATGGCCCAACATAACAAACCTTGTGTTTTATGGCACAAACACATAAACCATCTAATCTAGTTTGGTGAAAGTGTTGTTATGATGCAATGATGTTTACACTAATGATCCATGACACAAATGTCTAATGGATATGAATGACTACTTCTAAATGAACTTCCATTGATAGGAAGCCTTCATGATGAAGATCACAAGTTCCCTAAACTTGTTGTGATAGATATTCAGCTTGTGGTGAGTTGGGATGGATAGATCTCCAAGCTTTCCTTGGTTGATCAATGTAGAGTATGCTTACAACAAAGATGAATGTTAGAAGCAATATGATCATGATCATTAGGGTGTTTAATGTATGTTACTACATTGTTAATGATAGATCTAAATGTATGCAAGAAGGTGGAGAAGATGTGTTTTCAAGTGGTGAAGAAATGAGAAAACAATGGGCTTCTATTTATAGGCAAAAGGGGACAGGAGCGTCCACGGACCACGGTACCAAATAAAGGGTTCCGCCCTTTATGCATTTTGGTGCCGTGGGTGCCTGACAAGAAATATAAAAAATATTTCTTCAAATCTTTTCAAGATTTTACCATATCTTACCAAGATCTCATTTGATATATTGAGTGTCAATCTAACCAATATATTCAAGAGATCTTCCAAGGATTTCAAAGATGATGCATGCCATGATGTAACATGTATTTCCATTTTTAGATTAAAATGTTTATCAAAGTAAACTTGTAAAATGTATTATGTAACTAGTTAATAAAATGTCTAGTTACCTTTTGAAATACTTGTGAATGCAAAATGTAAAATGAGGTTCTAAATAGAATGGTTAACCTATTAAAATACTTAGTGACTCTAAACGTATTTTAAACATTCTATATGATTTGTTAATGGGTTTGATCATAATGCCACATAACAAACATGTACGAACCTGTGTTGTAACATACGAGGACTTGAGACATCGAGAGGTGTTGAATGTATGTTGAGACAAATGTAATTACAAGTAACTTGTACATTTTACGTTATGTATTACAAGTTACATGTTTGTCATCAATTAAAACCAACGAGACTGTATAGATTAAATATCATAATATTTGCACTAACAGTTTAGTTAGTAGGTTAGTGTGTTTTAGGTTAAGATGTTTTGATACTAATGACTCTTACACGTTACATTTACACTTATAGCTCGTTGGAGTACAAGTTTCAAAGAGCCAATACTTAACATATTTCGTTCCAAATGTATCTTGGACAGTTGTTATAAGATATTGAGAGTCTTTCAAGGTTTCATACGAAAATATATTACCACACAAGTTCTTAAACAAACGCAACTTAATCTCTTATAATGCATGAGGTCGCATATATTAAACATAATTGCTAGATTATCCCTTGAGTTTAGTAGTAAAAGTACAAGTTGTAGTTACCACGCAATCTTTTATAATACATTAAGTTGTTTTGTGTCTAGATTTCATACGTGACAATGGTGAAACGAAATAAGTTTAGAAAGCTAAAGGTGTTACGCATGGCATGCAAGTTCCAACAAAACTTAACAACTAAATATCTATACTAGGTATTGAAATGAGGTCTTGTGGACTTACTGCACCAAAGTGGTGGGGATGAGACACGAATGGAAAGAAAGGCACGAACAAAACACGAGTTACTTGATATACGACTAAGTTTCCAACACCCTAACTTCCAAAAGCTTAACCTTAACCCTTTTATGGACTTTAGAATGAGATTTCCTATCACAAAGACTCTTCCTACTTTCCTTGGCAGAAATGTGCCAGTGGTATGAGATGGATTTGTGAGTTTGATTGTAAGAGTCAAATGTATTAGTGTGTCTAGTTTATAAGATCAAAGGATGAATGGTCTAACTCATTAATTTAATCCTTATATGCATGGAACTTGGTGAGTTGGGTGGCTTTGTTTTCTTACCATTCGAACATACACACAAATAAAATAGTGGAAAGCTTGCGAGGTCTCATTAAAGTTGTATGGTGTGGGGAGCATAATACCCTATGGTTAATATGTCTAGCATGGTTCATCTAATTTAAAAATTGTGCTAGGTAGTAGACGCATGAGGGAGGGAACGAGGGACACAAAAGAAAAGAGGAAACATGGTTACACCATACTTTGTTACTAGTTCTACTTCGAATTCAAACACAAATAATTTGTGTTTTCTGCCTTTGGTTCTAGCAGCGAGCAAGGCCCAAGAAAGAAAAAGGAGCGGGCGGTAGTAGGCTAAACTTGGTTGGTTTAAATTTTTTTATCATGGGTCGAGGCCCATGATTTATTAGTAGCCCGGTTAAAATTGATCCGTGCGGCCCATTAGGTGTTTAAGTAAATTGGTTTGACGAGCCCGACAATATATCTAGTGTTGATACGCGTGGGAGTTCGTTTTGTTGATACGTGAGTTACGTCACATATAGAATTGACAAATGCAATTCGTTGTAATTAGATTAATATTTAAAAAATTGACTCGAAAATGGATAGATAAAACTTTCATTGAAATTAGTTCGAGTTTACAATAGTAATGACTTTGGGAAAACTACGGGTTATTAAAATACCTACCCCTTAAGAGAATTTTGTCTTGGAATTTAAGTTGTGATAGTTGTCGGGGTTGCATCGACGAGGAGGTGTGGGTATTTAGCACGAATTTGGTCTTCACGCTCCCATGTGTACTCCGGTCCTCTCTTGGAGTTCCATCTGACCTTGACAATGGGAATACGGTTTTGCTTTAATTGTTTGACATCCCTGTCCATGATTTATACTGGTTCTTCGATGAAGTTGAGCTTTCGTCAAGCTTGATCTCTTTTAGTGGAATGACAAGGGAGTCATCTGACAGACACTTCTTCAGATTTGATATGTGAAAGGTATTGTGTACTCTATTGAGTTCCTCGGGGAGTTCAAGTTTGTATGCCCTAGACCGATCCTTTCCAGAATTTTGAATGGTCCAATGTATCTGGAATTTTGCTTTCCTCGTTTTCCGAATTTGACCATTCCCTTCCAAGGTAACACTTTCAAAATGACTCTATCACCAACCTGGAATTCCATGGGCTTTCGTCTTACATCGGCATAACTTTTTGTCGATCTCTCACAACTTGAAGTCGTTGTCTGATTTGCACTATTTTCTCAGTCGTTTCCTGAATAATTTCAGGTCCAATGAGTTGGACATCTCCAACTTCGGCCCAACAAACAGTCGATCGACACTTTCGACCATAGAGTGCTTCAAAGGGTGCCACCTTGATACTGGCGTGGTAACTGTTGTTGTAGGAGAATTCCGTTAACGGTAAGTATTTATCCCAACATTTTCCAAAGTCGATCATAGATGCTCGGAGCATGTCTTTTAAGGTTTGAATAGTTCTTTCACTTTGACCATCGGTCTGCAGATGATATGCAATGCTCATGTCTAACCGGGTACCCATAGCCTTTTGAAGTGACTGCCAAAATCTAGATGTGAAACGGCTATCGCAGTCAGAGATGATAGAAATCGGCACTCCATGCCGAGAGACAATTTCCTTCATATATAACCGTGCAAGAGTACTCATCTCGTCGGTTTCCTTGATTGGTAAGAAATGTGCGGATGTGGTAAGACGGTCAACAATAACCCAAATAGTGTCAAATTCGTTAAAAGTTTTTGGTAGTTTGGTGATGAAGTCCATGGTAATCCTTTCCCATTTCTAAACTAGAATCTCTCGTTGTGTCAGTAAGCTGGAGGGTTTTTGACATTCAACTTTGACTCTAAAACATGTTAGGCATTTTCTGACAGATTCCGCGATCTCAACTTTCATGTTTGGCCACCAATAGAGTTTCTTAAGATCTTGGTACATTTTTTCCGAACCATAATGAATGGAATATTTTGATTTATAAGATTCATGCATGATGAGGTCACGTATTCCCCCATAAAGTGGAATCCAACTTCTGTCATAGAAACACAACATACCATCTGACCTTTTCACGAACCCGTTCTCGTTTTTCGGCATACCATGGATTTTCTCGTTCAGTCGATTTTCTTCCTTGAGTGCCTCGGACTGAGCCTTAAGAATCTTCGATGGAAGAGGTGATTTAATTGTCATTTCCAAATATTTCACTCTGAGAGGCTTAAGTCGCTCTTTCCTGCTCAGGGCATCTGCCACTACATTTGCCTTTCCAGGGTGATAGCGAATTTCGCAATCATAGTCACTGAGCAACTCTAACCATCGACGTTGTCTTATGTTCAATTCTTTTTTGTCTAAGATGTATTGAAGGCTTTTTATGATTGGTGAATACCGTGCATTTAGTGCCATACAGGTAGTATCTCCATAATTTTAGAGCAAAAACCACTGCTCCTAATTCCAGATCATGAGTGGTGTAGTTCTTTTCGTGAGTTTTGAGTTGTCGAGAAGCATATGCGATTGGTTTACTCCTTTGCACCAACACAACACCTAAACCCTGGTACGATACATCACAATACACTATGAAGTCATCAACTCCTTTTGGTAATGCTAAGATTGGAGCTTTACAAAGTTTCTGTTTCAAGAGTTGGAAAGCGGAATTTTGATCTTCTCCCGAGACAAACTTTTTGTTTTTCTGTGTTAATTCCATCAAGGATTTGGCAATCTTGGAGAAACCTTCAATAAACCTTTGGTAATAACCAGCAAGGCCTAAGAATTGGCGTATTTATGTGGGGTTTGTAAGGGGTGCCCAATTTTTAACAACTTCAATCTTTGTAGGGTCGACGTGAATGCCTTGGCTGTCAATCACGTGCCCAAGAAATTGCACAGTTTGGATCCAGAAATCACACTTGGAGAATTTGGCATAAAACTCTTCCGTTTTGAGTAACTCCAAGATGGTCTTTAGATGTTCTGCATTCTCTTATTTGTCATGGGAATAGATAAGAATGTCAACGATTAACACGATTACAAATTTGTCTATGTAAGGTTTGCACACTCGATTCATTAAATCCATGAATACTGCTGGAGCATTAGTCAAGCCAAATGGCATCACTTGGAACTCATAGTGACCGTATCGTGTTCTGAAAGCAGTTTTAGGAATATCTTATTCCTTGACTGTTAGTTGATGATAACCTGATCTAAGATCAATTTTCGAGTAGACACTCGATCCTTATAATTGTTCGAACAAATCATTGATTCTGGGCAACGAATATCGATTTTTCACTGTAAGTTTGTTCAACTCCCGATAATCAATACACATTCAGAAAGTCCCATCTTTCTTTTTGACAAATAAGACTGGAGATCCCCAAAGCGAAGAACTTAGTCGAATGAAACCTTTGTCTGACAATTCTTGCAGTTGGTTGGCTAACTCTTGCATTTCAAACGGAGCTAATCTATGCTCGAGCCACCGGGGTTGGTCCCGACACCAAATAAATTTAAAATTCAACTTGACGGATGGGTGGAAGACCAGGCAAATATTCAGGAAATACTTCTTGGAAGTCTTTAACTACCGGCAAGTCTTCAAGTCGCTTCTCCTCCGAATTTTTCTCCGTTACTTGAGCTAAGAAGGCGAGGCATCCTTTGTCTATATACTTCGATCTCCACGGATAATGAGAGTTTCATTATTAAAAGGAATGTGAACAACTTTCTCGTCACATATGATTCTAGCATGGTGTTTGGATGGCCAATCCATACCGATGACGACATCAAAGCTACCAAGTTCAATAGGAAGGAGGTCTATGTCGAATGGTTGATTTAGTAAGAGTAAGGTGCAACCTTGGATTATGGTTTTAGTATCTACTATTTTCCCCATTGGCCAGTTCAATTTCATAAGTGGTGTCTAAAATTGTTGGGGTGATGTTAAGCAGAGGTACGAATGTAATAGACACAAAACTTTTATCGGCTCTAGAATCAAATAAAACTTTAGCATAGTGTTGTTGAGTAAGAACGTACCCATGACTACGTCTGGGTTCTGTTGAGCATCCCTGTCTCCCAGCACATAAGCTCTCCTACGAGCATTGTTGTTTCGGTTGGCATCTTGCTTTGGGCACTGACTCCTATAGTGCGCCCTTTCTCCACAACCATGGCATGTCATAATCACTGGTTTTAGGTTACTTCCAATGGCAGGAGTCTTGCAATACCTAGTCTGATGACCCACCTTGTTACATTTCTCACACTTAACAGTACAGTGTCCCTTGTGATGGAGTGTGCATCGGTTACACAAGGGTTGATTCCCAACATACCCCTTGCTTTCGGTCGGGGCAGCAACATAAGCCCTGGCGGCTTCTTATCTTCGGTTTTGTTGATTGTGGTGGTTGTTACGGTTTTGGTGGTATTGATTGTTGTTGGTGGGGTTGTTACGGTAGTGGTTGTGGTGGTGAGAGTTGTTATTGTTGTTGTTATTTCTTCTATCATCGACCTTCCTCTTGTTGTCATTACCTCCCTGAACAGACCCATACTTTAGAACCTGATCCATTAGTCGATAGGAAATAGTAATCACTTCTTCCACCGACTGAGGTTTGGATGCAATAACATTACCCTCAATACTTTGGGGTAAGCCCCCGATGAGATTCTCCAGTAGCTTTTCATCATTAGGAACCATTGCTGGACACAAAGCAGTTAATTCCTGGAACCTTCTGAAGTAGGTCTTGAGATCACTTCCCTTCGTAGTCAGATGATAAAACTCGTCCTCTAACTTTTTGATCTCTGTTCGAGGACAATACTTCTTCATCATCAACTTCTTCAACCCTGTCCAGGTAGTCTTACCGGTTTCTTCAATGCCAATTGGTTGGGCATAGGCTTTCCACCAAGACAGAGCATCTTCCAACAATGTACCTGTTGCAAATTTGACCTTGCAATCTTCGGTACAGTCACTTAGGATAAAGGCTGATTCGGTTCGCTCAACAGTAGATAAGGCCAACAGCGCCTTCAGTCCCTTTGAAAAATGTTGGTTTGCAGTTCATGAACTCCTTGTAACTGCATTTGCTAGTTACTATTGTTTCACTCCCACCAGTGTGGCTATCAGTACTATTTATGTGGACACCCTCTGCGGGGCGTCTGGCAAGAGCTGCAACGATACCCTCATTTACTAACTTCTGAATAGTAGCTGGTGTCATTGTGGAAGTCTTCTTTTTAGGAGGCATACTTCTATAAATACACAAATGTATACGTTAGTATCCAGAAATCATCAACATCATAATAATTGGAAATATCACGAATAGTTCATAATAGTCAAGATCATCACATAACACCATCCAACCAAAATATGAACACATAAATCATCACAAGCAGGAACCATAGCAATCATAAATAACATCACTACATGTCTGAATACTATCACAACACACATGGAATTATAAATAATCGTCTTGACTCATATAAATCGTTATCATAACATGGCAATGTATAGCAGAAACACAACACAACATAGTCATAAATAACTTGTCCAAATTGTTACATAACAAATTACAAGTGTCAATATTGATACAGGATTTCTGACTAAGTTTTAATATTTATAATTGTCTCGTTTACCTATGTCATACCTTATGCACTCACAGGCAGTGTACCCGGTCGCGTGTAGTGTAGTAATTGGTAAAACCGAGGTCGTCCCAAGAGCTATGTGAGCGGATTCTAAATTAAGTCTAGATGTCACTTGTTTTAACTGGTTTGTAGTAGAAATGGTTAATTAACTAAGAAACAAGAAATACATGCGTAAAGTAAATACTAACCTAATTACTCATCCTATCGTGTAATGTCTATGTTTTATTACTTCCAATTGATTCAAGTGGGGGTTTAAGTCGCTAGGACAACATTTAGTCAATTCGTCCTAACCTATCAACAAAGGCTCCTACCCGTCGTCGCTAGGACTGCAATTGTTTTTCTCTTAAAATGGAATTTCGATAACCAGTTTCTAATTTTGACTCTTTGTTTTTGTTAAATTCAAAAGCTTTTTCATTTTCCTTGTACCTTGCAAGCACAGCGGTCAAAAGCTTTTTCATTTTCCTTGTACCTTGCAAGCTCAGCGGTCAATTTCTCATTCGCGGCCTTAACTTCGCGATTGACATTTTTAACTTTTTCAATCTCAATGCCACAATTATTAATTAATGATTCAAATAAGGCACGTGTTTCCTCATCGGTCTCAGTATTCTGTGTAACTGAGCCTCCACTAGGATCCACATCTGGAGTTTCAGAGTTAATATTGCTACTACTCGGATCGTCCATGTATGTATCATAAATGGGTGCTGGACTCTCAGAATGTTGTTCCTCATGAGTAGACACATCAAATATGACATTATTATAGCATGGATCAATGATTGGTACCTCAGAGACTAGGTTGGCGTCATAAATAGAAGGTGTATCAGAATCAGTGGCGTACTTAGCCTCATGAAGATTTGCCATGAAGATGCATTTCGTATTGATATCCTCTCGTTCTTCCATTTCTTCCATAATAACTATAAAGTCATGCTCCTTAGCACTCAACTGAATCCCTGCTTCTTCCTTTTGTACCAACAACAATGCTTTCTGAAGATACGTTGAATCCTTCTTACTAGGGCAATTACTTGCAATATGACCCACTCCATGACAGTTGTAACACGTAACCTGATTAGCCTGATTCACATTTCCATAATTCCCAACAATTGGAGCTGCAACATTTCCATTCGGATTGCCCACTGTTCTATTCCCAACATTTTGACCCAACTGATTACCAACATTTTGACCAATCTGACTACCATATGCGGAACCACCTGATTTCTTGCATATTGACTTGTATTCTGCATATTCTGATTACCCATGTGAAATCCAGTAGCATATCCTTGTTGATTTCCAATAACTCCAACCATTTGTCTTCCTTGAATTAATTTACTACAACCCTTACATCTAAATAACTAGATGAATACTCGCGCAAACCGACGATGTATAACGACATATAATTATACTTGTGAACTTGTGTTTTGGTGTGACCCTGGATGCAACACTTACGAGTTTTATTTGTAGTCATTGCCAGAAAGAAAATCTATGAGTTATAAACGAAAAATGAAAAAGTTTGAGAATCAATCAATACTTAAAATACTAATTTAGTGGTGGATGTTGTTACCATTTTTAATCAATATTATTTAAAAACTTGTCATTTAAACCAAATTAATTACAATGAGTAAAACTTTCCATTTAAATTTGTTTTGTAAGGGGTATTATAAGCGTTACACATCACTCAAATTTAAAATAAGTTAAAAAAAATTATGCAGATAATATAGTTTTACAAAACAACGTTTTAGAATAGAGAGATAATTTGTACACTTTAATATACAAGCAGTTAAATATCAATATTATACAAGTATTTAATACATGAATCACGTGTCTCAATCAATTCTGAAAGTGTGCAAATTAATTCCGTTTAGAATATGATCATGCTACAAGTTTTGCAAATCTTAACTACAAAATAAATTAAATTTTGTAATACACTCAAATTTTCACAGTACATTCAAAATTTACAATGTAAATTACAAGCAGATACTTTTAGAGGGTAAAAGATAAATTTATAAACATATGTTTATGATAACTTAAATTTTGTGTTTATCTTATTTCATCTGTCCATAAATAAATGTTTACTATTAACTTTTAAAGTCTTTGTTTTTCAAATTTAACCTTAAATTACATTGTTTGTGTTATATTTTATGCAAAATATATGAATAGATTGAGTTTTTTAAATATTTTTTTATTGATGTAATTTTCATCAAGTATTGCATAACACAAACAAAATAATTTAAAGTCAAAGTTAAAAAAAAAAACTTTAAAAATCAATATTGAACATTTATTTAGAAACGGAGAGAGTATAACATACCTCATTTCACAATAATATTTTTGTTTAGTGTGTTTTAAAGATGATATTTACTTTGCTTTTATATTTTGATATTGCATCTACTTTTGGTACTTTATAGTAAATAAATTTAGTTACCGAAGGCGTACTTGGTAGAAGGTTTTGGGGTGAGGAATGGGTAAAGTAATGAAAAAGATACTTAGTTGACTATAATGTGACCTATTACTCAATAATGAGTAATGAACCAAATGTTTTAAAAACCGGGTTTTTAATCGACCCGGTCGAGTCACCGGGAATCGGTTCGACCGGTTTGACCGCCGGGTCAACCCGGTTTTTTATTTTTTATTATTTTATTTTTTTCGACCGGGTCAACCGGTTTGATCACCGGGTCAACCGGTTCGACCGCCGGGTCTAATTGGGTCAACCCGGTTTTCATAAAAATTTTTTGAAAAAAACCAAACCCGGCCGGGTTTCATGACCCGGGTTGACCCGGGTCACTCAAAACCCGGCGGGTCTAACCGGTTGACCCGGTTTTAAAAACCCGGGTTTTTTTTACCCGTTTTAGTGGCCGGGTACCGGTCCGACCGGTTGAACCGGACGGGTCGACCCGGGTTTGAAAACATTGAATGAACCATTACTTAATAAATTAGAGAAATTGATAATGACTACCTACCACCACCACCATCAGCAGCCACCACCACCAGCAACCACCATCACCACCACCACCCACCACCAGCAGCAGCAGCAGCCACCACCACCACTACCAACAGCAACCATCGCCACTAGCAACAACCATCACCACCACCATCAGCAGCCACCACCACCACTTTAAAGGTTAATGTATTTTTTTAAACCAAGCACTATTAAAGATAATGATAATCTCCATTCCAGGGTAAAGTTAAAATAAAAAGACAAATATCCGTAAAAAGAATTATAAGATTTTTTTTTCTAAAAAATTCTCTAAAAATTCCACAAGATCGGGTATGTTGGTGCATAAAACTTTTGTGAAAACATTTTTTATAATTTTGAGTTTTGATATGTTTTTTTTAATGCACAAAAAACGAATTTTGATGCGCAAAAAAATTTTGATGCACAAAATTTTCAACTTGTTTTGGTTAGATGCGCAATGTTATTTTAATGAAAAAAGTCAAAAGAAGTTGGGTACAAAAACTAATTTTTGATGCACAAAAAAATGATTTAATGCACAAACGTATTTTTTGATAATTTTTTTTTGAAAAAAATATCTAACTTTTAGAAAAAAATTCCTTCACAACTTTTTCATGCATCATCATACTTGATCTTGTGAAATTTTTTTTTGAATTTTTCGAAAACTTTTTTTGAAATTTTTTTTTTAATCTTTTTACAGATATTTGTCTTTTTATTTGATTTTTATCCCTCCATTCCATTCCTTTACACATCTCATTATATTTTCTTTACCTTTGCTATTTTCATTCCGCTCTTTTAACCAAACGCACCCTGAGTAACAAATATCGCAATGCAAGAAGACGCCTCCTCTTGTTTGTATACGGGTGGCCATTTCGGTCACTATATTTGGCCCACAAAGAGGTCTATTCCATCCACTATTCCAGTACACATGTCACATTCAGTGAACAAGTTAAAACTTGCACCATCAACAAACTTTTATTTTGCACCCTTTTCATAAAACAAACCTCAAGTTATACCAAAAGGAATGAATTATATCAATATGACCCTTGTTTAAATGAATCTCACCATGCCTATAAATATGTTTTGGTGGACTTAAAACTGAATGTGAATCACCAAGGTCCCTCATATTTATGGGTATGAAAATCCAAGAACTGTTACATGGTACGTGATGTAATTATGTTCATCTTTGGTAAAATTATCTCTAGCCGAATGCACTAACAAGAATAAGCAGTTGGAACCTGGAAGCATAGGTTACTAATTAATATCTATATAAAAGTGTTTAATTGTCTAAATGTGTGACTCTGATCGGTGTAAACGCTAGTTGTTTGTGCCAAAAGTAACATTTCATTTACACGTTGAAAAATAGGTTTTGCTAAACATTACTCATTGGCTAATGGTTAAATCAAATTAATTAACATATTATTTGTATATTTAAAGTAATTATTATTTAACACACAATAAATAAACATACAAATTACCTTAAATTAACATGTTTTTTCTATCTTAAAATAAAGGTGGCAAAATATGCCCAAAAACAAAAAGCTGAGCCAAATGACAAAATTTTAAAAGTTTAGCCACATTTAACCTCCTCTTTTTTCTGAAATGGGCATACATAGCTCATTGAAAACTTAAATGAGCATTAATGGACACATTTTTTTTTTCTTAATTATAGAACATTACGATCGTTTTAAAGAAATTTTTTTATATAATATATTTAAGTTTTTTAATATAAATAAAATATTATGTTTAAGGAATTTATTTCGTCGTTTTAGGTCTTTTATTAAGCGATTTGTATAACATGTGCTCATTTGGCCCGTGCCCATTTAGCCTGTGCCCGTTCAAGCCCGTGCCCGTCCGACCCGCCCGTTTTGCCACCTCTACTTAAAAATAATCATATATTAAATGCACAATAAATAAACTACAAATTACCTTTTATATTTATCATAATAGGTTAATTAATTTGATTTAGTTTAGCAAAACCCTTAAAAAATTGCAAACGTTAGTTGTTTGTTTCAAATGAATGCATGCAAAACACTGGACGTTAATTACTTCAAAACCTCCAAAAAACTCGTTGCAAAACATACATCAACATATGACAAGTTTGTAAACATGCAAAGTAAAAAAGATACTTTGATAAGCTCACGATACGTATCCAAACAAAGATAGAATGTATTATTATGCACGAAAACTCACACAATGCCAAAACTTATTTTAGTAAATGTCATAATTATAAACCCATCTCCAAACAAGATAGTTACGGAATAATAACAAAAGTATTTAAACGAATAAATAAATATATAAAGCTAAAAAGAATAAAAAGTGCACAGTTCTTATGTAAGAATCGTGAGTTGTAGTGGCATTACTAGGCGCAGAAATCAATTATATTTTTCGAGGCAAAATAAAAGTGGATTTATCGAAATCAGTAACTTTGGGATTTTCAATGTTTATCGAAATTTGTGTTTGAATTGTGTTAGAATAAATTTCATGGGGTTTTTATTTTGATTCAAGTGTTTTTTTTTTTTTTTTGTTTTCTTGAAGTGTAGTTTTGTAGTAATGAGGAAAAATTATAAGGATTCACTTAAAGCTCTTGAAGCTGATATTCAACATGCTAATACTTTGTAAGTACCTTTTTTTTTTTTTGGATGTTTTTATAGGGCTTATCAAAGTTTGTCATGGGTTTATGTCTTTGTGTGTGATGATTATTTGTGGTTCAAGAAAAGTTTATAGTGTTTTGGGTGCTTTGTAATGGTGAATTTAGTTTTCTTACTGGTAGATTGTGCGATTTTCACAGTTTGGGCTTGATGTTTAGCTTTACCATGATTTAGGGAGTGCTTATTTAGAGGGCGATTGAGATTGTGTTTTTGATGATATTATTTAATTATTGCACTTGCAAAACGCAGATAATCAGAAAATAATTTTTGAGAAACCTTTTTTTTTTTTTTTTTCTGAAAAAAGTGATTATCTGCATTTTCTTAGAGATACAAAGCAGTTTTGCGAAAGCATAATCTGTTTTGAAAACGCAATGTCGAAACACCCAGTTAAAAACCAGACAATTTTTTTTATGTAAACACTTCTAAGTGGTGATTTACTTTGACAATAAACAAATGAGCACTCAAATAAGCAAAATGTTAAACAACCTCTTATATAAGGTCATGTTGATTTTATTCTAGATTTGCATCAGGACTTGTGAATTTATGATGGTTTTGTGATGTTATTCAGGGCATTAAATACAGTTAAGGATGATAATGGAGGATGTATTCAAATGAGACTGCATTTTAGTTCAGCTGCAGACTTTTTCCCGTGTCTATTTCCATGGGCAGATTGTAAAATTGCAGGAGCTTTTGGTTTAATCCGTGTGTTTATTTATATGGTACATGTTATTGTATTTGTTTCAGGATTTAGTTTATGTTGAGGTCATACTGATAGTCTGATACCCAATCAGTTATGTAACTTGTCCACTTACTTAAGTGATTGTTTAATATAGGTGTTAGAAAATGGTTTCTAAAAAGTTATGAAATGCGGATTTTCAATTTTTGCTCAATCTCTAACAAGAATGCGGATTATCACTTTTTTCAAATGTTTTCTCATAACTATCGTTTCTCATTATTTGAATTTTGCCAACTCGATAATGAGATAATCTCCCCCAAATAACAATCCCAAACACCTCTAGTTCCATCCATTAATGTTGGCATAATGCAGATGACATGATTGGTTGCGATTGAGTGAGGCGGCACATGACACGAGCTATTTGGGTTCCAACCCACGCTGTTAAGCACTTTGTGGACAAATAAAATAAATGACTGACTATTTGTTAACTTGAGTTGCAAAATGCTTAATGATACAGATATATGCTGATGGAAAAACAACAATGCATGTTCATGAAAAAAGGGCAAGTCTCAGGCAATTTTACGGTGAGAAACTGGAAAAGTGTAAATTCGTGTTGGAACTTGCTGTTAGGAATTCATGAAGTGTATGAGTTTATGTGAACAGGTGTTGTATTTCCTTCAATTATGCAACTCCAAAGTGGGATCACGGATTTGGATGAGAGGAAACAGAAGGAGATTTTGTTGAAGAGATACTCACGAATGAACGAGTTGGGCAACGGAAGACTCTCGGATGCGGATGTAGAAAGAGAAGCCGAATGCGGGATTTGCATGGAAACAAATAGCAAAGTGGTGTTGCCCAACTGTACTCATTCACTATGCTTGAAGTGCTATCGTGATTGGTAAGATTTATTTTTCTTTTTGTATAGCTTAAACTTTGACTGGATAATTTTCGTAGCTTTGTCGCAGCTAGCATGAAACTCAACATTTGACCCTAAGGCTAGTGGCAATAACAACCAACTTCACCACCGCCACCTTAGCGTCACGTCATTTTCTTTCTCCACGACCAACTTCACCACCAACATAGTGTAATAACACAACCAGCATCACCACCAAAACATGTTAGTAATTCACATGTTCCAGAATGTAGGATCGAATTATAATAACAAGATTAACAAGCATGATTCTTGGTCATCACAACATAATAATGATTATGTTGTTTGAATTGATTGATCAATTGAATGACACAACTGATGTTTGTTTACAGATTCCTATCATCTATTTATATTACATGAAGCAACACTTTGAACCATTGCAATGGTTCGGTTATGGGGTAGTTATACCCTTTTCTAACAGACATATATGAAGTGTTGTATTGCTTCAACCAAACCGGTTTCATGAAGCATTGTGTCCCTTCCTTTCTAACTGCTATCTTACTAACTGATGTGTTGGTTTGTTGGCCTATGGCCCAAACCAGAAACTAACAAGCTTATTTCCGACCCATTACTATAATATTTACATACGTATATACTTTGGTAATCAAAGACATTAATTTGGGCCAACAGTTTCCCCCTAATGTCGTGATACCAAAGTCTTCATCTCAGCAGGTTCCTTCTTACTTTTATGTGAGGCTTTGTTTTCTAAGCTAATAGTTTGACCTTTGTTTTCTAGGCATGGGCGATCACGATCATGCCCGTTCTGCAGAAAAAGTCTGGAAGGAGTGAACTTAACTGATCTCTGGACCTGTGTTGAAAGCAGTGACATAATTGAGCAAGCCATAATCTCGACAGAGAACTCAAAGAGGTTGTTCATTTACATAGACAAATTACCTCTCGTTGGGGCCTAAAGTTTAGTCTAATATGTACATAATTTTGAGTTTGCAAATTAAGAGCTGTAAATCCTGCGGTTTAAATCTCTATATGTTATGAAGCTTTCTGGGATTCTGATTATCATTCTTTTTTGGTTTCTATGAACTTGTAATACGTACCAAACTACCAGTATAATGATATTCTCGTCACACATGAGTTGACTGAATCCTAAATTAGTAGTGTAGAGCATCGTGATGCAGTGCTGCAGTTTTAGGGCCAAGACATTTTTACTCAAATGAGAACTTGAACCTATGACTATGTCTGGAAGTTGGTGAGCTTAATGGAAATGGTGTTCTGCATTCTGCAGTTTAATCTCCATTTTTAGGTTTGTGGTTGCTATAAATTTGTTGCTAAATGTGACTCTTCAGCCAGTCTCAGATCACAGCAAAATCAACGATGGCGAACGGAGTGGGTTTGGTGGGATAACAGATGAAATGAGTTTCACTTGAGAGTTAAGTTGACATGTAGACATACTGACCATTATTAATCATAAGTAACTAATATGGATATTAAGAGTTTAAAAATGGAAATTAACAATTTGACACATTTGGTGTTTAGTTAAACAAAAGTATTATTACTACTATTATATTAATACAGATTTTTCACAATTCTATATCATATAGAATCATCTTATATAATGGACCAGGTTCTATAATCTATCAAACTCCTTGTACAAATTCTTAAATCGAAAATTCACCAGTTACCAATAGTCATTACATGAGCAGTCCCCTGCTTTGAAATGATGAAATCTGTAACGGTCTCTCAGCAAAATCTCTGTGTCATAAACCTTTGAAATCAACTTAGCAACAGTATGACAGTCCCCACAAACACGAAGATTCTTCATAACCCGAATTGGTTGACCCTTTTTCAAACTAATGAGTCCAAAGGCAATAGCTAACTTCTCGCTATGAAGATGTAACGCTTGTTCTTGCATATCTTCTTCTTCAACACATTGAAGCACTTGAGACCTATTTGGCTCATACCCAATTAACTTTATCTTCTCAAAAACCTCATTTAACTTGGAATATATTCTTCTGGATTGTGGGTGTATGTTATCTCCAACAATAAACTCATGAAAACTACCATCTACCTCAATCGAGCTACACCCTGGTTCTTTCTTTAATCCAACATCTTTCATACGCTTTCTTAACTTAGCAACTTTATTCCATTTTTCCAATTTTGCATATATATTAGACAAAAGCACGTATGCCCCATGGTTCCATGGTTCCAATTCAAGCAAATGAGCACTAGCTTGTTCAGCAACCTCTTCATTTAGATGGAGTTTGCATGCACCTAACAGAGCGCCCCAAACAGAAGCCAAAGGAGCCATTGGCATTGTCTTTATTAACTCTATAGCTTCTTCTAAATGACCCGCACGTCCCAACATATCCACCATACAAGCATAGTGTTTGACACCAGGGATAATTCCATAAACGGGCTCCATTCTCTTGAAGAATTCCTGACCCTCTTTCACTAATCCTGTGTGGCTACAGGCGGAAAGTAAATTCGTGAAAGTGACACCATTCGGTCTGATGTTAGATTCTTGCATTTTGCTGAACAAATCTATCGCATTTCTTCCATGACCATGCATTGCAAGACCAGCAATCATCGCACTCCAAACAAACACGTCTTTGTTATCAACAGAACTGAACACCTCTAAAGCCTTGTTTAGATCACCACACTTTGAATACACATCAATCAGTGAGGTTGCAAGATGACAACTGAGCTTAAGGTTATGTTTCTTGATATACAAATGGATCCACCCACCGACATCCATAGCACCCACTTGAGCACACGCTGATAGAGTACTAACTAAAGTAACTTCATCAGGTACCGCTTTATTGCTCACTTTTAGTTCATTGAAAATAGCCAATGCTTCTTTCGGGTTACCACTTTGTTCAAAAGCCGAGATCAATGCATTCCACGCAGCTATATCTTGACTAGGCATCATATCAAAATGCTTTCTAGCTGTAACATAATCCCCCGATTTCGCATACCCAACTAACATAGTTGTCCACGACACAATATCTTTCTCAAGCATCTTTTCAAACAATGTTTTAGCATCCTCCAAGCTTCCACACTTTGTATACATATCAAGCAACGCGTTATTCAAATTCAAGCTGCCTCCAATCCCATTCCGCTCAATATTAGAATGCACCCATCTCCCAACTTCCAAGTCCAACTTTTTCGTACAAGCAGTCAACACACTCATCATCGTCACTTTATCCGGCTTCAAACTCCCACCTTGCATTTCACGAAACAACTCCAACGCTTCATTAGGACAATCACCCTGTGCAAAACCCGTTATCATAGAATTCCAAGAAACCACATCCCTCACACCCATATTACAAAAAACCCTATACGCCAAATCC
Organism: Chrysanthemum makinoi; assembly: GCA_910596185.1. NCBI lineage: Eukaryota > Viridiplantae > Streptophyta > Magnoliopsida > Asterales > Asteraceae > Chrysanthemum > Chrysanthemum makinoi. The sequence continues at coordinate 30,555,572 of OU343217.1, forward strand.
AAACACCCACACGACGCGTAAAAATGTATTAGAGAATTAAGTACATAAACATCCGAACCAAGTGACATCTTAACAACCATCCCATGAACCACCTCCCCTAACCTAACATCCAACATCTCAGCACACGCTTTAATCACAAAAGGAAAAGTAAACTTATTAGGCAACACTTCACCTCCACAAATCATCCGTTTAAACATCAAAACACTTTCAATCGCCTCTTCACTCGACGCATAAGCCCTAATAAGCACATTCCAACTATACACATTCGGTTTAGCAATTTCATCAAACACTTTATGTGCATAACCAATTTCTCTAAAATCAGATAGGACAAAAGCCGAGACTAGCATACTAGCCGAAAAGGGGTCAGAGAACAGCCCATTACGGAGCATTTGGGCGTGTATTTGTTTGAGTTGTTTTGGATTTGAGCATTGGTTGAGGAGTAGAATTGTGGGATGGGTCGAAAAGTATCGGTCGTTATTGACCGTAATGGAAGTGGGTGGAGGTGGGGGCGATACGCGGTGGTGCGGGGATATTGAGGTGACAGGAATTATGGGTGTAGTCATGGTCGTTGGTTTTGGCGATTATTGTTGGTTGGGTTTTTGAAATATGGTTCAGGTTGTTAATGGCGCCAAAGTTGGTTTTGTGTTGATGTGTTTTGGCGGTTATCATATTGACAACTTCTACGGTTTTTAAGGATTAAAATTAAAAAAGTTGTTAAAAGGAAACTAAGGTTAAAGCCATATATAGTGTTTCACTTTAACATGTGTTTGTAATTGTACAATTTAGTCACTAAATATAGATCTAAACACCATAAGATATAACATGTGTTTGTAATTGTACAATTTAGAATAAAGTCACTAAATATATATAGATCTAAGGACTCGTTTGGTTGAGGTGTATGGGTATGGGTCTTTAACTTTGAAAGTCATTAATATTATTTGGTTGGTTATGTGCCCATCATAATGGAATGATGATACTTAAATGTGAAGGTTTCTTCATATATTATGTGTATGAGTGGTTTCTTTATACCCTCCATTATCATTCCACTATATACCAACACTCATAACAATTGTGATTCATAACGACAAACCAAACGCACCTTAAACACCATAAGATATAGAGTTGTTAGAATGGTCCCCCTTCCTATCCCATTTTTAGTTGGGAGGTGATTTGTACATTCCCAAAAATGATTGGGACACTCAAATTATGAGTGTTTGGACATTTATATCCTTACAGGATAAACATAACTAAAATTAATGTGAGGGTGTAAAAGTTCAAACACTCATAATTTGAGTGTTCAAATCATTTTTGAGAGTGTACAAATCACCTCCCTTTTGAGTTATATGTTTTAATTAGTCATGTATTATATTGTTTTTTGCACGTGTTTAAAAGAACTAATTGGACCTCAAATATCATGCACAAGTGTGACTGATGCTTTATTAATTAATATGCATCACGAAAATGTATTTTCTATTATAGATATTAGCAATATATACTTTTCGACTAATTCATTCTATAATGGGTTAGAAGTTACACACATATTTGTCATTTTTGCAAGACTTATCCATAGCATCAATTATTCCGTGGATCTTAATACAAAATATTTGCCGACAAAAGTGTCTGAGCAACTGGTTCGAAAGATTGACTTTTAACGTTTGAAACATCTATACATTGGAGAATGAGCACTATTCGTACTTCACTCTTCTACCCTATCATGTTCTTTTTTATTTCGTTGAGTTTTTCTTGATAAAGCTTGTAATGAGGTAATCTATAACAATGATAAACGACGAATATCAAAAAAAGAATGTTACAAATATTTATTATTGACTTATGTATATTAAATGTTACATTACAAGCTCACTAACGTTTTACTAGAACTTATTTAGCCTACAAATATTACACAATTGTAACTTTGTTGAATCACCAGTAAATAACGATAATTCTCCCATTTTCCTCAATCTCTTTAATCTTATTATATATACATAACATTTATCGTCCTACTGTAGAGCAAAGTTTTGACCCGCTCTGACCCTTTTGATTTTCGACCGTCATATGCTATATACATAACATTTATCGTCCTACTGTAGAGCAAGGTTTTGACCCACCCCGACCCTTTTGATTTTCGACCGTCAATATTAAATGTTACATTACAAGCTCACTAACGTTTTACTAGTACTTATTTAGCCTATAAACCCTAAACGCAATAGTTAGGGTCTCAATTTTTTATTTATTTATTTATTTTATTTTTTTGGCTAGAAGATTATTTTTCTTTATGCTCGATAATTACACTTAATTGGCAGAAAAAAAAGGTATGTATTTGGTTACTTATTTTTTATGTTTGTATTTATTTATGATTTTGCGGTTGAAAAAATTGCTAAACTATTTTCATGTGTATTGGTGGTTGATTGTTGCTTTTGATTTAGAATTCTTTTCAACTGAATTGGGGATCTATTGAAGCTTGGTAGTTTATTGAAGGGAAAAAAATGTATGACTTTTGAATAGTGAAAATACCAGCTGATTGCCACGTTTTTTCAATAGTTATGCATTTACTTTAAAAGGTCGTCTCTTTTGAGTTTATTGGTGGTCGTTTAAAGCAAAATGATAGATCACTAAAACACCAGGAAAGCGTCAAATTGCAAATAACTTTTGTCATTTCATTGAACCAGGTTGTAAACGATTCTTCTCTTAAACATCTTTAAAATGATTGTTTATTATACTAATTAACAAATTTGAACATTTTTTCTCTTTCACTTTAGGAAGCTATGGATATTGTTCATGGATTAACCGGGTCGGATGACGGATTGGAGTTGCTTAGTAGCTATTCTAGGATAGTGCTTCCAGCTTTGTCACGACTTCTAGGTGAAAAGAAGGTGATATGTTCTTTACGCCTTTATGTTCTGATGATGGTGATATGTTCCTTACGCCTTTAACATTTAGCTCACATATGTGATGTTAATATGACTTACATATTTTGACATATTTGATCTATGAAAAACTAGAAGGGGGGGTTTAATAGTTTTACCGATTTAATTCGTTTTAAAGTATTTAGATCGACTTATGTCAACCTATTTAGTATGTGTGTTGGATATTGATAGATAAGCATATAAGTAATGCAAAGATAAAGAGTAAAGGAACAAAAAACCACGACACAAGTATTTATAGTGTTTCGGCTACAAGGACACCTTCCTTGCCCTACTCCACTCCCCGAGTACCCCACTCGAGAGTTTGTAAGCACTACACAACACAAGCTCCTTAATGTGGTGGAGAAGCCTTCACAACGTTGCCTACTCTTTGTCCGGTACAAGGCTAGACACCGAGTTCTTCCACGTGGTAGAACCAAACCTATCACAACGTCGCCTACACTTTATCCGGTACAAGGCTAGATACCGAGTTCCATTACAAAGGAGGAACTACTACCCAACACTACACCACAACATAACTACCCCAAAGGAGACACACTCCTTGTTACAATACTAGACGGATATCAACATCCTTTAACCCAAACTATCTAACTTGTACACCTTCAACACGACCCTTCGGCACCTTTCACTAATGCCTTCAACACGACCCTTCGGCACCTTTCACTAATGCCTTCAACACAACACTTCTATGGAAGGAGGAAAGAACTAGCAACAAGAGGCACTTGAATGGTCTTGATGATGACGAAGCTTAGCAACTCATGACTTGAGCTTGCACATCTTCAAGAGGTGGTGATCTCGCCTTTGAGAGGAACCTAGAGAATCACACAAACATTAAACTACATAGAATAATCCTTTGGATCAGAGGTTGGAGATGTTAGAATACTGGGAGAAAGTATATGTGAAGTGGTAGAGAGCAAGAAAGAAATGGCTCACTATTTATAGACAAAACTTGTCTACTGTCCCACGGTTCCCACGGATCCCTCCCCAGAAGGATCCGGCTAGTGCAAAACCAAAGATCCGGCTACTGGGTCAGTTTATTCCGGATTTCAGGTTGCAAACCGGGTTATGGGTTATGGGTTATGAGCCATGGGTTATGGGTAATGGATTATTGATACCCAACAAGATGCAATGTACCTAGTCATTGGGTTATGGATCTTGGGTCATGGGTCATGAACTTTGGTTCATGGATCATGGATAATACCCAACATGACTTCATGCATGATGTCATGCAATGGGTCATGGGTTATGGATTATGCTCCATGGGTATGAGTTATGGACTTTGGTTTTTACCCAACAACATTCATTGTACCTAGTCAATTGATCATGGGTTATGGGTCGTGGGTCATAGACTTTGGTTTTTACTCATTACTTTACCCATTACAATATATACAAAGTATTTCTATATTATGTAAACACTAGTTGTTATACATATGCATTTCTATAACATGTAAATAATATTACTTGTTAGTGTTTATATAAAAATGTCTTTGGTTATAAATTATTTACTAAACATGTTTTGATATAGTTTTAATATGTTTAGTAAAAGTGTGTTAGTAAACTATTGGCTCAAACATTTTACGTATTTTATTTGTTTCGTTAAAATGATTTTACGTTTGTTATCGACAAAACATTAGAATATCGTAAAATATAAATAAACATTTTTATGGCTTATTTGTATTAACATGATCGTTAGTATATGTGGGCTAAATGTTAGTTTATGATCCGGTTAATCATAATATCGGCTTCAACATGTGATTTAATTTTTTTAGATTTGGTTTAGCTTATTGATTATTTTTTCTAGCTTTTTCAGCTAAGGATTCCAATTTGGTATGAGCTTATTATGGTTTATCAGAGTTATGATAGAGACGCGAACTCAGTATCTATATAGGGCTATCAGGAAAAGAGGAAAATATTATAAAGAAAGAATGGTAAGCTGAAACTGTTTAATATAGAGGATATGAAAAGAGGAAAATATTTATGAAAAGAGGAAAATATTTAACATTATATTTCACCGCAATTAACCACACTATTGAATTTCACATTTCACATTTCAAAATTATAAAGAAGAAATGGTAAGCTGAAACTGTTTAATATTGAGCTTATGAGCTTATTATGCGTAATGATATGTCTGAAAAATCTCATTAGCCTGTCCTTAAAGTACTATGAGGTCACGCAACGTTGAAAAGAATAACATGTCGACACCTCAAATGGCAATTTAGAAAGATACATATTCTCCTAGAACGTCTACTTTGCTTTTCACTATAAATAGGTCTATTTGGAATGAGTCTAATCTAAAATGGGTCAAACAGGTTAGAAAGTTAAAAATAAGTAGGAAGTTATTCAAATGCTTAAACATGAAATTTAGCACATTATCCATTTATAAAGTTCAAAAGACTGAGTGGTATTGCGGCTTGATAAGCTAAATTTATTATAAGTTAGCTTGAAAGTATTCATTGCGGTCAATAGTGGTGTTTGCTGATAAGTTGTTGGGTCATGATCAGGTTACAAAATATAAATACAAGTTAGTGTCGCATTCTTGATTTCGAGGTAGTAACCATATAAATAGAAGCTGTATAATTGGTCAAATCTTATGACTTATTGATTAAATAAAGCCACTAAAAAGATATTGGATTAATATTTGCTACAACCAATAAATGAAGACAAGATTATGTTAAAATATAGCTGAGTCCATCCAATTAATATGTTCCCCTGTCTACTAAAATTGAAAATATTTTGATCAATGTAACAATTTATTTGGTTGTTTGTGTAGTGCATAATCTGTATTTAGTTATGTACTGTCAAAAGGGGCGTTTTGGATCCTAACATACTGCTACAAGAAAGGGTGTTTGGTTATTGCAGCAGGACCGTTTGATACCGATTTGCAGAAGGTGGCTGCAACGAAGAGTGGTTAATACCTTATAATTAGATAGTGCAGGTAAGTGTGGTAAGTTTTAGGATTTTAGTAACAAAATCATATGGGTTTGACACTTTGATTACAAATCTTATTTTTCAGTAGTTACGGAATATGGATCAAAACTTTTCGTAAATGTTAAGATAAGTATTATCAAATTCTCAACATGATTTGTTGCAAATTCTATGTCTAGAGGATGAGCTATAGAAAAGTCAATAAGCTTCACAACAACATTGTTAAAGAACATACCATATATATAGCAGCGTATCTTACGCAAGTGTCATGAATGGCCACTTTGTATTAGCTTATAAACTAAAAAAACCCAGCAGTGGACTGTAAGGTGAGCTTTTTCTCTTTATTTTTTTCTTTCACTTTTTGGGTTCTTGATGAATCACTATAGTCATTATTGTTGTTGGAATGATGTGTAACATCTAGAATTTTTGTAGGAACCCCACAAAATGGTGAGAGATGTCCACAGAAAATGCGTTTGGAAGTAGAGGCATCATCTTGATCTAACTGTAGACAGTTGGTACTGTATTCTGTATATTAATCTGATTCTTTTTTTTCCAGTAGATGCATAGTATATAGCTTAATAACAATCAAGTGTATCGAGATTGTAAGACCTTAATGTTATACATGTATTAGTTATTTCTATATGGATGATAATATTTTGAAAACTAATGGTTATGCTTGGCAAGTTTGCCACATTTTCCTAAATTTTTATTCATGTTTTATATCATATGTTAATACAAATATCGTCATTAAATGTTATTTATATTTTATGATCTTTACCTAAGTTTTGTTAACGACAAAAGTAAATTTAATTTTTATAAAGCTCAAAGCTTGTCAAGTTTAATAGATATTAAAACAAGATTTTCAAATAATATCTTCATCACTCAAGCATTTACATTGTGATTAATCATATTTTGATATGACTCTAAACCATAATGTATGTTAGTACTTTTAGTTCAAGAATGTTTTGGCTTCTTAAAACAAAACATTACATATGTATTTTAAGATATTTCTAAAAATAGAAAAACAAACACATGACATCATGTAGTGCATCATTGAAATCCTTAGAAGATTTCACTAGATACTTTGTGTAGATTTAGACTCTACATATCTTACACAATCTTTGATAGATATGGTTGACTTTGGTAAGATTTTGTGATCTTGGTGTCAGACCCCGGCAGCACCAAATATTAACACGGACGGAACCCTTTTGAGGGGTCTGTGGTCCGTGGTTGCTGCTGAGCATTTTGGCTATAAATAGCAAAGCCAAACCAAGTTGTTTTTCATCCCTTTCTATCATATTCTCATACATTCCTTCTCTCTAACATTTCTAACTCAGTTTCATATCATATTAGTGATCTCTTTTGTAGCAAAGAAGATCAAGGCACATTCAAGCTTCAAAAAGAAGTTGGAAGTCTTGTTTGTTTGTTGTTGTATGATCTTGTGTTGATTCATACATCATTGTTGTACCAAACCATCATAATCTTATGAGTGTGAGTGGTTAGTATTTTAGTCCTTAAAATACATTGTGTGTAGAAGTGGTTATATCCTTGAAAAGAACTTGACATCTAGCTTAGTGTCGAAAATAGTGTGTAAGCAAAGTGTAAAGGTTCTCCGCCGGTGAAAGGAGCTTGTTGACTAGTGAAGTTAAACTCTCGAGTGTGAGACTCGGGGAGTGGAGTAGGGCAAGGAAAAAGAGTCCTTGTAGACCGAACCACTATAAATAACTTGTTGTGGTTTGATTGTTTCTTTCCTTATCTACTCTTTATATATTGTTTGCATATTGATTATTATTCACTAACATATCTAAGATCAATATCAATTGATCTTTCAATAAGTTTCAAAACAAAGTTTTTAATCGGTAAACTATTCAATCCCTTCTAGTTTTCCACAATTGGTACCACAGCCTCGTTGCTTAAGAATTTCTAAAATATAGTGTATTTTATAAACTTGAAACGATCCATGGATTCTGAAAACTTTAAATAAGGGCAATCTATGCAAAGACCACCACTCTTTGAAACCAATGGATTTATCTATTGGAAAAACCGTTTTGAAACATATGTAAAATCAAAAGATATAGATATTTGGTTTGTTATAGTTAAAGGAGATTTTAGTTCTACAACAAAAGATATTTCTGTTGATGATAAAAAAAATTAATAGCTAAAAATAATGAAGCTAAAATGATGCTTTATAATGCTTTGCCTAGAAAAGAATATGAAAGAATTTTTATGTGTGAAACCGCTAAAGATATTTGGGAATCTTTGATTATTACACATCAAGGAAATTCACAAGTCAAGGATAACAAAATTGATCTTTTTGTTCAACAATATGAACAATTTGTTATCCCTGAAGATGAAACTATTGATTGTGGCTTTGCTCGCTTTAATACTATAATTACATTTCTTAAAGCACTTGATGAATCTTTTCGTAGTAAGAACTTTGTCAGGAAATTTCTTAGAGCACTCCATCCAAAGTGGAGAGCTAAAGTGACGGCTATTGAAGAATCAAAAGAGCTCTCAAAAGTGACACTAGACGAGCTAATCGGAAACCTCAAAGTACACGAAATGGTGATGGAGAAAGATTCGGAAATCATCAAAGGAAAAGAGAGAAAATCAAATCCGTTGCTCTAAAAGAAAAAACGGATTCAAGTGATGATGACGAATCTTGCTCCGGTAGTGAAGATGAGGAGTATGCCATGGCCGTTAGAGATTTCAAAAAGTTCTTTAGAAGAAGAGGAAAGTTTGTAAGACAACCTCGAGAAGAAAAGAATCCATTCGAAAGATCGGGATGACAAAAAGGGTAAAGGTGAAAGAAAGTGCTTTAGATGCGGTGATGCGAGTCACCTAATAGGAGATTGTCCCAAGCCACCTAAAAGCAAAACTCAACGAGCTTTTGTAAGTGGTGTTTGGAGTGATAGTGAGGATGATGAAGAATCAAGCAAGGATGAGATCGCCCTAATGGCACATGAATCAAACGAGGTACATTCCAAATCATCTTATTCTTCTATTGATGATGAAACTTTGCAAAAACAATATAATCAATTGTGTGAGCTTAGTCTAAAAATCATAACTAAAAATAAGTTTTTAAAGACTTAAAAGGAATTTTTAGAAAATGAAGTCTATGAGTTAAAAGAAAAGGCAAAACGATTAGAAAAGGGAAAAGCAAATGACGATGGTCGCAAATCATGTCAAGAGCTTAATCTTGAAATAGAAAAACTAAAGCTCACACAAGATGTTCTAATCGAACATAATTCTAAATTTAAAAGGTTTAACAAAAACATTGCTTGTGCCGATGAAATAGTTAGAATTCAAAAAACACCAGGAAACATGAATGGACTAGGATTTAATGAGGTGTTAATTCTAAAGATTCAAACCAAAACGGCCGAAAAAGACAAACAAACTGTCAAAACTGCTGCAATGCAGCACGGACCAGACGGACCCAAAAATAGGGCTCCGTCCTTTGTAAAAATTGGTGTCGTGGGGACTGCAGCAGGACAAAATGTTTGTGATACGGACCGTAGTGAATTTGTCAAAGTAACAAAGAAAACCAAGGATAGTGTTAAACTAAAACCTGCTGTTACATCAGGAGTAGGACTTGCTAGAAATGAATTTAGATCTAAAACTACTCAACAACGACATAAAACACCTTTTGCCAAACGCCCCTTTCCTAAGAGCAACCACAACATACAACCCAACTATCAACATAATGGTTGAAATCAAAACTTCTCTAGACCATATCAAACTCCATATTACATGCCATGGAACTCTTACCCATCATTTCCAATGATGAATCAAGTAAATGGTATGTTTAACCCAAACGGACCCACGAGATATTGGGGACCAAACGCTTGAGTTATTTGTGTCTTAGGTATGCTTGAAAGTTGGATTGGAACCTGATGAGTGGATAAAAGATAGTGGATGCTCACGACACATGATGGGCAACAAAAGCCTCTTCTCAACATACCAAGAGTATGACGGAGGTAATATCACTTTTGGTAGCAATCTCAAAAGCAAAATCATTGGCAAAGGTACGATTGCTCATAACTTCCTAACTATTGAAAATGTTGCTCATGTCGATAGTTTAGGATTTAATCTACTTAGTATTAGCCAATTATGTGATAAAAAGGTATAAAGTACTATTTGAAGAAAATGGTAGTAAAATACTAAAAGATGGTATCACCATAGCTAAAGGAGTTAGGAAAAATAATATATACATCATGAAAATAGATAAAACATCTAATGACAAACTTTGTCTAACAACATTAGATGATAGCTCAACTCTTTGGAATAGACGCTTAGGTCACGCTAATATGAGACTTATACAAAACCTATCTTCGAAAGAGCTAGTTAGGAATTTACCAAAACTTAAATATGACCAACACTTTTGCGACGCTTGCAAAATTGGTAAACAAACCCATAGTATTCATAAGGCTAAAAACATGGTGTCCACATCTAAGTGTCTAGAACTTTTGCATATGGATTTGTTTGGTCCATCCGCTATAAGAAGCTATGGAGGCAACTTATACACTTTGGTCATAGTAGATGATTACTCAAGGTTTACTTGGACGTTGTTTATGAAAACCAAAAATGGAGCTTTTGATAAATTTGAAATTCTTAGCAAAAAAATTCAAAATCAACTAGGTGTTAACATTGTGTCGATTCGAACGGATCATGGTCGTGAATTTGACAATGAAACACAATTTGGAAACTTTTGTGATGCAAATGGTATAACACACAACTTCTTGGCTCCTCGAACATCTCAATCAAATGGTGTTTTTGAACGTAAAAATAGAACTATTCAAGAAATGAGTAGAACAATGCTTAATGAACAAAACATTCCTCAAAAGTTTTGGTGTAACGCCGTTGACACTTCTACATATATTTTGAATAGAGTCTTAATACGTCCGTTCTTAAACAAAACATCATATGAGCTATATAAAGGTAAAAAGCCAACTTTAGGATATTTTAGAGTGTTTGGATGTAAATGTTTCATTCTTAATACTAAAGATTATCTCACCAAGTTTGACCCAAAGTCTTATGAAGGTGTATTTCTTGGTTACTCACAAACTAGTAAAGCTTACATTGTCTTAAACAAAGAAACAATGAGAGTCAAGGAATCATTGAATATAACATTCGACGAAAGTCCACCTCCCTCTAAGACATCACCTTTGGTAGATGATGACTTAGTTGAAAGTCAACTTGTAGAAAGTCAAGAAATAATTGAAAATGACAAGGAAGATGAACCATTAAATAATGAAATTATAAACATCAAAGAATCCAAAAGTCATTCTTTAGAAAAGGTCATAGGACAACTAAATCAAAGAACCTTAAGATCACAAGCCCAAAATCAAAGTAATCATTTTTTGTTTTGTATCTACCATTGAACCGAAAAACATAAATGAAGCAATAAAAAATGAATCTTGGGCAATTGCTATGCAAGAATAGTTAAACCAACTCGTTAGAAATGATGTTTGGAAGTTAGTTCCAAAACCTAAAGATCAAACTATAATTGGAACGAAATGGGTTTTTCGAAATAAAATGGATGAAAATGGTGTAGTGTCTAGAAACAAAGCTAGGCTTGTCGTACAAGGTTATAATCAATAAGAGGGGATTGATTATGATGAAACTTATGCACCAGTAGCTAGGCTCGAGTCTATTAGAATCTTACTTGCATATGCATGTGCTTATGACTTTAAATTATTTCAAATGGATGTTAAGAGTGCGTTTCTTAATGGGTTTATTAACGAAGAAGTATATGTTGCTCAACCTCCCGGTTTTACCGACTTTGAGAAACCACATCATGTCTTCAAACTCAAGAAAGCATTATACGGTCTTAAGCAAGCACCAAAAGCTTGGTACGATAGACTCAAGACTTTTCTTGTTGAAAACAAATACACCATGAGATTAGTAGATAATACTCTTTTTACCAAGAAAAAGGAATCACACATTATCATTGTTCAAATATACGTTGATGACATCATATTCGGACCAACTTTTCAATAGCTATGTGATGATTTCTCTAAAATCATGCACGATGAGTTTGAGATGAGTATGATGGGTGAGTTAAAATTATTTCTAGGACTTCAAATAAAACAACTAGAAGATGGCATATTCTTTAACCAATCTAAATATATAAAATATATGCTTAAGAAATTTGGTCTTGAAGATTCAAAACCAACTAAGACACCCATGTCTTCGGACACTAAACTCACCAAGGATGAGGAAGGTGAATCGGTAGATAACACTAAATATAGAGGAATGATTGATAGCCTACTCTATCTCATGGCTAGTAGACCCGACATTATGTTTAGTGTTTGTCTATGCGCTCGCTTTCAATAAAATCCCAAGGTATCACACTTAGAAGCCTTAAAAAGGATATTTAGATACATTAAGGGAACGACATGTTTAGGATTATGGTATCCCAAAGGAACGGGTGTAGAAACTATAGTGTATGCCGACTCGGACCATGCCGGTGACTATGTCGATAGAAAAAATACAAGTGGTATTTGCACTTTTGTCGGACATTGTCTCACCTCATGGTTTGCTAAGAAACAAACGGCTCTAGCTATCTCAACTACTAAAGCCGAATACGTCTCAGCCGGAAAAGCATGTCAACAAGCTCTTTGGATGAAGCAATCTCTCGTGGATTACGGAATTCATCTCAACGATATCGTTATATTTTGCGACAACAAAGGAGCTATTGATCTCAGCAAAAATCCCGTCCAATATGCTCGTACGAAGCATATTGAAATCCGTCATCACTTTCTTCGCGACAATGTTCAAAAAGGAAACATCTCAATTGAGAAAGTATCCTTCGAAGACAACATTGCCGACATTCTAACTAAGCCTCTCAAACGAGAACCATTTAATCTTGTTAGACTTGGTTTGGGGCTAATGGAACCAAACATGTAGGTAAAACATAGTCTAAACCTTAGAACAAACAAAACAAAACAAATTAGTTTAAACCTGCTACTGTTCCCACGGCACCAAACGACAACAAAGACAGAACCATTTATTTGGTGCCGTCTGGTCCATGGTGACAACAGTAGCAAAAATACAGCCTACAAAACATCTTCTTCCTCACAACCCACTTTACCAAAACGTTTCAACATCATACCTAGCTGATTGTTGACACTTTCTCACCCACTAATCACTGAAGATAACATCATTGTAAGTATCCTAACTATATTTCATCTCTTAATTTTGAGTCTAGGATTCCAATTTGTGCATAAAATCATTACATGGGGATTATGTATACTCTTGTACAAAACATGGATTCAATTGGCAAATTGCATAACTAGTCATTGAAATTAGGTACTACATTGTCACATTGCATAAACAAATCATGTTTCCCACTAATCAAAAGATAATGACTATAAGGCTTTATTCAAAATAACCAAACACCCCATGTCAAAAAATTTGAAAAGCTTCTCACTTGTAGGAAAACAATTTTTCATTGTTAATACAAATAGAAACGTAAAATTTTCATCACTTGCATGCTCTTGAATACTAAAGGTAATGCATAAATAATATGCATCCCTGGGTATATTCAAATGAAGCCACATTGAATTAGGAGCGTTTGGGTTATCTCATGCCTTTTGCCAAAAACCCCCACTAAAAACCATTTTATGCATAAAATGAGTCGAGATAACCGCAACTCCAAATTGTTTTCATATAGGCACACACTAGAACCAAAACGCGAAGTTTGTTCTCATTTTTAACATGTAAATTCTTGCTCATTGGAATAACCATGGTAGCCACAAGATTCTATTATCACAAGGATACTCTTAGCTACATTCCCAAACATCACAAAACCAAGGGCCTCTCCAAAGAACAAGTCAAAATCTTTAAGAGTCTTGAGCAAAGATACTTCCATGAGGGTAGAACCATTCACTCCTCCTTTGTCGACGGAACCAATCTCCGTCAAGAACTAGCCACCATTCACTTCGATTGTCTCCTTTACATCGATGAACCTATTTGCCCTAGGTTCGTGTTAGAATTCTATGCTAGTGTTACGGCCTTCATTGATGAGGATGATGAATTTAGTCTTGGTTTAGGATCAATCAAAATGACTACTCCATCTCCTTAAGCCAATTTGCTCAAGTGCTAGGAATTCCCAACCAAGGTACACGTGTCTACTCGGATAAGTGGCCACTCACTATCCTTGATGCAATCAATGACCGCTCTCTTCCCTACCAAACTCCTTTAGCGGATAAAGATGTCATCCGTGAGCACCTTTTTAACGCAAGGGCCGCTCCAACCCGTGTCACCTGTAAGGGAAAGGAAGTGAACCGAGATCCATATGGTATGGAGCTCAATGAACTTAAGCCTGAATTTAAGAAGTGGGAGGAACTACTTAGAGCCAATGTCATTAGCACCATAGGAAATAGGCACCATGATGAGTGTGTAAATACTCATCATTTTTGGGTCAATCTGAACTGCAAAACGTTTAAAAATGCTCAGAAATGCATCAAAATACTGAAAATATCCCAAAATTGCATTTTATATGTTTCAGATGCAAAATGTTTAAAATCAGATGAAAAATGAGCAAAGTTTGCATAATTGGCAGTTTCAGTCCCCCAAGTTTCTAAAATTGTCAAAAATAGTCCCTGAGTCAAAATTTCAAAAGAAAAGTCACCAAAGGTCCTTTTAAAATCATAAGTTGTCAAAATTAGTCCTTTGGTGAAAAATATAAAAAGTTTGAGAAAATTACAAGTTTGGTCCTCCAACTTTGAAATTTGGCAAAAATGGCCCCTGGAAATTTGAAAATGGCAAGTTTGGTCCTTGTACTTTTTGAGATTGTCACTTTTGGTCCCTTGAAACATCTTTGTTGAATTGGCAGCTTTGGTCCTTGAATTTTCAGAATTTACACATTAGGCCCTTGTTTATATTAAACCTTTAATAATCCTTTGGCCTTGTCAAAACACCCTATGACCCCTGTCATTAACTAATTTGGACCCCCCCCTTATATATTACCCAAGCAAGTCAAATATCTGGTTACCCACCTTGGCGCGTTTTTTCTTTCTTCCCTGCTTCACCTCTGCAACACACTTCCATCCCATCCCCCAGCTAATTTTTCTACCCACCTTATCACTCCATCAACAACACTCCAAGATATCATTTAATGCTCCTCCCCCCTCTTCACTCAACCTTCCAGTGGATAAAATAGTTTTGGCGCCAAAATCTGATTCAATGGCTCAGATCATTTCAAGTTATCCAATGGCCATGGAAATTGCTGGGAACTGCTCAGAATAGAGAGAGAAAGAGCTTGGAGTATAAAAGGAAGCATGGGAAGGAAGATAAAGAGCAGTAGTTAGTTTTAATTTAAAATTGTATGTCGTTTTTATGTTTCTGTTTTAAATTAAGTTCTAAACTGTAATCTTTTGTTTCATTGTGTCAAGTTAAGTTATTTAAGTGTATTAAAACTCTTTTCAAGTATCAATTCCAGTTTATGTTTACATTCCAAGTTTCTAGTTCACTGTGCAATTTTCATTTTCAAATTTCTATGTCAAAGCTTTAGTGGCTTAAATTGTAGACTCAAACAAGCTTACATAAGCTTATTAAAGCTTTTTGTAAGTTTAAATTTTAGTTTCAAGCAAAGTTGGATTCTGGTCAATGAAAGTCAACTGAATGATCCTTGGGCAATGGAAGTGGAAAGGGGTGATGCAGTGATAGATTTGGGGTGATTTAGAATTCATTGGGTTGGTTTAGAATAGGTAGTTGTTCTTGGGTTCAGGTTTCAAAGCCATAGTGGCTATGGACCATTTGTAAGTCATTTTAAAGCTTCATATGCATAATCTGTCTTTGTAGTTTTAAACAGTTCAATCTTGTTTAATTAGCTGTATTTAGGATATATAAACTTGGTTTGATCATTAAAACAAGTTGGATTAGTAGTTGGTCTCATTAAATTTGCAAAACAGTCAATTAAGGTGTGTTTGGATTTGTGGCCTATACTGTCTTAGAGGCTTATCCAGTGGTAGGTTCTTGTGGTTTCATGCTTTAGTAGCTTATTTGAAATCATTTGAGTCATTTTAGAGTGCCTGCAAACACTCAAAGTCAAATCTCATATAATCTGTCTTATAAAGCCTAACTGTTGGAATTTTGTAAATCAAAAGACTTGTTCTGTGTTCAAGATTCATAGACATAGTTTGTATTAGCTTCATTTCATCAATATACTTCATAATCAGTCCTTATATTGGAATCAAATCTCACCAAAGTCAAAATATCCAAATTGTTTTAAAAGTCAAAACTGAAAAGTGGTTTTTAGCCAAACTGAGAGGAATTTTCTAGGATTCATTTCTAGACAAAATTCAGTGAAACTTGTTGTTCTAAAGAGTTCACCTGGTCTTGTTTCTTATCATCATTTTTGTGGAATTTTGTCAATTTTTTAGAAGTCTCAAAAAGGCTTGTGAATGAGGGCTTATGTGCCCTGTGCAGGGCACTTAGCTGCACAGGTTTGTGCAGATCTTGCAGGCTTGTCACAGGGCTCATTAGAGCTACCCAAGGTCTGATTTTTGGTTCATAGATTCTTGGCCAGGTCTTCTGTAGGTTCCAAGTTTTTGTTTTTGGTGTCCAGCTTATTTAAGTGCTTGTTTTTAAGCTGCAAGTAGCTACCCAAACCTGTTTTTAGCTTATATACTCAAATAAGCCAAATCTGTGTAATCAGCTAATCAGAGGTCAAGGCCTGTTAATACTTGTTGCATTTTGGTTACTTTAGCTTATTTTAGCTTTTGTTATCAGTTGGTGGCTTGTTTTGTTCATTTGGCTTGTTCAAGTGCTTATTTATAAGCACTTGCAATAGCAGTTGCTATTTCTTGTACACAACCACCTGTTTTTCCATTTTTCTTAGATTCCTTATATTATTTTAAGCTTATCTTGAATTTTTCATATTTTTCCTAGCTTGTTTGCTATTTTTCTACATTTTAATTAGTTTGTAAGCATTTTTAATTAGCTTTAAATACAATTAATTAAGAAAAGTTTCAAAAAAATAATTTTTCATTTTTCTTAAGTTAAGATAAATATAAAAAGCCAAAAAAATATTTTTCTAGATTTTTCTTAGTTAAATTTGTATTTTTAAGTAATTTAAGTAATTTTAAATAGTTTTAAATTCCTAGAAAATAGAAAAATAATCAGAAAATTACAAAAATAGTTTTGAAAATTCTTTTTTGTCATTTTAGATTTTTCCAAGTCATAATTTTATTTTTCTAGCTTTATTTCCTATTTTCTTGTGTTTTAGGTTATTATTAAATAGTTAAAAATAGTTTTTAATTAATAATAAATAGATAATTAGTTGTAAAAATAATTTTCTTTTTATATAAATTTTCTTTTATCATTAGGTTTGTAAAAATATCATTTTCATATTTTTAGGGTTAATATTGTGTAAGTTTCACATTTTCATTTGTACGTTACGTAGTTTTTAATTCAGTTTTATAAAAACATAAAAATCAAAAACATCATTTTGCAAATAGTGATAGCGTTTATTTAATATTTTTTATCTTTTTAAAGTTCCTTTAATTTGCATTTAAGCCTCTGTAATTTGTTGGCTTTTTCTGTAGTTATAATCAATTCAAATCCCTTTTTCGTTCAAATTTCTCGATCACTTCACGTTTGGTGATCCATTGCATAGCTTCTGGGACATAACGACCGGGAAACACTATACTCCCCAGATCTTCATTGCATTCGTTTGAACCGTTTTAAGTTCTGACGGATTCGGCCATTCACAAGTGGCCGGTTTGAGTGAGAAAACTTGGACGGTTTGGCGGATCAAATTTTTTAGCGCCTAGAGCTGTCTGATTATCTTCCGTTTAGCAGATTAGTGATTTGGATATTCACTCCTTGTTTATACCATCTGTATGTGTTTATATTTTCTTTTAAAAATCAAAAACCCAAAAAGATTTTCATTCTTTGTTTTCACATCATGTTTTTCAAAAATACCAAAAATAATCCTCTTTACCCTCTTACCCTTTTTGATTCTTTATCCCTTTACCCTCTATCCATTTGATTCTAACTTCTTCTATTCTGATGGAATCATCGATTCCTTGTGTCGGTTGTGGAGAACCACTTTTCGGTTTACCGTGTCGTTGGTGTACGTGCGAACGATGCGGTAATGACATTCATAACGGAAGTTGTTTGTTTTGCGGTTCGAGGAATTCATGTTCTTATGATCAAAAATTTTTCAATGAGCCGAAAAATTTCTCCGACTACCCACCCCAACCCCAAAAATTTTCGTTCAATCAGCAGTATTGCTATGGTTGTGGGGATCCGTTAGTTGATTTTTGATGTCAACGATGTTCTTGCGAGAGGTGTGGAAATGATCTTACGGATGGATTTTGTTCGTTTTGTGCTTCGGAAGCTGAAAACTCATGCGCTTATCCGAACTTTTCCAATTATCCTCAAAACGATTTTAGCCACCCTCCTCAGTATTCATTTGAGCAAGAACCGTGCTATCAAAGTTGTAATGACACATCGTTTGAGAATGTCTTGAATTTTCTTGCACAAATTGTGGAGGTCCTCTTCAATGTCAACCGTGGAATCAAAATTACTATACTTCCGTTTTGACAATTTCCAACCTCCACAAAGACCATACGGTTCAAACTCCACCCGAGCCGTTGCCTAAAGAAACTTCCCAAGATTTTGAAACCGCAATGAAAAACTTGATGATATAATTCAAAACCTTAAGAATCAAGTGAGTGGTGAAAAGACCATGGGAGAATTGCTAGAAGAACGGGAGGCTCGCAAATCTAGGGAAGAATTATTAGCCCTAGAGCATGCGGCTCTAAGGCGTTCCCAATTTCTTAAGGCAGCTCTATATGATGATGACGAGGAGGGTTTTTATCCTTTTAAGAATATTATTTCTCAACCCCTCAGTCAGTTGATATCCCAGCAGTTAAGATTCCATCTCAAACAACTGCTATCACACCTGATATTCCCACTCACTCTCGAATATGGGGACGAGCATTTTGACACTTGTTCAAAGGAATCGGACGAATTCATAAAGTCTAGTGTTGAGAACCTTGTCCCAATCCCGAGAGAGTCACAGGGAACTTTTGATCTTATGTGTGATTCTCTTTCCCCTCTTGAGTGTTCAAATGATCATTTGGAAACATTCTCGATTTTAGCGATGATTGTGCTTCCCATGGAAACATCGAGTATGTTGAGGCATCACTCCCGGTCGATCCCTTCTTGAGGAGTTCACCAATGAACTCATCACATCAACCCACTTTCATCCGAAAGTGATGATGATCTCTTTGATTTCGAAGCCGACCTAGGAGAAATTGAAAGTCTCCTTGATAATGATCGTTCACTCACTTCTTATCCCAACAGTTCAATAGAGAATGTTGATCACTTTGTTCCCGAAACATTCAAAGCTACTTTCACCAACCCTCTATTTGAATTCGACTCTGAATTCACTTCAATTTCGAGAATCCACTCTTTGACACTTTCAGTTGAGGATAGTGATGAGCCCACAATGGAACAAGAGTTCACAACATCACTTCATGTGAATGATTCTCTTCATGAGGAGTTCGCCGGTGAACTCACTCATACCATGACTCCGGAGTATGATAAACTTGGATGGCAAAAATCATGATCGCGGGGAAAAGTTCTCAATCATGAGAGTTTGTATTTCTATGACAAATTTTCCAACCCTCCCTCCCGAGATGCTTTCCAAACCAAAGAGATCAACCGATAAAATCAAACGAGTGCAAGCACTTGATCCGAGGAAGAAGATCTTATCATGATCATCATCATGATTTTCCTTCTTTTCTTCACCTTCCTGGTGACTTCTTCTCTTCTTCACTCCTTCGGGAATGAAGACACTATTTTTGACCCCGGCATTTTCATTTATCATTTTTGAGCCGGTTCTATGTATATCTCATCGGTGTGGAACTTTCACGTGCTTCAAATGTTTGTCTAAACATCTTGAATGAAAGTCCGATGGAGATTGTTTCTTCCACTTTGCTTCCCCATGAACCAATGAATGCGGGGATCGAGTCAAGCTAGCGCCTCGGGAATCAAAAACGATGTAGCATGCCATATGGGTTTTCACCCATATTTCTGACTTCTTTCTATTTTCTACCACCCTAGTGTGGGGGAGTTGCCCCACATGTTGTGTATATGTGTTAAAAAAAAAAAAAAAAATCCTTTCAAATAATGGCCGTAGTATTTCCCTTTTACGTTCAAAGTTTCGGCATAACCGCCGGTACTCTGAATATTGAGGGCAATATTCATTTCTAAGTGTGGGGGGGAATTCTCACGAATTTTATCATATGTATTATCCACCCAATTCCCCCGTTTTTGGCCAAAAATTTTTTTTTTGGAGTAAGTGTTTGCACTTACTCAATTGGTTATCAGTCCGCCATGTCTAATAAACAGAAAGATTGGCTAATCCAGAGCAAAGCGGCTCTTGGTAAATATATCTCAAATCCGTTGACGGCTTGCAATTTGCCCAAAATTGTATGGTATTCAACTCACCATATCCTAAAAGTGAAGAGTTGGCTAGCCCGCAAGTTTATGGCTTGTGGTAAAGGCAATGGAAAAACCATAATTGGTAATCAGCCCACCAAAGATAATATTGATAATTTATCTAAGAGTTGGCTAGTCCAGAGCAAACGGCTTTTGGTAAAGACAAATCAAATCCGTTGGAAGTGGTGGTTTGCTCAAAATCACATGGTTATCAGTGTACCATGGTTCTTACTTGAACTAAAACATTTGGCTACTCCAGGAGTAATGGCTTTTGGTAAAGAGATTCAAATCCATTAAGTTTTTCTCAAAAGATTGCTAGGGACTAGCAATAGTTTGGGGGATTGATGAGTGTGTAAATACTCATCATTTTTTGGTCAAATCTGAACTGCAAAAGCGTTTAAAATGCTCGAAATGCATCAAAATCAAAATATCCCAAAATTGCATTTTATATGTTTCGGATGCAAAATGTTTAAAATCAGATGAAAAATGAGCTAAGTTTGCATAATTGGCGTTCAGTCCCCAAGTTTCTAAAATTGTCAAAAATAGTCCCCAAAGTCAAAATTTCAAAGAAAAGTCACCAAAGGTCCTTTTAAAATCATAAGTTGTCAAAATTAGTCCTTTGGTGAAAAATATAAAAAGTTTGAGAAAATTACAAGTTTGGTCCTCCAACTTTGAAATTTGGCAAAAATGGCCCCTGGAAATTGGAAAATGGCAACTTTGGTCCTTGTAGTTTTTGAGATTGTCACCCTTGGTCCCTTGAAACATCTTTGTTGAATTGGCAGCTTTGGTCCTTGAATTTTCAGAATTTACACATTAGGCCCTTGTTTATATTAAACCTTTAATAATCCTTTGGCCTTGTCAAAACACCCTATGACCCCTGTCATTAACTAATTTGGACCCCCCCCCCTTATATATTACCCAAGCAAGTCAAATATCTGGTTACCCACCTTGGCGCGTTTTTTCTTTCTTCCCTGCTTCACCTCTGCAACACACTTCCATCCCATCCCGACTAATTTTTCTACCCACCTTATCACTCCATCAACAACACTCCAAGATATCATTTAATGCTCCTCCCCCCTCTTCACTCAACCTTCCAGTGGATAAAATAGTTTTGGCGCCAAAATCTGATTCAATGGCTCAGATCATTTCAAGTTATCCAATGGCCATGGAATTTCTTTGAAGGCGCTTTCTAGAATAGAGAAAGAGCTTGGAGTATAAAAGGAAGCATGGGAAGGAAGATAAAGAGTGGTAGTTAGTTTTAATTTAAAGTTGTATGTCGTTTTTATGTTTCTGTTTTAAATTAAGTTCTAAACTGTAATCTTTTGTTTCATTGTGTCAAGTTAAGTTATTTAAGTGTATTAAAACTCTTTTCAAGTATCAATTCGGTTTATGTTTACATTCCAAGTTTCTAGTTCACTGTGCAATTTTCATTTTCAAATTTCTATGTCAAAGCTTTAGTGGCTTAAATTGTAGACTCAAATAAGCTTACATAAGCTTATTAAAGCTTTTTGTAAGTTTAAATTTTAGTTTCAAGCAAAGTTGGATTCTGGTCAATGAAAGTCAACTGAATGATCCTTGGGCAATGGAAATGGAAATGGGTGATGCAGTGATAGATTTGGGGTGATTTAGAATTCATTGGGTTGGTTTAGAATAGGTAGTTGTTCTTGGGTTCACAGGTTTCAAGCCATAGTGGCTATGGACCATTTGTAAGTCATTTTAAAGCTTCATATGCATAATCTGTCTTTGTAGTTTTAAACAGTTCAATCTTGTTTAATTAGCTGTATTTAGGATATATAAACTTGGTTTGATCATTAAAACAAGTTGGATTAGTAGTTGGTCTCATTAAATTTGCAAAACAGTCAATTAAGGTGTGTTTGGATTTGTGGCCTATACTGTCTTAGAGGCTTATCCAGTGGTAGGTTCTTGTGGTTTCATGCTTTAGTAGCTTATTTGAAATCATTTGAGTCATTTTAGAGTGCCTGCAAACACTCAAAGTCAAATCTCATATAATCTGTCTTATAAAGCCTAACTGTTGGAATTTTGTAAATCAAAAGACTTGTTCTGTGTTCAAGATTCATAGACATAGTTTGTATTAGCTTCATTTCATCAATATACTTCATAATCAGTCCTTATATTGGAATCAAATCTCACCAAAGTCAAAATATCCAAATTGTTTTAAAAGTCAAAACTGAAAAGTGGTTTTTAGCCAAACTGAGAGGAATTTTCTAGGATTCATTTCTAGACAAAATTCAGTGAAACTTGTTGTTCTAAAGAGTTCACCTGGTCTTGTTTCTTATCATCATTTTTGTGGAATTTTGTCAATTTTTTAGAAGTCTCAAAAAGGCTTGTGAATGAGGGCTTATGTGCCCAATGCGAGCACTTAGGCATTGTGTTTGTCTTGAGATCTTGCATGCTTGTCACAGGGCTCATTAGAGCTACCCAAGGTCTGATTTTTGGTTCATAGGTTCTTGGCCAGGTCTTCTGTAGGTTCCAAGTTTTTGTTTTTGGTGTCCAGCTTATTTAAGTGCTTGTTTTTAAGCTGCAAGTAGCTACCCAAACCTGTTTTTAGCTTATATACTCAAATAAGCCAAATCTGTGTAATTAGCTAATCAGAGGTCAAGGCCTGTTAATACTTGTTTCATTTTGGTTACTTTAGCTTATTTTAGCTTTTGTTATCAGTTGGTGGCTTGTTTTGTTCATTTGGCTTGTTCAAGTGCTTATTTATAAGCACTTGCAATAGCAGTTGCTATTTCTTGTACACAACCACCTGTTTTTCCATTTTTCTTAGATTCCTTATATTATTTTAAGCTTATCTTGAATTTTTCAGATTTTTCCTAGCTTGTTTGCTATTTTTCTACATTTTAATTAGTTTTTAAGCATTTTTAATTAGCTTTAAATACAATTAATTAAGAAAAGTTTCAAAAAAATAATTTTTCATTTTTCTTAAGTTAAGATAAATATAAAAAGCCAAAAAAATATTTTTCTAGATTTTTCTTAGTTAAATTTGTATTTTTAAGTAATTTAAGTAATTTTAAATAGTTTTAAATTCCTAGAAAATAGAAAAATAATCGAGAAAATTACAAAATAGTTTTGAAAATTCCTTTTTGTCATTTTAGATTTTTCCAAGTCATAATTTTATTTTTCTAGCTTTATTTCCTATTTTCTTGTGTTTTAGGTTATTATTAAATAGTTAAAAATAGTTTTTAATTAATAATAATTAGATAATTAGTTGTAAAATAATTTTCTTTTTCTATAAATTTTCTTTTATCATTAGGTTTGTAAAAATATCATTTTCATATTTTTAGGGTTAATATTGAATTAGTTTCACATTTTCATTTTATGCGTTCGTAGTTTTTAATTCAGTTTTATAAAACATAAAATCAAAAACATCATTTTGCAAATAGTGATAGCGTTTATTTAATATTTTTATCTTTTTAATTTCCTTTAATTTGCATTTAAGCCTCGTAATTTGTTGGCTTTTTAGTAGTTATAATCAATTCAAATCCCTTTTTACTTCAAATTTCTCGATCACTTCACGTTTGGTGATCCATTGTATAGCTCATGGGATATAACGACCGGAAACACTATACTCCCCGGATCTTCATTGCATTCGTTTTGAACCGTTTAAGTTCTTACGGATTGCCATTCACAAGTGGCCGGTTTGAGTGAGAAAACTTGACGGTTTGGCGCGGATCACACCATATCAATGCTTTCCTTTGTCACATGCTCTACAACTTGTCCACCCGTCAACCATTCAATTTAGCCTACTACATTTCTAGGAGAATGATTGACATTCCAACTCAAGGATCGGTCGCTCTTCCTTACGGGATGCTCCTCACCCGTCTCTATAGAGCCTTTGCACCCATTCCACCAAGCCCAAAAGGGTTGAAGCTTGACTATGCTCTCATCCCTCACATTTTTGTGCCCTTGAGTGACGAGCGAGTGGCTAAGACTAAAGGCAAAAGGGCAAAACCTCCAACTCCATCTTCATCATCATCAAATAGCTCTGAGGACGGTCTCCCAAATTCTCACCTTCCACCTCAAGAGTACTATGCATCTCTCCCTGAGATTGAGAATGAATCGGTGGAGTTCAAGCAAACCAAGGGGATGTTCAAGTGTCTTGGTAGGATGATGAATAAGATCTACAAGAAGTTGGATAATGAGGTTCATTTGAAGGAGTGTTTGGAACAAGACAATAACTTTGATGTACGATACAATTTGGTTGTTTTTAATTTGTAGGATGATAATATGACTTAAAACAATATTGTATGCTAACCGGTTCATGCAGGGGATAGCACAAGTGTGTTATCAAATTTTACCCATTTTCACTTTTATGTGAAAATCGTTAGCCCTTGGTCAAAGTCTATGCTCCACTATGTTTGTATATGTGTTATTGACTTTTCCTAAATAGAAATGATTAATGTCACATGTTTTAAGCAAAATTTCAGTTTTCGGAAAACTCCCCGACACCTAAAAAGTGTTACGTGTTGATTTACGGTCACACGGACGGGCGACACCAAAATTTTGGTACCGCTGCATTATGCATTTTAGTACCGCCGTACCTGTACAGGCGGACCAGGCGGCACCATTTCAAGGGTTCCGCCTGTGTAAATTTTTGGTGTCGTGGATCCTATAGGTAATTTTCTAAATTTCGCTTAGTTTAACATTCCAAATTACCATACATTGCTTCTAGGTTAATCTTAACTAGTTCTTACCCATATTAGAACTAGTATAACATACTTAGGCATATAGGATATCCATTTCCCATCAAAATTCAAAAATTTCAAAAATCCACCCAAGGAGCCCTTTTGTATATAGGAAGGAACCAAAAATTTGGTTCCTTGCAATGCGTGGGTGATCTGATTCTAAAGATCCCATAATCATTAGAACACATTTATTGCAAATATTTTTCTCTTCACTCCATCCTTCTTGTATGGATTGACTTGGGTGATATGACTAGCATTAAACCCACTTCAAAATCATTAGGAAGTTCATCTCTTCTATAGTCTAACATCAAATCAAACACATTTCTTCATAATTTTTCATTCCTATAAATTAAGAGCTTTTACCATGATCATCCTCACACCTTCTCAACTCTCATCATCTACTAGCAAAAACTTAAGTCAAAATGACTAAATCTTCACCATCAACCAAACCTTGCAAAACAACCGCTAGAATGAGCGTAAGACCTTGTTGTTTTGTCAACATAAGCTCCTCTTCCGAGTCATCTCCATTAACCATCTAATCTCCCATAAGAGATTAAACAACTCTCACTTTGGCTACTCCTACACCACCTCCACAATCACCTATCATTGTCACTACTCCACCACCAACAAAGACTCTTAGCTCACCACCACCGGCTCCTATCCAAACATCAAAATCACCATCACCTCCAAAATCTCCAACACTATTCTCTACACCACCTACATCTTCAAATTCATTTTTGGAAGACTTGGAGGACTTGCCTCCTAGGCCCAATCATCCACCACCACTACCATCTTTTGGTACTATTGAGCGAATAGCTCATGAGTCTCCACGTCCATCATTTGACCCAAATGCCCCGTTAGGGCCAAGACCTCTTCTTTTCCATCCCATCCACAAGGAAATCCATGGTCCTTTGTATGGGGATCAACCACTACCTACAACATCAATGCCCTCTCATATAGAGGACATTGAGGAATCCATGTGGGAGGATCACCCCACCAAAGAAGAGATTGAAGCCGAGCTCAATCACCTCCACCAATTTTCCAATATGGTGGATTCCCATCTTAGTGATGCTATGCAATTGCAAGGTGCATTGCTAGCTTCCATAATCACCACTCCAAACACCAACACCAGCACCTCCAACATTCCACCACCACAAAACCATGCACCATACTACCCCCTAGACATGGTTGCTCCAATTGTGAGCGTACCGCCCAAATAACCGAAAGGACTCGGGTGATGGTCCATGTGCTTCAAGACGAAATGAGGTTCATCCTCAATCACATCCTAGAGCGCATCAATGCTCTTGCTCATCCACCACCTCAATAGGAGGGTCCTAGCTTATCTTCTTTAAGCATTTTTATTTTTCTAGGATTTTTTCTTGTATTTTTTTTATTTTCTAGGATATTTTCTTTTTTATTTTCTAGGATTTTATTATTGTACTAACACTTCATTGTGTTCCCTTTTCATGATTTTATATCATGAAAATTTTTAACAAATGAATGGTGTTTCTTATATTATTGTTGCTTGTTACATAGTGTTTGAAAATGCTTGTGATGATGCTTATTACTAACAATTTTTTTTGTAGCTTTTTCACAATCCATGTATCTTTCTCTTGGCACCCAATTTAGGGAGAGCATCGGTCAAGGGGGAGATAATGGCTCGGGCTCATTACATTTTTCGCCTCGCATCTTCTTTTTGTTGAGACAAAAAGGAGGAGAAATATATAGAATTTGGTTATATTTGACTTTCTAAAAAAGTCAACTGCATACTTTGACTTTCTGAAAAGTCAACATCGTACTTCAACTAATGAAGACTTTGACTTTCTAAATAAAAAGTCAACTACATACCTTGACTTTCTGAAAAAGTCAACATCGTGTCTAAATTGGACATACTTGCATTATCATCTTTATCTTTCAAGTTCTAAAACTAATATTTTTATAACTCTTGTACAATCTTTACATGTTTTATAAAAATAAAATTTATGTTTTGTCCTCAACAAAAAGGGGGAGATTGTTAATACAAATATCGTCATTAAATGTTATTTATATTTTATGATCTTTACCTAAGTTTTGTTAACGACAAAAGTAAATTTAATTTTTATAAAGCTCAAAGCTTGTCAAGTTTAATAGATATTAAAACAAGCTTTTCAAATAATATCTTCATCACTCAAGCATTTACATTGTGATTAATCATATTTTGATATGACTCTAAACCATAATGTATGTTAGTACTTTTAGCACAAGAATGTTTTGGTTTCTTAAAACAAAACATTACATATGTATTTTAACATATTTCTAAAAATAAAAAAACAAACACGTGACATTATGTAGTGCATCATTGAAATCCTTAGAAGATTTCACTAGATACTTTGTGTAGATTTAGACTCTATATATCTTACACAATCTTGGATAGATATGGTTGACTTTGGTAAGATTTTGTGATCTTGCTGTCAGACCCCGGCGGCACAAAATATTAACACGGACGGAACCCTTTTTAGGGGTCCGTGGTCCGTGGTTGCTGCTGAGCATTTTGGCTATAAATAGCAAAGCCAAACCAAGTTGTTTTTCATCCCTTTCTATCATATTCTCATACATTCCTTCTCTCTAACAATTCTAACTCAGTTTCATATCATATTAGTGGTCTCTTTTGTAGCAAAGAAGATCAAGGCACATTCAAGCTTCAACAAGAAGTTGGAAGTCTTGTTTGTTTGTTGTTGTATGATCTTGTGTTGATTCATACATCATTGTTGTACCAAACCATCATAATCTTGTGAGTGTGAGTGGTTAGTATTTTAGTCTTTAAAATACATTGTGTGGGGGAGTGGTTGTACCCTTGAAAAGAACTCGACATCTAGCTTTGTTAGGAATTGGAAATTCTATTGTGAAGCATCGGTCACCCCAAGTATAATCTAGCTTAAGTTAGCTCGTAGACATATCGTTTATTATGTTAGTTTTTAGTCAGCTATTAGCATAGTTTAGTCTAGTGCAACACCGTGGAGGAAGGACGGGTCTTTACCCATTGTATGCTTGATCCACAGCCCGTTGGAGGGCGTATTACTTTGTATAAATAGCCCTCTCCCCACAAGGGAGAGGGTTGGATGTTCATTTGGAATCTAACCTTCCATGAGTTTCTCTTACTAGAATATCCCACTTTCTCTCTCTAAAATCATATACCTATACGCCCATATTTGTGATTGCTTGTGTGATTGTGAAATCCAATATGTTACAAATGGTATCAAGAGCCATGGTTTGATCATCTCTCTTACATATCCTTGGATTTCTAGTGGTTTTAGATGGTTTTTGAGTTTGAGAAAGTATAGTGGTTTTTGCATCATTTAGATCATTCCTTGTGTTAAAGTTTGAATTTTGAGTGTACTTTTGTGTTTAGAATCATTGTAAGTGCTTGGGTTTTGATTTGGAAAGCTTGAATCACTGTGGTTGGGCTTGTTTTGGATTGAAAAGTGTAGTTTTGTAGTTTTTCATGGTAGCGACTTGAGTCTCGAAGTTAAATTTCTTCGTAGCGACTTGCTTCAGTAATTCTTAGCGAGTTGTCTCTTAGCGATTTAGATACTTAGCGAGTTGTTCCTTAGCAACTTGACTGTTTAGCGATTTGGTACCATAGCGATTTGTGTTCAGCGACTTGGGTATTAGCGACTTGGGCTTAGCGACTTGATTCACTGTAACTTGAGGTTTAGCGAGTTGCTACCTAGCAACTTGGGGATTAGCGACTTGGTTCTAAATTCTCTAGCGACTTGGTTTTATTGTTCTTGGCGAGTTGTTCTATTAGTGACTTGTCTTTATAGCAATTTGGTGAATTGATGCAAGTTACTCATATCTAATATCCATCAACGCAATGTCTTACATCACTGACCCTTTAATCTCCAAAGTGCTTGAAATTTATGATACCTCACGAACAATGAAACGGTTGCTATTCGAGAATGTTCTACCTTGATTGATTCAAAGAATTTATGATCAAAACACTTCACAATCCGAGTCAATATTTAAAGAGTCACCTTTGGTTAATGACACATCATGCAAAGCAAATGGAATGCAACATTGAGCCCTTTCAACTACTTCATCAGCACCTCAAACAAGCTGTTATCCACGGCTATGGATCGTACATGCGGTGCTCTCCTTCGTCGGGATCTACCCACTTTAAAAGAACCGTGCTCTTGAACTTAGAGCAACTCGGGCTTCAAATTACCAAAAGAATGTATCAACTGATGATTCTAATGCAGCTCTTCAAGTAATCTTCAATCAATTTCAGCCATTTATCAAGGGGAATATTCCTCAGATTTTGATCATGACGTGACTGGAATTTCATTCAGGAAACACACTGGAATGGAAATTCATGAGTTCATAAACACATTTATTCAACTTATGGGTAATATGGAGATATACATTAAGGAAGTTGCTCAAGAGAATGATAATTTGAATGAGTTAAATGGGTGTCAATTTAAGTTAAGTGAATGTAAAACCTGAAAATCTAAAACATAGATAAAGACTAAAATACCCTCGAAATCAAAAAAATTATAAAATACGTAAAATACGTTTATAATCATTTAACGAAATTAAAACCTAACTTACGAACAAGTAAAACTAAATGAATGTGTGTACGTGATCGATTTTGGTACGACGAAAGATTTAAACGTTTCGCTAATATGTTGGGCCTCGTTTTCGTTAACGGTGAACCACTTGGGCCGAGTATTTTGTCTCGTTTGGATCAAGGGAGCCGAGAGCCAAGAAGGCCATTTGGGCCGTGGGTTTTGTGTGCTCGGTTGGACCAAGCCGAAACCCAAATCCCCTCCTCAAAGCCCTAAAACAAAAATGATACCACCTATAAATACAATCACTTATCATGAAATTGAAACCCTAGTTTTGTTGCCTCTCTCTTTTCTTTTCTTCCCATTCAGGCGAACCCTAGTCTTGTGGTGTCGAGACTTTTGCTTCAACAAAGCTAAGGTATAACAATGTTTATTCGTCTTCTTTCGTTACACCTTACGTTAATATGTTGTGATATGTTTTGTTTAGTCGAGTTTTATATTTTCTTTTGTGGCGAGCGTGTGAAACCAAACAAAGACAAACCGTAATGACTTGAACCTCATAATTATTAAAGAACATGTTATGTAATACGTATTATTAAATCGGATCATAGATATATGTTGAGCCATAGAACCGAACCATATGTATATAAGAACCGAACCATGTATATGTTTAGGCTAAGATAAAAACATGACAACTTGAATATGTAAAGTACGTAGGTGAGCTAGAGTTTGCGTAAAACCTATTAGCTGGACCCTCTACATGTAAACCGAACCATATAAAAGTTTTGAACAAGTATTAAGCAGTAAAGATCATGTAAACCTAAACCCTAGTTTGAAGTGTAAACCGAATAATGCAAGCCGAACCATAAATGGTTTGTGAACCGTGTCTCATATGCGTGCGTTTTATAAGTCAAGTGAGTTTGTAGATATGTAAAGCGTAGATGCGTGGTCGTATCTAGTCTAAACTATTGTGCATGTGTGTGTAGATGTGTAATTAATCCGAGTAATAAGTAACTTGTGTGTCACATAAAATCATAAACGTGCATGGGAATAAAATTTGAAGTATAACATGTATATAAGTAGCGTATGGTTAAGACATGAAGGTGTTAGGTTAAGTAGCGAGTCATTAAAAGACGTAACATGAAAAGTAAATGCATATTAATGTGATATTAAAAGAAGGAGAAAACCCTAGAACATAATGAGAGTCGATTAGGGTTTGAAGCTAAGAGTGTTAATTCGTTATTTCATGTGTGAGTTATGACGTTTAAACTATTTTCACATTTAACCCTAAACTTTAATAAATGACATAATGAACCCTAATCTACGATATTAATTATAAAACACTTAAGTCTCATTTAATCATAAAACCCTAAAGTATGAAGATCACTGAATACACTAAGTATAAACACCAAATGTTAAAAGATCATTTCGACGATTATGGAATCATAAATAACATGGACGACCGTTAATGTGTATAGGTTATGAGAAGAAGGAGTAATCCTTTGCTTTCCGTATTTCTGCTTTTCGATCATTTGCTTTGAGATAAGGTACAGATATTCGACCTTTTCATAAAGGTTCCTTTTAACGTTTTCTTTAGTTAGCTTTTCTATTAGGGTTTCCTAAGCCTTTGCTATGAACCCCATTCCGTTTTGTTTGGTATTGCTTATCTGAACTCGATTTCGAATTATGAAACATCGATTTTGAACTATATGATATGAAAACTCGATTTTGAAAATATGAATAACCTTCGATAAAATATGATGCGTGTGGGTTAGGACATTACGATTTGACCTAAGATAGTTTGACACCGAGCCAAATATTTCACTAGTCATGGGGTTCCATGTTCGTATCGTGATGCACTTCGATATGACTCTAGGGCGATAGAGTGATGTTACGCCACGTTCACGGATGGTGGAGCATATTTTGTATATGTAGGAAGGGGCGTATGGATGCATCCTAGATCATTATCATTATCTGTTATCCTGTTATATGTTATCGATGATTGATCTTTGCGTGCATGCGTCCTTCATAACTCTGGTAGGTCTCCCCTACAAATGTTGCCTTACGAGAAATGTTGCCTTACGAGAAATGTTGCCTTACGTGAATATGATTATGATCGATATTTGTTTACGGGCTCGTGGTAGTTAACTATAAACTTTATTTGAAAATTCTGATTTATACTTTGAAAATGATTATGATTTTGCTATCTTTCGTTTATTATATTTCATATTCGATATCGTTTAGTATTCGCTTTGCTTTCATATCTATTCACTGGGCTTTTGAAGCTCAGCCGCACTTTCTTTTCTTCCGCGGCAGGTATCTAAGCATTGGAGCTGGGTTTTGCTTTGGGATGAGTGCATGAGTGGACTTACCTTAGAGAGTTTTTAGCTTTGATCTTATGATGCCATTTAAGACTTCATTATTTCAGATATTTTGTAGGAGTTTATTTTCCGCTGGGACCTATGTATTGAAGTCGTGTTGACTTGAATTATTTCCGCATTTATGTTAAGACTTCTTTTGGATATTTATGTTTGCTTTGATATGACACCATTACTTGTGATTCCTTTACCCTTGTCGGGTTGGGGCATTACAATTTATGGCATCGAGCCAGGTTTCTGACTTGTAGTCGGGACTGTGACATAAGAACCCTAGGTTTTGAGACCCTTAGAGCTTAGGCTTTGACCTGTGAGGATTGGGTAGACTTTAGGTTTCCTTCTGCGAACTTACATTTCGTACCTCACCTTTGTTCATTTTGCTAATCGTTTGAATATCGTTCGGATGGTTCGAACTTCGTACTAACGGTAGCCGATGGAGACGATGATATTCTGGCTTGGATGCTTTGCGGTTGCCAATGCGCTCAACACTCTTTTCCCTGGTCTTATACACGAGGTGATGACACAGGTGATCAACAACATTCGAATCGGTGGTCCTTCGGGAAGTGGTGGAGGTAATCAACCCATCGGCATTCATACTTGGCTCGGCGTTTGGTAGCTCAAGCCTCTTTCTTTAACAGCTTCTTTGCTACTCCCACCGAGGCCGAGGACTGGATCACTCATATTGAGAAGCTGTTTGAAGTATTGGGTTGTGGAGATGAATTTAAGACCCGTTTGGCTGCATTTAAATTGGAGGGTGATGCTTTGAACTGGTGGAAGGCACTCAAACAGGCACGAGGAGGAGATGCTTTTCTTTGTTACTTGTACTTGGGTGAGTTTCGGACTATCTTCTATAACCGTTACTTCCACGATCTTTGAACGACAAAGGTATGAGAGGATTATCGGGCAATCTACCGGTTTGATCATGAGAACTCCAATGAGTACATGGGTAGGTTTATGAGGCTGGTAAGTTTTGTGGGAGCGAATCTTTGGAGATGGTAGGCGTCAGTGAAGCACTTCAAGTGGGGATTGAAGAAGTGGGTGTTGGACCGGCTTAACACGAGTATGAGGATGTGTCGGCTGCAATGGCGCTCGTAACATTGAGATCTTTCATGAGGGTTCGGGTTCCAACAAGCGTAATCGCGATGGTGATCGGATTCAAGGTAGGACTCAAAGTAATGATTATAAGGGAAATTCTGGCGGGAGTTATGATTCGAGGGGTCAAGTGGATAGGAGTTATGATCGTGGGTCAATCGAGGAAGGAATGTGGACTCTAGGCGAGGAGTGAGGATAGCGAGCTTGGTAAGAATGGAAATGATCGTCAGAATCATGGTAACAATAACCAGCATTACAACAAGGATCGGTCATTTCGAGGAGCATATCGGGTCGTGCCAGGATCTTCACGGTCGACAAAGGACGGTGAAGTTTTGCCTCCCCACCTATCTGTACTACTTGTGGAAAGGCTCATATGGGACCGTGTTTTAAGGCCAGCGGTGGATGTTTCTCTTGTGGTTCCACTACTCACAAGATCAAGGATTGCCCTAAGAAGAACCGGTGATTCACGGAAACTACATCAAGCCGCCACCTACTCTTTGGGCGTGTTTATGCTACTACTCGGAATCAAGCGGAGCGCCGAGTACCATTACGGGCACTCTTTTCATTGATGATTTTTCTGTCTTCGCTTTATTTGACACCGGTGCCACACACTCCATTATATCCGTCACATTTGCTAAGAAACTTAATATGAAGCCCAAACCGCTAACGAATCACTTATCGATATCTACGCCTATGAAAACCACATGATCATTGATCATAAATACGTTAAGTGCCCTCTTCGTTTTGATGATCGTATTAAACTCTGCAAATCAGTATCCTCTCGATATGGTCGACTTTGATATCATTCTAGGCATGGATTGGTTGGTTTACCATAGAGCTTCCATTGGTGCTATGCTAGAAGCTGTGATCTTTGGAGACATAAAACATCCTGAATTTGTTTATTATGGTTCTCAACCTCTCAGATCTGTTAAGTTTATTTACGCTATGAAGGCATGGACCATGATTGCTCATGGGTGCCAAGGTTTTCTGGCATCTGTTAAGGACACATCTTTGGAGAGTCCTAACATTGAAAACCTTGCTGTTGTTTGCGAATTCACCGACGTTTTTCCGATGAACTTCTGGTCTTCCCCGCTAGAGAAGTTGAGTTTAGCATTGAGTTAATTCACAGTCTTGAACCGATTTGAAAGCTCCATATCGTATGGCACCTGTAGAACTGAAGGAATTGAAGGAGCAGCTGCAAGAGATGATAGAAAATGGATTTATTCGACCCAGTGTTTCTCCATGGGGTGCACCTGTTTTGTTTATGAAGAAGAAGGATGGAAGTATGCGTCTATGTATCGACTACCGTGAACTCAACCGTATTACTATTCGAAACCGTTATCCTCTGTCGCGTATTGATGATTTGTTTGATCAAGCGCAAGGAGCGAAGTTCTTTTCGAAGATTGATCGAGATCGGTTATCATCACTACGTGTGAGGGAGCAAGATGTTCCTAAGACCGTGTTTCGTACCAGATATGGTCATTACGAATTCCTCGTTATGCCTTTCGGTTTGACAAATGCGCCTGCAGTATTTATGGACCTAATGAATCGTGTTTTCCATGAGTTTCTCGACAAGTTTGTTATTGTTTTCATCGACGACATTTTAGTTTACTCTAAGTCTGAAGAAGAGCATGAACAACATCTCCGGATAGTTTTGGAGATTTTAAGGAAGAAGAAGTTATGCGCCAAATTTTGAAGTGTGAGTTCGGTTAAAACAAGTTGCTTTCCTTGGTCATATTGTATCTGCTGATGGTATCACCATGGATCCGTCTAAGGTTGAGGCTATCACTACATGGCCAAGACCTACGACATGGTGAGGTTAGGAGTTTTCTAGGACTTCTTTGGTTACTACCGACGTTTTGTTGAAGGTTTCTCTCGTTTAGCTTTGCCCCTAACCCAACCGATGAGAAAAGGTGAAAAGTTTGTATGGACGGATGAACGAGAAGAGAGTTTTGAAGAGTTGAAACGGAGATTGGTGTCCGCTCCTATTTTGACTCTTCCATCCGGTTCGGAGGATTTCAAATTTATAGTGATGCATCTAAGAAAGGATTAGGCTGTGTTTTGATGCAACATGGAAAAGTAATAGCTTATGCTTCAAGGCAGCTGAAACCGTATGAGGAGAATTACCCTACTCATGACCTTGAGTTAGCTGCTGTGGTGTTCGCATTGAAGATCTGGAGACATTACTTGTATGGAGAGACGTGTGATATTTTCACCGACCATAAGAGTCTCTAGTATATTTTCACTCGAAAGAAATTAACATGAGACAAAGAAGATGGTTAGAGCTTCTTAAGGATTATGACACCAACATTGATACCATCCGGTAAGGCTAATGTAGTTCGCACTTAGTCGAAAATCGGGCATTCTTGCAAGTATTGAGATTGAACCTAGGATTATTCGTGACTTAGAGCGTTTGGATGTTGAGCTATGTGTACGAGGTTTTGATGGATATTGGGCTAGTATGAAGGTGGAGTCAAACCTTATCTGCAAATTAAGGAAGCTCGAGAAAGATGGCGTGGGCGTAGCGTAAAATGTTGAA
This sequence comes from Chrysanthemum makinoi, assembly GCA_910596185.1. Taxonomy (NCBI): domain Eukaryota; kingdom Viridiplantae; phylum Streptophyta; class Magnoliopsida; order Asterales; family Asteraceae; genus Chrysanthemum; species Chrysanthemum makinoi. The sequence goes on from OU343217.1 coordinate 30,591,134, forward strand.
GAAGGTAAGCAGACGGAGTTTAAGGTTGATAATGACGGAATTGTATGGTATGAAGATAGGCTCTGTGTTCCCAATGATTCGGTACTTCGCGAGAAAGTTATGAGTGAAGCTCATAGTTCTCCTTTCACTATCCATCCTGGTTCTACCAAGATGTGTAGGGATTTGAAACAGATATACGGTGGAATGGCATGAAGCAAGATGTGGCGACGTTTGTGTCGAAGTGTATGATTTGTCAGCAGGTTAAGATTGAACATCAAAGGGCTAGTGGAATGTTGCAACCATTGGATATTCCGACATGGAAGTGGGATAAGATATCTATGGATTTTGTGAGTGGACTACCTCTTACTCGGAAGAAGCATGATGCGATTTGGGTAGTTGTTGACCGACTAACCAAATCTGCTCATTTCTTACCAATTAGAAAGGATTATGGTATTGGTAGATTGGCGGAAATTTTTCTGCAAGAGATAGTTAGACTTCATGGTACTCCGGCATCTATTGTGTCCGACAGAGATCCGCGTTTTACTTCTCGTTTCTGGAAAGGTTTGCAAAAGCTTGGGGTACTCGACTTAATTTCAGTACGGCATTTCATCCTCAAACGGATGGTGGTCAGAGAGGACTATTCGGACCTTAGAGGACATGCTAAGGGCTTATGCTTTAGAATGGACGGGCAGCTGGGATGAATATTTGTGTTTAGTAGAGTTTGCATACACCAACAGTTGGCATGCTAGCATTAAAGCGACCGTTTGAACTTCTTTATGGAAGGAAATGTAGAGCACCTACTTGTTGGGATGAAGTAGGTGAACGTTTAATTGAAGGTCCGGAAATGATTGAGATCAGTAATGAGAAAGTAGCTATTGCTAGAGAAAAGCTGAACGAGGCTAGGTCTCGTCAGAAAAGTTATGCCGACAAGCATCGTCGTGATTTAGAATTTCGGGTTGGAGATCGTGTATTTCTAAAAGTTTCGCCGTTTAGAGGTGTGAAACGTTTTGGAATCAAGGGCAAGCTTAGTCCTCGATTCATCGGTCCGTTTGAAATTCTGGAACGTATAGGAGAAGTTTCGTATCGATTAGCACTTCCGCCTTAGTTATCGCATGTTCATGATGTTTTCCATGTATCTCTTCTAAGGGGATACAATTATCATCCGTTACACGTTGCTTCTTATCCGTTTGATCAAATTCAATCCGATATGTCTTATTCTGAAGAACCGGAAGCTATTTTAGAAAGGCAAGAAAGAGTCATGAGAAACAAAGTCATTCCGTTCGTTAAGATTCTTTGGAAAAATCACCCGGGGCGTGAGGCTACTTGGGAAACCGAAGAGTCGATGCGAGCTAGTTATCCTCATTTCTTTGAATAGTTTGGTATGTTCTCATTTCGTTTTTGTTTCGTTTCATTCAATTTTCGAGGACGAAAATTCTTCTTTTAGAGGGGAAGAATTGTAAAACACGAAAATCTAAAACATAGATAAAGACTAAAATACCCTCGAAATCAAAAAATTATAAAATACGTAAAATACGTTTATAATCATTTAACGAAATTAAAACCTAACTTACGAACAAGTAAAACTAAATGAATGTATGTACGTGATCGATTTTGGTACGACGAAAGATTTAAACGTTTCGCTAATATGTTGGGCCTCGTTTTCGTTAATGGTGAACCACTTGGGCCGAGTATTTTGTCTCGTTTGGATCAAGGGATCCGAGAGCCAAGAAGGCCATTTGGGCCGTGGGTTTTGTGTGCTCGGTTGGACCAAGCCGAAACCCAAACCCCTCCTCAAAGCCCTAAAACAAAAATGATACCACCTATAAATACAATCACTTATCATGAAATTGAAACCCTAGTTTTGTTGCCTCTCTCTTTTCTTTTCTTCCCATTCGGCCGAACCCTAGTCTTGTGGTGTCGAGAATTTTGCTTCAACAAAGCTAAGGTATAACAATGTTTATTCGTCTTCCTTCATTACACCTTACGTTAATATGTTGTGATATGTTTTGTTTAGTCGAGTTTTGTATTTTCTTTTGTGGCCGAGCCGTGTGAAACCAAACAAAGACAAACCGTAATGACTTGAACCTCATAATTATTAAAGAACATGTTATGTAATACGTATTATTAAATCGGATCATAGATATATGTTGAGCCATAGAACCGAACCATATGTATATAAGAACCGAACCATGTATATGTTTCGACTAAGATAAAAACATGACAACTTGAATATGTAAAGTCATTAGGTGAGCTAGAGTTTACGTAAAACCTATTAGCTGAACCCTCTACATGTAAACCGAACCATATAAAAGTTTTGAACAAGTATTAAACGAGTAAAGATCATGTAAACCTAAACCCTAGTTTGAAGTGTGAACCGAATAATGCAAGCTGAACCATAAATGGTTTGTGAACCGTGTCTCATATCGTCGTTTTATAAGTCAAGTGAGTTTGTAGATATGTAAAGCGTGTAATGCGTGGTCGTATCTAGTCTAAACTATTGTGCATGTGTGTGTAGATGTGTAATTAATCCGAGTAATAAGTAACTTGTGTGTCACATAAAATCATAAACGTGCATGGGAATAAAATTTGAAGTATAACATGTATATAAGTAGCGTATGGTTAAGACATGAAGGTGTTAGGTTAAGTAGCGAGTCATTAAAAGACGTAACATGAAAAGTAAATGCATATTAATGTGATATTAAAAGAAGGAGAAAACCCTAGAACATAATGAGAGTCGATTAGGGTTTGAAGCTAAGAGTGTTAATTCGTTATTTCATGTGTGAGTTATGACATTTAAACTATTTTCACATTTAACCCTAAACTTTAATAAATGACATAATGAACCCTAATCTACGATATTAATTATAAAACACTTAAGTCTCATTTAATCATAAAACCCTAAAGTATGAAGATCACTGAATACACTAAGTATAAACACCAAATGTTAAAAGATCATTTTGACGATTATGGAATCATAAATAACATGGACGACCGTTAATGTGTATAGGTTATGAGAAGAAGGAGTAATCCTTTGCTTTTCGTATTTATGCTTTTCGATCATTTGGTTTGGAATAAGGTACGATATTCGACCTTTTCAGTAAAGGTTCCTTTTAACGTTTTCTTTCGTTAGCTTTTCTATTAAGGTTTCCTAAGCCTTTGCTATGAACCCCATTCTGTTTTGTTTGGTATTTGCTTATCGAACTCGATTTCGAATTATGAAACATCGATTTTGAACTATATGATATGAAAACTCGATTTTGAAAATATGAATAACCTTCGATAAAATATGATCGTGTCGGTTAGGACATTACGATTTGACCTAAGATAGTTTGACACCCGAGCCAAATATTTCACTAGTCATGGGTGGGTTCCATGTCCGTATCGATGATGCACCGATATGACTCTAGAGGCGATAGAGTGATGTTACGCCACGTTCTGGATGGTGGAGCATATTTTGTATATGTAGGAAGGAGCATATGGATGCATCCTAGATCATTATCATTATCGTTATCATGTTATATGTTATCGATGATTGATGCTGCGTGCATGCACGTCCTTCATAACTCTGGTAGGTCTCCCCTACAAATGTTGCCTTACGAGAAATGTTGCCTTACGAGAAATGTTGCCTTACGTGAATATGATTATGATCGATATTTGTTTCGGCTCGTGGTAGTTAACTATAAACTTTATTTGAAAATTCTGATTTATACTTTGAAAATGATTATGATTTTGCTATCTTTCGTTTATTATATTTCATATTCGATATCGTTTAGTATTCACTTTGCTTTCATATCATTCCTTTGGGCTTTTGAAGCTCGGCCGCATTTCTTTTCTTCCGCGGCAGGTATCTAAGCATTGGAGCTGGGTTTTGCTTTGGGATGAGTGCATGAGTGGACTTACCTTAGAGAGTTTTTAGCTTTGATCTTATGATGCCATTTAAGACTTCATTATTTCAGATATTTTGTAGGAGTTTATTTTCCGCTGGGACCTATGTATTGAAGTCGTGTTGACTTGAATTATTTCCGCATTTATGTTAAGACTTCTTTTGGATATTTATGTTTGCTTTGATATGACACCATTACTTGTGATTCCTTTACCCTTGTCGGGTTGGGGCGTTACAGTGAAGGTTGTGATATATCGGGCAATGGATCAGTTGAAAGAATGGATAATGCCGAATGCAGAATTTCAGTTGCAACAAAGGATGATGAAACCGACTGTACTGAACACAAAGGCTCAGAGTCAGAAAAGCTTGAAATAGCTTACATGACAACTCTTGTCATGCATGTGGTGAATACTAATGACATATCTGCAAATGAACAGGTTTCATGCAATGAGGTACCCTTAACTGATCAACATAATGCATGTGCTAATGTACCTGATAAATTTGATCCTAACTCTGAACATGATATGGTTAAATATTTCTTGGTTAAGCCTGAATCTAAAACCTTTAAAACAAATGACATAGTTGAAAAAGGGGTTTATGATTAACTTTCAAACAAATACTCAATTCTTGAAAAACATTGCATTTCCTTGGAAATTGCAATACAACAAAGAAAAGAAAGTTTCCTTGCTGCAAATACTTGCATAAATCCGGAATTCTCAGAATTTCGAGAATTTTTTGAAATTAACCACTTAAAAACCCAGATTCGGGACAAAGATTCAACCATATGCAATCTGAAATTAGAACTCTCAAATCTGCATAAGAAATGTAATATAGGGAGGGACAATCCTAAACATGTGGTGAGTGATACACTTAAATCTAGGAATGATGAATTGGCTCTGTGCGTGTCCAACCTATTAAGGGAAAATGAGTCCTTAAGAAAGAACTTATTAGAGAACAATTCCAAGTTGATTGATCAAACTAACTCCTTGTTGGCAGACATTGATTCCCTCAAAGCCCAAGTTCAGGATAAGAGCTTCACTATTGTTGCATTAAAAAATGAGCTTAGGAAATCTATTGGAAATAGGGTGAACACTAAGTTTGCAAAACCATCAACCTTGGGAAAGCCAATTGTACTAAACAACTCAAAACGTACTGTAGTTAGGCAGCCCAATGCTTTTAGAACTGAAAGATATAAGCCATCGAAATCTAAGCTTGCCTCCCAAGTTGATCTTGAATATTGTTTTGTCAAAACCAGTCACTTCACTATTTCATTCCGATATGATGAATATCAAACCCCAGTTTAAGGTTCAAAATCCTAAAATCATGAATACTAGGAGTTCATCTAGTTATCATAAGAAGCATCAAATGGTGATCAATCCCTAAGAAACAAACTAATTACAAAAGGACCAATATTCAAAACAGGGAAGTGGCTTCATCCAAATCTACTAGCGATTGTTTCAAATGGATTCCTCGGTAGATTATTTGAGTTTTAGGATCCAAACGGACTTACATATCTAGATCTTACCTTAAGTGGATGCCCACGGGAAAACTCTTCAAGAATATTGAACCTAAAGGGATTTCTATTAATGACACTCCTAGATCAAAGCGTGCAACATCCAATAGTGAGGTCACTCAGGTCACTAACTCATCTATTTGCAATACTACATGTGCCTCTAGTGCAAAGTGTTCTCAGTCTTTTTCAGGTACAATGCTCAATTCAATCATGAACATCATGACTAGGTTTCCATCAGAAATGAAAATTGCTCAATCAGGAATGGTAGCTTTTCGAATTGATGTACCTTGTAATTTGACTCCTATTCGTCTTGAATCGGGGACTCGTTCTCATGAATCTGTGTACAAATTAGTTTAAAAAAAAAGAAAAAAAAACTCATTTTTTAAAATTCAATCAAAAATAAAAAATCATTTTTTCTTAATTAAATCATTTTTTTTTATCTTTACCCTCAATTTGATAAAAGGTGTATCTCTTGTAATCGATAACATCTACGGTTCTAGAAATGTCATTCAATAATGACACGGGTCCATAGATGAAGTTCGAACAAAAGATATTATCTAGTTTTATAACGGGGGGTTAGAATTTAATCAATGTTCATTGGTGACATTGATTGAGGGGGAGAATATTTCTCGTTATCTCTGTTTCTCTCTGCACCATTGTTTGATATGTATTGTGTGCTGATGCATGTTTAAGTCTAGCTTCGTTATGTCCTCTGTGCTAGATTGCTTATCTATGATATGTCATTTTTGGGTACTTGTCATATTATTCTACATGTTTTTATAAACTGTATTTGCATGCTATCTGATAAGTTCAAGGACTGAAAGTGTTAACAGTACAAAATTTGATAGATAGCGACTTGTTTCAATCAGGGTTAGCAACTTGGCTTTTCTAAGTGGTAGCGACTTGTCCTTCATCTTTACTAGCGAGTTGCTTATTTTGCACAAGTACAGGGACTGAATGTGTTAACTTGGTAAACCTGAAAAATCAGTTCTTATCCCCTAGCGACTTGTCTCTCACTTACATATTTTCAAAAACTCTCAAAAGATTTTTTCTCTCTCTCGTGACTTCTTGCTAGCGATTTGTTTGTGGTAAAGTTTATGTTAATCATTCTTGTCTCAAATCATGTGAATTATATGCATCCCCTAACTCGGTTTCATACAGATTCCACTGTACACTTGATCCTCGACATTTGCTCCCCTCATCTAGGTTTGTTAATGGACTCATTGAATGAAACACTTGATATATATGTTAATGGATTAAGGTGTTGTTTGGGTTTACTAGGATAGATGTAATCTTGCATATTTGTATGTATTAATGGGTTTGTGAGCGACTTGTTGTATCATTTGTATGTGGTTCGATTTGGGTTGTGTTTCTGAAATTGATTGTGTTTGTGGATTGATTGTACGCGTTCATTATAGCGGTTTGATTGTGTGTCTATATTGATTGGATTATGGTAAAATGCGTATGATAAGCTTTGTTCTTGGTACCGACTTACCAGTGTTCTTCATAGCGAGTTGGTTCATAGATTCAGTATAGCGTCCTTGCTAGCGACTTAGTGATTTGATGTGTAGCGACTTGGCCTTGTTTCTTTTGATAGCAGCTTGTCCTTACAAATTAGCGACTTAGTGATTTCATTTGTAGCGACTTGGTCTTGTTTCTATTGATGGCGACTTGTCTTTACAAGTTAGCGACATACTTAAATGTTTTCATTAAGGCAACTTGCTATGTATTTTTCTTATAGCGACTTGTTTTGACAAGTTAGCGACTTGTTAATAATTTTCATGTAGCAACTTGATTTTGTCAAAATGTGTAAAGCGACTTGCTGTAAGTATTTCATGCTAGCGACTTGGTTCAGGATTACTTGTAGCGATTTGTATTGACAAATTGCTCTTAGTGACTTGCTATAACATTATTGTTTAAGCAATTTGTATCTGGTTCCTCTTGCAGCAACCTGGATTAACAACTTGTTTAAGAAATCTGTTATAACACTTCCGTAATAGCAACTTGTCTCATGAAATCCTATTATAGCAACTTTGCTCTTCACATTTCACATTTTTTACTCAAATCAACTTGTGTCTTGAAAAAACTTTGTCAACATGATTTGTTACTTTGAAAATTACAAAAGTTACTTAAACTACTTCCTATGCAAGTCAATCTACTTATCTGTAATCTATCATGGGTGCTACTTGATGAGTGTGTAAATACTCATCATTTTTGATCAAATCTGAACTGCAAAACGTTTAAAAATGCTCAGAAATGCATCAAAATACTGAAAATATTCCAAAATTGCATTTTATATGTTTCAGATGCAAAATGTTTAAAATCAGATGAAAAATGAGCTAAATTTGCATAATTGGCAGTTTCAGTCCCCCCAAGTTTCAAAATTGTCGAAATAGTCCATGAGCCTTAATTTCAAAAGAAAAAAAATCACCAAAGGTCCTTTTAAAATCATAAGTTGTCAAAATTAGTCCTTTGGTGAAAAATATCAAAAGTTTTGAGAAATTACAAGTTTGGTCCTCCAAGTTTAAAAATTGGCAAAAATGGCCCTTGGAATTTTGAAAATGTCAAGTTTGGTCCTTATACTATTGGAGCTTGTCACTTTTAGTCCCTTGGAGCAACTTTGTAGAATTGGCAGAAGTGGTCCTTGCATTTTCAGAATTTACAAAACAAGTCCTTGTTTATTATTAAACCCTTTAAACCCTTTAAACCTTTGGACCTTGTCAAATCCCTTGTGACCCTTGCCAAACAAATTGGACCCCTGCATTTTGACCCCCTTCAATATATTAACCCAAATCAAACCAGTCAAACTAGCCCCTACCCGCCTTTTCCCTGTCTTCCCCAACAACTAGCCCTGCAAAACCAGGCCTCCCATCCCCCCTCCTCACCTTTACATTTTCCATATCCCCCCACCTCAACAACACTCCAAGAAAGCATTAAATGCTCCTCCTCCCCCTCACTCAACCCCAACTGTCAAAAGACCTTTTCCCGCCAAAAACTGATCCAATGGCCTAAATACACTCCTCTGATCCTATGGTCCTGGAAACAAGTGGGAACTGATCAGTTTGGAGAGAGAAACATGATGGTGTATAAAAGGAAGCAAGAAGAGAGAAGGAAAAGGTGGTAGTTAGTTTTAGTTTTAAAAATGTATGTCGTTTCTTAAATAATTATGTCTTAAATAAATTTTTAGTTATAATTTCAAGCTATTTGTATCAATCTAAGTTGTTTAATTGTATTACAACTGTTTTCAAATATCAATGCAAGTTTATGTTTTCATTTCATGCCTTTGTGTTTCTTGGTGAAAATATCAGTTTCAATTTCCTATCTTAAAGCTTCAAATAGTTTCTTTACAAGTTCTAATAAGCTTATAAAAGTCGCTTATAGCTTTTATGAGCTTACAATTAAGTTTCAATCAACTTTGTTACATGGTCAACAAAAGTCAACTGTGAGCTCAAATGGAATTGGAAAGGGTTTGGGGTGTTGCAGCACTTGGATTTGGGTTGGAAATGGTTTAGCGTAGTGATCTTAGGTTCGGTTTAGCACGAGAAATAATTTGGACCTATGTGAGTAACTGTCTCCTTTACATTTGCACATCAGTTTGCATATTTTATTTGTACTTGTATTTGTAGTCATAAACTGTTCAAACCTGCTTAAGTAGTTGTATTTAGGTCTAGTAAACTCAGTTTGATTGTCTGCATAGCTAGTTATGTAGTTAGTCTCATTTTAAGTTCAAATCAGTCATAACAGGTGTGTTCGGGTTCTTTGTCAAATCTGTGATTTAGGTGCAGTCGTGATTAAGGATTGTTGTTTTAGGCTTATTAAACTCACTTATACTCATTGCAGTCTACATATAACCTTTGCATACATTCAATAGTCAAAATCACATTAAAATGTCTTAATCGGCTTAAGCGATGAGATTTTATAAAAGCAAAAGCTCATTTTGTGTTTAAATATCATAGATATAGATTGCATTAGCTTTATTTGGTCATATTACATTATAATCAGTCCTTGAATTGGTTGCAAATCTCAAATAAGTCAACTTTCCATTTCTTTATCAAAAGTCGAACTTGCAAAATCGGTTTGAGTCAAACTGAGATGAATTTTCTTTTATTCATTTCTGGGCCAAATCATGTGAATCTTGTGGTTTTAAAAACTTCCACTGGTCTAATTTCTTATGGTGATTTTTGCAGATTTTTCTCAATTTTTTATAAGCTCTAAAAAAGCTTGTCAAATGGGCTTAAACTGCCCTGTGCATTGACTCAGTATACGAGTGCGCCGAGTCTTTCGAGACTTGTCAAAAGCTCAATAGAGCTTGTCTAGGTCTCCTTTTTGGTTTACAAGCTCTCACCCAGGTCTAGTTCAGGATCCAGCATCTGTTTTTAAGTTTCCAGCTTATTTAAGTGCTTATTCTTAGGCTTAAAGTAGTGGCCTCAAGCTGTTTTTAGCATTTGAGATCAAAACACCAAATCTGTGTAGATGGTGAGTTAGAGGTTAAGAGCAGTTGAGATAAGTTGTTTTTAAGTGGTTTTAGCATATTGTAACTTCTGTTTCTGTTTGGTGCTCATTTGTAGCTTGTGGCTTATTCCAAGTGCTTATTCTTAAGCACTTATCTTTGCAGTTTCATATTCTCACACACATGCCAATGTTTTTATATTTTTCCTAGATTCTAAATATTATTTTAGACTTTTCCTGAATTTTTCACATTTTTCTAGGTCAGTTTACTATTTTTCTTTAATTAAAACAGTTTTTAAGTCATTTTAATTAGCTTTTATTGCAATTAATTCAGAAAAAGTTCAAAAAAATAAATTTTCATTTTTCTTAAGTTAAGATAAATATAAAAAGTCAAAAAAAATATTTTTCTAGATTTTTCTTAGTTAAATTTGTATTTTTAAGTAATTTAATTAGTTTTAAATAGTTTTTAATTCCTAGAAAATACATAAATAATCAGAAAATTATAAAAATAGTTTTGAAAATTCTATTTTGTTATTTTAGATTTTTCTAAGTCATATTTTTATTTTTCTAGCTTTATTTCATATTTTCTTGTATTTTAGGCTAATATTAAATAGTTAAAACTAGTTTTTAATTAATAATAATTAGATAAATAGTTTTAAAAATAATTTTCTTTTTCTATAAATTTTCTTTTATCATTAGGTTTGTAAAAATGTCATTTTCATATTTTTAGGATTTATATTGTTTAAGTTTTACATTTTCTTTTGTACGTATATGTAGTTTTTAAACGCGCGTTTTACGTTTCTTTTATCTGATTGTTGTGTTTTCCAATTCTGTTTCCAATTTCATTCCAATCAATCAGTAGTGTAATATTCATCAAAACCTTTACTGATCACTATCCTTAGTGATCATTCTATCATCTGAGTTAGTTTTGGCACACCATTGAGTCTCCGTGGGACTTAACGACCCGGGAATTCATTCTATTCTCCAGGACTTCATTGCATTGGTGTTTAAGCTGTTTGAAGTTTCTTACGGTCGGCCATTCACAAGTGGCCGGCTTGTGTGAGTAAACTTGACGGTTTAGCACAGATCACTACTCATAGTGTTTTGTCATGAAATTGCCTTAAAAATTGCTTTAACTAACCACATCTAAACTAACATGCTATCAATCATTGTTGTTGTAGGTATGTATCTTTAGATCATCAATGGCAAACACTACCTCATCTGAGAACCTTGCTACCTCTGCTCCACCCGCAGTTCTTACAGACAATGAAATTCTTCCAGTAGACAAATGGGTAGAGATTGGGAAAAGTAACTATTATGTGGACATGGAAAGGATTCAACAAAATCCAATCTTCAAAGTGGCAATTGATATTCTTAAAAACACCAATTTCTTCAGTGCCATGACCAAGCAATGCACTATCCCTTCCATTTACCTACAACAATTTTGGAACACCCTCACATGGAACAAGATCTCCGCCACTTATTCCTGCAAGCTTGATGATAAGGAATTTGAAATCACATCTGACATTCTCAGCAAGGCCCTAGGAGTCACACCCTGTGACCCCACCATACGATCTGCCCCTCCACCTAGTGCGGAAGAGCTAATAGTCTTTCTGATTGGTTTGGGTTATCAAGTTGGCATATCAAGGGCTTCAGATATCATCACTAGACACATGTATCAACCCTGGAGAGCCATAACTACCATTCTCAACTTATGCTTATCTGGCAAAACCTCTGGGTTCGATAAAGTAAGGATACCTATTCCGCAAATCCTATGGGGTCTCGTCAATGGGGTGAACATTAATGTCTCGGAACGTATTTGGGAAGAATTCTCGTTGTCAATGAACACATTTATCACCGATAGAACAAATGTTCAGAATCAAGCTCAAGGAAGAAAGAAAGTACACAAACTTGTGATTCCTAGCATCAGATTCTCGAAGCTTGTTATCCAGTACTTGCAACAGACTCATAACTTCAATCCCAGGAGTGAATCAATCCTCCATAATGCTAAGGATGAATTTGTTCTAGGTAATCTCAAATACATTGTGAGATGTGTCAATAAGGAAATCTTTGGATTGCCCATTCCTGATATTCTTCTCACAGACGATATTAAGAAGACTGATCACTTCAAATTATACAAGAAAAGGGCATCCAGATCCAATGTTGAGGACTCTCCCATTCCTTCCCAACCCAAAGCTACAAAGCCCACTTCTAGCACAAAGTCCTCATATGCTGCCCTTCCCAAGAAGAGACGTGACAGATCACATCCTACTAACACTTCTTCAAAGAAGCAGAAAAAGAGAAAGAATGATGCGGAAAAGGAAATTGTTGGGGGAACTGAGACACCAAAGGGTGAAAGTCAATTGGTTGACGAAGACGAGGCTAATTTATAGCAAGGAATTAAACAAAGCATGGAAAGCCTGAACATGAGACCACCAGTTGGAGGTGTCGTGTTAAGAGAACCTGAACCAGAGCCAAGCCAAACAACTCCAATCACACAAGACAAAGGGAAAGGGATTGTTGGTGTAGATGTCGAACAAGCTGCTCACATGCTTCTGACCTTCTCCTCTTCACCATCAAGAACTACCACTCAATTTGAGCTAAAGAAAAGAAGTGTTGAATCATCTTCAGCTCAAGAACAATCTGGATTGGAAAAGGAGGTATCCGAAGCACAAGAAGAAACTCCTGCATCAAGTGATACCCAATCTGATCAAAATGATGATGAAGAGTTGCAGAAAGACTTACAGGAGAACTTTGAGTCGAGATCTGATGAAACCAGGCATATTGAGGAACCTATCCTGTCTACTGATTCTCTATCCTCATTGAAGAATCTAGATACAGAATTCTCTTTCGATGATCAGTTTATTAATGACAAACCCTCGACCTTTGAGACTCTTAAGCAAGGTAATGAGAAAGAGGAAGTAGAGTCCATGTTTACCGTCGACATACAGCAAGACACTTCAACCATCCCTCCTATGTCAGCACCGTCTCATACAACCGTACTTCCACCACCCAAACCCGCTAATGATCCATCAACAGTTGTCACCATCAGTGAAACCATCACTCCTCCTGCCTCACCACCTCCTGCCTCACCACCTCCTGCCTCACCTCCTCCTGTCAAAACGACTGAGCAATTGCTCGAAGAGGCTATGACACGTATTGCAACTATTGAGAAGAACTTTCCTATCGCCGTCAATGATCTTGATAGTCGTGTCAAAAAGCTGGAGAATCTTAACCTCAATGAGATTATAACAAAGGCAATAGAAGCAGATATTAAAGATGTGGTTGAATGGGCAATGAAGGCTCCATTACTTCAGCGATTCAAAGACTTGCCGATCTCTGACATGAGATCAGTTCTCTCAGAAAGAATGTATGAAGCAGGAGAGCATCTGGACAATACACATAGGAAATTATACGAAGCACTCAAGGAATCGATGAGGCTTGATAATTATCAGCAGTTTGTAGAGGATGTACGTGAAAGGGAAGATAAGAAGAAAAGAAAGATTGTTCCGATGAAATCAAAGGATAAGTCTGGAGGCCCCAAGCCACCACCACCTCCTTCACCTCCAACTGGAGGAGCTGGAACTTCTGAGGCTGGTGGATCTTCTAATACAACCTCTACACCTCCACCACAACCACCATCATCACCACCAAAACCTTCCAATCAATCTAGTCCATCCAGGAGATCGGGAATTCATAAGAAATCTGCAGCTTGGACAACAATTGATTCAAGGTTTACACCCACATTCTCCACTATACTAGAAGACCAGGTGCTTCATGAAGAATCGCATGTCATGGCGAGTCGAATCCGATGATGATGATGCATCCACCAAACATATCCCCATGCCATCTGAAGATGATTGGTTTGATGCATATGTGTCAGGTGAACACTCTAATACCACTAGAGTTGCACCTTCAAAAGACACAATTCAAAGCTGGCTCACCGAAGAGAGGCCTCAAACTCCAGAACCTTCATGGTCCATTCTAGAGTCTGACACAATGATCCCTGACAACAACTGGGCTTCAACAATAACTGCCAACTATAAAGCCCCAGCTGAAGACTCTCTTCTTCACATCACAGGAGATATGGGCAGCTTTATAAAGTGGTTTTGTGAACTGAAGGGAATCTCGTCCATTACTCCAAAGGATCTTGAAGGACAAGCTTTTGAAATTGTCAAGGTTTTTCACTCAGATGCCAATCAGCTCCAATACCATATGGAAGAATGTCATAAGATCTTTGAGTGATCAAGTCGTGAGCGGTCAGTCGTTTCAATGTGAACATGCCTCTTCCTCTCAGTGGTGAACCTAGACAAATGACCATTCAATCAGAGTTCTTTTTCAACCATGACCTGGAATATCTATGTGCTCAAACTTTTGAAAGAAGACCAGCCTTATCGATTTCGAAGATGAAAGCTGCTACCTACACTGATCAGGGTCTTGAACAGATGGTACCGATCAATTCAGTGCGACAAAGAACATGTGTATGACATCGAGGCTTCATATGGTATTTCTCATTGGTGGTTCAAAAAGGAGAAATTATACATTGAAAGACATGGAGTGATAAAAGCCAAAGCTGTTAGATCCAAGCTAAGGATTCTAAGTGTTGTCAATATAGAAATCTTCCCAATCTATGGTTATGATTATATGAAGAAGATTGTTCTTGAAGAGTGACTTGAAAGATCACGTGATAGAAGAAAACGACTTCAAACATCTGCTACCAAATGACTTTGAAGATCTCTATCTTCTGAACCTTCAAGGACACCTTATCCATCTACCTGTTCGTGAGAAGAAAGCTCTCTCTGCATTTGTCAATCTCGGATCGAGGCTTGGTCATTCGAAAAGAGTTGAGGATTTTCACTAGGAATGGAAAGCTACCGGACCGCGTCAACCTTACAAGACCGCAATGGGAAGTCTCAGGACATGAATTTCATCACGAATATAAAGTGATTGACACTCATAGAGCCATCATCTTTACCGACAGATACGGGTCAAGAATGCTAATAAGGCTATGCGAGCTATACAAGTTCAGTGATGGTACACTCAGGATGGTTGAACAAGAATTGAACTCAAGAGTGAAGGAAATCAAGATTGACATGAAGCCGTGGAACAAAACTAGATTCTGGTCTGAACAGGACTTGAAGATGTGTGAAGATTTCATTGCCGCAATCGGACGAAGATTAAAGACTAGAATTATTTATTGCAGCCTTGAAAGTTTTGTGGGTGGTAGACTTCGTGAAGGTCATTACAAACTACTTCAACAAACTGAATGAAGACATCTTCCGGAAGTAGTTTCTGTTTTGAATTTTTGATGTGTAAAATGTGGTGTATGTACTATGAACAACTATAATGTATGTAATAGTGTTAGGTTATGTATTGTGGTTTCCCTTTTTATCTAAAAAGGGAACTTCAGTGTTGTCCACTTCAGATCATATAAAACCGGACACATTTTTCTCCAACAAATGTTTTGTTTCATACATATTTAAATCACTTGAGATCCAAAATCTCAAAGGATTTGAAATTTTTGATCGGGGGGAGAAAATGTGATATAAATATGAAAGATCATAAAAGATGACCATTTTTGTCTCAAAGTGCATACTACTCTCTAATATGTGCTAAACTCTTTTCGAATCTCGAAGCATATATTAAGGGGGAGCATTTCAAAACTAATACAAATCTTCAAGGTACAAAGATTTCCATGTTTTAACATAAGGTACCTTGATTGTGTGCTAAATGGTTTCTAAATATTTGGTAATCGTGGTTGTATTTCAAAAGATCTCTTTCCTCTATGTGATAAAATGATTTCAAATATCCTATGCACATATTGAGGGGGAGAATTTACCAAGAAAATCAAATGGCTTTTTCTACGGAATTTGTGATCAAGAAATTATTTCAAAGAACTCTGGCCTCCATGTGCTAAACAATTTCAAGATCATATGCACATGTTGAGGGGGAGCATTTCTAAATTATCAAAACTATTAAGGTACAAAATGCTTTGACTTTATATCACAAGTACCTTGATTGTTTTTTTAATGATTTTTTCAATTGGTTTTATGGAAGAATGAACTGTACCAAAAGACCGACCATTTTACTTTATGCATGGAGTTATAAGGATGGTAAGGTTAGGTATTAGTTCCCACGATCCGCCAGAACTGGAGGGATCTACCCAGGGACAATCCACTAGATAGTGTAGAAGTCCTTAGGTATGATGAAAAAAGGAGAAAAGTGAGATATGGGAAGAGTGCGGGCTGAGACAGAGCTAGTACTGGAATAAACCCAACAAGGTTCTAGTTATGAAGTCTCGGTAAGCACTGAAGGGGTTGAAGAATGAAAAAGAATTGAATGAGAAAAGGGTGAAAACAAATAGCCCTCCATTAATTTAACCTTAGGGCAGAAACCGGGTTCAATACATATGTTACTGGTGGTTACTAAGGTAACACTGGTATTGAAGACAAGATGTCATGGACCCAGTGACGCACTGCACTAAACTTCACAAGCTACTCAAGTTCCTCTTAAAATGGCTTGTTTCATTCTCACAGGGAATCGACATTATCTATCGACTTTCTCTTAGAGTTTGTTGATATTGAAGAAAGAGACCCTCTCCCTAGTCTCCGGCATATGAACCAAATATGCACTATTGAGTCTAGAGCCACGAGATCATCATATAAATCTCTTTAGGACACTGTCAATGAAGACTCTCTGTTTCACACAATGTGGAAAGAGAGATTATATCTTATGAGTACTACGCATTATCCTTGTGGTATTGCCAGAACATCTGATATGCAAACATATTCACAATGAAGATGGAAAGCCTTCTGGAGCCAACATCAAACAAGCTCCTGGTAGGTGGCATGTGAGATCTATCCAATAGATCAACCATGTGACAACTGAACAGAAACAATGGGGCGATTCAATCTTTTGAATCAATCCTAGTTCAGGTTATGGATTAACGGATACCTTTGAAAAACCGGTCGTTGTGCTTAAAAACTCTTTTCTCTAGCACATCGACTGTGTACTAATACTTCAAAATAAAAGGTGTTTATGATTGATAATTGATTTTCATTAAAACCTTCGTTGTATTGCAAAAACAATTTCTATTGAGCGGTACACGATTGTTTTTCAAATCTCTTTTCATCAATCAGTGAATCTCAATTATCTGGTTCACTCACTCCGTGTTGTCTTCTTTGAGACGTTCGGTTTGAGAACACTAGAGCAGCTACTGAAACCCTGTCAAGGAAATTCTTCGAATTATACGATCACAGCGGTACTTGTACTGATCAACGGGGAACCGTGGGCCGTGTACCTCAATTCAACGAAAGTGATCAAAGACACTTTCGTGCGCTTTATTGCTAATTGTTGTATGCAGGTACGCCCGACGTTTGCAGTTGATCAGAATGAAGCGGTCAATCCATAGCCGAATGCTCACTCAACATATTCATTTCTAAAGAAATCATGATAAGTGCATCAATGACTATGATATTTTCACTCCATGCTTCTGCTACGCTGCTGCAAATATCATGAATCAACTAAAGCTTCCGCTACTCTGATAAGAAGATATCCTGATCCAGAATGTGAGCATGTCGGTCCAATTGTCACAACATTATATGCGGGTAATACAACAATGGGAGATGCTGAGATTAACTGTGGCTGATGATCTCTATTAAAGCTCAAAGGTCATCAATGTGGATCAGCTCAATAACCTCCACGAAACATACAATGTAGTTGAACAATGATGAAATCACCACTGAAGCACAAAGTTTGAATACTCTGATGTTTTGATGTCTACGAGCTCAAGATTAAAGATTAAATAGAAGGCTAGGATTCACAATGTAAATCATGGGGTGACCTCCCTTAGGGGGAGATTGTTAGGAATTGGAAATTCTATTGTGAATCATCGGTCACCCCAAGTATAATCTAGCTTAAGTTAGCTCGTAGACATATCGTTTATTATGTTAGTTGTTAGTCAGTTATTAGCATAGTTTAGTCTTTACCCATGGAGGAAAGAAGGGTCTTTACCCATTGTATGCCTGATCCATAGCCCGTTGAAGGGCGTATTACTTTGTATAAATAGCCCTCTCCCCACAAGGGAGAGGGTTGGATGTTCATTTGGAATCTAACCTTCCATGAGTTTCTCTTACTAGAACATCCCACTTTCTCTCTCTAAAACCATATACCTATACGCCCATATTTGTGATTGCTTGTGTGATTGTGAAATCCAATATGTTACAAGCTTAGTGTCGGAAATAGTGTGTAAGCGAAGTGTAAAGGTTTCTCCGTCGGTGAAAGGAGCTTGTTGACTAGTGAAGTTAAACTCTCGAGTGTGAGAATCGGGGAGTGGAGTAGGGCAAGGAAAAAGAGTCCTTGTAGACCTAACCACTATAAACAACTTGTTGTGGTTTGATTGTTTCTTTCCTTATCTACTCTTTATATATTGTTTGCATATTGATTATTATTCACTAACATATCTAAGATCAATATCAATTGATCTTTCAATAAGTTTCAAAACAAAGTTTTTAATCGGTAAACTATTCAACCCCCCTTCTAGTTTTCCACATCATGTTTACTATTTATACTCTCAACGACGTGAGCACTTGATGAACATTTTTTGACGTTTCGATGACTAATACTTCTGTAGACAAGCATTCCGCAACGAAGTCATGAGGTCATATGCATAAGAGTGTGGGTGGATAAACGCAAAGCCGTTGCTGATAAAGTATTTCTTTATGTTATTGTGAAGGAAAAATTGGTAGATGGGCTAAATGGGGCGCTTCCTTGCACTCTTTACAACAATGTAATGTTGTTTTATAACTTTCATTACTTTATTTTGTTGCAACACTTCCATTTAGAACTTATGCTTTTGAACTAAATAAGCTCTTTTACTTAAACGCATCCAGTTATAGCCTTTTTGGGGTACTAAAAATAGTTTGTTTTATTTTCACTGTACAATTAACAATAAGCTGCTGAACTAAGCTTTTATTGGCCCAAACATCCTTTCAAGTAACCCTTTTTAATGATTATGCAGGGTAAAATAGCAAGTGAACCTCACACAGGCAGGTTCATCTCAGCAATCGCAACAGGAAAAAGTAATTAGAATGTATCTATTGATATTGTTCGTGGATTGACTGGGCCGGCAGATGATTCTAAAACATTGTTTTTGGCTTTGTCGCACCTTATAGGTGAAAGGAAGGTAAAATGTTATTTACGTTTATGGTTTGTGTTGATGGCCAATATATTTTTATGTATGTGTTGATGATGAAATGTGCTATGATGTCATAAAACGAAGAATAATAGGATGTTGACGTAGTTTAGGTTGTGTTTGTTTATGCTTATTTCGTCAGCTTATGGGTTTTTCCAACTTTTGGGAATCTAACAAGCTCAAATTTTTAGGCAAATGACCTCCTGACTTTGAGCTTAAATAAGCTATAAGGTTAGACGGGAAAACATGAGCTTATGAGCTTCTAAAAATTTCAAAAACCTCATAGGCCAAAAAATAAGCATAACTGCTTACCAGTCGTGTCGTGTCTTTATGTCATGCTCTAGCACCCGTGTGTTTATATAATTTTCAGATTATGTTCTATATGTAACAGGCCAAACGAGTAAATATGATCTTTATGAAATACTGGTCTCCTTCTAATCGGTTCAGGGTATTGTCAACAACATTTAGTTTCGGAGAAAATTTGTTGCCGAGTACTTTACTCCTAATGCCAGCAAGAAATGGTGCTGGACAAAAAATATGTGCCGATCAAAGTAAGTGGCTTTAGAGGTTTCTAAATAAACTAAATAGCACACATAATTTATGACTAAGAAACTACGCCATCTATTTGAATCTTTTTTTTAAACATGGGGTCTTTTCTGGAAGAAAAAGAATGTTTTCTGAGATAAAAGTTTGACAAATATTGCGCAAATTGGTCTACTTATAGATGACCGATAGTTTTGTATGCAAATTGGTCTACTTTTATATATCAAGGCATTGGTAATATTCTTATTTCTTTAGTTGTATGTTTATATTCTTATTTTTTATTTATTTACAATCGGATTATTTATTTATATTATGTCTCAGTTTGGGGTACAATTTTACTTATGGGACTGGAGGTTATGGTTCTTATGGTGGAATAGGGTCCTATAATAGTGGTGGGTTATATGGAAGTAGCATGCATAGAAGAGGAGGCTATGGTGGTGGTCTTTTTGGAAGTGGTGGCAGTATGTACGGTGGAGGAACGTATAATAGTAGTTATCGAAGCATGGGTGGTATGGGTATATATGGGTATGAGAATGGGTGGATGGGCATGGGTACGGGCATGGGTCATGGTGGTCCGTATGGTGAAGCAAGCAAAGACCTCCCCTTTGGTTTCCACTGGACGTGGGATCATGCATAAATCAATTTCCATTGAGTGGGGTAAGTCTCAAAAAGCATTTCACCGGTGGCCTCCTATCCGCAAGTTCAATGCTAAAATATCTCAGAGTGTTTTTTATGTGATGATGTTGTGAAGGTGAGCCTACCATAGTTCGCGTTCATGAATCAATTAAAAAAATGTATTTTTGATTGAATATTGCTTTCTTTCACATTTGTGTAATGTAGGTCACTTATAGCAAAGTTCTTGGCACCATCTTCCCAAGACGGCTATCATGATGCTGGTAGAATTTGAGAATGACGATTTAGGAGTACCGACCTTTTTTCAGGTTCCTTTCTAAGCTTTCTCATTTTTGGAGGGTTAAGGTAAATGTTTTATAAACCATCCTCATGTTTTGCTTTTGTATTATAGCCCGGCTACAAACGACTTTGCTGTTTAAGATGCATTGAACCACGTGATCACAACTTCCAGAAAACATGTGTCTGTACAGTCCCGAAGCACCTGTGTAAGGAAAAGGTAATACAGTGTATGCATTGTGGTTGCAAGGGCTGCAAGTGGTTGACCACCGGCATACATCTCTGGGTACTTTTGACACACCCATTTTCTGGTAATTTTCAACATCATATGTATTATTGTCAAAACTTTGGACCTTATTACCGGCTATTACGCGCTGTTAATCATGTTCAACAGTTTTTAATCATTGGTTTTTAAAATTGTTTGTGGGTTTTCTCGGTTTTAAAAAGGGTGTTTGGAAATATAATCTTTTTGTTGATTGGTTATGTTTAAAAGGTAGTGGATGTTGCAAGGGTCACGTCACGAAGAAGATTGCTGAACCAAGGTAGTGAACTGATTAGGTTTACATATTGAGATCATATTAATATGAAACGCTTCTTTGTCATGACTTCATGCATTTTTTTTATAGGTGAAGAACATACCACCTATGACAACAGGCCATCTATGCAAACCAATCTGTAAGGTAGAAAGATCCTGATACGGTTTGAAAAGAGGTGGATCATAGCCGTCTACAAGTGTTGCGAATATCCGCTGTTTAGTCATAAGGTAAAGATACTGCAACACGGGACTCATTCTGTTCTGTTTTGTTCTGAATTGACCAAAAAATAAAAACGTGTATATGTTTTGTTCTACTCGATACTGCTTATTTCAGAATACCAGTTTTTGGAACGTGTCCATTGTGAATAACTTTTCTCTAAACAACGTTGGTTTTATAACAAATTAGGCCTAATATATATACTTAAATATGAGTTCAGTTCAAGGTATGATTTGGGACCGAACTGGTTGTTAGTAAAAGTTTACTAGAACGTTTGTTGTTAAGCTTAACCAAACACCACCTTAATGTAATTTTACAACTTCTACCCTTCTACCAGGGAACGTGTTTAACATTGAAACGTCGAGGCAGGCTTAAAGGAATTTGGATTCATTATCTTTGTCTTCAAAATTCAAAGTACATTCACTTCCCGATGAAAAACAAGACGGACGTATTGTTGTTGGGATTAAGCTTAAAGAGGACACGCAAACTAAAGTCGGCGGTTTTGCTAAGTTGCGGTTACTTGCCTATTGCTTGGCACGGATTCCTTCATACTCTAGTAATTTATTAAATTATATTTTCTACATTTTGAATTGTTGTAATTTCGTCAATATTTATACTTTTCAACACTTTCGGGATTCAATCCTACCAGGTGGGAACGTTTCATTTGTGTACCGGAACATTGAAGGGTTTAATATATCTATTATTGCCTCTGTTGTCACTACCAGCATACTCAATCCTCATGTGATATTATTCTTTCTTTTATAATATTTTGTGTTTCAGCCTACAAGTTGCAATCGAGTTTATAGTTTATAGTCTAAAATAATTCAATTGTTGTTACAAAAACTCTATACAACAAACTATTCTCCCTTTAGACTTCTTACCCAACCCGACTATTTTGTCTCCTTGAACAGATGTCCAACAGATCATGTGTAGCTAAGAATTTGCTATTTTGGCTATAAGGTTGGATAGGTCATGTACACGTACAAAAATTTATTGAGGTGCTCAATAATGCTCCTCTCGCATTGCTCTTTGTAGATTAGTTTTTATATTATTGAATTATCCTGTATGATATTTAAATCAGATTTTTTTACTGTGATGTGCAGTTGATGGAAAACTTTGGCAGACCCAACCCATGCACCTTTGTTGAGCTTAACGTTCAGAGGCTGCTATAATCTTGAAAGATTATCAGAATGAAGACGATTATTTTTGGTAAACTCAACAACTTGGCAACCTGTTCTTTAAACAAAGAGGCGCATGATTTTTGTTAAAGCAGATTTAGCCTATCATGCGTGAACCAGAACGAAAACCTGTAATTTTATACTAATACTTTGTTATTATCACATCAAATAATACAAATGACAAATTGCAATAAATGATCAGGTTCTCATCATGTTTTGTATTTACTGTAGTTATGCTTATGAAGTATTTAATGTTTCTAAACAGGAATATGGGAGAAACAATGGAGTCTTGGATGATAAAGACGCCTATAATACTTATGTATGCAAATAACCCACCGCGAAGCGCGGGTCTACATCCCTTTTTAAACATAAATGCAATACATGCGATATAAAAAAGCTCAAATCCAAAAAAACCAATACATACTTATTGTACATTTCATTGTCAAATTATTGACATGAACTGCACAAGGCAAACTACCCGCAACGAAGCGCGACCTACGATCCTCGTTTTTAACATTTCACAACAATAAATATCATATTACATACTTACAAAATAAAAACCAAATATGAATAAAGAAACTTCCAATGGCGAAACGCGTACGTGTTGGTTTTTTACACGTGTGTCTCGTTTTTTCTGAACAGTACCCACCCACGTTCCACGGCAATAATGGTGAACATTTTCTTTTTATTTCTTTCTTTTCGAAAAAGGTTTAAATATAATATCAAGAGTTCCATTTAACTTGTTTTGACATTTCTAATGTTGTTAACCACTCATACTTTACAAATAACTATTCTCAACAAGCTTAACATACATTTATGAAATAACAACTAACTATTTTATAATATTTTCAATACAAATCTATTTCATTTTAATCAAGACTTAAACCTGTTAGTATATATATTATATTGGGCTCAAGCCCGTATCTTAAATTAGTCCATAAACACTATATATGTATATTGTTTCGTGTATTCCATATTCCACATAATGATACATATATAGTGTTTATGGACTACTCTAGAATGTGGGCTTGAGGCCAATACAAAATATATACCAACAGAACTCACAACCATTTAATTGAGAAACTTTTCATACAACTTGAAATACCATTATAACATAAGTCTTTTTGATCAGCTTAATATATAATTAATTATGCATGATTTTTTTTCTTAACATTAACTTTTAAAACTACAATAGCAAGTTTATAAAATAATAATAATAATAATAAAATAAAATAAAGGAGAAAAATAGTTTTTAAAAGAGAGTAAATAATTACTAGTAGCAAGAAATGCTATCAATTATAAGAATATATCGATAAGTGTTGTAAGCTAGCTAAGTGATTGTGAACATTTTGAATTCATGTATATTTGACGAAAATAATTGTTGCTTGAACTTGAGATAAAACTGTAAATAAGCTAGAGCGAAAGATTAAAAATTGAGATTACGTTTATAAATTATATGAAGTGGTATTTGTTTTTAAGAGATCATAGAATATTATTTTTCTGAAACTCTGATAACTTATTTATGTCAAACAAAACTTATATTTTGAGCAGTTTAAAAAAAAAAAAAAAAAAAAATTAATCTTCTCATAATCTTGTGTGTCAAGCATGTCTTGATTTTTTTTTATTTGTTTTTATTTATTTTTTTTACCATTAGTTAGAAGTATAACTCTATGATTTTCAAAATACACGAAGTTAACGCCAATATCAAGCATATTCCAACGACTATAAGCTTTTTCATATTGTTATATTTAGAAGAAACTATTGTAGTCGAAAAAGTATAATTTATCTCATCATGTTGTCTACTTAGTGTTGGAGATGGGGGTTATTTAAAAGTGACAAATGTTAATTCGATCTTCAGATTCTTTGTCTTAGTAACAACCTAATTTATCAAAAACAATTCTGTTAAAATGGTTCAGCTAAGTGAATCATCATTTGAACGAACCGCTGGATTAACTTAAGTTATCAGTGAGCCAGTGAGTCTCAAGCAATTTATCATGGTCCGATTTAACGGCAAGTGTTTGTTAGCTGTACATTTGCTGTTAAGTGCACATGTACAGCTGTGTTAGCTGTCCATCACATGTTGTGTGCTATATATTGTCCCATGTAAATCATTAATTGTGACATTCAATAAACATCATTCTCATATATTCTCTCATTATAATTCTATCATGGTATCACACCAACGATCCTAATGAGGCTACATCTTAGAAGGTTGGACTCTTTAAATATTAACATTTGTCATTTTTTTTTCCTTTCATTTTCAAATATCAAATAATAAAAGTCAACCCACATTGCCAACCTACCATCACCTCCATTATACATCGCCACACCCAAATGTTATGATTTAGCCTTGTGGTTAAAGCTCTAGATTAGAGGCGGGTAGAAGCGGATTGAGAAATACTTCCACCCAAAACCACGATCTAATCTGATTCTTATAACCACGATCCTTGATTCTTGATGAAGGTGGTTGTGGTTAGCTTGAACCAAACGACACCCCTTGTGAATCCTCTTCTTCTTAACCACGAACGAATAGAGATGACTGAGGTGGTGTTGTCGTGTTGCGATGATGTGTGATGATGTCATTTGTTGTTGTTCTTTATAAGAGAGAGGAGGTGATAAGCTTTGTTTTTAGAGATGGTGAGTTGTGTTTGTGTGAGCAAAAATCAAAGTATATGGTGGGGTAAAAGACATCATTATCAATTAAAAAAAAAAAGTTATATTGTTTGTGTTAGTCGATCGTTGATAAAGTTGATCGTTGAGATGAGTCACTGTATTGATCGTTGGTTCAACTTAAGCCAAGCCGTTGGTACCGTCGACTAAAATCGATCGTTGGTATGATTTTGTTGACTAAAGTTATGCCTTTATTATATTAATGTTTTGTTTTCTTTTAGTCAGGTCAGAACTTCGCGATTTAATTACTTGTTAGTGTTACATTTTGTTAAACATGTATATGTAAATCATTAATTGTAAATCATTATATAATCGGTGTTTTAGTGTTTACTCCTATTACAATCTAAATAATGTTATCAAAAACTTTTAAATATTTTAGTAGGTCTTCACGATACCGTTGATATCTTAACGTATATTGACCGTCGACATTAAATGTTTGTTTAGAAACATAAATGTTAAAATTGTAGGTGTAATTTCACGTTTTGGTAGAGAATAAAGAAAGTTGATGGGTGAACCGTAGATCTAGATGCCCGTGAAGTCAGCGTTGCAACATAAAAAGCCAGTGACATGCACCCACACCTGCCACCACCACTCCCCTCCAACCCTTTAATCGAGGCCCTTGACGCGGACCCCACCAAGTGGAAAACACCATGTAAATTAATGCACCTCTCACTTCTTAGATTGCTATTTGGCACCTATTGAAACAAGAAGTTTTAATAAAGGCCCTCAGAAATCTAGGTAGATAAGGGTTGAGGAAAACCGACTATTATACTTTGTTGGACCGGACCGACAAACCAGACTAGACCTATCTGGACATGAAACGAACATCTCGGTCCGGAATTTTGCACCAAATCGGTTTTCGATCTAGTCTGGTCCTGGTCGGTTCGATCTGATTTTCAAACTGTGATCGGCCCTAACTACATGTACTATTTTCGTTTATTCATTAAAAATCCGACACATAGTATTATATGAATGCAACCTTACAAAGTTCTCGACATGAATAACTCGCTGACTATCTTATACATTTGATGGAGTTACTAAAGTAATGGAAGTTAAGTACTCATAAATTCCAAGAAATAGCGATCATATTACAAAATTAACCATAAATAATTTTTTGGTAGTGTTTTTAATAATGTGTTAATGTGTAAGGTTGAATCCCGAATTTGAAAGTATGCAATTTGGTCACAAGCATTTTGAAGATCAATACTATGTTTCGTGAGCATCCTCAATGCATAGACCCTACTGGGTTTAATGTCTTGTTACGTCTGTCATATCATTACATTTTTTTCATATAAAAAACAACGGCAATTGCATGGAACCTTACATAATTTCATAAATTTCTACATCGCCATCTTATTTTAATAACGAGTCGGGCATCGGTCCGCCGCGTTGCGGCGGGGCATCGAAGATTGTATATTGTAACTAAAGTCTGTATGTCAGAAGTAATATCGCTTAGGCTGCGTCATTGTAAAAAGGATTCAAGGTATAAATATGGGCCAAAGTATTTAAGGCTACAATTAAATAGAGAAATCTAAACGGCAACGTTTTTGCCGTGAATTTATTTTGGTTATGAAATTTGGGCAGTACATATATATCATTTTGAGGACCAAAAGATGTTAGGCTTGTGTAATGGTCCACAAAGGAATTAGGCCATTTATTAACATATAGTTACTACTTACTACTTTTATTGTAATGGGGTGGACAAAAAACTGGGCAAAAAAATGGCTTAGCGCAAATTGGTAGAAAAAAGAGCGGAAATGGCAACCAATCAGATGCCACGGAATTGCCCGTAAATTATATATACAAGTAATGGATTAAAATGGCCACATACTCAAGTAACTATTGCATAGGCATGATAAAGGTCAAGCACAAATAATAGTTGCATAGCTTACGTGTTCTTGATGAAGATATTAATAACAAAAGTTTTTTTGGACCGGACAATAGGGCAGTTGGATCGTTTGAGGCGGATCAAAATAGCCCAACAATTTTGGCGGGAAACCCAGGAGTAATACGACGGCGTTTTCGCTCGTAAATTATATATATAGTAATAATGATTTTACTAGCAGGGTAATCGTGTCTTCGACAACGGATACCTTATAATTAAAATTATCAGCAAGTCAAACTTTTCGAGTATAAGCTTTTCTTAACAATAATTTTATGAAAACTTTATTTATAATATCTATACAATAATTTTATGCTTAGTAACGTGATTAGATTATACAATGTGATAAAATGGTTGTATATTTGTGAGGGGTGATTTAAGTAATGTATTAATCGTATGCGTTGATGTATTTATATTTTAAATAGTTGTAAATAAAGTTATTTTACTTGTAGTGCTTAAAGTGTATAGACTTGTAGTTGACCGCAGGGTTTCGTCCTTTGACCAAAAAAGTTGCACCGTTCGTCCTTAAGTGTGAAACGTTATGCACCGTTCGTCCCTTGACCAAAAAACGTTAAGTTTGACCGTTAAAAACCCATCATGTGACTTGCACATGAGGGTAAATTTGTCATTTCAACACCATAAGGACGAACGGTGTAGATATAGAGCATCACTTTTCCCCATTCCCCTCATTTTTCACCTATTCACTCTCTCTCTTAAAAATTTACTTCTCTCTCTCTCTCTCTTAATATCCGGTCACCGGAATCTTTCTCCGGTCACCATCTCTGGCGACTATTCCGGCCACGCGCCACCACCAAATCTCACCACCCTTCTAAAGTGGTAGATCGGGTCCTTGTGACTCCATTTTTGCAACACACACGTTACAAATCATGACGACGCTCCTTAGATTTCGAGTTAAAGGTTCGGATTTCTAGGGTTTTCTATATTAAGGGTTGTGAATCTGTTTGGGTTGCGTACGGGAGCCACCACTGCCACTGTGGTCGCAGCCGCCACATCTAATCTTGTATAAGAAGGTTGCTGATGCTACAAAACATGTGATTGGAAAGCTTTCGAAACAAGTCATGTGATTGGAAAGCTTTTGAAACTGATATGGGGAGATCAATCGGAGACCAATGCTAATCAAGCTCCTCCTCGTGCTAGTGTCTAAACTAAAGGATTCCTGCACCCCAAAGAAGGCTTGTGCTAGTGTATTAATAGTACTATTTTGTGTATCAAGATTTTATTTTGTAATGCTTATATTCGATACATTTGTGATTGATCCTTGTAATTTAACTGGAATGGGGTTGCTGCTAGACAATCAAAAGGTATTTTCATACTTGCAGGTATGTATATAATATATATGCTTTAGTTTATTCTTTGAAGCCAATCTTGTTATTTTACAAGGACCTTAACGAGCAGAGCTTAAAAATTGTTGCGCTAATGTGGGGTTAGTTTTTCGAGTTCGTGTTTGGGTTTGGTAAAATCATCGGGTCAAGGAACTGATGATTTGGGTAATTTAGCAACTTAGTTTTATGCAGTTAGTCATAAGTTACTTCTGGTTAGTAGTAGTTTGTGATTAATCTAGCTTGGTGTTTGGGATTGCGTAGCAATTACCTGTTTAATCATCTGAACTTGTTACCGTAGCAATTACCTAACCCCATATGGTCTCGGCAAGACATTTGGAGGTTTTGGATTGTTGGGTGTTTGATTGAGGTGGTCGGAATTTGATGGAGGTGGCCGGAAAAATTGACGGCTGAAAATAATGATGGTGAGGATGATGAATGGTTGTGTTTGTATGTGTGTTTGTGTGTGGTCTTATCCACATAAACTACGCCGTTCGTCCTTGCACCGTTCGTCCTTATGGTGTTGAAATGACGATTTACCCTCATGTGCAAGTCACATGATGGGTTTTTAACAGTCAAACTTAACGTTTTTTGGTCAAGGGACGAACGGTGCATAACGTTTCACACTTAAGGACGAACGGTGCAACTTTTTTGGTCAAAGGACGAAACCCTGCGGTTAACGCAAACCACAAGGACGAACGGTATAATTTACTCTTAATTTAATACCAAAAGTCATACTACTTGATGCAAAATAATTGTCCAGTTTAACTTTTCAGAGTCAAACTGGATCAACTTTGACCTTATCTATTTTTGCGAGTATTATATAATACTTGATGCAAAATATGGATTGGGTTTTAAATGTATTTTTCATTAGTATAGTTTTTCATCAAGTATAATATAACACAAAAAAAATATTTACGGTCAAAGTTGAACCAGTTTGACTCTGAAAAGTCAAACTGGACACTTATTTAGGGACGGAGGGAGTACAATTTTTTAAACCTTACATTATAACCAAGTCTCAAATGATTTATAAAGTAGTATGATAGAATCAAATGAGAAAAAAAAATTTAAATAAGAAAAAACCACAATCACACATTTTAGATGTACCTAAAAAAATAGATACATTTCATTTTAAAATTATCCGTCTTATTCAAAATGTCTAGCTAGAAATCCTTCTTATTTTTTTCATTTTGGTTTTTCTTTACACCAGATCTATAATTTGAAGGAAGATGCATCGATTTTTGTATGTACGTATGAAATGTGTGGTTTTGATTATTACTTCTCTTTCTCATTTTAATTATTTCTCTCATTTGATCATAACTGTTATGATCAAATAAAAAGATTAACTAAAATGAAAATGATGCGAAGTAACCATAACCATACATTTCAGATGCATCTACAAAAATGAATGCTTGTTTTTTTAAAATTTTCATTCTTATTTAAACTATATAGCTAAAATGACTTCTCACTATTTTTTATTTTAATTAATTTTTTTTACTGAATCCCTTCCTACATAGTCACATAAAGAATAGCTTATTTTTTTAAAAAACGGCTAAAAGATAGATTAATTTATAGTAAAAAGTTATAAAGCATCACCAAATGCAATCTCAGAGTTAATTTAAAAATTCAAATAATAAAATCCAAAATTTCTTAACATTGTAAAATTACACGAACAACAAGTCACTATGCAAATGACATTCAAGACATGCATTAGAAAACTAAAGGGGGAATTTCATATATACCCAAGGAAACTTCAAAAATTACATATTTTCCCAAAACACAAGTTTTTAATGCATGATGTACAATGCTATTAAAACATTCTTTGGGGAAATATGTAATTATTGAAGTTTGAGTGGGGATGTATGTAAATGCCCCAAAACTAAACTATGGGGAAAGAAAATCATACGTCACGTGATAGTAGAGGTGCACAAAATAAACCGGTTTTTAAATCAAATATGGAAAAAAATTGAAACCGGTTTTCCCAAAATTCGGTTTTTGGAAAACCGGTTGTATAACCGAACCGGTGGTTTGAATCCGGTTTGCATGTTTAGATGTCAACCGGTTTGAGAACCGGTTTTGTTTTAAACCGGTATAAACCGAACCAGTTTAGGACAATGAAAGCGCTTTTTTATATCTCAACCCGGTTTCAAAACGAACCGGTTTAAAAATCGGTTCGTTTTAAATTTTTACCGATTTGTGCAGCTCTACGTGATAATGTTGTGAATAAGATTGTAATTGTTATTGTAACTAAAATTTGATTTGTTTATAACGTTTTCTTATCACAAATATAGACTTAGGATCACATGAGAAATTTAATTAAGATGAGAAAAATGAGAAGAAATCAACACCACAAATTTGAGATGTACTTACAAAAGTAAATAAAACTCCCTATTATTTCTCTTTTTTTTAATTAAAATGAACAACAAATATAAAGATAACTTTTGTAATTGTAAAAAATATAAGTAGATTTGGGCGTCCATATACTCTATAAGATAATTCCCAACAAGGTTTGTATTCTATAACATTGTGATAATTTCGTGTCATTCAAAGTTTAACCAGAGTTTCATCCTGCTAAAACCATAATAAACTATAAATAATTTGTGGTTTATTATAGTTCTAACAAAAAAAGACTAGTTAAACTTTAAATGACACAAAATTATTACAATGTTATAAAATACAAGCCTTGTCATCTTTTCTCTCTGTTGCCCCGTTCACCTCATCATATTTGTGGATGCTCTAAATTTTGAAAGACTTGTAAAGATACAAGTGGCCTTTTAATAAACACTAAACGTTTAGGTACTAAATTGCAACAAATCTAACAGCTAGACAAAACCGCAGAGGTCCGACTCCCAACACAAAACGACACCTGTTACATCCTTCTACCATTCACGGTCCCTCACTTTCCACGCACATACGGCTCTTAGAAAAAAGTACAAAAAAAATGTGAATCTCATTGCTTGTTCGATTTAACACTTGCAAAGATATTTTTAACCTTTTTCCCATGTGATGAATATTCAATATTGGTGTGGGTGTATATATATGTCACCCCACAATCTCCATTTTCTTAACTTGACCCACGTTTAACAGTTAGCACAGGTTAGTGCATTTTGTTTTATTAAAATTTGTTCATGTCATTTTGCATTGTTTAATATTATGCATGATAATATGTTGTATTTATTTCTTTTGTGATATTTTGTTATAGGTGTATTAGAAATGGTAGTGAAGGGGTGTTTGAATTGGTCACAATCTTGTATTTTACATTCATCACCACAAACCTTAGCTTCCACAATTTCGACACCTTTACCAAAACGAGGTAGCTTTAATGACCTTACATTGTTATGCCACCGGGCACCAATGTTTGGAAAGAGTCTTAGTCGATCTCGGTCGTGTGAATCCTTAAATTTATCGAGACCGAAAAGGCATATTAGACGAATCGTAAGCGCAAATTTTGATTCGTATTTGTCTGACGACGAAAGAGCTTCGTCGTCAGAATTAAAGAATCCAGACAAATTTGCCAGCTCGTCAGCGAATTGGTCTGGAGATGTGATTCTGGAATCAGAATCACGAAATCTAGACCAGTTCGCTGGTTATCCAGCGAATTGGTCTGGATATGAGGATATGGATATGATTTTGGGAAGTATAGAAAGAAAGGCGAATAAATTAGAATTACCATTTTCGTTGCGAATTATACAAAAAAAGAAAAGGTTGGAAGAGGGGATAATGGAAGCAAGTGAATCCGCTTACTGTTCAATGAAAAAAGCATTTTCGTCAATGGTGTTTATAATTCGCGAGCTTCAAAGTTACACTCTACAAATGCGAGAAATTTTATATTTGGAAGACTTGCAATCGATATTGGTAAGAGTTCAAAAGGAAATGAATGCATCATTTGTTTGGTTATTCCAACAAGTGTTTTCACACACGCCTACACTAATGGTATATGTGATGATCCTTTTAGCGAATTATAGTGTTTACTCGATTGCAAATTATGTGACCATAGCAACCCCAATGCCTACCTCGGTCGTGGAATCTATTTCGATGACGGAGGAGGATCAAACAAATAGCGATTTTGACTCTTCGGTAGTCAAGACGTTTTTTGTTAATACAGATGGAATTAATGGGGGCGGTGGGAAATCTCGCCCCCTTGTGAGTGGGACAGATGGGGATGGGAAGTTTGATGAGTCTATTGAGCATCAAACCATTGTCCCAAGTAGAATTAGTGAGGAGTCCATTTCTGGTCAGGATGAGGAATGGGGTTTATGGAAGTCGATGTTGGCTGAAACTGATGAGATGCGGGGAGTTATGGGGGATCATGGTCTTGACCATGAAACAATGGGACAGTTTGTTTCGCCAGTGACGGTAAAAATGGAAGAAGAAGTGGATACTGAGGATTACTTGAAAACGGAGCTTGTTTATCAGAGGGCGTTATTGACAGAGCCTGATAATCCGCTTCTTTTGGCTAATTATGCTCAGTTCCTTTACCTCTTTGCCCATGATCACAAAAGGTACAATTCCTAATCTCATACTCTAATCAATTTTGGGAAAATATACCCATGGTCAGTTGTTCATCATGCCTTAAATCAGTGTTATTTATTAATGAGAGTGTTTGGCACTTTGGCATTACGTTTTGAGATAGATTAGGCACGTGGGACTAATTAGATTATTAGTTATTTGATAAGATGGTTTCAAACTGATTAGTTTTTCTTAGAATCTGATAACAACTTTGCAAACTAGATTATAATGACTTTGCAAACTAGATCAGTTTTCATTTGGAAATTAAGAAGTTTTTGATTGAGTTTAAGGGCATTATAGTCAGTTATCCTTTTCTAAGTGCCCTTTTGAGCTGGATTTGCTGCAAATAATGCGGATTCACTAGTCTAGTGACAATCTTTTTATAGTCATGTGACTTGTTTTAAATTCTTATAAAGCTTAATAGCCTGTTTTACACTTCTGAAATTGGAAAAAAAAAAAAAAAAAAAAAAAAAGGTTAACCATCTTACAAAAATGTTCACATATAGGAAAATGGATCGAATTGGTGTATCTAAGTTAAGATAATGCTCTACTTAAGTAAGAATCAATACTAACAACCAATTTTGTTCTACTTGAGTTTTTATTGAGTTGAGCATTGAGAAATGTTTTTGTGGAGTAGTTTCTAAGGCTTTGGTGACCATATAATTTGCCCAAACTTTATTGATTTTAAGTGATCATGTTCACAACATTTACAAATTTCATTACATCATTTATATGAAATTTGACTAATTTTCGATAACCTTTAACGTCGTATTCAATCATTTGTGGATTGATAAGATTGAATAAACGGGTGGCGTGTGAAATAGTTTCTTTTTATGGCATAAAAGTCATCAAATTTGTCAGATTCTGATATTTCCGTGTTTGTTTTTTGGGGAAAAAACAGGGCTGAAGTATACTTCAAGAAGGCTTCTGAAATTGAGCCGAAGGACGCCGAAACGCTAAGTAAATACGCAAGTTTTTTATGGCACGCTAAAAACGACTTATGGGCTGCTGAAGAGACCTTTTTAGAAGCCATTTCTGCTGATCCTACTAACTCTTTTTATACTGCATCCTATGCACATTTTCTATGGTCCAACGGTGCTGATGACACTTGTTTCCCTCTCGAGTCGCCTGAGAATGTCAATTCTGATGAGTTTTAAACATCTCCGGATATGAAAATAGATGGAAGAAAAAGAAAATAAGGCATTTACTCACTTTGCAGTTTAGCTTAGTCTGTAGTCTGTACTTTCTCGGAGATGGAGTGGTTAAGATCAGAGTGGCAGTGTTGTGATGTATATATCATGTAAAAGTTGCATGTTGATATGCTTTAAGGCTTTCTATTCTGGGAAAGATAAATATATGAGAACAATTTTGGTCTACACTGTGTGTAAAAGCCAGCCCATCCAACCAAATGCTATAAGTGTGTATTTTGTGATGCCCAAAAAACTCTCATGAGGAAAACAATTACTCCTTCCGTCTCAATTTAATTGTCCATATTTCTATTTTTGGATGTCTTAAATAGATTGTTCACTTTCCTTTTTTAATAAAAACTAAAAAATCTAAAGAGGGAATATTCTATTCGTGTGGTTAAAAATTAAAGTGGTCACACTTTTATTAAACTTTGTGATTTCTCTCTCCTGACAATTAAATTGAGACGAGTGAGTACATATATACTGACGACTGCGTTATCCTTTGTTACATTTTTGTACAAAAGGCCCACACAGTTTGCAATTGACTTAACAATTTTTACCCACATATATATTTGATCTAAACACCATATACTGATATGAGATCATAAATTCATTGAGTAATATTTTACGAGTTGCAAGATAACAACCCAAAAGCTTTCACGAGTTTGTAATTCAACCTTACCGCAGTCATGAGCAAACAAACAATACTTGCAACGACTTGAAATTTAAACTAAAGATAAACATCAAAAACCTTGTTAAACAACCTCTACCAAATTTAATTTGTTTGAAAAAGATGTCAAGCATGATTAAAGGCCACACTTTTATGGCAAGGGAAGTAGGTGCTGTTTTTGAGCATTCAGTCAACTCTTTCACATGCTTTACCAAAATAGTGTGAAAACAAGGTCTTTCTTTTCACACTTTTATTTCAACTTCACATGTTTAGGTAAGAGTGAACGCAATGATGGGTGATCGTCTACGATCACCCCCGGACATGAGTAGATGAACCGGTTCAACCCCGGATCAAAACCTACCAGTCCAGACTTGCTCCGGACGTCATTTGCCCCCGCAATACGTCACCAGGACAAGGGATCGTAACCGCGGATACATAATACAGTCCGGGGAAAGCTTAGTTACGGCTCAACCAAAAAGGTAAGGAATCTTACATGGGAATGAGGTACTGTCGCCCACAGTCCTCAAAAGGGAAAGCGCTTCAGATTGCCGCCCAAAACCGTCGCTGTCACAACAATAAAACAACCTCCTGGGTTGACTTGCGCTCTTCCCGCCCATAACTGTCGTTCTCATAACCCGTGATCATGAGAACCCGACAAGAAAGTCCAACATATAAATAGGGGTCTTCGTCACTGTTCAAGTTGTAAAAAGCCTTTTAAGAGTTTTTTGCGTTGCATCAAAAGCTTTTTAAAAAGCTTTTTCACAAAAAACTGATAAAACTCAAGTCTTTCTTTCAAGTTTTATGGGATAGGATCCTCTCAAGTTATAAATAACTTGATGGGTCAAGTTAAACAATTATCAACCATTAGATCAAATCCAATGGCCCAAATCAAAAGAATATAATATAATTTGAGCCATTGGATTTAATCAAATGGTTGATATTTGCAACTTGATCCATCAAGTTATTTATAACTTGAGAGAATCCTCTCCTAAGTTTTAGTTATTAAATGTATTATGCATTAGTATTAAATATGTCAAGCCTTAAAGACTTGATACACTAAAGATGCTATTAAAAAGTTTTACATGTACATGTGTTTGAAAATATAATACCTAAAATCCATCCCTTAGCGAGTAAAGTGCTTACGCCCCTTTAGAGAGAGGGGCGCGCTCAACTAATACTCTTTTCATAAAAGTAGGGTATAGATCAAAGAAACCAAGGCAAATGAAAAATCAATCATCCTACATCGGTAGACTAATGGATAGTTAATGATTCTTCGCACTTATAACTTAATTACTACTCTTTATTCATATAAATTTTGGGCTTTAATCAAATTTGAGGCCCTCTACAAATTTTGGGCATTGTGCGGTTGGGCAGCCCGCACAGTTTGAAAACTGACTAGCTGGAAAATGCAAGGCTGGTGGATCATCGCTAAGAAAGCAGAATAATATAACCAATACATCTTGCTGCATATTACTTCCGATTTAGAAAATTTACAAAAATTTAGGCTGTACTCAACTTTTGACATTGGACGTCATGTGTGCAACTCATTTTAGATGTGTACCAACAAGCCAAAAATGTAAATCTGCTTAGTCCAGAATTACGTATTGTGTGTATACTCAAAGGTATGCCAGGATTTTCACAAGAAATGTATGTCATATGTAACAACACGAAATATTTCTTTTGAACTTGCTATTTAACATTCGAGATACTTATCTGAACTCCAACGACTACCTAAATATTTATAAGATGTACCGTTGGATAGATATCGAATGGAAAAACACAATACAATAGACATACACAGGCCACTGGTCAAACGTACGTAACAACTTCATATATTATAACCCTAGTTTTCGAGCGTACTTTACATTTTATTAATATCATTTACAAAACATGCATGCATAAAACACTAGAAGAAACTCCATACAAAACGCTTGAAACTTCATAAGTCGTGCCTAGGAATTTCGAGCCAGCGGCGGAGGAACGTTTTCGGGATACCTACGATTTCCGTCAATAGTTTCGCCTTTTTTATTTCGATAAAAGAAGTAACCAATAGAACCCGCAGTGACGATACCAAGAACAACCATGGTGGCAGGGCTCATCGGTATATTACGTCGCCCCATCCACTTCACTTTCATATCCTCTT
The DNA here is from genome assembly GCA_910596185.1 of Chrysanthemum makinoi. Classification (NCBI taxonomy): domain Eukaryota; kingdom Viridiplantae; phylum Streptophyta; class Magnoliopsida; order Asterales; family Asteraceae; genus Chrysanthemum; species Chrysanthemum makinoi. Next base: position 30,627,934 of record OU343217.1, read on the forward strand.
GTTGTCCGGTGACCATTTTTGTTTATTTTTTGCTAAATCTAAGCTTGAGTTTTGTTTTTGTTTGTTTGTGTATGCTAGTTTGATGTAGGTTTTATAGTTTTATTCTCGACACAGTTTGCTATGTCGACACACTTTGCTATCGTGTAATGAGATGGTAGATAGTTTATAAAACGTGGCAGCTTGTGGTAACTTCTTGCTGTGACTTGTCAAGTTGTCAGTTGTGTATACTTGTTTCATTTCAAAAAAGGAAACGAGATGGTCATGATGTTTATTAAAACCTTTGGGGGGCTATCTCCTTTGTAAAAGGGCAGGTTTTAAACCCATTGGGTCAATGAAACTTGATTATCATTGTAAGATACGGGCCTTCTGCTCTTTTGTCGTATGGTTTGGGCTTGTCCATATATATCCTCATATGGTAGTGTTTATCTTTCAACATGTCAGTCAAACGACAAGAGTAAAATATTAAATACAATGAAGGACAAAGATGAATCTTTTTATATAATAAAACAAAATCTTTAAAAATTTTTATTTAAAAAAAAACTAATTTATACCTTATTTGATAATATTTTATTTATTTATTATTATTTTTATTTTAACATATTTACTAAAAAAAACTCAAATATTCCGGATTTGACAATAGTAAAAAAAACGTTCTTATATATAGTTAAGAAAAAAAAAATAAACATAAAAGTTTAAGTATCAAAGGTATAAAGAAAAAAACTTAGTAAAAAGCGCGAGTGATTTTAAAAATATTTGTGTCTAATGTAAAGAAATAAATTAGTAATCGATTCTTAAAAAAATACAATATAACTATGAGGAGAGTTATTTTACATACCAAACTTTTCTCACATACCAAGGGACTCATCTCCACCATTTATCTAAAAATTAATCAATGGCTGAGATTAAAAGCATTTTATTATTTCACCTATTTTTTATAATTTAAATATCTCTTAAACCGTTAATCGTTAAGTGAAAATATTTACACCATCGCGACGAGCATTCAATTATCTTTCTATAGACGGGCACTTTGATATACTTTCGAAAAAAGAAAAAATTTCGTTTTTTTCACGTTTTTTCGTTATCTTTTTTCGTTTTTTTAAGTTACTGAAATTTGCATGAAAAAAATCATATATGATAAAACACTAAATTGAATATCACATGTGATATTAGTGTTAAATCATATATGATATTACACTAATATCACATGTGATATTCAAATTAGTGTTTTATCATATATGATATTTTAATACAAATTTCAGTAACGCAAAAAAATGAAAAAACTTAAAAAAAAAGTGAAAAATACGAAAATTTTTTTTTGGTCGACACTATATCAAAGTGCCTATCTATAAAAAGAAAATTAAATGCTCGTCGCAATGATATATTTTTTTTCACTTAAAGATTAACAGTTTGAAAGATATTAATATTTGAAAAAAAAATGATGAAAGTGGGTTTTTTAAATTGTTGAGATTAATCTCATCAATTAGATCAAATAAAAATGGAGGGTGGAGATTGATTAGTTGGTATGCAAATAATCTTTTGTTCTCAAAAGATCTTAAATCTATAACTATTTATATATCTATATCTATACTATATAAAATGGAAAAATGGTCAAAGTGGAAAAAGTGAAAAATGTTGAAAGTTGAATGTTGAAAACATGGTCAATGGAGAGAGAAATAAATAATATAATTAATACTCTTATTAAAACACCCCATTACTTAAAAGTACAATAATTTATTCACATTATACACCCAATTAAAAGCACATCTACCAAATTAAAAACAACAAATTAAAACCGATACCGGGTTGACCCGTTAAAACCGATACCAGGTTGACACTGTTGAAACCGATCACGGGTTGACGGGGCGCTTCAAACCCGTGACACGGTTTAATTTGACATTTTTTCGACCCAACCTATCGGTTTGACTCGGTTTAAATCGACCTGTTTTTTGATCGGAACGGTTCAACCGGTTGAACCACCGGTGAAATCGGGTTTCAAATTTGACAAAATTATATGAGAAATGATGAAGTAGTTGTGGAACCGTGACAATTTTTTTGAAAGGAGAGACCAAGTAATTGTAGTTTTTGGTTTATTTTGCTTTGACACATGTAATTTGTCATTTGTATAATGTTATTTTAAAAAATGTTGCTCTTGCACAATTTAAGGGACTAGCATATATGAATCGTCGTTTAAAAGTTAATATATATTGTATAGCCCTTTGTCCAGTGTATCAATAATGTTATGTAAGTTTATTAAAATCACAAAAATAAATAGTATTGTTATCTTTAGCGATAATTATTTGTACCTCAAACAAATAGCTTTGAACAATGCATAAATATCTATACAAATTGATAGTACAAAATAATCTTATATGGTGATATCCAATTTGCAAAGTTACAATTTTAAAAGCCACACACCAAATGATAAGCGTTACACATGTAAAAAAAATAGTTATCACTTTAAATTCTTGACAAAACAAGAAAAGCGGTCAGCGTATGTTGGCTATTACCTCTAAACTACAATATAATATTGCCAACTACATAATACCGTTGCTTTTTGTAATGCTTGAATCTATTATTACTAAAATCTTAATAACTTAAAACAATCCTATTAGAAAATATACTCACACACTTATATCGACTCCATAATTTTTAAAAACTATATATTTATCTTTGCTATGCAACACGCATGAATTGTAGTTATTGAAACGATTCTCTAATGCTACAAATACAGTTTGTTGAAAGAAACTTATGGGTCATCGGAACTTCGCAGAAAACTAGACATCGCTGCCGCTAGGCGCGGGTACTCGTCTAGTATACTAAAACACGTGCAAACGGACCGTAATATTTTATTAATAATTTTTTTAGGCAAACTTTCCAGTTCATTAAAGGTTGCTAAACGCGATTTTTTTTTCACACTGATAACTATGTGACTGGGTAACTGTCTACTATGACTACCGCTCAGTTCTCGAGTTGAAAAGGAAGAGGAAAGTAAAGGAAACGGAAAGTTTTTTGTGTTTTTGAGTCTTTTTTAAAGGAGGAAAGGAAGCGGAAAGGAAATAGAGAGGAAGATTTGATAAGTAAATCTTCCTCCCACTTTAAGGAGGAAGCGGAAAGGAAGCGGAACTATATATTGTGTAAAGACTAATATACCCTTTTAAAACATTTCACATTAATAATTAAAGGGCATATATGTAATTTGACCAACTTATTTTCCTTTTCCTCTCACTCAAGAACATGATTATGATTATTTTCCTTTTCCTTTCCTCTATCTCAAGAACATAACAACTAACCCTTACTTTCCTTTTCCATTTCTTTTCCCTTTCCTATTCTTTTCCATTTCCCTTCCCTTAAAACTCGAGAACTGAGCGTACGTGTTTAGCAAATACAGATCCAACACGCCACTCATCTCTTTCTACAAAATATATCGCCTTAAAATTCTATCCATGGTTGGGTGCTATTAGATTCTAGGATTCTTAATCAATTATTATGGTTACTGGAAGAAATTTTACACCGCCTTCTGCTGGATCTACGATTTTTGTGGTCAAACAAAACTGTAAGTTGTTTCCTTATTGCATGTTGATATTGAAGTTTGTTATCTGTGACCCGGAATAATGATGCGATTTCATGTTTAGATCCCACAACCTTCAACACACACGCATACACCAAGAAGCTTATCAATCGGACCTTGAATCGGATCTTCATTAACAGCTTACTAGAGGCAACAGAAAAGATCTTCAGGTTCGAAGTAATTTTTTTAAGATTGTTTCATTTTCTATCGATTTTTCTTTGAAAAGGTTCGGTTTCTGAATTTTGTTTTAGGTTTTAGTAACCTTAAGATGTTTTGTAAAAAAGGAGTGGAGACAAATGGGTCAACTCACTTCGGTTTTGGAAGGCAGCGAGGGTTTATGGTGGTTTTCAATTTACAGAGTTTATACCCTTTTGAAAATGTCAAAACAACAAATTGACATTTACGGAGGTTATACCCTTTTGAAAATGTCAATTTAGATTGTTAGTTATTTGCTCGATTGTAACTGAAAAAGGTGAGGTTATAAGGTTGTTCAAAGCGTAAGATGGTGATTAGTAGTGTAAGCGCATATTTTATCTACCAGAGGACCTGACTGACACTGCTGAATTGCTGTACATGTTGAAATGCCAAGTACTTTATCATCTTATGTGAACTCCAAGTTATATAACTGCTTATTAGTTTCTTAATTATGTATAATGTTTGTCTTTACAGCTTCTGGGCACACCTACTAAAGCTCTTTGTGTTTTATCAAAAACAAAGATGCAATGTCATACGTTTCTCAGCTTCCTGACTCATGTTTGTTTTTGGGTATTCAGGTATTTTAGCAGAGGTAAGTTAATCAATCCCAAACATTCTTATTTTCTTATTTACTTGAAATTACGGGGCACACCGTTTTTTTCCAAACCAGTAACCTGCTTCTTCTTTTTTATTTTCACTTTGATTTAAAATGAAGCTAAAATCGCTCTATCTCCGCTTATTAAGTCACCCACCTATCTGAACAATGTGGTGGTACGTTCATTTTTGTTCTTTTATTACTAAAGTCTATATGTTTGGCCTAATTTATATTTTTTCCTGCTGTTAATCAGGCCATCAACATTTATGATAATGATAAGTCATAAAAAAGCGCGTTCATCCACAGTACTGGATCGTGATGACACCACAACGGTCACGAAATTCACAATTCTCGAAGAAAAGGTAACTTAATCTTATTGAGTCTTTTTGTGAGTAATTATTTGTAGCACCACCAAAGAATAAACATGTGAGCCCCTTTTTGGGTAAATACATTTTGGTTATTTTATTCTATTTGATTTGGCCACGTATAGGTTGATAAAGTTTTAAGCCGAAAAGACTGTTAGGTGCTCATTGTGCACTGTTTGCCCAAATTCTCACGAGCATATATGCTTCGAAGGTACATACACTACGGAGTTTATGAGTGTAAAAGATGAAACATACATTATTGATTTTTTTAGCTTATTTGTGAGCTTACGGGCTTATATAACTTCTGATTATATTACATAAGCCCGAATTTTTCGCTTATTTTGGGACTTTATATATAACTTTATTATATCATAATAGCTTATATAAGCCCACGAGTCTCAAAATAAGCTGAAAATATGAGCTTATGTCAGCTTATGGATTATAAGCCGAAATCAAGTATGTTCATAAGCTCACAAATAAGCTTAAACAAATACCCCTTAGTTATTAGTTGTATGTGACGGTGTTTGTGATGTTGTAGTATCTATATGTTTCCCGTTGTAAGTTTTGACTATCTCATTTGCTATGAGATAGTCGCCGTCACTTTTTTAAGGAGATAAATGGTAAAGCAATCGTTGTCGTTTTTTAGTTATGACTTACCAGTGTTTGGATCGTTGGTTCACACATGTTCTTTAGTACGTGATGGAATTTGCCATTGTTGATTAGAAGGATTTACCTTAAACTTAAGATTTTCATAAAGTTTCTATCAAATAAGATTTTTATTAGGTTTTTATCAGCTAACGATTGGTTGTGGTGATTACTTCCCTTCCTGTATGTGTGTGTAATGATAAATTTTTAATCAAGCGAGTAAGATTTTTATTAAACATGATTGGCCGTGGTGATTACAGATGAATGATTTTATTCCTAAAGATCTAGGGACGAACCTCACATTTTTTGGGTGGAATTTGAGTGGTATACGGTTTTTGTGCTAGTCATATAATTCCTATCCATGAGACGCTTTATTAAGACTAAAGTTTAACTCGTAAATGTCATAAAAAATTTAAATTTGGTGCTAAAATTGCCCTAACAAATATTTCTTATGGTTTATTACACAAATTACCAAGGACAAGACAAATGATCAAGTGAGTGAATAGTTTCTAAGTTCCCATTTTATTCTCCCTACCAACACTTAAATTGAACATTGTCCTCAATATTCACCGAAAGTATCAAAGTTATGATAAAGGAAGGTAAGTAAGAAAAAGAAACTAATACTCCCCTGATTAGCTCGGTAGGATATGTGTGAAGTTGCGGTTAAATCCTCCTCAAAGAAGAATGCATAAGTAATAAGTTTCGTCCAATATGTGTTTCTTCTTCTTGTCCAATATAACCTGTATACTTATAAGAAAACAAACGAAACTTTCGCGTAAAATCGGCGGTAAAACTATATATGACACACAACTACACTAGAAAGCAAGTAAGATATAATGCTTGTGGAATGGATGTTTGCAGTTTTTCTGGAAAATTAAGAATTGGGAATTTCCAAAAATCATAACTTACACAGAAAACGAAACTGATATTTTGTTTCTACATTTCCTGAGGTCGTCAGGTGTTAATCCTGACGCCTTCAGGTTGTCCTGACAAAAACTGATCTGCTGCGTTTTTCTAGAAAATTTCTGGAAAAATTACCTCATTAAAACTTGGAAAAATTTCTGAAAAACATCCATTATGACTCGATACAAACATTTGAATCTAACAAACACACATATACATCAATTTCAATTGTTGTTAATCTCATGTTCATGTTCTTAAAAACTTATATGATCTTCCCTACACTTATCTTTTTGTAAAATACATTTATATGCAATTAAGACGAGGTTAAAAACAAAATAAAGCATATTTACAAAGTCTAACATGAGAATAAACAACAATGAAAAAGATATATGAACACACAAATTGAAAAACAAACAAGCAAACAATTAAGCATGGGTTGCCTCCCACGAAGCGCTTTTCTTTATTTATGAGTCTTGTAGCTAGACTCGAAGTCGTGCTCCTACGTACCTAGGTAAATAAGCTTGTCCTCTAGAATATCGTTGAGATCAAACTTATCTTTTAATTTCCTCTTAGTACGCTTAGTCCGGTATGTCTTTTCAAACTTCTCACCATTTGGATCATAGATTGTCATCCTAATGTGCCACTCTCCATTCCCACCACTAGGTGGTCTATCCCAACTCCAATTATACTTAGCCTTCTCACTCTCAACTTTCCACCAGTTCATGAAAAGATTAACAGGCAAGGTTCCTAGGAATTCGGTCATCTTCCTAAATACTAAAGTATCATCGAATGGGTTCACTTCAATGTCCCTAGCCAATTGTTGTTCATTGAGAGTTGAGTTACTCACATAGGTCTCTTCTAGATAGAAGGTCATTGAGGGCCTACAAAGTCTCTATTGGTCCAAGGTCCATATCTAGATGGTTTCCTATCCAACATGATCTCATAAGGTATTTGTTCATCCTCATTGTAGTAGGAATGCTTCTTGACATCATAAATTGACCTAGCACTCCCTTCTCCTACCACTATCTTAGACATCTTACAATCAACTATGGCACTAGCGGTAGCTAAGAATCCTCTTCCAACTAAAAATGGGCATGTCGTGTCCTTATTCATGTCTAGCACATGTAAATCTGCCAAAAGAGTTAATCGACCTACGTGTACTACCATGTCCTTCATTATTCCAACCGGATATGCAATACTACTGTCCGATAAACCTAAGATTGTTTCCGTTGGTTCTATTTTACCTAGGCTGAGGCTTTTATGGAGGGACAACGGAAGAAGGTTGATGCTTGACCTTAGATCGGCTAATGTGTCGAAAGCTTTGGAATTTCCAATGCTACATGGAAGAATGAATATCCCGGGATCATCTAACTTCTTAGGTAATTTGTTTTGCACAAATGCGGACCCAAGTTCTCCTAGTTTTAGTTCTTGCTCATATTTATCTTTTAAAACATTATAGTAAGGCGCATGAGTCAAGACTTTAAGAACCGGTTTTTCTTGGTAAAGCTCCTTAAACTCCTCTTTTAGAGTAGATTTGAGTTCTTGATTGGTTGGTGTTTCAAGAGTTGGATGGACCGTCAACTTGGGTTGTTGGTATCTTGGGATGGTTTGTTTGAAACAAGTGTTGATGGCTGATTCGTCTCAAACGGTCAAGTTTATTCACACAAGCTAACCACTTGTGAATGGTCAACCGTAATAAACTTCAAACAGCTCAGAAACAATACAATTTAGATCTGGAGAGTATAGTGTTTCCACAGGTCGTTAAGTCCCAACGAGGTGTGAACACTGTAGTACAACGAATCTGTGATCGGGTGATATTGAATGGGAAAGGGGTTTGTAGATTTGGATAATTATACCTAAAGAGAAAGTTTGTAAATTACAGGGGCTTAAATGCAAATTAAAGAAAATTAAAAAAAAGCTAAAATATATTAAATAAACGCTATCACTATTTTTACAATGATATTTTTCTTGATTTATAAAACAAAATAACTTAAATAAACTATTTTAACTAAAACGTAAACTTAAATTATCTAAAAATGTGACCTAAAATGAAAACATGCGTTATGTATAAAAATTAGCGAGTGTAAGTAAAACGTAAATTTTTTGAAATAAAAGTCCTACAAGTGTAAAAACAATTTTCTTACTTACTATATGACAAAAGAAAATTTTAGAAAAAAGAATTATATTTTTTTGACTTTTATATTTTTTATTATGAATTAAATACTAATTTAAACTAATTAAATGATTAAAAATACTAAAACTATTCAGAAAAATCTGAAACTTTTTTGTAAAATACTTTATACTAATACAAAGCTAAGAAAAATATAAAAGATGCAACAACTTATTGTAATAAGCTGTAAATAAGCTAAATTAAACGTATAAGCTAAATTGGACTATAAGGGTTATATATTAAATTTTGCAAAGGATAACAGATCAAAGACCAAAGAGGCATTGGTATTGTGTGTGTGTGGTGAGTGGGTGGCGGTGTTGAATCCACAATGGCTTTTTGCAAACTATTTATTTTTTTGATTTTTCTTTTACAAACTTATTAAGCACAGTAAGATAAGTAATTTTTATAACTACAACTTTTTACAAAATCACCAATAAGCTCAGATTTAGCTTATGTTTTCTTAACAGTTGAACAAGAAAATTGAATAAGCACAAGGATTAAGCTAAAATGCTATTAAGCTAGTGAAAATAAGCTAAGTGATTGTTAATAAGCTAGTATAACAACTGAATAAGCAAGATTACTAAGAAATAAGCATTTAAACAACTTTTAAATAAGCACAAGTCTATCTGTTTGCACAGGGTACTATATGAAATGGAACAAACAAAAATCAATGAGCAGACCTAATAAATAAGCTAGAAATGTGAAATTAAGCTTTGGATTAGAACACAGTTAGGTTGGCTTTTTAAAAAGACAAAATACACAAGATAAGGTTCATTAATAAGCTCTGTGAAAGATTGTGAAATAGGCTTATGAAAGCGTACAGGGCACTTTTGAGAAAAGGTATTCAAAAGAAGCTAAGTAATAAGCACTTTATAAGCTAATTAGATATAATCTAATATTTTTCTAATTAAGTTAAGCAGCTAAATTTTAATATCCTAGAAGATTATAAGCTAAAACTTAGTATTAAACTCACACTAAAATTCTTAAGTTAATTCAAAAGCGGTATTAAGAAATTTTGACTTTTAAAAGAAATGAACTAAGTTGACTATTATGAACTTTGAATCAATTCTATGGACTGATTAAGTTGTAATAAGCTATAATAAGATGATTTTAAGCTAAATTATCAAGTTATCTACTTTGTGATGACATTTGTAATTCAAAATCTTAACGATGAACGCAAATTAGGATTAGAGCTATTTTGACTTTTTGACAAATAAGGACTATGTTTTTTGGTTTATCTGAGCTATTTAGACATAAGGTAACATATAACAAGCAAAAACAATGACATTAACAACCTTAAACACAGTTTTAACAACAAATCCAAACACCACTTATTATAACTGTTTTGAAGCTTTTTATACTAAAACAAGTTTTTAAACTAAGAAATTTATTTATTATCTTTAATTACCTATAATAAAACAGGTTTGAACTGGAATTAACAATATTTAAACACTTGAACTAAGAAATGCAAAATTTAAGGAAATGGCTTACAAATTGCTTTCCAGCCAAAGACTATGAACCAGTGATTAAAATCACTCCTAATAGCTTTCCACAAAGCTTCTAAACCAAAATCAATCCAAAGATTACCCCTTGACTTCCTTCTCCATATTCAATGATTTTTGATTTTATAACTATTTTATCCTATTTTTTTTGTATTTTTGAGTTTTAAGTTTAAACTGGATTTTAAAGTTCCTAACAGCTTTGAGAAGCTATTAAGGAGCTTTTGAGAGCTTTAAGAGTTCTTAGCAACAACTAATAACATTATTCGAATATTTTGAGAATGTGGACATGAAAATTGCATATCTTGAAATCATATACAAGAACTGAAATTGAAACTGAAATTAAGTTTTTAATACACTGAGATATGATTATAAGGCACTTGAAAGCTTTTAATTGTACTGTAAAACTTAAAAAAACTTAAAACGACATAAGTAAAATAAAATTACACTACTTAGTTTTCTTCTTTGCTTCTCATCCTTTCTTTATAGCTTTTTGAGACTCTATGTCGACATCTGAACATTTCCCACCTTGTTTCAACCATTGGATCATACGAATTCATCATATTCGTCCATTTGGAGTTTTGGCGCCAAAAGTCATGAGCAGGTTTTATCAATTAATGCATTTTGGAAGATGTGGAGGTGGAGGGGGGTTGGTATACAAGTGGTGTAATGAGGTGGAAAGGTGAAAAAGGTGGAAAAACCACCTCTGGTTTTGGCTTGCAGTGGTGGGAGTGGAAGATGAACAGTAAAGGCGGGTTATATATTTAAAACGTGGTTTGGGCTAGATATTGGGCTTTGGTTGGCTGGGTATTGTGTTTTGGGTTTGTATATTTAACAAAAAGGGTCCGGTTTGGTTGTAGCTTATAAACACAAGGACCATAGTTGTAATTTGGTAAACTTGAGGACTGAACCTGTAACATTTCCAAAGCTCATACAAGGGTTAAACTTGCCAATTTTCATTTACCAAAGGACCATAAATGCTAATTTCCAATTTTATATCGTCCAAGGGTAATTTATGTCATTTTGAAACTTGAGGGACCAAACATGTAATTTCTCCAAAGTTCACCATAAGGACCAATTATGCCACATTTGAATAGTACAAGGGTGTAGTTTAAATGATTTCCATTTTTAAACACCCGGGGTGATTTTGACACTTTTGTAAAATTAAGGGACCAAATTTGTAAATTGTGATTTTTTAAACTTCAAAGGACAATTTCTTACAATTTGTGAATCCCAAGGACCTTTTATGACTTTTATAAGTTTTGGAATGACCAGGGACTAGTTTTGATAACTTTTGAAACTTGGGGACTAAAGCGCCAATTATGCAAACTTGATACGTTTTTCATCTGATTTTGGTATTTTTGCATTTAAAACACATAAAACACTTGTTTGTGATATTTTCATCATTTTGATGTATTTCTGAGTGTATTCAGATATTTTTGCAGTTTAAATGGTACAAAAATGATGAGTATTTAGACACTCATCAATCCCCCACACTAAACTATTGCTAGTCCCTAGCAATGTTTTGAAACTTTAATGGATTTTAAAGAACTCTTTGCCAAAAGCCATTACTTACGAGTAGCCAATTGTTTTAGTTCAAGTAAGAACTTTGGTACAATGATAACCAAATGATTTTGAGCAAATCACCGGCTTTCAACGGTTTTGATTTGTCTTACCGAAGCCGTTTGCTTCGGACTAGCCAACTCTTAGATAAATTATCAATATTATCTTTGGTGAGTCGATTACCAATTATGGTTTTCCAACTGCCTTTACCACAAGCCATAAACTTGCGGGCTAGCCAACTCTTCACTAATTAAAGATATGGTGAGCTGAACACCATACAATTTTGGGCAAATTGCAATCCATAAACGGATTTGATAAATCTTTACCAAGAGCCGTTTGCTCCTGGATTAGCCAATCCTTATGTGGGTTAGACATGGTGGACTGATTACCATTTGTTGTGTTTAGTACATAGTACTTCCACTAAAAAAAATTTTAAAATTTGGCCATTTTGGGGAAAAAGGGACTAAAAGGATACATTTATGATCAAATTCGCCAGAATTTCCCTCTCACACTTAGAAATGAATATTGTCCTCAATATTCAAAGTACCGGCTATTATGCCGAATCCTTGAGCGTAAAAAGATAACATTACTAGCCAAGTGTGGAAACACAACAATTATTCTCTTTTTTAATATTTATAATTTTCATTCATTTTTTAGATCTATATACAACATGTGGGGCATCTCCCCCACACTAAAGTGGTACACACGGGTGAAAACCCATGTTTAACTACTGTTTTTGATTACCGAGTCGCTAGCTTGACTCGACCCCGAATTAATTTGTTCATGGGGAAGTAAGTGGAAGAGACAATCTCCATCGGACTTTCATTCAAGATGTTTGTATAAACATTGAAGTACGTGAAAGTTCCACACCGATGAGATATAGAGAGATCCGGCTCACAAATAATAAATGAAAATGCCGGGATCAAAAATGGTGTCCTCATTCCCGAAGGAGTGAAGAACAGGAGAAGTCACCGTATAGATGAAGAAAAGAAAGAAAATCATGATAAAAATCATGACTAATTCATCATTATCAGAAGGAGAATTCATGATTTCGGGATCATGAATCTCATCATTTAAGCTCATTTGATCAAGACATATTCTGGGTGGGAGGGATGGGATTTTGATATCAAGCAAGTTCTCATGGTTGAGAACATTTCCCTCCGGAACACAAAAATCATTTTTGTCTAGATCAAAGTGGAAGTTATCATACTCTGGTGGAGATATGATATGATTGAGTTCAAAGGAGAACTCCTCGTAAAGAGAATTATTCACGTAATGTAGGTCTGTGAACTCTTGTTCCTTGTAGACTCATCACTATCCTCAATCTGAGTATCAAAGAGTGGATTCTCAGAATTAAAGTGAATTCAGAGTCGAATTCAAATAGAGGATTAGTGAAAGTAGCTTTGAATGTTTCGGGAACAAGGTGATTAACATTCTCTATTGGACTGTTAGGGTGAGAAGTGAGTGATCGATCATTACAAAGGAGACTTTCAATTTCTCCTAGGTTGGCTTTGAAATCAAAGAGATCATCATCACTTTCCGATGAAAGTGGAATGATGTGAGCGAGTTCATCGGTGAACTCCTCAAGAAGAGGATCAACATCAAAATGTGAAAGTGATGCCTCAACATTCTCAATGTCCCCATAAGATTTACAATCATCGCTAAAATCGGAGAAAGTCTCAAAATGATCTTTTGAACACTCAAGAGGGGAAAGAGAATCACACATATGATCAGAAGTTCCCTGTAACTCTCTCGGGATTGGGACAAGGTTCTCAACACTAGACTTTATGAATTCGTCCGATTCCTTTTCAGGAACAGTGTCAAGATGCTCGTCCCCATGTTCAGAGAGTGAGTGGGAGCTTCGGTGTGATAGCAGTTGTTTGAGAATGAATCTCAACTGCTGGGATATCAACTGATGAACTTGATGAATCTTTATAAAATTGTAGGATATCAAGTGCATCCTCATCATCACTGTCATCAGGAATAAAACGAAATTGAGAGCTAGATCTGTCTGCTTTTTCTTTTGCAATTGATTCCCTAATAGATTTTTCAAAGGCAATTTGTGAATTTATTTTAGCAGACCTGCTCTTCACTAGCAATTCTTCCATGGATTTCTCATGTGAATTTTGAATGACGGGACATTGTGAGAGTGGAGATTTGTCAAAACCGGAAGGTTGACATTGATAATCATCATGAGGACTCCCACAATATACACAATAAAAGCGGGAGCATTTTGAAATCTTTGTTTTACTCAACTCCTCAGTTCTTTTCACGACTCCGGAAGCTCTAGATAAATGTCTTGTTGGGTTTCTTTGAGGAGTTTGAGTCATTTGGCCCTGTGGAGGTTGGTCGTGATATGGATAGTCGTAATTGTTACAAGGAAATGAATTCCCTGTTTGACAATCAGAGCTGAAATGGGGACCTCCACAGTTCTCACAAAAGTAAAACTGTTGAGTGGTGGTGAATTATATGGATATTGGTCATAACCAAAGTTCGAGCATCACCGGGCTGTTCATAGACAAAGCGTTTCGGATTGACACTCAAATCCTTGGTGAGAATCTCCACAAAATTCACAACAGTTATGTTGATTATATGAAGATAAGTCGGGCTGTGGTGGGTAATTGGAAAAGTTTGAAGGGTCGTTAAATGAGTTCGGATTAGGATCATAATCAAATGAATTCCTCGAACCACAAAACAAACAACTCCTGTTATGAATATCATTACCACACTGTACACACGTACACCGGCGACATGGTGAACCAAAAAGAGGCTCACCACAACCGACACAAGGAATAAATGATTCCATTTGAGAGTTATGAGAAGGAATCGGTTCATTCAAGGAATCAACAAAACCAACATGGTGATCCGAATGACTATTAAGTCTCGAAGAACATTTTGAAAAATCCGGAGGTGGGACAAGTGGTGTGCTCTGAGAGCTAGCAAGTTCCACCACTTCGTTATGGTTTCGGTTACGGTTCTTGAGAAAGCGTGAAGATTAGGCAAGTCATTCTTGCTAGTCACCGGTCTAAATTCTGCATGCTTGCTTTTAACCGTAAATTGTGAAAGTTTAGGATCAATTTTAGGCGGCTTAGGAGCAATTGAGGGTTAGATCTTTGGATAACCGTAGGTTGGACGTATTTAGCACCTCCATTATCGGAAGGAAGTACTGGTCCTTTGTCACCCGGTTTCTCGTTCCATTTCCCTACGCAGAATTAATGGATCATCACGAACAACACGAATTCTTGACATTTGTGAAGTATGAAGTTTTTCAACTTCATTCCAGAATTCGTCGTAGTCGAGAGATTCCATGAGAATAGAAGAAGTTAGAATCAAATGGATAGAGGGTAAAGGGATAAAGAATCAAAAAGGGTAAAAGGGTAAAGATGAATATTTTTGGATTTTTGAAAAACATGTTATAAAAACAAAGAATGAAAATATTTTTGGTAATCGATTAGTCAAACGAATTAACTTCACGATAATTTTGGTTTTATATGAAAATAAGGAAATATGGACAAAGATGGTAAATATACAATGGGTGTATATTCAACAATCACTGATTCTTCAAATTCGTAGAACGCAGCACACCTCCCCGGCAGCGGCGCCAAAATTTGATTCGTCTCAAACGGTCAAGTTTATTCACACAAGCTAACCACTTGTGAATGGTCAACCGCAATAAACTTCAAACAGCTCAGAAACAATACAATTTAGATCTGGAGAGTATAGTGTCTCCACAGGTCGTTAAGTCCCAACGAGGTGTGAACACTGTAGTACAACGAATCTGTGATCGGGTGATATTGATTGGGAAAGGGGTTTGTAGATTTGGATAATTATACCTAAAGAGAAAGTTTGTAAATTACAGGGGCTTAAATGCAAATTAAAGAAAATTAAAAAAAAGCTAAAATATATTAAATAAACGCTATCACTATTTTTACAATGATGTTTTTCTTGATTTATAAAACAAAATAACTTAAATAAACTATTTTAACTAAAACGTAAACTTAAATTATCTAAAAACATGACCTAAAATGAAAAGCGTCGTTATGTATAAAAATTACGCGAGTCGCAAGTAAAACGTAAATTTTTGAAATAAAAGTCCTACAAGTGTAAAACAATTTTCTTACTTACTATATGACAAAAGAAAATTTTAGAAAAAAAGAATTATATTTTTTTGACTTTTATATTTTTATTATGAATTAAATACTAATTTAAACTAATTAAATGATTAAAAATACTAAAACTATTCAGAAAAATCTGAAACTTTTTTGTAAAATACTTTATACTAATACAAAGCTAAAAAAAATATAAAAGATGCAACAACTTATTGTAATAAGCTGTAAATAAGCTAAATTAAACGTATAAGCTAAATTGGACTATAAGGGTTATATATTAAATTTTGCAAAGGATAACCAGTCAAAGACCCAAGGGCAGTTGGTATTGTGTGTGTGTGGTGAGCTGGGTGGCCAGTGTTCGAATCCCAGCAATGGCTTTTTGCAAACTATTTATTTTTTTTGATTTTTCTTTTACAAACTTATTAAGCACAGTAAGATAAGTAATTTTTATAACTACAACTTTTTACAAAATCACCAATAAGCTCAGATTTAGCTTATGTTTTCTTAACAGTTGAACAAGAAAATTGAATAAGCACAAGGATTAAGCTAAAATGCTATTAAGCTAGTGAATAAGCACAAGCTAAGCGAAAATAAGCTAAGTGATTGTTAATAAGCTAGTATAACAACTGAATAAGCAAGATTACTAAGAAATAAGCATTTAAACAACTTTTAAATAAGCACAAGTCTATCTGTTTGCACAGGGTACTATATGAAATGGAACAAACAAAAATCAATGAGCAGACCTAATAAATAAGCTAGAAATGTGAAATTAAGCCTGGATTAGAGACCACAGTTAGGTTGGCTTTCTAAAAAGACAAAATACACAAGATAAAGTTCATTAATAAGCTCTGTGAAAGATTGTGAAATAGGCTTATGAAAGCGTACAGGGCACTTTTGAGAAAAGGTATTCAAAAGAAGCTAAGTAATAAGCACTTTATAAGCTAATTAGATATAATCTAATATTTTTCTAATTAAGTTAAGCAGCTAAATTTTAATATCCTAGAAGATTATAAGCTAAAACTTAGTATTAAACTCACACTAAAATTCTTAAGTTAATTCAAAAACTGGTATTAAGAAATTTTGACTCTTAAAAGAAATGAACTAAGTTGACTATTATGAACTTTGAATCAATTCTATGGACTGATTAAGTTGTAATAAGCTATAATAAGATGATTTTAAGCTATATTATCAAGTTATCTACTACTGTGATGACATTCGTAATTCAAAATCTTAACGATGCGCAAATTAGGATTAGAGCTATTTTGACTTTTTGACAAATAAGGACTATGTTTTCTGGTTTATCTGAGCTATTTAGACATAAGGTAACATATAACAAGCAAAAACAATGACATTAACAACCTTAAACACAGTTTTAACAACAAATCCAAACACCACTTATTATAACTGTTTTGAAGCTTTTTATACTAAAACAAGTTTTTAAACTAAGAAATCTATTTATTATCTTTAATTAACTATAATAAAACAGGTTTGAACTGGAATTAAAAATATTTAAACACTTGAACTAAGAAATGCAAAATTTAAGGAAATGGCTTACAAATTGCTTTCCAGCCAAAGACTATGAACCAGTGATTAAAATCACTCCTAATAGCTTTCCACAAAGCTTCTAAACAAAAATCAATCCAAAGATTACCCCTTGACTTCCTTCTCCATATTTAATGATTTTTGATTTTATAACTATTTTATCCTATTTTTTTGTATTTTTGAGTTTTAAGTTTAAACTGGATTTTAAAGTTCCTAACAGCTTTGAGAAGCTATTAAGGAGCTTTTGAGAGCTTTAAGAGTTCTTAGCAACAACTAATAACATTATTCGAATATTTTGAGAATGTGGACATGAAAATTGCATATCTTGAAATCATATACAAGAACTGAAATTGAAAGCTGAAATTAAGTTTTAATACACTGAGATATGATTATAAGGCACTTGAAAGCTTTTAATTGTACTTGTAAAACTTAAAAACTTAAAACGACATAAGTAAAATAAAATTACACTACTTAGTTTTCCTCTTTGCTTCTCATCCTTTCTTTATAGCTTTTTGAGACTCTATGTCGACATCTGAACATTTCCCACCTTGTTTCAACCATTGGATCATACGAATTCATCATATTCGTCCATTTGGAGTTTTGGCGCCAAAAGTCATGAGCAGGTTTTATCAATTAATGCATTTTGGAAGATGTGGAGGTGGAGGGGGGTTGGTATACAAGTGGTGTAATGAGGTGGAAAGGTGAAAAAGGTGGAAAAACCACCTCTGGTTTTGGCTTGCAGTGGTGGGAGAGGAAGATGAACAGTAAAGGCGGGTTATATATTTAAAACGTGGTTTGGGCTAGATATTGGGCTTGGGTTGGCTGGGTATTGTGTTTTGGGTTTGGATATTTAACAAAAAGGGTCCGGTTTGGTTGTAGCTTATAAATACAAGGACCATAGTTGTAATTTGGTAAACTTGAGGACTGAACCTATAACATTTCCAAAGCTCATACAAGGGTTAAACTTGCCAAGTTTCATTTACCAAAGGACCATAAATGCTAATTTCCAATTTTTATACGTCCAAGGGTAATTTATGTCATTTTTGAAACTTGAGGGACCAAACATGTAATTTCTCCAAAGTTCACCATAAGGACCAATTATGCCACATTTGAATAGTACAAGGGTGTAGTTTAAATGATTTCCATTTTTAAACACCCAGGGACTGATTTTGACACTTTTGTAAAGTTGAGGGACCAAATTTGTAAATTATGATTTTTTAAACTTCAAAGGACAATTTCTTACAATTTGTGAATCCCAAGGACCTTTTATGACTTTTTATAAGTTTTGTAATGACCAGGGACTAGTTTGACAACTTTTGAAACTTGGGGGACTAAAACTGCCAATTATGCAAACTTGATACATTTTTCATCTGATTTTGGTATTTTTGCATTTAAAACACATAAAACACTTGTTTGTGATATTTTCATCATTTTGATGTATTTCTGAGTGTATTCAGATGTTTTTGCAGTTTAAATGGTACAAAAATGATGAGTATTTAGACACTCATCAATGGCGTTGACCGAATGGACTTGTGGGTGCGATGGGCATGGATATGCACTCTCCCTTGGTGAGCAAGAACATGGAGTCGATGAAATCGAATTCACTTTTTGGTTCTTGATAGTGTCACTTGGGATTTCTCCTAAATCCTGATCATTGAAGGCTTTTAAGAGGGTGTCGAGCTTGTTTGTCATCTCGCTTTGTCGTTGCTTGAAATTGGCTTCAAGCTTAGTCAATCGAGCTTCTTGAGATGACATGAATTTGGACACCATTCCCTCAAGACTAGTGAAGTTCCGGTGTTTGGAGGGTTGTTGTAGGAAGTATGGTTTGGATGGGACCTATTGGGTGGATTAGATGAGCTGTTTTGGGGCGGGTTTGAGTTTTGGCTCCACCTAAGGTTAGGGTGATTCCTCCACAAGGGGTTGTAGGAATTTCCTATGTTGTTTTGCTCGGGCTTGAAAGTGTACCACTTCTCTCCCGCTCCGTCGATGCGCATGGGGCGTAGTCATAAAAGCTTGTTCAGGGAGTTTTGTGCAATCACGAGTGTCGTGGGGACCACTACATAATTCACAAGGTAAAGTGATTTTGTTCACTTGGCATGAAGGCTTGGGAGCTTCGTAGGAGCTCATTAGGAATTTGACTTGATATTCAAGTTCGAGCATCCTACAATTTGAAGGTTGTGAGTCAATGGGAGGCAAGGAGATTGTCTTGACAGTTTTGGGCAACTCACAGGGGTCATTCCAACATTCATTATCATAGAGGGAAAGGTCCTCTATTGTACCCCACGACTCTTCCGTGGCAAGTTCACTAAGCTTGTCACCGGGCGCTTGGTCGATGGTTTGCCTAGTTGAGAGATTGACATGATCATAAAAAGTTTGGACTTGAAGCCAAAGATCAATGCCGTGATGAGGGACTTTATGGAGCTAGTCCTTGAATCGAGTCCACGCCTCGTAGAGAGTTTCACCTTGACATTGTTGAAACATCAAGATGTCATTCCTTAGTTTGGTAGTTCTCCCCAGTGGGAAAAATTGGGCGAGGAATCGAGTGGTGAGATCATCCCAACTTGAGATGGATCTGGCGGGAAGTCGCTCAAGCCAATTACTAGCTTGGTCCCGTAGAGAGAATTGGAAGCGCGTAGTCTCCCGTGTGATAGCATCAAGGTCAATGGAGTCATCAATTTTTAGGAAATCCTTGAGATGCTGATTAGGATCTTAGGAACAAAGTCCATGGAATGCACATCCGTTTTGCACCAATCGGATGGTGTCGGATCGCAGGGCCGTAGTTTGAGCTTGAAGTGGGAGCTCAATGGTGTTCCTATAGCCTTGATGGCTCGGTCTAGAGTATTCACCAAGATTACGGCCTCTTGGCGGGTCATGTGGTGGTTGGTTGAGTGGAAGTGGTTGATGTGGTGGTGGATTGTTGTTTGGTGGTGGATTGTCACCCATGGTGAAAAGTGACAAGGTTACGAACATAAAAACAAAGAAGGGGGATAAACTACAAGGAAGCTAATGAAAAAGAGAGAAAATATCACTTGATAGGAATCAAGAAAGTGGACCTAAACGAGATCAAAATCTAACTAGCTATTCTATTCCCCGGCAGCGGCGCCAAAAACTTGATAGCAGGGTTCGGGGTCGAGAAAACCTCCTTTTCTACGAGCAAGCTTTTCAACCCTCTAGGTAGTGAACCTAATCGTTGTAGTGTATTATGGGGTAAGCCTCGGGGATTGATTTCGTTCTCTAGGAGAATAGGAATGCTAGAAAGATATATATGACGAGAAGGTGGGGTTGAGGATGATTCTTTTTAGTCTTTTATTATGTTTTTTTAGAAAGCAAAAGCAAAATTTTAGGGTATATGATTGGGGGTGGTACTTCTACCGATTTCACTTCTTTAACTAATTAACTAATTTAACTAATTAACTATTGGATAGGTTATGCTAATTGAGGTGTGCTCGTATGATGATTAAAGATGTGTTCACTTAGATACTATTACTCCCTAGTTATCTTTTATTGGTCGGTTGAATTGTCAATTTCTTTATCTTAATTGGTGCGTTGTATTCCGGTTAGTCGTAGGGCGGTGCCTAATTCCCCAGTTCTATGAATTGTAACTCTCCTTTAGAATACCCGGGATCGGAAAGTGCAATAGCATCTCATCCGAATACACTACTATCCTAAAGCTACAATTCACGCAATAAACACAATGAATGGCCTAAGTGCAATCTTAAGCTTTTTTGCTATTTAGGACGTTCAAGCTCGCAACAATGAAAGAAGAAGCCAATTTTCCTTACTCTAGCGTCTACCAATTAAGACAAGAGACAACCTAAAAACAATCAATAACTAGGTTTCATAGATCTAAGCAAACACAAGAGTAATTTAGCTAGACATGTTAAACAAGCAAGCATACACACAATCAATTGAACATATGGTAGACATAATGATAAATTGGATAAACAAACTTATCTTGTGGTGTAAAATAGGGTATGTGACCCTAGAATACTGTCCAAGTCGGACTACAACTGAGTTAGGGTTTGCTCTCCAAAATTCTACCTCTTAAAATACAGAAAAATCGAATTCTATATATAGATTTACAATCGCGATGGCATCACCTTTTGCTAGTGACGCCGTCAGGTCGCCGTCATTAGGGTTTCGTTTGGGCCTAGTCATCGTTGGGACGGCGTCAGTTGAGATGTGTGACGCCGTCATCTGAATCTTGGATCTTGGGCATCTGGTGTAGATTTTGTGAGTGACACCTTCCAGAGTTTAGGCGTGACGCCGTCAGGCTTTAGGACCAGAAATTCCGTTGAGCCGTCACGTGCACTTTTGATCAAGTCTTAAATAGAGGGACGACGTCGCCCTTTGTTTGGGACGCCATCAAGTGTGTTGGAGTGCCTTTGATCTTGACTTTGCCATTTTCTTCATGTTTTCGCTCCTTTTCGTCCAAATATGCTTCATTCCAGCATTTTGCTTCCAAAAGACCTAAACTGTGAAAAGGAACGATTTTAAGCAGTAACGGATATAAAATGTGTCGATTTAGGGCTTAACTGACCCCCTAAAATGTATGTTTTAAATTCTTATCAAGTATGCATCTTGGACCTGGAACTTTTTTTGAAACAATCTTTTTAGAGCTAGAAGATGATTACTTTTTTAGCAGAAACAAATAATTGGTCATCATCACTACTTGTATCCTCAAGGCTAGTATGTTCTTCAGTGGTGGTATCATCATTGGTGCTTGAGAAATACCATGAACACACTTGGATGAGACCTTTAAGATCTAGGAGTTCCTCATTGCTGCTTGATGATACAAAGTCAATGCTTGTATTAGAGTTAATGCTTGTATTAGAGGAATCAATGATTATGATTTCTACAAACATAGACAAAAAGATGGGGAATGAAGTAACAAATATGTAATTAGAGTAACATAGCTAGTACTAAGGATCTAAAAGCTCAACATAGCTAGTATTAACATGGCTATATTACTAAGAGTTCTCAGATACTTAATGCTATGTCCAGGCCAATGTTTCTACTTCTACACCAAAGCATTCAAATTATTACACAATATGTATAAAAACCAAAGAATAAGTGATTCGACAAATGATTACACAATGTTTATAAAAGTTAAATAATATAAAAAACTAACCTTTCTTTACCATAGGGATTTAGAGAAAATGTGATTTTGTGATGTCGGAAAATGTGTTATGAGGTGAGGTGTAGCGATTGATTGAAATTGGGTTGAGTTAGTTTGGTTTAATTGGGGGGAATTGAGGTTAGTTGGGGTTTTTAAATTTTGGGTAATAGCAAAGTGGTTGTATATAACCTGACTAAAAAACGCGGCAAATAAAAACATAGCTAAAATTGTTACAAGAATCCTCCTTGTGGTTTCGCAACAAAAATGAACCGTTTTGAGCCTCACATGACGCTCATGTGACCAAGTTAACGGTCCAAAGTAAAGCCCATCCGGTCAAAAGATGGGTCAACGTAAAATGGACAACCACATGAACGATTGGTGTAAGTATTGAAAGTTAAGGCTGAAACATGCAACTATGACCTAACCATAAAACAATTTATGTATTTAACTCTTATTATTATTATTATTATTATTATTATTATTATTATTAGTGTTTGTATTATTATTAAAACTCACATTCCATTTTTTAAACTTAAACTTAAAGCTCTTCTTTTCATCTTCTCTAAACCAAAAATGGATACAAACTCTTATTTAACAGATAATCTTTATCTCACCCAATTCATCTACAAAGATGATTTTGTTAGGGTTTTGTGTGCGTTAAAAGATGAATAAATGGGGTTTAAGTTAAAAAAGATAGGATGTGGGATTTAACAACAACGATGACGATAATAATAATAACAATAATAATAATAATAATAATAATAATAATAATAATAATAATAATAATAATAACAATAATGTTTTGGTGAACTCGAGAAGGATGCGGTGATCCTACTGAAGCGGATCCGAAAGTTCTCTGTCACCCAAGATATTGGGGCGCGTGCTGCTAACCATATTTTTAGTAGGGTTTGTTTTGCTATAGCTAGAGGAGTGGGAGCCCAATTAGTATCTCGGCTTCTCACTAATTTCTTGTAACCCTTTTGATTTTCTAATGAAGTGATGTTTTATATAAAAAATAAATAAATAAATAAATAAATAAATAATAATAATAACTCCTGGGCCAATCTTCTAGCTTACAAACTAAGCTCCTCCGACATTCTGGTATTGTAACTCCTGGGCCTTCCTTTGATAATGCCTTGTGTGCTTTTAATGCGAAAATGGAGATTGACCTTTTGAGTAATCCAAGTAAGATCGCTGCCCCCAAACTCATAAAGAAAATGGCAGATATATATTTCACACGTGTTACTGAAACGATTGAATCCACTTTTTCCTTATCTACTTGACAGATGGCGCTATGGAGATCACAAATGGAGGGCTACACTTCGGATTGGCTTAGGGTGGTTCCGATATCTGGGTTGGGGCAGACTATGAATGCTAGGACCTACAGGTGTGTGTTATGCTATCGGCTAGGTGTTCCGCTATTCTCTGTTCAAATGCCGTGCTCAGCTTGTTCTAGGGTCTTTACGGGGGATATTTTTAGGGACCATGCTGTATCGTGTGCTGGTATTATTGGTATCAAACATCGGCATAACGTGGTGCGCGATACTCTTGTTGACATCTGTTCACGTTCGGGGATTTCAGCTCGTAAAGAAGTTGATATAGGGTTTAATGGAGAAAGGGACAACCCCTTACGTCCAGCTGATATGTTGCTCTACTCGTGGGACGGAGGTCTTGATGTATGTGTCCATCTGACAGGGTCATCGCCCTTGACGCAAATTGGTATGGTTGATTTTGTGCCAGGTCGTGCAGTGATTGAGGCCGCACAACGTAAACGCGTCAAATATGAGGCTAAGTGTGCGAATATTGGATATGGGTTTCTCCCTGTTAGGAATTAGAAAATTCAGTCGTTAAAGAGTCGGTCACCTCAAGTATATGTATTCGATAGAAAGCTCGTAGTCGTAGTCATGTTATGTTAGAAAGTAGTTTGTTAAGTAACACCGTGGAGGACGGACGGGTCTTTACCCACTGTATGCACGATCCACGGCCCGTAGGTGGCGTTTATTTGTAAGACACTATAAATACCCTCTACCTCCCAAGGTAGAGGGTTGGAGCTTCAATACCATTTTTTCTTTGTTTCACATAGTTCCCAACTCTCTTCCCTTTCTCTCTCTAGAACTTTCTCTCTTTAAACTACTTGTACGCCTCATATGATTATGGTTTAGTGTGATTGTGAAATCCAATATCTTTCAATTGGTATCAAGAGCCAAGGTTTGATCACTCATCTTTCATGCTCTTTGTTTTGGTGGATTTCATAAGGTTTTTAGGGTTTTAAGTGTTTAGGAGAGTTTGAATCATTTGGACAAATTCTAGTGTTAAAGTTTGAATTTTGCTTGTACTTTTGTGTTTAGGATCATCATATGTGTTTATGTTTTGAATTGGAAGGCTTAAATCATTGTGGTTTGGTTGTTTTTGATTGATAAAGTGGTTATTTGTGAAAGTGGTACTAAGCGAGTTGAGTCTCGGACTTTTGTTTCTTCAAAGCGAGTTGCTTTGTTATTGGAAGCGAGTTGGTATATGCGACTTGGCTATTTAGCGAGTTGACTCTTTATGCGACTTGGGTTCTAAGCGAGTTGTTTATTTAAGCGACTTGAGTACTAAAGCGACTTGGTTATTAAGCGAGTTGTACGGCTAGCGAGTTAGTTTAAGCGACTTGGTGGTTAAGCGAGTTGTCTCTGTTTGCGACTTGGCTATTAAGCGAGTTGTCTCTATATGCGACTTGGCTATTAAGCGAGTTGGTTCTTTAAGCGACTTGTTTCTTTAAGCGAGTTGGTTGTCTAGCGAGTTGATAACTAAGCGAGTTAACTGTTTTGCTACTTGTCTATTGAGACTTGCTACTTCTTCGTGCTACATTTTTACGGTTGTTCTTTTGGTTTAGTAAAATTCCGTGAAAGAATCAATTTCCCGGTTTAATCAAGGAATAGTAAAATCCCGTAGAACTTGTAATCATGTCAAACATCGTACCTACTATCGTTTCTTCTGTAGGTGAGGACGTTCAAGTAGCTGGATTAGATACTCGTCCACCTATGCTTGACAGAACTGATTATGACTCATGGGCTCAACGAATCAGATTGTCCTGTCTTGGAAAGGAAAATGGGGTCAACATTCTCAAATCAATTGATGAAGGACCTTATCAGATTGAGACTACAAGAGACATAATTGACACGACTGCTGATGGAACAATGATCTTTGGACTGGGCGGACCAAAAGCGTATGATGAGCTCAGTGATACGGAGAAAATGAGATTCGATCTTGATATCGGGCTTCTAACATTATACTTCAGGGTCTTCCAAAAGATATCTACAAGCTTATCAATCACAACACTGAAGCCAAGGCAGTTTGGGATAATGTCAAGATGTTTCTCTCAGGTTCTGAATTAACCAAGGAAGACAGAGAATCACAACTGTATGATAAGTTTGAGCACTTCAAGATGAAACCAAATGAGAGTGTCTATGAGTACTACGTGAGATTCCATAATCTTGTGAATGATATGTGGAACATCAAAATGACCATGTCAAATATTCAATTGAATTCAAAGTTTGTAAACAACATGAATCCCGAGTGGCACAAATTTGTCACCTCTGTGAAGCTAACCAAAGGATTGAAGAACACAAACTATGAGCAACTGTATGACTTCCTTCACCAGAATGAGAGACATGCTATGTTTGAGAAACAGTTCAAAACCAACCAGGGAGACACAAGCTCACCAAATGACTCTACAGCTTTCTATACCAATGTGGGTATCACAACCAAAGCTTCTCAAGTCATACCCATGGGTAATGGTAATTACAAGCTCATCCCTGATCCAGCATATAAGCCTCCCGACTCAAACACACTCATGGAAAAATTCATCAATCAACTGTCTCTCATGGTTAGTCAAAACCTGAACTCTCTCCCACACACCAACAATAACCTCAAAACAGCCTCCAATCCACACAATCAAGCTACAGTCAGAGATGGGAAGGTTGTGGTACAACCAGTTCAAGAAAGGCAGTATGAATAGGGAAGAGGTGGAGTTGGTAGAGGATATGTAGCAAATCAGAATCGTGGAAGGAATCCAAATCAAGGACAAGTAAAGCCAGTCAAATGCTACAACTGTGGTGGTGAGGGACACATTGCTAGGAACTGCACATCTCCAAAATGTCCACAGAATGCAGAATACTTCAGAGACAAAATGTTGGTCGTACAAGCTCAGGATAATGGTGCAGCGTTGGATGAAGAGGAGTTGTTGTTTCTTTCTGAGGGCAATGCCAAGACATATGATGCAGATGTGGATGAGCAGCCGATTCAGGAGATAGGTCACAATCATCAGAATGCCTTTCAAGTCGTTGACTGTGATGCATACGACTCTGACGTCGATGATGAACCAACTGCACAAGCAATTTTCATGGCTAGCATTTCTCCAATGATCTCCCCAAAGGTCCGCTCACCACAACAAGCTAGTCCATCCAAAGAATCAATCATCTCAGAGGTATTAAAACTATATGATGAGGTTGATGAGCAAAAGATGTATAATAAAGTACAATCTATTGAAACTTATGAATCATATATTGATGATGAGGATAATAGCAATATTGTCCCATATGATCAATATGTGAAGCAAAGTGAAAGTGAGGTTGTGCCAAGTAATGCATCTTCTGCAGTAAATGATGATTGTATTTTTGATGAATACACTGCATGTGCCCCTGATGATTCTGTTATCTCTGAACTGAATGCCTATAAAGAACAAGTTGCAATTTATGAACAACGTGCTAAGTTTGAGTTAACTACCCGTGAGCAGGGAATGGATGACCAAATGCGTACAATTATTAGAAAAAGTAATTTTAGAGAAGAAGTATTAAAACAAGAGTTAAACTCCTTACAAGAAAAGCTTTCTAAAGCTGCTAAGCAAAAACAAGAACTTCAAGAAAATGTGAAAATGCTTAAGCAAGAATTCAATGCTAAGGAATCAAAACTTTTGAATGATTTTTCCAATCTAAAAACTTTGAAAAACAAGCTTGAAAATAAGTTGTACATATAAGGGAATACCATTCATTTGCTCACTTGATCACTAAGCATAGAGTCTTAAGCGATAAGCATAACATTCCCCTTGTTGAGGAACCAAACCCAGAGGTCATTAAAAAGGCTAGAACTGCTCATAATGTAATTTATGATGGCAATGAGATTCTTAAACCTAGACAGAAACCTAGTTGCGTTGAGTGCACTGAGGAAGATAGAAAATTAGATAATGCATCTAGGGAGAAAATGAATAAGAAGCTTGAAGATCCTGAATGTAAAGAGAATAACATAACGATCAAACCCCATGATTACAAAAAGGAAAATTAGATTTCCTTGAACAATTTTAAGCCTCAAACGTTGTTAACACCCGAACAAGTGTTCTGAAAAAAGGATTTGGATAAGCAAAAAGCAGAGAATCTTGTTGTAACAAACCCTCCCCTTTGGAAAATGCCTTCAGCGACTGTGTATCCTCCGAATACACCAATGCATTTAGTACCTAGAACTATTGCCACTAAAAGCAAGACCTTAATCAATCAATATGTTAATTTTCAATTGTTTGTTGATTTTGAGAAAACTTGTAAGAAAAGGATCACACCACTGGGATAACTGAAGGGGAAAGAGGTTTTGAGCAAACTAAAGAATGTTATTTAACTGAGGTCATGCCTTTCTTTAAAAAACTAAAAGATCAATTTGAGAGTCTTAAAAAGGGGATGGATTCAGATATTAAAGAAATGGAAAAGGAATTTGATGCAATGATAGTTGAGGTTAGTGACTATGAGCGAGAATTAAAATATAATGAGATTGAGA
This sequence comes from Chrysanthemum makinoi, assembly GCA_910596185.1. Lineage (NCBI taxonomy): Eukaryota > Viridiplantae > Streptophyta > Magnoliopsida > Asterales > Asteraceae > Chrysanthemum > Chrysanthemum makinoi. The sequence continues at coordinate 30,656,009 of OU343217.1, forward strand.
GGAAGAACTTGCATACGTTGAATGAGAATCTTATTTCTGAATGTATTACTCAAGATGTGTTTTACACTGCTATGAATTGTTCCATTAATGCCTCTCAATTTCATGAATTATCTGTTGCTCTGAAAGTCTCCCATGATCGTGTCATTGAGCTTGAAAAACTAACTCTAAACTGCATGATAAAGTTGAACAGGATGATCATGATAACTTGGTGAAACAGTTTTCTAAATTGGAAGTTGAGCATCTTACTTTGCAATTAAAATATCAACATCTGAAAGAAAATGTTAAAACCTCAAATATCAAGACATCCTTGGATGCTTCTGAATTTGATGCATTTTTTGAAATTAGCAAACGTGATGAACAGATTCGAGCTCATTGTAACACGATCAGAAAGATGAAAGCCTAAATCTCTCAATTAAAGGGTGAAAAGAACAATGCGACTGGCTCCCAAATGCCTCCTCCATTAGATTCTCAGTATTCTCAAACTTTTCATCTTCAAAACTTGGTTAATGCTTTACAAAAGGAAAACGAGAGTTTTCTAGAAGAAAATGAAAAAGTTAAACGACACTTTAAAGAGTTATATGATTCAATGAAAGTCACTCGTGACAAAAACAATGAAAAAATAACGTCTTTACAAAAAGAAATTGAGAATCTTAGGAGCCAGGAAAAAGGAAAACTGCCACTTGTTTTTAATGAGAATGTTGCATCTAAGTCATCCTCAGACTGCAAATATACTGTGACTGTTAAATATATTCCTCCTCATCTTAGGAATTATGAACTTGTGTTTCATAACTATTGTGCTCACCTTAAGGATAGTCTAGAATGTCTCCGTGAGATTGTGGAAGAGGATTTCATAAATAAGCCTTTGGATAGAGAAATTAGGTTTGCTTGCATTCAGGCCAAACGATCTCAAGAGATGCTAGAATGTTTAATTACAACATGTCCTAAATCCTTAGGTGCGAAAGGAAAAGCTGTGATGCCTTGTTCTATGCCTAGTGCCAAACATTCAAATCATTCTATGCCCAACTTTAAGAAAGTGAACACTAATGTGCCTTCAAGTAGTTCAGATCCCTGCACATCTAGTTCAGGAATGCAAAAAGTAGATCAACCAACTAATGTTCCCATAATTCTCTCTACAGGAGTAATCAGTAACATTAAAGCAAGCAGGTCAAAGCCTCCAGGCAATACCAAGCAAGATAGGACCTCGCAAGCTAAGAATGTGCATTGGAAGAGAGTAGAAGATCACCCTAGGAATATTAAGTCTGAGTTGAATAAAACGAATCGTGTTGATTCTAGTATTAGCTATAAGCGTACTATAATTAGTTCGAATTCTGCTACTATTCGCAAACCATGTAATGATGACTGCTTGTTTTCTGTTACTAATCATGAATGTGGTGTGAATGTTATGTCTAATGCTGTCAAATGCCCTGATAAAACTGTTAATGTTAAAACTCAAGCTAAGAAGGCTAAAAAGCAAAGGCGGAAGAAAGTTAAAAAACAGTGGAAACCCACAGGAAGGAAATTTAGTAATATAGGTTATCAATGGATACCTACTGGCTGTAAGATTAATGAGCTTTGCCCTAAAGTTGCTAAATCAATGCCCACTAGAAAATGAATGCCTACTGGTAGAACTATTCCCTTAAGAAGTGAACATACTTTGAATAGGTCAAATACGGACACTAGCACTACATCTATTTCTAATGTGTCCATTGTTTCTACCTCGATGTGGGTGTTCCAATCACTGTTACTAACCAAGTGGAACCCATTCTTGCATGGGGATCCCAATTATTCAGTTATCCATTCTTGTCGTGTTCAACTGCGGATCGTTCAAATCGTTATGTGGTACCTGGACTCAGGCTGTTCCAAGCATATGACTGGAGACCGATCACGGCTCATGAACTTCGTGAGCAAATTCATCGGGACTGTTAGATTCGGCAAAGCTCATTGATGGTAAAGAACTTTTAAGAGGAACTCGTGGTTCTAATCTATACACCATCTCTATCGAAGATATGATGAAGTCTTCTCCAATTTGCTTGTTGTCAAAGGCTTCGAAAACAAAGTCATGGTTATGGCATCGTCGTCTCAATCACTTGAACTTCGGCACCATCAATGATCTCTCCAGAAAGGACTTAGTTGTAGGTTTACCTAGACTAAAGTATGAAAAAGATCATCTTTGTTCAGCATGCCAATTGGGAAAAAGCACGAAGTATGCCCACAAACCCAAACCTACAAACTCCGTTACAGAAGTTCTTCATACAATTCACATGGACTTGTGTGGACCCATGAGAGTCTGAGAATATCTTTGGGAAGAAATATGTGTTAGTTGTGGTTGATGATTACTCTCGATTCACCCGGGTTAAGTTCCTAAGGACAAAGGATGAAACTCCAGATATCATCATCAAACTTATCAAACAGCTGCAGGTTCGACTTAGCAAAACTGTCAGAATCATCCGAACAGACGATGGAACTGAGTTTGTTAATAAACAACTTAGTGAGTTTTATAAAGGATTGATTTTAAAATGGTTTTCAATTGGTTCCAATGGCAGATGAACAATACCAAATAGACCGACTAACTTTACTTTATGTATGGTGATATAAGGATGATAATGTTAGGTATTTGTTCCCATGATCCGCCAGAACCGGAGGGATCTACCCAGGGACAATCCACTAGATAGTGTAGAAGTCCTTAGGTATGATGAAAAAAGGAGAAATGTGAGATATGGGAAGAGTGCGGACTGAGACACAGCTAGTACTGGAATAAACCCAACAAGGTCCTAGTTATGAAGTCTTGGTAAGCACTGAAGGGGTTGAAGAATGAAAAAGAATTGAATGTGAAAAGGGTGAAAATAAATAGCCCTCCGATAATTCAACTTTAGGGCAGATACCGGGTTCAATTCATATACTACTGGTAGTTACTAAGGTAACACTGGTATTGAAGACAAGACGTCATGGACCCAGTGACGCACTGCACTACAACTTCCCAAACCACTCAAGTTCCTCTTAAAAGGACTTGTTTCATTCTCACGGGGAACCGACATTATCTATCGACTTTCTCTTAGAGATTGTTGATATTGAAGAAGGAGACCCTCTCCCTAGTCTCCGGCATAGGAACCAAATATGCACAATTGAGTCTAGAGTCACGAGATCATCTATAAATCTCATTAGGACACTCTCAATGAAGACTCACGCATTATCCTTGTGGTATTGCCAGAACATCTGAGTGATATGCCAACATATTCACAATGAAGATGGAAAGCCTTCTGGAGCCAACATCAAACAAGCTCCTGGTGGGTGGCATGTGAGATCTATCCAATAGATCAACCATGTGACAACTGAACAGAAACAATGGGGCGATTCAATCTTTTGAATCAATCCTGGTTCAGGTTATGGATTGACGGATACTTTTGAAAAACCGGTCGTTATGCTTAAAAACTCTTTTCTTTAGCACATCGAGTGTGTACTCATATTTCAAAATAAAAGGTGTTTATGATTGATAATTGATTTTCATTAAAACCTTCGTTGTATTGCAAAAACAATTTCTATTGAGCAGTGCACGATTGTTTTTCAAATCTCTTTTCATCAATCAGTGAATCTCAATTCGCTGGTTCACTCACTCCGTGTTGTCTTCTTTGAGACGTTCCTGTTTGAGAACAGCTAGAGCAGCTGCGAAACCCTGTCAAGGAAATTCTTCAGAATTTTACCTGATCATAGGCAGTACTTGTACTGCTCAACGGGGAACCGTGGGCCGTGTACCTCAATTCAACGAAAGTGATCAAAGACACTTTCGTGCATTTTATTGCTAACTGTTGTATGCAAGTATGCCCAACGTTTGTAGCTGATCAGAATGAAGCGGTCAATCCATAGCCGCATGCTCACACTACACATTCATCTCAAAAGAAATCATGATAAGTGCTTCAACGACTCTGATACTTTCACTCCATGCTTCTGCTATGCTGTTGCAAATATCATGATCCAAAATGTGAGCATGTCGGTCCAAAAGTCACAACATCACATAATACCAACACCACAAAGGAAGAGTCAGAGATTGATGTTTGCTGATGATCTCAATGCTGGCTCAAAACTCATCATCACGTGGATCAGTTAATGACCTCCACTTGAAATTATCCAAACATGCGGAACATGAAGAATCAAAGACTACGAGCTTCTGAGCAAAGAACTTAATCAAGAATCCTAGAACAATCTAATGTTAGGAATTAGAAAATTCAGTTGTTAAAGAGTCGGTCACCTCAAGTATATGTATTCGATAGAAAGCTCGTAGTCGTAGTCATGTTATGTTAGAAAGTAGTTTGTTAAGTAACACCGTGGAGGACGGACGGGTCTTTACCCACTGTATGCCTGATCTACAGCCCGTAGGTGGCGTTTATTTGTAAGACACTATAAATACCCTCTACCTCCCAAGGTAGAGGGTTGGAGCTTCAATACAATTTTTTCTTTGTTTCACATAGTTCCCAACTCTCTTCCCTTTCTCTCTCTAGAACTTTCTCTCTCTAAACTACTTGTACGCCTCATATGATTATGGTTTAGTGTGATTGTGAAATCCAATATCTTTCACTCCCCTTCTCATTCTCTTCTTTTGGGGAACTTGAGAAGGATGCGGTAACCTTACTGAAGCGAATCCAAAAGTTCTCTGTGACTCAAGACATTGGAACACGTGCTGCTATTCATATATTTAGTAGGATTATCTTTGCTATAGCTAGAGGAGTGGGGGCTCAGATAGTATCTCGGCTCCCCACTAATTTCTTGTAAATCTATGAGTTTCTAATAAAGTGCTGATAATTATAATAATAAAAATAAATAAATAATAATAATAATAATAATAATAATACTAATAATATGAGTTTCTAATAAAGTGCTGATAATTATAATAATAAAAATAAATAAATAATAATAATAATAATAATAATAATAATAATAATAATAATAATAATATTAATAATAATAATAATAATAATAATAATAATAATAATAATAATAATAATAATAATAATAATAATAATAATAATCTCACTAGCGCTTCTGTCTCTAGATGATGAATACCTCGGCAAAGTGTTATTTTTGGTGCCATTAAGAAAGACGTTGTTTTCATGTACTCGCTTAGTCCACGACATGTAGCTATTCTCAATTGCATCCGTGCCCCACACGCACAAGATCTTCTTTTGACCATCCCTATTAACGGATTCGGGTAGAGGATAAACCATCATCAGTTCCGCTATATGTTGTGGTATAGGCTTGCAATACCTATATTCTCTGAGGGTAGCCTCTGCCCGAGTTGCAATGCACATCAGACGGAATAATGGAGAGATAATGCGGTCCACTGCTCTAGTGAAGTGATTGTGAACTTCAAGCATAATCTGATACATGATATTCTTATTGATATATTTTAAAAGTTGGGATCATGGTGCATAAGGAGGTTCCAAATGGGTTTCCTCTCAGAGGAAGGAAATGATCTACGACCTGCAAACCTTTTACTATTTAATTGGCTCCAATGTAAAGACGCATGTTTGGATGTGACCGGTATGTATCCCTTTGCTAGTATGGGACAAACTTCTGGGCCGCAGGGTAGCCTTGTAATGATGCGGAAAAGAAAAGGTGGAAGTATGCGTCCAAATGCGCAGACAATGGATACAAGTTCATCCCATTTGCTTTATCTACGTCCGGGGAATTTGATAAGGATGCTTTGGACACACTTTTGCGCATTAAGTCTTCTTATATCATTCACTCTAATAATGTTAAGAGTGGTGCATCTATCTTTCATAGAATGAGTTTTTGTATTTAGAAAGGAGTGAAAGTACAGCTTGTGTCTAGACATCCATCCAAGTTTTTGTAAATAATAATGAGAAAAAAAATAAATATAAAAAGTAATTATTAATAAAAAAAAATATTAATATAAAGTTTTAAAATAATAATAATAATAATAATAATAATAATAATAATAATAATAATAATAATAATAATAATAATAAACTTGGAGCACGTGCTGCTGCTCATATCTTTAGTAGGATTAGCTTTTCTATAGCTAAAGGAGTGGGAGCCCAGTTAGTATCTCGGCTTCCCGCTAACTTCTTGTAAATCCTATAAGTTTCTAATAAAATTTATTCTTATAAAATAATAATAATAATAATAATAATAATAATAATTAAATGTAAAATACATACAATAAATTTTAAAAATAAAATAATATAAATAATAATAATAAAAATGTTAAAAAAATATATATTAATAATAAAAGTAATAATAATAAAAATTCAAATTAGAAAAAATAATAATAAGATTAAACCTCAAAATACGTCCCTGTTACAAACAGAGAGACGGAAACCCTCATGTTAGAACCACATTTGTAGATAACGGAAAAAATGCATTGTTCGTCCATGGATGTATATTGTCTCATGTTTATTGACGGAAGGAAGTAGATGTCTTAACTTTTATAACAAAGATGTAAACTGTAAAATTTGGCAAACCACAGATTTATTTTGAAGTTTACTCCTAAAATTGAATGGGTTCTTGGGTTATATTCAAATATGTCACTAAACTTTTCAGAATAATGCACATAAGGTAATGAGCTTTTATTTTGTTCATTTGGGTTATTGAAGTTATAAATTAGCTTACCTTCCAGTATCATAAATGTGTTTATAAGTTCAGTGTGTTTACGTATATTTTTTTAAGTTCAGTGACCTCAAAATGTCATGTTTTTTAAGTTCAGTAACCTAAGTGAACAAAATAAACATCGTTATCTTTGTCGCATTTTTTCGTAAAATTGAATAACATATCTATACTACAGATAAAGTATCCTAAACTTTCTTCCTTGATTTTTTAAAGATTTCTATAAATAGATTTTAAGCAACTACAAATCATTAAACACTATGTACAATCAAATAATACATCACCATATATTTAAATTTGACTAGTCAGCATTTAATTAATGTAATTATTAAAACACACTTTAAATGAAAAATACAAGTAATTAAGTTTATTATATAAACCAATATAATACAAAATACATTCTCATTTATAAACTAAAGATAAAAAAAACCCATAACTTTCTACTAGGGGGTGTTTGGGATTGTGATTGTGTCATTATTTGATTATCACAATTCAAAAATGCAATTAATCCGTTTGTTGTCTTTGGCAAAAGACTTTTGATTATCAATATTATGCTTTTGTAAAATGCGGTTATGACATCTTATCCTATTTACTAAGATATCCCCACTAAAAAAGAGCAAATGAACAAATGTATAATCTAAAACACAGAAGAATCCTTACTCAAAGATGAAGAGGAAGAAAACATGAAAACTAATAGCTAAAGAGAGGCGCTGTATATATTGATATCGTTTTTCTTTTTTTTATGGTCAAATTGGCTCCATCATCCTAGGCTTCTTCAATATTATATATCATATGTTCGTTTATACAAAATAACAAGTAATTTGAACCCGCCGCGACGGGGTGTTTTGATACATTATTTTGTGAACTAATGCCCCACCTCATATGATTGTAGGTAAAAAATTATACGAAACAAAACCATATATAACTGAGCTTCAAATCAAGAATATATTTGCATACATTTTGGTCATTGTTACTTTAAGACATCTGATGGCAGCCTACAATCTAACCGGCCATGGACCTAAACACCAAGTCTTTATTCCTATTTGTATCGTTCTTAAGGAAGCTGCCTTTGTTCGTTTGAGCAACTATAACTTCTCGACCGCATCATTTGTTCCATGAGAAAGCCTACCAATCACAAAGAACATGTGAACACAAAATATTGTAGGACATTTTGTTCCCTAAATAATCTTATACGTCAAGTTAAAATACCTTTCGGGTCTCTTTTTAGTAAAGAGCCATTCGATACTGTACCGACATTTTCCAATCTATGTTCACCCCTGACTTGTTTGTAACGAATAAATAAATGTTGATGCAACATAGACAATCGGCAACCTCAGAACTAACCTGTGCGGGCAGATGTTGATGCAGAGCCTTTAACAGAGCGTTTTTGTGAAGGCAACACCTGTAGCATCAGTGTCTGATCCCCACCAGTTGTTACTGGAATATCAGTCTGCATGTCTGGTTTGCCTACACCAAGAGTAAGATAAAAAAAAAAACTTAATAGAAAGTGATGCTAGTGTAAAAGTGATTTCCAAACAGCTGGATCACATGATGGAACACCTGGCAGCAAACGAATCCTAATTTGTAATCCCATACCTATCCAAGTAACAACTTTGGTAACTAAAGTAAGCCTCCTTAAATTAGGTATACGAAACTGATAAAAGCATAAAGGAACATGACTAACGTTGTTGTGCGAACATTGATGAACTTGATGATCCATCATCTGCTGTTTGAGGCACAGCCTCGCGTGAAATCAGTACCTATAATGATAAAAGACATAAAATGATTAAGAAACTGATAACTGATTTAGCTTTAAAAACTGTGAATTCGAATGTCTTAATATTTGAACCAACCTTCATACATGTGATTAAACTTCCTTTTGAGATCCCCCTCCAATGCTCTAGTGAGTGGATGCAATTAGTAAATTGCATTCGTCACACCACTTTATGTGTGCGCCTGTCTGGAAGCTTTTCATCAACTTAACACAGACATATAGCCCATAACAGTCACCCATTCAACCCATGTGACCTATTTTGAGCACTAATGAAAAAATGTTCTTAAGCACCTGATAGTTACCCATTTTACCCATATGGACCTATACATCTAGAAACCCTCCTATATAGTCGTCTGAAGAAAAGAAACACATTCATCCAAACCAACACCAGAAATTGTATACTTAACGATGGCAATAAACAAATAATTTTTAATGTTGATATCTATAGTTGAATGATATGAAAAGCTAGAAAGAGGGAGTATTAAGAAAGAGTAAAAAGGTCATACCATCCCGATTGTCTGGAGCAGGTTCTATCTCCCACTCATTGTATTTTTCCTCTGCCATCTTCTGTGTATATAACATGTATGCTTTTGACATATCTAACCCATTAGAATTGAGAAGTTTTTCGATCTTTTGCTATAGTAACCATGACAACACATCTATGCACATTATTTGCGCCGTCGTGAAGGTGATGAATCACATGAGAACCGGTCACACCAACAACGCCAAGATGGACGGATCTTGCCTCGCTTTGAAAACTAAGAGACGATCCACATAGCTATTTAACAACCCAATCATGAACCACTGGTTCTCCAAAACCTGCAATTAAAAAAAGATCAAAAGCAACAGAAGCACCCCCAACCGCTGCACAAACTACGTCTGGTGGCATCTTGTCTCTCAGAGGTGTGACACAAATTTAAGTTTTGAGTAACGTTTGGTAATTCAGTATCACGCGAAAGATGTTTAATGTTATCTGAATGGTTATTCTTATACAACAATACAATCACCAATGTCACGAAAAATAGCAGTGAATGCAGCAACCTTATGATTAATTTATACGTACCTCTTTAGTTAGTCCTCGTATGAGTTCATTCTCTAACATGGTTCTGAAACCAATAAGATCCCACGCGAAATAAATCTAAATGAATCACGCAAACAGAAGATTTCATAAGCGTGTAAACGAAGGTTCAAATGCTAAATATGGCTTTAAGAATCTACAAAGATGTACAAACATTGAAGCTTTATTAAAATTTTGGTGGTTGCTAATGCTCATTAAAAATGTTTTTGCCTCTGCGTTTCTTTAGTTTTTCCAATTATCATATTTGATCAAATTGTTTCTGGTTCATTCTCGTGACCAAGTAATATGACAATATGATAATTGGAAAAGCTTTCAAAGTAATATGGCAATCTGATCAAATATGCTAATGCTAATGCTTCATCCCCTATAAACCCTTATGCCCTCTCCAAATCACAAAGGCCAAAAAGGTGATTTTGCTTTATCTCGGCAATAATTCATATATAATCAAATTATTCGTTATACAAAAATCTAGAGCCACTATGTTGAAGCAAAAGTACTGTGTAAAGGGACATAGATTAAAGATCATCAATTACATATGTGCGCACCTTTTGCAATCGGAGCGTTTTTCCAAAAACTTGATCGTTGTATTCCTGTCTGGGATAACAAATTGGCAACCATAAATTTTAAAGTAAGCAAAACATCACTACTCAACTCCCTTAGTCATATTATTAATAGAATTTATCATCCTTTTTAATAGAAACAGTAATATACGAAAATGATAATTAAAATCATACCATTCGAATTAACAAACGTCCCATTGAAAGTAAACAACAACTTATCTCATAAAAACCCATTGAAAGATATAAGATTAGCAACAATAAACATTTAGCAAAAAGTATATGAAGTTAATTATCTTCATCCTCAGTCGAATACTACATCATTACAAAGATATAAGATTAGCAACAATAAACATTTAGCAAAAAGGTAAACAACAACTTATCTCATAAAAACCCATTGAAAGTAATCCTTAACCAACTATTAAAAGGTTTGCGAAAATCTTGAAATTTTTAAACAAATAAGTAATCAAAATGTATACAAATTGATTACTATTATAGTTGTAGGATGTTGTTGTAGACGCACGCCAGCCGTCGATTCTGAAATGAAACGTTTCACCAAAATCCTAAAATTAGTGCTAAAAATATTATCAAGAACCCACTTTGTTTTTGGTGAAGGATAAGAAAAAAAAGCGGTGATGGATTCGTGTCATAAGAAAAAGACGGTGGTAGATTCGTGTGGAAGGCTTGCCACGTATATGATAACAGATTTTTTTTTATAACAAACCAAAGCCCTTAATAACACAATGACAGCATATTGGGCTTAATAATACCAGGCCAATGATGAATAAAAAAACATAGTTTGTAGAAAAATAAACCCATGTATGTTACATTCGATTAGTTCAACAATATGACAACATCTTTTTTAGTCATTTTACATTAAGCATTTATATAATCCCATTTGCGAGACACTCAAAAAACTAATTATTTGATTATTTCGTAACCATAGTGCATAATCTCATTGTATTTTACTTGAATTAACTTATTAGTAACAAGTGATGTGACTCAAACAATGTATTAAAAACCAACTCCTTCATATTTTTTAATAGGAAAATTTCATATATACTCAAAAGAAACATCATAATGATGTTTCTTATGAGTATACATAAATTTGCCGTTTTTTATCGTTACATCACGCGAGTACCCCGATATTTGTATATTAACCCAAATTGAATAGAAAGAAATGTCGCCGTTTAAGGAATTTAATCATGGCTTGATGACCTCTATAGTCCATTCTCCCAAATACCCTCCCCCTCAATAACTACAATTTATTGAATAAAAACAATTAATTATAAAATAACCAATAATACCTTGCCACGTAGTCTATGTGTAAGTGGTGAAGTCCGAAGGTCATAGCAAAATTGATTATCATCCATTAGATTAGCCCATTGATCAAGCGGCTGTCATAACATGGCATAATGAACCCATTGCTAAATACATTTATAAGCTATTCTTAACTATGTTATCACGCCATAAAAACACCAAAGAGCAACCACATTGCTTTAATAAACCTTTCTTTAACCATGGAAAATGGTAGCCACAGTGGTTATGATGGTAGCCACGTTAGTTCTGGTGGTGACGGTTTTTCTAATTATATAAATGATCAAAACCGTCATTCTTGGTATAAGCCCGTACCACCACCATTAACAGCCATTGATCGATTTTTATGGGGCCGAACTCAAAATGATCAAACTCAATCACAAAAACAAAAAAGTAATGAGCCATTTTTTTCTTTAAATGGGGTTCCTGAATTTTCTTGTTATAGTAATGGGATCAACAATGAAAGCAGGATATGTTTAGCACCATATTTACCAATGACTAAAAACTTTATGGTTGATGATGATGGAGATTTATTTATTAACAACATTGGGGAGTGTCTAAGTTTGGATGAACTTAGAAGTTACCCGAATTACCCCCAGAATGGAGAATCTAACCAAGTGATTAAACCCGAAAAGGTCTTTACAAATTCTGTGAAGAAAGTGAAAGGTGGTGCCATTTCTAAGGTTTTAATCAAGGGACAATGGACAGAAGAAGAAGATAGGTAAATTTCAACATTTTTTTTCTTGAATGTTTTCTTATTTGGATCAATTGTTTTGTTTGTTAAGTTAATCTACTTTACATGTTCATGTATAAATAACACATAACAGTGACCAACTATTTTTATTTTTCGCGTTTAAAGCAAGTTGATTAGGCTGGTGAAACATTATGGAGAACAGAAATGGGCTTTGATAGCCGAGAAGATGGCTGGAAGAGCCGGGAAACAATGTCGTGAGCGGTGGCGCAACCATTTGCGACCTGATATCAAGGTTTTGTTTATGTCAATAAACTTTGTTCTTCATTTCATGCATGTCATATTTGTTTTAGTAAATTTTAATTACGATCTACATTGTGAATGCATTGATACTGAAATAGATATGACATCTAGTAAGCAGTAACTAAGATTTTGTGTCCATTTTGTGCAACTAGACGAGTACCCGCGCCTAGCGGCAGCGATGTCTAGTTTTCTGCAAAGTTCCGATGACCCATAAGTTTCTTTCAACAAACTGTATTTGGAGCATTAGAGAATCGTTTTCGAATAACTACAATTCTGATGCGTGGTTGCATAGCAGCATAAATATATAGTTTTTAAAAAAATTATGTGGAGTCGATCTAAGTGTGTGAGTATATTTTCTAATAGGATTGTTTTAAGTTATTAAGATTTTTTGTAATAATAGATTCAAGCATTACAAAAAGCAACGGTATTATGTAGTTGACAATATTATATTGTAGTTTAGAGGTATAGCCAACATGTGTGACCGCTTTTTCTTGTTTTGTCAGTAATTTAGGCAGTGATAACTATTTTTTTTACATGTGTAACGTTTATCATTTGGTGTGTGGCTTTTAAAATTGTAACTTTGCAAATTGGACATCACCATATAAGATTATTTTGTACTATCAATTTGTATAGATATTTATGCATTGTTCAAAGCTATTTGTTTGAGGTACAAATAATTATCGCTAAATATAACAATACTATATATTTTTTGTGATTTTAATAAACTTACATAACATTATTGATACACTGGACAAAGGGCTATACAATATATATTAACTTTTAAACGACGATTCATATATGCTAGTCCCTTAAATGGTGCAAGGGCAACATTTTTTAAAATAACATTATACAAACGACAAATTACATGTGTCAAAGCAAAATAAACCAAAAACTACAATTACTTGGTCTCTCATTTCAAAAAAATTGTCACGGGTTCCACAACTACTCATCATTTCTCATATAACTTTGTCAAATTTGAAACCCGATTTCACCCGGGTTGTTCAACTGGTTGAACCGTTCCGATAAAAAACAGGTCGATTTAAACCGAGTCAAACCGATAGGTTGGGTCGAAAAAATGTCAAATTAAACCGGGTCAACCCGCCGGGTTTGAAGCGTCCCGGGTCAACCCGGTATCGGTTTCAATTGGTTGTTTTTAATTTGGTAGATGTGCTTTTAATTGGGTATACAATGTGAATAAATTATTGTACTTTTAAGTAATGGGGTGTTTTAATAAGAGTATTAATTATATTATTTATTTCTCTCTCCATTGACCATGTTTTCAACATTCAACTTTCAACATTTTTCACTTTTTCCACTTTGACAATTTTTCCATTTTATATAGTATAGATTATATTTTGGTTAATTTATCCAAATTTGGATGTTGGTCTCGATGAATCAGGAATGTTATCTTGAATATATTGAAATTCTTTCTTTTTTCATATCTATTTTGCAAGTGCAATTAGTTTGTTCAAAATCAACCATAAGGCTTGCAGAATAAGTAAGAGACAGTGATAACTCTAATGTACTTTTCTTGAAACGTTTTTAGCAATCAAGTAATGTAACTGTCGTGACTTTATAATTAGGTGCTTGCTTTCATGTGATTTTTGACAAGTTTTGCCTAAATTGATCAAAATGTGTTACAAAAGGTGTTTGATAGGGACTTTCAATTGTTTGCTTTCAGAAAGATGAATGGAGTGAAGAAGAGGTGAAAATGCTAATTGAAGCTCATCAGAAAGTCGGAAACAAATGGGCTGTAATCGCGAAACTAATCCCGGGAAGAACTGAAAATTCGATAAAGAATCAATGGAATGCAACGAAAAGAAAGCAAAATTCAAGTAGAAAGAACAAGAAAAATGATACCAAAAATAAAAAGCCTCAATCTACTCTTTTACAAGATTATATTAGAAGCAAAACTAGTGATCAAAGTCTTGACTCCTCCTCTAGCACCACCACCATAACCACAGCAAATTCCACCGTTATCCCTGAGCTATCAAATTTAAGCAACAACGATTCGGACCCATCTCTAGAGATCACTCAGACAAACGATGACGAGTTGGATTTTATGCAAACATTCTTCCAAACTACAAACTCTAGTGAGACTTCTAGCCATGTTATAGAGCCGAAATCTCCAACTATCAGTTATCAATTAGGTTTTTCTTCATTTTCTTCAACTCTTAATGGCGAGAACTCAATTATGTACTTTAACAATTACCCTGAAGAAGATTCTTCGAAAGCCCACATAGCTCTTGATTCCAACCACTTTGAAGAAACCATTGCAATGCCTAGTTCAAAGGACCAGGGTTGTCATGGAGGTGGTTCTTCATCAAGTGCAAAGAAGATATGGATTTGTTAAGATTGATTCAAAGAATCTGAATTTTAGAAGGTTGGAGCTGTGTGCACGATGTTAAATTTTGACTATTTTGTTTTCTTTTTATTTGATGATGTGTCCTAAGTTACTACATTACTATGTTTCTTATATCATTGGGAGAGTAGACTGAATTTAGGGTGGTTATTTTTATCCTTTTCTAATAAGAGGGACTTTGTAATCCATATGAGAATTGGGACTGGATGTCTTATATGCATTTTTCATGGAATAATTAGGGCAAATGTTTTATTTGTTCTTAAGGTTATTTTTCTTTTTTATTGCAGGAGTATATCAGTCAGTATATGACATGCTAATTCTACATGGCCTTCATGTAAAATATATATGAGCTAGACATGCATGTTTAGATCTCATAAGCACAGAATATAACAAATTTATAACAATGTTTTTTGATGTTTAACAGGAACAAAGTGAACTAGCTAGCTAGTGATTGGTGCTAACACAACCTTTTTGGCTAATACAACCTTTTGCGGACCTAAGTTCTTCCATATACGGGTGTGAGAGCATCGGATGTCATGACTCAAGCCATGACCTTCTTTTCAGTGTCACGCAATGTCACATTAGCTTTTCTCATTTCATACCCTTTTTCATTTATACACCAAAAAACACCTTCCCTCATGGATCGATCCAAAACACCCTCTGAGACTCACTATTAATTTTCATTTGCATCTTTCAAACCAACTAATTATTTTTCTTTAAAACAAAAATTCAAATTACATTAAAAACCTACAAAAATAAAATTACAAAATAATAAAAATACATAAAATTATCCACTAATTTTGTTGGTGTTGCCAAAGATGATCTTTAAGATTTCTTTGAAAAGTTTCGTGTTTTGTTTATTATGTAATTTTTTGTCGTTTCTTCATTGTATAGTGTATCTGTCGATCCAAGTATATTGTATATTTGGTTGAGGAATAATATACAATTCGTTGAATTAACTTATCACAAACTTTTGATCTTTCAAAATCATGTTATGCAATATGATGCAATTGTCCATGATTCCTCATAGCTTGTTGATTGTGTAAGCACGCACCGGTTGTTGTATTGCCAACGTCCCTGGAGGCCACCAAAAGCGCGTTCAACATCCTTTCTTCCACTTTCATGTCGTCTTTTTGTTACAAACCGAAAGCCATTGGGGTATTATTATTATTATTTTTATTATTATAAAATACCCTTATATTAGTTTGACTATAATATTTATGTGTTTGAAGACTATACATAATTTGTTAGTCAACGAGTTTTAAGTTGAAAGTTATAGTTTATGCATGTTTGGTGTAGAAAGTTATTTTCTTAGAATGTCAATTTTAACTATCTCACAATAAATCTATCTCACATGTCTTAAGAAAGACTTTTGAACCCATAACCATTTGATTAGGGAGCTTCTCACATAAATGGTGTACCATTGAGATACAAGCCTTTTGTTTTGGTGTAGAAAGTTATAAGTGACCAATGTCGTAAGAATGGGACTTGAAGGACTAAAGGTGCCATGTTAGAAGAGTTATATCAGATTTTTATTAAGTCAACTCTTCTCATAACTTCCTAGGTTTTCCAAATGTATGTAAAAGAGTGTGTAATGAAGTGAAAAAGAGAGGTTAGAACAAGATTTTCCAAGTGATCAATTGATTCGTGAATGAGTGTTTACTATCAATAATTAAGAGCCTAACTACAATCCTCACAAGGTAAGAATGCCTAATTTAAAATAATCTTGCAATTATAAAGTTAGAGTTCATGCATTTGAAATCGGGGGTTTTGGGTAAGAAGTTTTTTTTAGGGAAATTGATAAAGTAATGTTGTTAGAGGATTAGGTTCCTTTAATGGTTTATGTTTAGTTGATTATTTTGGGGTTTGGGATAAAAAAACATGTTTAAGTTAAACTGATGATGAAATATAGTAAGATGATGATAACATCATCATCGTTATTGTTAATTTTAATGGGGCAATGAAAAGAGGTTAAGAATGTATAAGTGTTATTGAATTTAAAGGGATGTTTGGATACAAGTTTTGATGTATAAACGACTCCTTGTTAGGAATGGATGGAGGAATGTTAATGAAGGATAATGCTTAGTTGACTAGTTATGGATGGAGGTAAGTACTTGGTACTAATTTGAATTGGCATGATTTTCCATGATTCAATCTCATAATAATCTTTAATGAAGAATGTTATTATTATTGTTATTGTTATGAGCTAGTTACATGAGCTAATGATTGAAGTGGAAAGTTATGTGTGCGAAATATGTTATGATGAAAGGTAAATTTAGTTAAGTGACTTCTAATGATGAGGACTTACTGACCATTAGGTTATGTGGATGATTTGTCTCGTGTTAATATAGAAATGTATGTGATCGTACAAATAACTGCACCTTTTGTATCTGAGCTTGCAGATGACGCAAGCTAACTACTTCTATACGTTACTTGGTGTATGCAATAAGACAAGAAACACGCTTGGGTTAGACAGAGCGAAGGGGTAGACCTTGCGAACCGACTCTGACGTTAGAGTAAGTCATCTATGGATTTAGGGGTATGATTTTAGAGAAAGAAAGTAGAAAGGTGGTAAATGACATACCTAAAATAGATGAAAGAGTCGGCTATTTATAGGCAAGCCTTATAAAAGATCTAGGTCTGCCACATGTCTCAGTTGGATTGGCTAAAAGGGAGCATATTCTATGTGGCAAATGGGAAGGCTCCGAGAATAGGCTCTGTGATCGTGCTCACGTGCGGCTGTCTGCCATCATATATGTAATGCATAACTTTCACGCAGGTAGGGTCCTCGAGATATTCTATTTTTATTCTTGTGTCGTAGTGTTCGTGCTCTCCGTAACTTGGACTCTTGTATATTGGCGGGTTCTCTTGCGTAGCCCAATGGGCTTTACGCCAATGAGTACATTTAGAGTGCCAACTGTACATCATCGGAGGCTAGGCTCTGAGACGTAAGATGCGGTACACCATCAAGCCCCCCTCCCAATATGATGTGTTACTCTTAAAATTAGAGAGTGAGGCATTGGACTTTTGCAGCTTACGAGGCATTTTTTGTGGGCTTTTTGAAATTTCTTTTCAATCATTTAACACTGGAGCCTTTCTAGCGCCCAATCAGTAGCTGACGCTCTATTTTTTGAGGTGCGCTTTTACTGCGGTTGTTATAATTTTTGGTCGCGTGTCTGTCCATGCGTCCTTAATCTTGGCCGTAATTTACTTTGGTGTGACACGTGTAATGCATCTGTTCCACCTCTTGTCCCATATAAATTCCTCCTTTCCTTGTTTTTACCATTCTTTTCTTCAAAGAAAGAAACATTTTCCTGGGTTTTCTCTCTTCTCTTATAGGTGGCGTCCTTTCACAACATTAATTTTGCTTAACCGCTTCGATATTTTTCTTTCCTTCCTCTTATTATGGCAAAAAGTACTTTGAAAACCGCTACTTGCTCTGTGAATCATGTGGAATACCAAGAGTTTGTTACGGATTTTATAGATCCTCATTACCGCCCTATGCGTCCTATGCCTTCTCAAATAGCTTTGGACACTCCGGTTGGTTTTATGGCCTTGTATATTTCTTCGTTTTCTTTTGGGAACTAGGTTTGCCGTTGAATTCCTTTTGTCGGGAAGTGTCCGAGTATTTTGGATGTTATTTTTTTAGGATTTAGTAAATCCGTAAGTTAAAGACTCGGTCACCTCTGGTATTTGTTAGAATTGGAAAGTTTGTAGTCTTAGACGTTTAGTCATTAGTAACTAGTAAGTTAAGTAACATCGTGGAGGATGGAAGGGTCTTTACCCATTGTATACCTGATCCACAGCCCGTAGGAGGCGTATTTTGTAAAAACTATAAATACCCTCTACCCTCCAAGGTAGAGGGTGGAGCTTCATAATACACATTTACTTTCTCTCTCTAGAAGTTCCCTACTCTTTCACTTTCTCTCTCTAAACCCTCCCTAAATTCGATGCATAAATATTGTGTACTTGGTGTGTTTATGATATCCAATCTCTTACATATTTCCCCTTCTGAACCCTTTGGTGTTGCTCGCGTTACCTTTTTTGTTGTTGCCTGTAGGGCCCATGGTGGCAAGCCTAGTCTTCCTCTTTTTAGGTATTTTTTCACTATAGGGCCTGCAGGTGATTGGCTAACTTTCCATCAGCGTTCGAAGAACTCTTTTTCTTCCATCCTTAAACCTCCATTTTTTAGTATTCCTAACAGGAAATCGAAGTTCATCTTTATTGACGAGTCTGTCTTTCTTAGAGAAAACCATGGCCTGGCATCTTCCTTCGGGCAAAGTCTTAATTCCTTCTCCTTCCCTCTTCCGGAGGAAGCTTTCGATGAAGTTCTCTGGGCACAACTTTACCACCATGGTATTGTGGTTTGTGCCTTGTCGGATCCTATCCTGTACCTGACGGGTCTTGTCGATACTTGTGATGAGGCTTCTAAGAAGCCTGCCATTCTGGTTGATGGCCTCGGTATGCTTATGTTATGCTTACTTTTATTGTTGGGTTTTTTCTAACTTCCTTAGTTTTCCTTCCCGCAGAGATGCCTTTGAAAAATTTCCTTCAGTATCCTGGGGACCGATCTGTCATCTTTGTTGCTCTCTCTGAAGATACGCTAACCATTCAGAGTCACGCTCCTTCCTCCGCCAATGCTGACGGAGATATTGTGACACACGGTAATATTCCACTAAGTATTTTAATAATAAATGTGAACTTATTATTGCCCAGCTGAAAAATTTAAGCATACGTGAGCTTAAATAAATGTTTTCGGAAGTTATCCCGCACACTGCAACATGCAGTAACCCACAAAACCAATGAAATTTATTAAGAAAATTGAAATGATCATTTGTTAACACTCAATGGTGATTACAAACGAAAACGAGAGGTTATCTCGTGATTTCAGAAAATACGGCACCGCACGCGAACCGACATCGAATTTAGTAACGACACAATTTTTATAATTTATTTTTAAAGTAATAATGTCACCTTATTATTATGCTCGCAAAAACGTTTCCAATAACGTATCTTTCACATTTTACGCATATCAAGATATTACGTTTGCTCAAGAACACGACAGAACATGGGGTACAATTAATACACTAATAATAATAATAATAAAACTAATTAACCCTGAATCAACCCATCCACTGCCCCATCCCTTTCAGTTTTTCTCTGTCTTCTTTCTCTTTCCGTTTTCTCCCACACAAACACACAAATGATGTTTTCTCCTTTCTTTCCAAGGTCAACCACGAATCCATCACCATCACCATAGCACTCCAAACCACTACTCCTCCCTAGCAATCACGTATATGTTTTGGTAACAGTGGAAGACAATGACGGCTGCTAAGAGGAGGCACCACCCTCCATTCGAGACAAGAAAGTGAAGGTCAAGCATTCCCTTTGTTCATCTATAAAAGGGGAAGAATTTTTAACAGTTTCTTTCACACATCTGACGCTCAAAATCACTCACACAATTAGGGTTTCGTAAAAGTTAGGGTTCCTTAGAGTTGAATCGGATCTGGGTTGTTTTCATTGTATTCGAATCGAGTGTGTTTGGTTTGGTTGTAACTGATTTGAATCGAGTTGTAATCGAGTTTGATTGTTTTGTGTTCGGTTCTTCTTCGTTCAGCCTAACCACCATTGTAAGATATTGTTTGATTTATTTACGTGTTGCTGTTGAGGCAAATTCCCGCAATCCGGTTTGGCTGGGGAGTTCGACTACAGTCAACGATGCCGGAGGGAATAAGTGTTCCTTCCTGCACAATGAGCAACACACGTTAGCCTCGCCCTGGACGGTGTCCAGGACCAAGCTCCGGCGTGAAAGTAAGCTGGATGGAATAGATGGTAATAAATGCAGTGGTTGAAGTGTGTGTCAAAACATTAAATGTGTTGGGGTATTTATACTACCCCAACTATGTACCTGCGTCACTGTAGATTTACTATTCGCGCAGGCCTAGATTACCTGCCTGTAGGTCTAAAACCACCCTAGATGATAGGCCACGTGACAAGGATCCCTTGAAAGCTGGATACTGTCTTTTGTCGTCCGGACGGTAGGTAAAGCGTTCCGTCCGGCCAGGGATCCGTCCGGACAGCGATTGTCCGGACACATACGCCAACATGTCCCCCCAGTATTGGATCATCGTGTGCGAAACCGGTGGTGCAATACTTTGGATTTATTAGATATTTATGAAGGAGGGCATTTTGTTCCGTCCCGTCGTGGGCTTTAATAAAATTTGCGGTATCGGGCTATTCTGATGGGCCTGGCTGTTTAATGGGCTTTCATCCGTGCTTTTCCGTCTTCCGAGGTCGACGTGGACGGGTGAGATTGAGCCACGTCATTTTTTACTGACTGATGGGACTCTTGCCAGTCTGTTGGGGTTTTTTCTCTTTTTCTTATCGCCTATATATATGCTTTTTACCACAGTTATTTTCTCACACATCTCTCTTATCCTCTGAATAGCTCTCGCCCGTCGGATTTCTTCTTCGTCTTTATAAGGTTTGTCTTGTTCTTCTCTGTAATTATTTGTATATCTCCTTCGGCATCCTTTTAGTAATGGCCGAACAAGAAACCGAGGAACAGAGCAATCCTATCTCAACCGAAGTTATCCAACTTTCGGTAGTCCCGAAGTTTGATATGCATATATATACATCTAAACTGGCACAACCCGAGCTGGACAACATAATCGTAGAATATGGTATTCCGAATGACCTCCGTCCTCACCTTCCTCCGGACGATATAACTATGGACCAACTTCCTGCCGATAAAATTGGGATATACCCCCAGCAGTTGGATACCGGAGGCGTTAGGATTCCTTTTTCTTCCTTCCTGTTAAATGTAATTAGACACTTTAGGGTTCACTTCTCCCAGTTAGTTCCTTTAGGCTTGAATCGGGTAACTCTTTTTGAGATTAGGTGTTATAGTTTGGGCATCCGCCCCACTGTATCTTTGTTCCGGGCGTTTTACCGGTTGTGCAAGCAGGGGCACTGGTTTTCCTTCGAAAGTAGGACGGGTAAGAGGGCCTACAAGTGTTTTAAAGAGGTACTCACCGGCCTTAAACACTGGAAGGAAAAGTTTTTCTTGATTGACCGTAGGGCAATACCGTATGCCATGGCATGGAGACATAAGGATTCCAAGATTACGGATCCTTATCCGGACGGGTTTTCCCAGGAGGACGCTGAGAGGTTGAGCAGTACTCCGATTTTGTTAAGGAAACCTACCATAAGCCTATTGTGGATGTGCCATCTTTCTTCGGTTTTCAAGAATCCGGGGTTCGAGCCTCTTTTAAAGGATGCCGGGGGTCATGGTAATTATTTATCTAATGCCATGAGATTTGTTGTGTTTATTGTTTTGTGCTTTCCTTTAACAATCTTTTTTCCTTACAGTTGTCAACATGTCTGAATTTCTTGAGCTCCCCGAATGGGACGATCATTGTGAGCAAAGGCCCTGCCGTCGACCGTAACAGGGAAGTACCCAAGAGAACGGCGGATCCCCTGCCGGTAGGTGCGGCCATTCCTGCCAAGGATGCTCTTGCCATTCGAGCCGAGGAGGCCGATCCGGATGTAGTGGCAGCCAGAGAGAAGAAGGAGAAAGAAGCCAGGGAAAGGAGGGAGAGGGAGGCGGCCAAGAGAAAAGGTGGCGAGGGTACGTCCAAAACCCAAAGCAAAAGAAAGAAGAAGAGAAAAACGGGTTTTGTTGAGCAATTCTCTTCAGGCTCTCCCGTGGTGAACGCAGACCCTTTGAACCAAGCTCGTCCGGAGGGCCAGGAAGTCAATGTGAACCTTACTGCTGAGCAGGAACCTCCTGTCGTTGCCGCTGTTGGTAACGAAGAAAATGTGGAGCGAGAGGGAATGGGTGATAACGGGGGTGAGGGTGGTGATCAGCTGCAACAGATGCCGCTACTCCAACAAGAAGGGGGCCCTATTCCTTCCGATGGTATACTTCAAACCACTTGCAAACTCCTTGCTCATTTTACCACTTGTAATTACTAACTTTGCTTTTTGGCCGTCTCTTAGGTCAATCAGCCCCACACAGCCGTAGCCCCGGCCACATCGACAGGGTTTTGCTAGATTCGGGTATGTTTCCATCTTATATTCGTCCATGTCTGCTTGTTAAGATTTTTTCTCACTATCTCTTTTTGCTTTTCGCTGTAGATGAGGCTACCAATGTTTTCCTTCCCCAGTGGGGTCTTCGCGACGATGTCCGGATAAATACCTATCGGTCTTGCCGAGAGATGATTGACAACGTTGCCACTCCCGCTGAGAGAGAGGCTTTGGAGCAGGTAAACAATATTGATCTCATTCGCCGGGCGTACGAAGATTTTGGGAAAAGCGTGATAGCCCAGGGCGAGCTGCTAAGGAGGTTCAGGGATCTCTCTAACGGTTACTTTTACTTGAGCGAAACTCACAAAGGTTGCCAGGGTCTTGCGGAGAAACTCCTTGCCGCCGAAGGTGAGAATGAAAGGTTGACGGAGGGGTTGAGGAAACTAGACTCCGATTTGAAAGCCAGTGCCGGTAGAGAGAAGGATTTGGAGGAAGAGGTTGACAGGGTAACCCGGGACCGAAATGAGTGGAGGGGGACCTCCAGTGCTCAGGCCGAAAGAATAAGGAAATTGGAAAGTGAGTTGGCTGCCAAAGACCAATCTCTAGCCGCTCTGCAAGTGGAAAACGACAAATTGGTAGCCGAGGTTGCTCAAAGTGAGGTGGTTAAGCAGAATACTGTATGGATGCTATTGCCTTCGGCTGTTCGTCGTTTGTTTGGGATCATCGAGTACAAAAAGAGTATGGCAAAAGTGTACAGCTTGACCTACCAAGCAGGGTTTGTGACCGGGGCCAAGGTGAACAGGACCGAGGAAGAGATGGAGGCTGCCTTGCAAAAGATCCGGAAGGTCAACAGGGATGCTCCGAACTTGTGGAGGGCTGAGTATGACAAACTCTTTGAAGCTGAGTATCCTTTTATTCAGAAGCTTGCCGCCTCTTGCCGTTTGCCCTTGGGGGACCTAATGAACACGGGCCGGAGATTCTGTCGAGAAAGGATACGCCCGGACCATCCGAGGCTCCTCAGACCACCGAGACTCGGTAGATGCGGAGGAGAATGCTTAAGTCCGGACATTCTTAGGACTTGTATTTTGTGAACAATTATTCGTATAATGTCGCTGTAATAATTAACAATGTTTGTTTACCGTTAACTAGTTTTGTGAATGAATCTCTTTTTCGCTTGACATGTATTCCTTTTGCCTTTTCTTTCTCTCTTTCGGTTTCGTAATGTCTTCCTTAGGTTATTCTAAGGGCATCCGGCCGCGCAGGCCGTGCATCCGGTTTCCGGGCATCCTCATGAAGTTAGAGGGCATCCATCGCTTGGGTAGATGTCTTCCTTAGTTTATTCTAAGGGCATCCGGCCGCGCAGGCCGTGCATCCGGTTTTCGGGCATCCTCATGAAGTTAGAGGGCATCCATCGCTTGGGTAGATGTCTTCCTTAGGTTATTCTAAGGGCATCCGGCCGCGCAGGCCGTGCATCCGGTTTCCGGGCATCCTCATGAAGTTAGAGGGCATCCATTACTTGGGTATTTTTATGTTTTCATACTCGACGGGGGCCAGCCATCGGAATCGCTACATTATCACATTAGTTTTTTACTTTTCATACTCGACGGGGGCCAGCCATCGGAATCGTTGTATTATCACATCGGTTGTTATTTTTCATACTCGACGGGGGCCAGCCGTCGGAATCGTTATATTATCACATCAGTTTTGGAAAATTGTCTCCCCACTGCAGGGAAACTTTCATCATTTAATTGATCATACATAGTCCTTTCGGATTACACAATGACAATAGGATTCCTGTCACAATAGCAACTATAAGAAGCAGTTTCTGAGATTTATAGCGTGCCAGGTCCGGGGGACCTCCTTCTCCTCCATTGTTTGCAACTTATAAGAGCCATTCTCACTTGCTCCTATTATACGATAGGGCCCTTCCCAATTAGGTCCTAACTTTCCTTGATTTTCCACCCGGCTTGCTTCATTCTTTCGGTAGACAAAATCCCCTATTTTGAAATTCATTGGCTTAACTCTCCGATTGTAGTATTGTTCGACTTGCGTTTTGTATTTAGCTTCCGGATGGCGGCGTTTTCCCTTCTTTCTTGTAAGAGGTCTAAATTGAGCGTTCGTTCTTCATTCGGTCCTCCGGAACATCATCGTCGGTGTGTGGGCATCCTATTTCTGCTGGGATTACAGCCTCACCGCCATACGTCGGGCTAAAGGGGTTTCTCCGTTGCATGTTTTGGCGTCGTCCGATCGCCCATAAACGTTAGGCAGCTCATCTAGCCATCCCGCTCTCTCCCTTCCTAACCTTGTTTTTATCCCATCCATCAGCCTTCGGTTTGCCCGTTCTACGATCCATTAGCTTGCGGATGCGAGCAAATTGTGTTTATTTGTTTGATCTTTAATCCCTCGCACCATTTCTTGAATGGGTCATTCACGAAATTGGTTCCGTTGTCGATGACTATGACCTCGGCAAACCATACTGCATACAATATTTTCGTACACAAATTTTATGACATCTTTTCCCGTCGTCTTGACCAACGGCTTCGCTTCTATCCATTTAGTAAAATAGTCAATTGCCACAATCACATATTTGATACGGCCGGGTGCTTCCGGAAAGGGGCCCAACACGTCCATTCCCCATTGGTAGAAGGGCCACGGGGACATGATGGACGTCAGTGGCGTCTTGGGTAGTTTGGGTACCGGAGAGTGTATCTAACAAGAGTCACATTTCACGATTTCTTTCGGGCATCCGGTGCATGGTAGGCCAATAATATCCTTGCCTCATAAGCTTGGCCACGACGGTCCTCGGTCCGGCGTGCATCCCACAACAGCCCTCATGCACTTCCGGATTATGTAATTTACCGCAACGGCCCTACACATCTCATCATCGGTACCAAGTAACCTTTCTTAAAGAGGACACCTTCTTCCGTAACATACTGAGGAATCTTCATCCTTAAGCTTCTAGCCTCGTTGGGATCCTCCGGCCATACGCCCTCTTCCAGACATTTGATGATCGGCGTCATCCAGTTGTCCGTTTCCTCTTCTACTACGGTATTAACTACTTCTTCATCTTTTGGACGGCCTTTCCGGGACTTCTACGAGCACTTTTTGGTCGGTGATCGAAGGCCGCGATGCTAGTTTACTTAATATATCCGCCTTCTGATTTTGGGCCCTCGGAATGTTGCGAATCTTAAAGTTTTGGAAGCCGGATATGTATTTCCTTTCTTGGGCTAAGTACTTTCGCATGCTTTCCTTGGTGGCTGTGAATTCCCCATTGACTGTCCACCCGGTTTTGAATCTACCCACGCTTAAAGCCTTGATTTTGAGTTTTCTTGCGATCCTTAGGCGGCTAGCGGGGCCTCATACTCTGCCTCGTTGTTGGTGCTAGGAAAGTTTAGCCGCAGCGTAGGTCGGTTCTACCTTTTCTGGGCTGATGAGAACCAAACCCGCTCCGGATCCCTTACTATTTGAGGCTCCGTCTGTAAATAATAACCATTCTCCTTCCTCTATTTCCATCACGTCCGGACTTTTCCTACATCTAGATTCCACCGACACTTCTGTTAGAAAATCCGCCAGCACTTGTCCCTTAACTGCGTTGCGAGGAGCGTAAGTGATATTGTATGCTCCTAGCTCCACAGCGTATTTGGCTAATTTTCCTGAGACTTCCGGTTTATTCAGTATTTGGCTAATTGTATGCTCCTAGCTCCACAACGTATTTGGCCAATTTGTTGAGGCAAATTCCCGCAATCCGGTTTGGCTGGGGAGTTCGACTACAGTCAACGATGCCGGAGGGAATAAGTGTTCCTTCCTGCACAATGAGCAACACACGTTAGCCTCGCCCTGGACGGTGTCCAGGACCAAGCTCCGGCGTGAAAATAAGCTGGATGGAATAGATGGTAATAAATGCAGTGGTTGAAGTGTGTGTCAAAACATTAAATGTGTTGGGGTATTTATACTACCCCAACTATGTACCTGCGTCACTGTAGATTTACTATTCGCGCAGGCCTAGATTACCTGCCTGTAGGTCTAAAACCACCCTAGATGATAGGCCACGTGACAAGGATCCCTTGAAAGCTGGATACTGTCTTTTGTCGTTCGGACGGTAGGTAAAGCGTTCCGTCCGGCCAGGGATCCGTCCGGACAGCGATTGTCCGGACACATACGCCAACAGTTGCCTTGTTAAATTTAAGAGATTGTGATTTTTAAATTGATAAACTTGTCTTGTAATTGGAGCCGATCGAATAAAACTTTAAATCAGTGATTTTGGTTCTTCTTCTTGTTGTTAAAAGTGTGGTAAAACTAAGCAAGCATACTCTTTAAAATTGGTGTTGGCTTATTCCTTTTTCATATTAGTTTTGGCTTATTTGTGGTTGTTGTGACTGAGGTGGAAACCCTTCTCGAAGGTGCTTGTTTTGCTTTGTTTGTGTTGGATTCACACAGCCCCTAGACCCCTAAGGGTGTGATTATGTCGAGCTATCCACTCGAGTCGGGTTGTACCCGATACACGAGAACCTAAGGCTGGGTCATAAATCTTATGTATCCTCAAGATGTATGTCATTATTCTTTGATCCACGGTTTCGTTGTTTGAAATTGTCACGGTTATTATTGCTTTTGGTGTACTAAGAAAACACCCAAGGGTGTTTGTTTATGGCTTCGAGTCACAAGGGAGACATACCCGAGGGGTGATTGACACTCTTGTTATCACAAGACCACGAGGTGGCCGTGTTAGTCTCGTGTGTATGATTTATAAACCAAAAGGGGTCTTGATGTCTTGCGTTATCCTGTGTTCCTTGCGTCAAAGTATTTTCAAAACTGAAAAATGAGAACCTGTTGCCAAACGACACAAACAGCTTGTGACTTGTGTTTTGAGTTATTGTAATTGGGCCTCAAAGCACAGTCCGAAAGGGGGTATTTGATTGTTTGTTAAACAGTCTGCGAGCCCATTGTGAATTAGAAGGATGCGTTTGGGTTATTTATAAACCCAGGCCAACCCATTTCGTTTTAAAATATGTGTAATGGTCAAGACTGGCCCGAAGCCCAGTTATGTAGAGGGTCCGCTTGGCTTACGTCAAGCCCACCAGGGAGTGTTTGTTTGCAACAGCCCAACACGGGTACATTTGGTTTGTTTTGGTCGTCTCGGGTCATTCACGTTTTGTCATGTCTTGATTCATCTCCATCTCATCTCGAATCATCATATATGACATCACCTCCCAACAAACATTGTGCACACGACACATTGATTCTACCCGTTCGTATTCCACAATTTACGTCATGTCTTATATTACATTGTTAATATTATTATAAACGCAAGTCATGAAACAAATAATGAAAAGATAAACAATAAACGAAACTTGAAAACCTATTTGTCTTACACATAAACTATAAACCGATATTTTGTATTACACATTATATTTCTAAATCCAAATTATTGAAATTACAAACCTCTAAATTCTATATTACCCAAAAATCAAAAGGAAAGTTTTATTATTCCAATTGCTAAAAACATAAACTAGTAAACAATTATTTACAAATATTATTTCAGATATTAAAACTTGATAAATGTTATTATGAAGCTTTTGACATTAGTCACCATGAACAAATAAAGTTATACACCCGGGTCATGCGAAATTTTCGACAAATATGTCTATAATAACATATCATGTGTTTACAATAACAACTAGAATGTTTATATCGTAACTAACACGGGATTTTCTAAATACAAATTGTATCTAAATTAAGTTAATGCTTAAATGTCCTTTTAAAATAAATACATTTATTTTAACAAACATTAGTTACATGAAAATGTATACATATATGTACACTTAGTTAATTATATATCTTTAACTATGATATTCACGAAAAACATTAGCGTCTAGTAATATATGTGATTATTTTCCGTACAACGCCTTTCGGTTGTCAACCAACCGAAACCTCGTTCATCTTCGATATACTTTCTATTACATACTTATACACTTCCATAAGCCAATACACACAAACACTCGGAAAACTGTTTTAAACTAAATGATGCCACACAAGCAACAACAACACAAACACTGTAAAACTTATAACGTTTAGTTAAACTTTCTCGAGTCTTAAACATGAAATAAAGACTCAAAATTTCTATATTAATTTAGGTTGCGTGTCGGAGCCACCCACTATCACTAATTGATTTATTTCACTTCATACTGCTAATTGCTAAGGCGAGTTTCATAGCCCTACTTTTACCTATTTTATAACTGTTTTGGGGGAGAATACATGCTCGTTTTTACTTAAATACAATGCTTATTTTATCTGAACAAGTGAATTGTTTACTCAAACTATGATGATTGGCTGAATTAATTGATTTAGTTATTTGAATGTATTATGTGTTTGCCTGCCCATACTTGATTTTTTTCTAATGAGCACAAGTGTTAAAGTTACATACGTGAGAGTCATTTCTTTCTTTTACATGGACACAAATACTTGAAACCACTATGCCTACATAACCAAATTAACTGGTAACATGACCGAATGAAATGGTCACATCTGTTATCTACATACATGACCGAATGAACTGGTCACATAACTGAATAAACTGGTAACATGACCTAATGAACTGGTCATAAAACCAAATGAATCGGTCAAACGAATATTAAATCTTGTGGTCCACACAGCTTTTGCAAAATTAAACCTATGAAATCACCAACCTCGTGTTGACACTTTTTAGAATTTATTTTCAGGCTTGAAGGTGATAGCATAACTTTGGAGGAAAGAGGCAAAGACATGGAATGGTCATAGATTTCTCTGATAAACCGAAATGGGGACCACTTTATTATGGGCCTGTATATCCACACTAAACAATGATGTAAACTTGTTTTACTACAATGAATGATGATTTCTTAATGAGAATCAGATGTTCTTTACTTGTGTTGTGATATCAATTTAGTAGCATCCGTGACATGTGTGCTTCCACTGTGTCATTTTTGGGGGGGTGTTACAGATTGGTATCAGAGCCAGGTTTATAGAGAACTGGGTATTTTTAAAACCTAGACTATAACTAATTTTTCAAAAATTTAACCCTATGACCGACACGTGCTTGTCTGCCAAGCTTGTTTCCGTAATTACTATTTTGCTTGACATAACTATATGCTATACTTTACCGTTTGATAATTTATATCCTACTTAACTTACACTATATACCATAAGTATTTTTACCGTACTCGTCACAGCTTACCTTTCCCTAGGTAATTCGCTACTCGACTCCGAGTCTGAACGCTCGCCAGTTCTTTTGAAACACCTATTTTACAATCATTTAGAATCCAACCAATTCATTTGGTCACGACCTCAACCTATCGCCCTAAATCATGTCTACTCGAAACATCTATTCTTAGGACACATCACTACCAGGTCTCACTCTTCCTTCATTATCTTGAAGGGACATGTTGTTTGGGAGGCAAGACCTAGTCTCTGCAGCCATGTAACGACTATTAATCTATGACAAGTGTGATTATTTATTCGACTGTACTTCTCCTTACATGGTAGATTCTGCTCGCATATTCTATTTATGATTATTGTACCCTCGTGTGATATTGTCCTTTCTATTTAAAACCTCAATTGTCATCATCTTTTATGATGCAAATAAATGGCACCTAAGAAAAAGTCAGTTAAGGTTACGCGTGAACAGAATATGATGCTCTTGCACCAACTAGAGTTACACGTGGCCGAACCAGTAACACTACTACTCCACCTAGGGCTGAAGCAAGCCTACCAGTTTTGAATCAAGCTATGCTAGAGCAGTTGGTCAACGAACGAGTGAAAGCAGCACTGGTCATGGCTAATCATTCATCTACTGATGCTGGAACCTCGAGACCAACAACTAACAACCGAGGTTGCACCTATCAAGAGTTCATTAAAAAAATGACAGGAGGTTTTGGAGGAACCGAGGGAGCTATTGGTCTGACCAGATGAGTTGAGAAACTGGAGAATGTGTTTCACTTCTGTAATTGTGAGGATGAGGCTAGGGTTAAGTATGCATCATTCACCTTCATGGATGCTGCCTTAACCTAGTGGAACAACTATCTGAAGTCTGCAAGCATAGATGTTGCCTACGTAATGCCATAGGAAAACTTCAATGAAATGGTGCTCAAAAAGTACTACCCTCGCAATGAAGTTAAAAAGTTGGAGGTCGTGTTTTGGAACCTCAAGGTGCAGGGTACCAACATGGCTGCATACAACCAACACTTTCAAGAGTTGGCTTTACTATGCCGTGAGATGGTCCAAACAGAAACTCGCTTACTGGAAAGATACATTGTAAGATTACCCCCATCCATCAAAGGTAATGTCACTACCTCTAGGGCTGCTGATCTCTATGAGACGATGGAAGTGACCAACAAGCTAATGGACCAAGTAATTGAGGATACTGCCGAGGAGGTGGTAGAAAGAAAAAGGAAAAGGGATGATCACTCCAGAAAGAACAACAACAACCAGAACAAGCTACAAGAGTTTTCCAAAGTCTATACTGCTTGGCCGGGAGAGAAGAAAGGTTATACTGGAACTCTACCCAAGTTCAACAAATGTTAATTTCACCACAATAGACCTTGTCCCACTCAGTGTGGGAACTGCCAAAAGATCTGACACAAAGCCAAAGAGTGCAAGGCCCTCACCCTTGTGATGGATCAGAACGTCATGGTAACATTCTATGAGTGTGGAGTGATAGGGCACTTCAGGAGTGAATGCCCAGATCTGAGGAATCAGAATAAAGGAAGAACTCAAGGGAACGCATACGCGTTAGGAGGAGGAAAATCTCGTCAGGACCTTAACAATGTCACGGGTGATAACAATGTTTAAGAATAGAGAGTCCCCTGCTTTACATAATAAGACCTAAGTCTAGACCCTCTTGGGTTGTACTCCTTTGAGTGTTTGTACTTCCTTAAGATTTTTTTTGTTTTGATGCATTGTGAGAATCTTCACCTAATGAATTCCCTATCATTTTATGTCAAGGCGTTATGATGATTTCTTTACATTACACTCTCTGTTGTATAAACCGTCTTTGAAAATTTCCTACAAACTATTCTTCTATCATCTTATATACGGTTGTGCTCCTCTATATACCATTTTGATTATTATATGGTAAACGGAATGGCCGATACTATTTATCCGTAATAAACTCAATCCTATCTTGACTAAACCGAGCATGGCATTATCATTCCTCAATTATACATAGCCTGATCACATATGTCTATTTCAGGAAGGATCATACTATGATGGGAATAGTCACCTCAACAACTTTGTACTTCAAAGCGGACACTTCACATCTAGATCATCAAATTTCACTAGTTTCTCGAAAAGATCCCAAATTCATGTGGGAATGTGAAGATATAATCAAGCTTAAATACCCTCACCTCTTTTCAACTCCATCATAAAAAAAGTAAAGTAAAGTAACTCCCAATGCCGTCTTCCACGAGTTATGGGTACCCAATACCGTTTCTGGTGTTTGGGGGAGGTTAAGATGTAGACAGCCTTACCCCTACCTAAGGTAGAGAGGCTGCTTCCAGTTCTACCAAAGGTAGAAAGGACCTCCGGCCTTTTGTAGGGAGTGAGGATCAAACCCCTGACCTCTCGGTTGAGAGGCAAGGGGTTTTCCAACTGATCCAACCCTACTTGTTAAAGGTCCTAAATTCATGTGGTAGATAACAAAAGGAAATGAGAGGATCACTCCGGAAAGAACAATAAAAACCAGAACAAACGACAAGAGTTTGCCAAAGTGTATACTGCTGGGTCGTGAGAGAAGAAAGGTTATGCTGGAACTCTACGCAAGTGCAACAAGTGTCGATTTCACCAAAATGGACCTTGTCCCACTCAGTGTGGGAACTGCCAAAAGATCAGGCACAAAGCCAAAGAGTGAAAGGCCCCCACCTTTGTGATGGATCATAATGTCACGGTAACATGCTATGAGTGTGGATTGATTGTGCACTTCAGGAGTGAATGCCCAGAGCTGAGGAATCGGAATGAAGGAAGAACTTGAGGGAACGCATATGCGTTAGGAGGAGGATAATCTCGTTATGACCTCAACAATGTCACAGGTGATAACAATGTTTAAGAATAGAGAGTCCCCTGCTTTGCATAATAAGACCTAAGTCTAGACCCTCTTGGGTTGTACTCCTTTGAGTGTTTGTACTTCCTTAATATTTTTTTGTTTTGATGCATTGTAAGAATCTTCACCTAATGAATTCCCTATCATTTTATGTTAAGGCGTTATGATGATTTCTTTGCGTTACGCTCTCTATTGTATAAATCGTATTTGAATTTTCCTGCAAACTATTCTGCTATCGTCTTATATACAGTTGTGCTCCTCTATAAACCATTTTGATTATTATCTTGTAAACGGAATGCCGATACTATTTATCCGTAATAAACTCAATACTATCATGACTAAACCGAGCATGGCGTTATCAATCCTCAATATTCATAGCCTGATCACCTATGTCTAATTCAGGAAGGATCATACTATCATGGGAATAGTCACCTCAAGAACTTTGTACTTCAAAGCGGACACTTCACGTCTCGATCATCAAAGTTCACTAGTTTCTCGGAAAGGTCCCAAATTCATCTGGGAACGTGAAGATGAAATCAAGCGAAAATATGTTGGGATTCTTAATTTGATGAGACAAAGTGTATATAAGAATGAAACAAATGGACTAAAAGTGACAAGAAGAAAATCTACAAAATGATGGAGGGACTTGCTTGCAAAAGAAGATTTACTTATTAGTCCTTCGTAGTATTTTGTAAATCCTAAATCTCTATTTTATAAAGAGATCAAGGGTACATGTTTTATAATTAAGTCTTCCATAATGTAGACGTATAGCAAAGGGGTGTGTGTGTGTGTGTCTAGTGCGTGTGTTCTTGTAAACGCATAGACTAGAGTAGTTTTGTTAATCTCCAAGACCAAAGGTGTCTTTGATCCTTGTTATAGGTAGATAACACGTTTTATTCTGTTAGGAATTAGAAAATTCCATAGCGAAGAGTCGGTCACCCCAATTGTTATCTAGCTTAAGTTAGCTCGTAGACTTGTCGTTAGTTTCATTATTTAGTAGTTTATTTATTAGTTTGTAGCGTAGTTTAGTTTAGAGCAACACCGTGGAGGAAGGACGGGTCTTTACCCACTATATCCCTGATCCACAGGCCGATAGGAGGTCGTATTTCTTGTAACTATAAATACCCCTTCCATCCATGGAAGGGGTGGTGCTTCTCATTCAATCTAACATTTCCTTTGAGTAAACCTCTAGCAAGAACACCCTCTCTCTCTACTTTCTCTCTCTAAAATGTTAAACATGTATTTTGATCTCCCAAGACCACCCGAATCATCAACACAATAAAAATAATGATCCTACAATTGGTATCAGAGCCAGGTTATTGTGTTGTCTTTGATTTGTGTGGTACCATGGTTGTTTGTGTTTATTGATTTTTATGGTTCGAATCTCGTGCTTAAAGTGTTTTTATTCCATTTTGATTGGTTGGCTAAAATGTTTTTGTTGCTGTTTTTTTTGGTGATAACAGTGTTACGTGTTATGAATATCTTTTATCTTGGTCAACAAAGTCTGGTCCCAACGTTTTGTGCACATCTGTTTTGTGTCTAAATTTTATGTCCAAACAGTCTTCCATGATTTTTGTTACCAATATCTGTGTAACTCTTGTGGTCAAATGGTCTATTTTTCCTGGTCAAACTGGGCATACAATGAATCTCTTATGCACTTTACTGGGTCTAAATGAAGCTGTTTTTAAGACTATGTTTTTCTGCAAAAGTATTTCTGGGTTGCTATGAATATTCATGCTAGCGACTTGTATAATCGTGATAACTGTCCTTGTGGTACTTTTGACTTTTGAGTCAAAAAGTCATTAGCGACTTAGCTAGCGATTTAACACAAAACTGTCCAGATGCACTGAATTTTTTATAGCGACTTGTCTTTACAAGTCGCTACGACTTGTCTTTACAAGTCGCTACGACTTGGCCTGGCGACTTGGCCGTGGCGACTTGGCCGTGGCGACTTGGCCGTGGCGAGTTAGTCGTGGCGAGTTGTGTAAAATGGTTTTGCGACAGAAATGAAGAAGAAGAATGATAAAATTTGAC
The DNA here is from genome assembly GCA_910596185.1 of Chrysanthemum makinoi. Taxonomy (NCBI): domain Eukaryota; kingdom Viridiplantae; phylum Streptophyta; class Magnoliopsida; order Asterales; family Asteraceae; genus Chrysanthemum; species Chrysanthemum makinoi. Next base: position 30,690,840 of record OU343217.1, read on the forward strand.
CACGACATCATAATAACTGTTGCCATAATAAAATATCTCGACCTTTGTTTGACAGCATCAATCCGCTATCATCAAAACCCAATCTATCCTAACTCAATCACATCTCTAACACAAACCTTGACAAAGAATCGACTCAAACATTAATCTCAGTTTGTTTTTAATTCGTGGTTATCAAATGTTACATCAAGACCGTTCTTGGCCTAATCTCACGAATCTTATAACATCATTGATCAAAAGTTGTTGATATTTTCCGAACATAAAGAAAATGATTTCAACATTAATTACTGAATCACATCTTTGTTTCGGGAAAAAGATAACTTATCAAATCCAAATCCATGATAATGTACGAATTAACAGAATATGATTGTAACAACCATGTTAAATCATTGTTCTTGGTTCGTTTATGTCACTATACAAAAAGGTTAAATCTTTTTCGATACCTACCTTGAACCTTATGTGTGATATCAAGGGCTGCCTCAATAACATAACCATCCCTGTGGCTATATCGAACCATGCTTGTCTCGCCATCCCTGTGGCATACTCGGAATCTTTATGAGTCCTGCGAGAAAGTACAAATGGATATTGGTTGTGTCGTTGTAATAAAGGTCTATGGATAGTGTGGTTATCATTGTTTCTGTAATGAAGATGGTGTTGGGACTCGATTGATATGAGTGTTTGATTTGATGTATGAATTGTAAATCTGAGATCTGTATGAAGTTTGGTGAGAAGAGGGGGCGGACAATTATGTGTGATGTGTTTAGGGTTTGGCTAAGTGACCTAAAATTTAGGGTATGAATGATTTAAGAGTGTTTTTATAACCACGGTAGATTTGGGTGTACGCTGCATTTGGGCCGGATTTTTAAGGGATTCTCAATTGGGCCAAGGGGTTGTCATGTACACTTGGGCCGGTGGTATGTTGAGCTGAAACAAACGCATGAATATCACATATGTCATCCGAATTTTTGTGATGATTACTAACGCATGAATTTCTGTGGTACAAATAAAATTAGAATACAATTTTTGGTTAAAGAGCGGATAGGTGATGTGTTAATTATGGAGGCCTTTATGTGTTTGTGTGATTCTGATATTGTGTTTGGACCGGGTATTATCATCTCATGGGCTATTGGTGAAAGTGAAATGGACCGGACTTGAGATTATTTTTAAGTGAGGGTTGAATTGAACTGGATCCGATGGTCGTTCTTGTGAGATTGGATCGTTCTGGTGTTGTATAAGTGATGTCTTGGATCAGGATAATGGACTGATGGGCTGGATCGTTCTCATGAGATTTGTCAAGTGAGAGATTTGATACTATGTGATTTTTATGAGATTTGTGATTTGACGATTTGAGTTGATGAGATAATGTGATTCGTTATGTGGTTTGATACTCTGGTTTATGCATTTTCACGGAAATTATCATGTCACGGCTTGAAGTCTTTATTGAAAGTGTTGACTCCAAGGTGTATGGACGATATTTCTTATTTGGATTGGATGTGAGGATTTTCCAGGCACGTTTACTTGTTTCGTCTTCTTTCTTTCTACCCTTCCGCGAAGATAACTTGTTTGGGCATTTAATGAGGGTGATAAAGACTTGGCTATTTAGTTTCGTTTGTGATTCTTTCTCGCTTAACCCACAACGTAACTATCACTTCGGTGTCTCACTCAGTTGAGAATGTCAAGAGGTTTTGTACATTGGGTACACCGTTTCTTGTTCACGAGGATTAGTACAAGTATAAGTAACAATTCTTGGGAATTTTACGTCATATTCGAGTCTGATATATCGGGTTTACTTCTCCATGTGGTCACTGCAATAGCCGACATATTACGTGAATGAAGTGTTTACTAGATGGTTGATGATGTTGATGATGTTGGATAATGAACCGTTGATGAACCGCTGCATGTTCCCCTAAAACAGATATTCACCGAAACCAAAGTTGTCATTACACATTCAAGCTGACATTGTTTACGGTTTTGTCTTGATTTTGTAAAATCCCGCGAAAGAACCTATTTCTCGGTTTAAATCATAGACTTGTAAAATCCCGTGACAATGGAAACATCCTAGTAATAATAAGGTGCATTTCCGGATCTATCTTACGGTTTATTCTTGGTTTTGTAAAATCCCGCGAAAGAAACTATTTCTCGGTTTAAACCATAGAGTTGTAAAATCCCGTATTGATGGAACCATCCTGGAGAAAGGAAAGTGTATTTCGGGATCTCATTTGATCTTTGGTGCTACGGTTTCTCGCTTCGAAGAAGGGATAAAAGGGTGTACTTCATGAATTGGATGTGTGTTTGGATATTCGTCATGGCGGTTTGGTTACTTCAATGTTTTACGGCGGTATGCTCACATTACCATGGTCGGGATGAAACCATTATCAAAGTTCGTTTAAATGTCAAAGAAGGCTAGATTTGAGCAGTTCAGAAGATGTGACAACGGCGTTAATTCAATATTATTTATTTGAGGCTGAAGTGAAATATCACGGGCGAGTGTACTTAGTATCTGAAGGTATCGGGGATGGATGGATGAAGATTCTTCATGATCCTTGTTCAAGTTTATTATCAAAAGCGAAGACTTGGAAATCTAGTTATTGTTGGGTGACTTTTACCTTTTCTTTTACCACTTGGGGGAATTGGGCTCTTATCACCTCAAAATAACTATCACTTTAAGGAGTTACGTTGTAGTGCTCAGTGTCACATTTAATTGTGGATGTTCAAGAGGTGATGTACGTCTTATACTTGATGGTTGGTTGGTTGAAGAGTATAGAGTACTTAGAGATTCAAATGGGCATGAAGTCTCGACACCGCTCTTTGTTACATATGTGCAAGTTTAAGTCACGAGTTCGGGTTAGTTTACTTCAGGGTCAAATTTATCATATTAGGTTATCTCCATCAGCTGTCACTTCAAAGAGCCTACAGAATGATAATGGGGTTGATTACATGTTTTGCTAAGAGAGCTGAAAAGAGAGAGATTATGACGTCTGTTCACATCAGTTCAGGCCTCGTACTCCAAAGAAAAGAAATGTATACGTTTCAGTGCGCATTATCTTCGAAGAAGAGAAATCTTCTTATGACGTTTGAATACTTCAGTTCAAACCTCGTTCTCTAAAGAAAAAAAAAAGTGTACGTTTCATGCGCTTTATCTTGAAAGAAGAAATCTTCTTATGACGTTTGAACACAACAGTTCAAGCCTCGTTCTCCAAAGAAAAAAAAAGTGTACGTGTCAGTGCACTTTATCTTCTGAAGAAGAGAAATCTTCTAGTTAATGACCATTCTCTTCAACATGCTTCATACTTTTCCATGCGCAGTCATCAAGTGACCAGGGCTACTCTTGATTGTTTTCTGATTCCACTTTCTCAACTATAATGACGATGGCGACATCCTGTGCTAATTTTGCGGGGGAGAAGTGTGAATAGACTACATTTGGATAATGTTCACTCGTTTAGTCAAGAATGGCATCTCCGTATGCAATTCTTGAGGGGGAGAAGAAGTGTGAATTTTTTGCATTGTTGATTGATATTAGAGAATACAAATGGTCATACGGCTCTAAACTCATGTAAGAACCGAGCTTCTTCTTATCGGGTCATCTTCACATGGAGTTTTTCTCTTGTGAGAGCCGTTGGTTGACATCTTCACTCGGATTGATGAGTTTATCGACAAAGTGCTTCTGATTAATGCTTCACGTGCACATCAACATGATGATTCTGAACAACCTTCTGTTCTTGTTTGATGTGATTGTTTGGTTGGTGTTACCATTTCGTGTGTTCGCTGCGGGCTGATTGCTGATTTCCTTGATGAACATCTTTCTGTTCTTGTTTAATTAAGGGGATTTGCAAGATGTAAATTAATTGGGATGCTTTTTGGTGATGTTCTTGTTTTTTGTGAGTTGAAGATGTTAACTTTCTATTCCCCAACTGGACAATCTTGAAGAAAGTCGAGTCTACAGTCGGTTCTACATATTCTACATGTTAGAAGACTAAAGACGAGTTGCATTTAACGATCTAAAGACTTCTTCTTAATTCATGGCATTTATAATACAGATTGTCGGTCTAGGGGAGAGCACTAGTTGGGAGAGTTTGAAATGCCAAATTTAATCCCCAATTAGATTTGCTCACGTTATTATTCAGCATGTTGATTCTCACAAAGATTTCAAGCGATCTTCTCAACAAATTTCTAGTATACGGGCTTACAATGAGTTGCTGATTCTGAAGTGTCTAAACCAGCAAGGGGAAAGGAGACTCACATCTAAACACAAAGCGAGTAAACTTGATGAACTTAATTCTTCTAAGAGATTGAAGATATCCCGGGAAGACAAATGTTATTACCGCAGAGAAACTCAAGGTTTGACTCATGACGAGTAAACTTGATGAACTTAACTCTTCTAATTGATTGAAGATATCCCGGGAAAACAAATGTCATGACCGCAGAGAAACTCAAGGTTTTACTCATCAAGGCTTTGTGTGTTATTATTCCAACGACGTGGGGGAAGTGAGGTAATAGAAAGTTTCTGAAGATAGAAGAGGTACACAAGTGTGTGATTCATTAGGGAGAGAGATTGTGTACATTGGGGATGCTCAGCTGTTTCACTTGAGTGCTTAATCAGTGATTCAGAGATATAATCACTTATCCCGGAGTTGACATCCGCAGAGATAATCAGTGACTTGGCATGCTTCTTCAATGTTATCAGTTATTAATTCCTTGTGTATTGGTATACTTCAAATACTTGAGCTTCATACACGATCATCAGGGAAGAAAAATGTGAACATGGGGAGATGTTTTCATTCCCCTCATGATGTGTATTCGGGAGAGCTCTTGGGTATTGGTGTACTTCGGGTTCTTGAGCTTCATACACGTTCATTAGGGAAGAAAAATGTGAACATGGGAAGGTGTTCTTCATTCCCCTCATGAAGTGTATTCGAGAGAGTTCTTGAGCATTATACTAAGAGACGAACTGCATCATTTCAACTACACGGGGGAAGTGGTCTCTTGACAACCTTTTGGAATGGTTTGCGTCAGACTTCAGTGGTTATGAAATTTGAGAAGATTATTTTATGTGTGAGATGATACGTTGCTGTTCTTCTATTGGATGATATAACCTCGAACGGAGAATCTCGATCATCGGTCTTAAAAGGAGCAGCTGGATCAATGGTAATGGTGTGCTTTCTTGTGCACCTGGCTAATGCAAGCTTGAAATAGAGCTTCGAATCTGCTCATCTTAAGGATTTTCGGTTTGGGGGGAAGCTGCCAGAGTCTCACTTTCAGTTGGTTCAATTTCTTTCTTCGATTCAAGAGCCCTGGAAGCTTTGGTGGTGAATGTTTAAGAGATGATGACTTCTATCTTCTACAACGGGGCTGCTTGATATCCTTATCTCGGTACTCGTATCATCATCTTCTTATACTATATCATCTACTCTATCACTGTATATATTTATCAGAAAAACAAAATACAAAAATATAAAACCAACAAAAACAAAATAGAAAAATATAAATTCAACAAAAACCCATAAAAATCAGAAAATTTGAAAAATACCAAAAATATTGTTTTCTCAAGACATGTCTTCTGGTATCGATAACATCTACGGTCTTAGAAATGTCATTCAATAATGGCACGGGACTTTAGATGAAGTTCGAGCAGGAGGTGTAAATATTCTTTTCTAAACATGTCAAAAAAATATGGCTTGCAGTTATTTCAGACTGTAACCCGTGCTTAAACTGTGGCTTGCAGTTACTTCAGACTGCAACCCGTGCTTAAACTATGGTTTGCTATTATTTCAGATAGCAACCCGCTCTTTTAAAGAAAGGAAAGTGCTGCGCTAAACCATTTTTCAAATATTTCGTGCACTTATCCTAAAACTATTTGAGGAAAGTATGTCGAAGGACTGCTGTTCCTACACAAATGTTTTTCCGTCTAAAATTCTTCAGAAAAATATTTGTTGTTTTCAAAAATGGTGGTAAATGAGTTGCTTAAAAATCAATCTTATTCAGAGTTTTCGAAATAAATTGAAAACTCAATCAATGACTTCAGCACTTTTAAACTTTTCATAAAATGAGTCATGGATTGAGGGGGATAATGTTTTTCAAATCTACATCGTCTAACGGGCTTTCTTAATTATCCTAATATGCTTAATTAAAAATGATGTTAACCTATGTTGAAGGACTAGGTGCCTAGGATATGATTGCTAGGATTAGATGATTAGAGTTTGATGTACACATTATTCCCATACATTTATATGATCTGATTGATATGTTGCATTGACTTTTATTAGTCGATTTCTGTTTGGGTGATGTCGACCACCATATATTTGTATGTGTGTTCACTAACATATGCAGGTATATTGGTATAAAAGAATGTTCCCGATCCGGATCCCACATAATATGATGTTTGGATGCCGAAAGGAAAGGGTAACTATATCTTGGGTTGACATATGAAGAAACGGAGCTTAACTGGACTTCTATGGAGAGTTGGCATATATGCAACGTAAGAGGTCTCACTGCATCAGCAGATGGTTTTCTTCATCAGCAAATGAAGAAACGGAGCTTAATTTGACCTCAGTTGGCATTCAAAATGCAACGTAAGAAGAAGTCTCACTGCTTCTGCAGATGGTTTTCTTCCAAGCCCTACAGCAACAACGGAAGCTTCTCAACCACCTAACATATCTTTGTGCAGGATAATCGTGATGATACCCTTTTTCTAAAACTTTGAAATATATTGTTTTTGAAAATGGAAAAATATTGTTTTGAAAATATATTGGACTAAATTTTGAAAATCACCGGACTTCATTTTATCAAAATTTAAGTCACTCAATTATCGACTTCGGTCATCAATTGAGAGGGAGAGTGATTTAATTTAAAATATTTTCTAACAATATATCTTCAAAAGAGTCCGTTTGTACGTAATTATGTGGTGATCTAAAGATTTAATGTTATGTCATGGTATGGTTTTTCTTTTGAATCAAGGTCTTTCAAAATGAAATTTTTTCTGTTCTTGTTTGATTATGAAATTGTTTTGTTTTACTCAAAAGATCTCTTAAAAACAATCATACCTGACACTAACAATCTTTAATGTCTAAATCTGTTCCTTATTAATCATTTTTTCAAAATTAAATCTTGCCACGTCTTTCCCCAAAATTTTCTAAATGATTTAAATCAATTGGGATCACAAATCTCAAATGGTTTGATATTTCTGATCGGGGTATAGATCGTGTTTTAAATCTCAAATCTTTTAAATGGAATTGGTTTTAGTCCTTTAAAGGCACTCCTGCCTCCATGTGCCAAACGAGTTCAAATACACAATGCACATGTTGAGGAGGAGGATTTATCCAAAAACATGATGAGTATTTAAACCAGGGCCACATATTCTCCCATGTTTTCTAAACCGTATTAAATCACTTGGGATCCAAAATCTCAAAGGGTTTGATATTTTTGATCGGGGGAGAATTTGTGATTTAATAATGAAATTTGATAAAAGGTGATCGTTTTGACTTAATTGTGCAGGCTGCTCTCTCATATGTGCTAAAGGCTTTCGAATCTTGAAGCACATATTGAGGGGGAGCATTTTAATGGAAAATAAAACTATCGAGGTACAAAAGCTTTTATGTTTTAACATAGAGTACCTTGATTGAGTTTTAAAATGGTTTTATTAATGGATTTTGTGATCGTGGATGTGCTTCAAAAGAACTCTTGCCTCTATGTGATAAAATGATTTCAAATATCCTATTCATATATTGAGGGGGAGAATTTTACCAAGAAAATCAAATGGCTTTTTAGTAGGAAATTGTGATCAAGAAATTATTTCAAAGAAATTATTTCAAAGAACTCTTGCCTCCATGTGCCAAACAATTTTAAATCTTATGCACATGTTGAGGGGGAGCATTTCTAAAATGATCAAAACTATTAAGGTACAAAAAGCTTTGATCTCGTATCACAAGTACCTTGATTGTTTTTCCAAATGATTTTTCAATTGGTTTCATGAAGGAAAGAACAATACCTAAAGACCGACCAATTTACTTTTTGCATGGAGTTATAAGGATGGTTAGGTTAGGTATTTGTTCCCACGATCCGCCAGAACCGGAGGGATCTTCCCAGGGACAATCCACTAGATAGTGTAGAGTCCTTAGGAATATTGAAAAAAAGGAGAAAAATGAGAATATGGGAAGAGTGCGGACTGAGACAGAGCTAGTACTGGAATAAACCCAACAAGGTTCTAGTTATGAAGTCTCGGTAAGCACTGAAGGGGTTGAAGAATGAAAAAGAACTGAATGTGAAAAAGGGTGAAAAGAAATAGCCCTCCATCAATTCAACCTTAGGGCAGAAACCGGGTTCAATACATATGCTACTGGTTGTTACTAAGGTAACACTGGTATTGAAGACTAGACGTCATGGACCCAGTGACGCACTGCACTAAACTTCCCAAGCCACTCAAGTTCCTCTTAAAAGGGCTTGTTTCATTTCTCACGGGGAACCAACATTATCTATCGACTTTCTCTTAGAGATTGTTGATATTGAAGAAGGAGACCCTCTCCCTAGTCTCCGGCATAGGAAACCAAAAATGCACTATTGAGTCTAGAGCCAAGAGATCGTCCACAATATCTCATTAGGACACTAAATTAATGAAGACTTGCTGTTTCACACAATGTGGAAAGTAAGTATATATTGAGAGTCCTACGCATTATCCTTGTGGTATTGCCAGAACATCTGAGTGGTATGTAAAAGTATTCACTATGAAGATGGAAATCCCTCTAGAGCCAACATCAAACAAGCTCTTGGTGGGTGACATGTGAGATCTTCTCGTAAGATCAAGCTTGTGACAACTGGATAGAAACGATGGGGAGATTCAAACTTGAATCAACCTTGGTCCAGGAATGGAATTGACGAATACTTTTGGAAAAACCGTTCGATGTGCAAATCTTTTCTTTTCTCTAGCACGTCGAATGTGTATTCATATTTCAAACACAAAAAGTATCTCTGATTGAAAAATACTTTTAGAAAAACCGTTCGATGTGCGAATCTCTTCTTTTCGCTAGCACATCGAATGCGTACTCATTCTCTAATACAAAAGTATTTTATTTGAAAATTGATCTTTCTCATAAAACCTTCATCGTATTGCGAAACTCTTTCTTTCAAGCAATACGCGATTGTTTTTCAAATCTTTTTTCATCAATCAGTGAATCTCAATTCGCTGGTTCACTCACTCCGTGTTGTCTTCTTTGAGACGTTCCGGTTTGAGAACAGCTAGAGCAGCTGCGAAACCCTGTCAAGGAGATTCTTAGGAATCCTACCTGATCACAGGCAGTACTTGTACTGATCAACGGGGAACCGTGGGCCGTGTACCTCAATTCAACGAAAGTGATCAAAGACACTTTCGTGCGCTTTATTGCTAACTGTTGTTTGCAGGTACATTTGGACGGTTGCAGCTGATCAGAATTGAGGAGTCAATCCAAAGCCGCATGCTCACTGCATCCACACTTAATTGAAGAAATCATGACTGGTGCATATCTACATAACCTGGTTCTGATATCTTTATACTATGCTTCTGCTACGCTGCTACAAATATCATGAACCAGTAAGGCTTCCGCTACTCTGATGGAAAGATGTCATGATTCAAAAGTGTGAGCATGTCGGTCCAAAAGTCACAACTTCACATGATGGCAACACAATAAAGGGTGATCCAGAGATTTACTGTGGCTGATGATCTCAATGAAAGCTCGAAGATCATCAAAGATGTGGATCAGTTAAAGGCCTCCACTAAAAGTACAAATCAATGCGGACTTTGAAGAATCGCTACAAAAGCACAAAGATTGTTGAAATGAAGAATTGAAGTCTACGAGCTCAAGAACAAAGACAAGAATAGAATGCTAGGATTCGAAATGTAAAACATGGGGTGACCTCCCTTAGGGGGAGATTGTTAGGAATTAGAAAATTCCATAGCGAAGAGTCGGTCACCCCAATTGTTATCTAGCTTAAGTTAGCTCGTAGACTTGTCGTTAGTTTCATTATTTAGTAGTTTATTTATTAGTTTGTAGCGTAGTTTAGTTTAGAGCAACACCGTGGAGGAAGGACGGGTCTTTACCCACTGTATACCTGATCCACAGGCCGATAGGAGGTCGTATTTCTTGTAACTATAAATACCCCTTCCATCCATGGAAGGGGTGGTGCTTCTCATTCAATCTAACATTTCCTTTGAGTAAACCTCTAGCAAGAACACCCTCTCTCTCTACTTTCTCTCTCTAAAATGTTAAACATGTATTTTGATCTCCCAAGACCACCCGAATCATCTACACAATAAAAATAATGATCCTTCATATTCTGATAAAATATAATTGGATGTGATTGTGGAAAAACCTTGTTGTTAATAACGTTAATTCATGTATTAAATATTCCGCTTTTGTTATTGTGTGTCTTAGATAATATGAGGTCTAAACAACCTCGAGCTACAATGATCTAACAAGTGGTATCAGAGCAAGGGGCTCATTATATTTGGGTTTTACAAGGTTTTATGTGTCAAAGAATGATGAAAAAGAAGATAAACATTCGAATCTAAAAACGTTTCGTAAAGTTTCTGCAGGTCAGTTTTTGAACAGCTATAACTTCCACGTTAACCGTTGGATCGGGCTACAATTTTTTGTGGAGCTTCTCTAGATATCAAGGTAACGTTTCACAGAAGGGATCTTCAGTTGGAGCTCTTATGCGTAAGTTATTCACTGTCGAAAACTGCTGCAAAGGGAGGTATAACTTTTTCGAATTTTTAGGGTTTCGTTTTTAAAAAACGTTTTCCTTGTTCTATTATGTTGATTTATCATGTAAATCATTTTTGGATCATCATTATTCATTCCCTAATCATGTTATCAAGGAAACAAAGCTTCAAGTTTATTCGATTTAGGGTTTCCAAATATAATTGAATTTTAGGGTTTTTGGCAACACAAAGAGGGTCGATTCATAATTGGTAGTAACAAATTTGATGAGCTAGGTGCTGATGTTTTGAGGATCGTAGGTTATTAAAGTGTTAAAGTTGTAACTATTGCTAACCCTACACGAATCTGTTGCAACTTATGTCTACTCAACTGCTCATTATACTTAACCACTGCTCATTCATGATGCCAAGGTATGTATATAATTACTACTGCCACTGAAGAAAAGGTATTACACGCTTTCATATTGATTTTCTATGAATATCAATTATGTATTCTGATTTGTCGTGGTGTGCAAGATACAATCAGTTACATTCCATATCTGATTGGTCATTATCTCGTAGATTGGGCGGCGACAATATTAAATCAACATTGGTCGGTGAGCTTTTATATTCACTTTTCGGTTTGTTTGCAAAGTGAATCATGGGTCGGTGGATTATCAATTGTTTGAGTTTGTTTTACATTCACTGCATGTTATACTAAATATCTCATACATGATTTGGATAAAGTGGGTCGGTTGTATGAAGAGTGGACCAACGAGAAGGGGTATTGGTTCATGATTTCATGTTTCTACTTCTACTTCAGACGATTACAACTGCTCTCGTATGAAAGTGCTACATGAGGTTAGATTTGTGATAATGCTACACGCGTCGTTCGGGGTCAAAGAAACTTCCTTTTCGTCGAGCAAGTTTTTCAACACCCTAGGCAGTGAACCTAATCGTTGTAGTGTAGTATTAGGGTAAGCCACGGGTATTGATATCGTTCTCTAGGGGAATAGGAATGCTAGTGAGAAGTTACTACGCTAAGGTTAAGGTTGAGGAAGATTATTTTTTTTTCTTTTTATGTTTTTTTAGAAAATGGAAAGGTACGAATCTCGGGGTTTGGATTTGGGGGTTGGTATTTCTACCGATTACTCTACTTGTCTACTTATCTAATCTAAGGTGATGGTAGTCTATGTCTAATTATTGTGTGCTCGTATGATGGTTTAAAGATGTGTTTACTTAGGTTTTCTTACTCCTTAATTATCTCCTATTGATGGTTGAATTGTCACGTCCTTATTCCTAATCGCGTTGTGTGTCTAAAGTCGTAGGGTATGTGTTTATCCCTATCTCTTTGAAACTACCAAAGGGTCTCGTCTACAAAATCTCTAGGATTTATACACTCTAACTCTAAGGTACTCTTTGGATGGTTTAGCCTACAACTACTCTAGGTGTTATAGTTGAAGGTTCACAAAGATTAATCAAGCATTAACTACACAACGAATGACCTATCGCATTACTAGATCATTAACAATTAAGATAAGAGACAACCAATCAATATTCAATAATTAAGTTTCATATTCCCTAAGCAAATACACAAGTAAATTAGCCGGACATGGAGAACATGCAAGCATACATACAAATAATTGAAGACATAATTGAATTAATGAAGTAAAACACTTATCTTGGTGTAAGATAGGGTTTGGAACCCTAAAATACTGTACAAGACAGCCTTGGTTCGGTTTAGGTTTTTACACCAAAAGACTACTCTCTAAAACTGAAAAATTCGGATTCTATATATAAGATTACAATCGCGACGGCGTCACTTTATGATTTGTGACGCCGTCGGGTTGCCGTCATTAGGGTTTCGTCTTGGCCACGTTAGTCTTGCGATGGTGTCACCTTATGCTTGTGACGCCGTCCTCTTCAGCTTCTGACACCGTCTGGATCAAATCTAGGCCGTCTGAGTTGCGACGGCCTACTCTTTTAAAGCCCGACACCGTCACTTGAAAATAAGCAATTTGGCTACTGTGCCATCACAGAAGTGCCCTGACGGCGTCGCAATATAACACCTGACGCCGTCACTTGTAGAACCTGACGCCGTCTCCTTCAGTTCCAGCAGCCTGAGTGTCTTGATTCTTGACTTTGGCCATTTTCTTCGTATATCCGCGCCTTTTCGTCCAAATAAATGCCATTCCAGCAATTTGCCTTCAAGAGACCTAAAAAGTGAAAAGGAACGATATTAAGTAATAACGGATACAAAAGTGATCAAATAAGGGCTTAAATGACTCCTCAAAAAGGTACATTTTAAAACCTTATCAAATATCCCTACACTTGGTATTTGCTTGTCCTCAAGCAAATGTGCTTTTAGCCAATTAATTTATAAGTTAGGGGTCATGAAGTATTAGTTTAAAACAATCCACAACACATATAAGCCCCGCAAAAGTCATAACAAGCACGGAAATTACATACTAGCACCTCACATGGGGTGTTTGGATACTCACATCTCTCGGGTGTATATGAAATATATCAAAGTGGAAATGGAAGATAAACACTCATTAACCGGTCCAAGTACATAGATTACCATAGGCTTGAGAATAGATCAAACCTCCATCGCTTTGGCGTAAGCACCTAAGAAAGACTATCAAAGAGGTCTTTAAAGGGTTGTAATGTTAGGCTTACGGTAGGGAAACAAAGGGTTTGGTGGGATAGGCTATTTAGTGGTGGCAAGTAAAAAATCTCTATGTTACAAGCATACGAAGAATGGCGTTGCTATGCCAAGACTCGACACTCTAAAATCTAGATAACTGAAACAAAGAAACATATATTGAAAGATAGATGTAGGATGGTAGCCCGTATGTTTTTGTTTTGTATTTTTTTTTCTCTTTTTCTAATTTTTTTCGATTTTTTTTCATACACTTTTACTCTACCATCCTCTATGGTAACATCAAAATGATAGGGATTTATAGGCACATCCCTACACTTGAGTTTTTATTACTCTAACACTAATTTGACCCGAATTGAAAAGATCAAAACACTTGGAGTACATTATTAAGCAAATAAAGGGAATTTGAATTTAACGTTCCCTTCCCGTCATTTCATAAACTTTAACTTTTCCCATGAGTCCCAATCGTCCCAAAACTGTATACAAAGGATATGACTCGACTTAGCAACTCATGCAAGCAACTAGATAATTGAACTAAGGGTTTAGGGTGATAACAATAATGCACTAAAAGTGAGTGCATACAAGGTAGGCTAAGGCGATTTGGGTGTACATTTAGGGGTGGGGTGTAAACAATGCTCTTCATTGATATTCCGGAAAACCGAAAAATCAAGAGAACCGCGAAAAGGATAGGCTCAGAGGGGTTAACTAGGGGTATCGTGTACTAAAGGTGAGTACAACGCAAAGGTGTGGGGGAATTACTCAACCGAGGTGGAAGAAGTAATTATATTACGGGTATCAAACAAGGGTTATCCTAATGCCTCTTATCATTTAGTTATTCCTAACTACACAAGTGTAGTCTTACTAGCGATCTCGGGATGCATCACAAAATAAGTTCTAGAATGTAATATACTACCGGTTCACACACTAAGCATTAAAGATGAATGCTTTAATTCCTACTAATCTAAGGGTGATCCTCTCATTTTAGGTGGAATTTAAGTGGTAAAGGGTTTTTGTGCTAGTCATGCAACTTCCCATCCATGAGACGCTTTTGTTAAGACTAATGGCCCACTCCTATATGTCATGAAAAATTAAAAATTTGGTGCCAAAATTACCCTAACCGACATTTTCTCATGGTTTATTACATAAATACAATTGGACAAAGCAAATAATCAAGGATAAGCATAGTTTCAAAGTTCCCGTTTTATTTTCCCTCCCTACACTTAAACTGAACATTGTCCCCAATGTTCCCCGAAAGTATCAAAGTTAGGATAATGGAAGGTAATTAAAAACGAAAGAAACTAATACTCCCCTGATTAGCTCGGTAGGATCCGTGTAAAGTGGTGGTTAAATCCTTTTCAAGAAAAATGTATGCGTGAAAAGCTCCTTCCAATCTTTTGTTTCTTTTTCTTGATAAATAAAACCTGCACATTTGAAGAAAACAAACGAAACCTTCGTGTAAAATCGGCGATAATAATATATATAAGACTCTACTAAACTAGGATATAATGCTTGTGGAATGGATGTTTACAGAATTCTTGGAAAATTAAGACCTGGAAAATTCCAAAATTTTATAAGTAGCTCAAAAAATGAGAAAAAAGTAATCTGTTGTTTTTACTCCTTCCTGACGCCGTCAGGTTGCGATCCTGACGCCGTCAGGTTATCCTGACAAAAACTGGTCTGTGATTTTCTGGAAAAAATTCTGGAAAATTTACATCTTTAGAATCTGGAAAAATTTCTACAAAACATCCATTATGACTCGATACAAGCATTTGACTCGAACAAACACACACACACACACACACACACACACACATATATATATATATCTTTTAATTAATTGCAATTCTCATGTTTACGTTTCTTTTGAAAACGTGTGTAATCCTCCCTACACTCATCCTTTATGTAAAATACCTTTATATGTGATTAAGACGAGATTAAAAACAAAATAAAGCATTTTTACAAATTTAAACATGAGAATAAACAATCAATAAAAGATATATGACACTAACAAGCAAACAATTAAGCATGGGTTTCCTCCCACGAAGCACTTTTCTTTATTTATGAGTCTTGTAGCTAGACTCGTAGTCGTGCTCCTACGTTGTCCTAATCTTAGAGGCCCATTCGATCTCCTTAACCCTTCTGTCATCACGAATATATTCATGGCCTAACCCAAGACAAGCAGTGTAGTAAACCTTGTTCTTCCAGTCTACTTCAAATGCCGGAATGTTATCCACGTCTAAATTATCAATACCCTCAAACTTCTTATTTTTGTGGGGCATTATATATTTAACACTCTCGGCTCCATTAGAGAACTTGACTATTCCTTCCTCTTGATCATAAACCATCATAGACTCCTCTATAAATGGTCTCCCAAGTATTACATCCCCTAAAAATCCATCAATGATACCCTTGAGATTTTCCAAGATCATGAAATCACACCTATACGTGAAGTTACCTATGAAGACATGCAATCCTTTAACCCTCCCAACATAGTTACTTGCTTTCTTAGGGCGAAAGGGGTCCCTCATAGGTTCTAGCTTTTTGCTCATGATCCAATTGTAATAGAGCCTAGACATTATATTCATGGGTGCCTTATAGTCAATGTAGGTGTGATCCCTATATAAGTATCCAATCATACATGGTATCTTGATGTTTTTAGGGTTACCCCTTCTTATGCGAGGCTCGAAGGGTGGTCTCGGGAAGTTAACTACGTTATAGTGACAGGCGGTTTCCTTTCCCTTAGGGTATGAGTCGAAATACTCCCTAAGTTCTTTCTCCTCCTTATAATCCTCCATAATTTCTAACACCTTATATTCTCCCTCTTCTAAGTCATCATCCGAATCACTTGAGGTTGAATCATTATCTACAGGGTTAGTAGATTCCTTAAGGGCTTCCTCAAGCGTATTTTCAATTATCCTATTTAGTTTTCTAAGCTCTCCAATTTCACTAACAATACGAGCTCGAAGTTGGTTGGCAAAGGCTGGATCAAGCGGTGGGTATTTGTTTCGTGGTAAAGTGTTGTTTGGTGGTTTATCACCTTCCATGATGAAAAGTGATGGATTACGAACAAAGGTAACGAAGAAGGGGGATAGACTACGAGAAAGCTAAAAATGAGAAAAATTCACTTGATAGGAATCAAGTAAAGAAAACTAAATGAAGTGGACTACTAACTAGCTATTCTATTCGCCAGCAGCGTCGCCAAAAACTTGATAACGCTACACGCGTCGTTCGGGGTCAAAGGAACTTCCTTTTCGTCGAGCAAGTTTTTCAACACCCTAGGCAGTGAACCTAATCGTTGTAGTGTAGTATTAGGGTAAGCCACGGGTATTGATATCGTTCTCTAGGGGAATAGGAATGCTAGTGAGAAGTTACTACGCTAAGGTTGGGGTTGAGGAAGATTATTTTTTGTGCTTTTTATGTTTTTTTAGAAAATGGAAAGGTACGAATCTCGGGGTTTGGATTTGGGGGTTGGTATTTCTACCGATTACTCTACTTGTCTACTTATCTAATCTAAGGTGATGGTAGTCTATGTCTAATTATTGTGTGCTCGTATGATGGTTTAAAGATGTGTTTACTTAGGTTTTCTTACTCCTTAATTATCTCCTATTGATGGTTGAATTGTCACGTCCTTATTCCTAATCGCGTTGTGTGTCTAAAGTCGTAGGGTATGCGTTTATCCCTATCTCTTTGAAACTACCAAAGGGTCTCGTCTACAAAATCTCTAATATTTATACACTCTAACTCTAAGGTACTCTTTGGATGGTTTAGCCTACAACTACTCTAGGTGTTATATTCTAAGGTTCACAAAGATTAATCAAGCATTAACTACATAACGAATGACCTATCGCATTACTAGATCATTAACAATTAAGATAAGAGACAACCAATCAATATTCAATAATTAAGTTTCATATTCCCTAAGCAAACACATAAGTAAATTAGCCGGACATGGAGAACATGCAAGTATACACACAAATAATTGAAGACATAATTGAATTAATGAAGTAAAACACTTATCTTGGTGTAAGATAGGGTTTGGAACCCTAAAATACTGTACAAGACAGCCTTGGTTCAATTTAGGTTTTTACTCCAAAAGACTACTCTCTAAAACTGAAAAATTCGGATTCTATATATAAGATTACAATCGCGACGGCGTCACTTTATGATTTGTGACGCCGTCGGGTCGCCGTCATTAGGGTTTCGTCTTGGCCACGTTAGTCTTGCGACGACGTCACCTTATGCTTGTGACGCCGTCCTCTTCAGCTTCTGACGCTGTCTGGATCAAATATAGGCCGTCTGAGTTGCGACGGCCTACTCTTTTAAAGCCCGACACCGTCACTTGAAAATAAGCAATTTGGCTACTGTGCCGTCACAGAAGTGCTCTGACGGCGTCGCAATATAACACCTGACGCCGTCACTTGTAGAACTTGACGCCGTCTCCTTCAGTTCCAGCAGCCTGAGTGTCTTGATTCTTGACTTTGGCCATTTTCTTCGTATATCCGCGCCTTTTCGTCCAAATAAATGCCATTCCAGCAATTTGCCTTCAAGAGACCTAAAAAGTGAAAAGGAACGATATTAAGTAATAACGGATACAAAAGTGATCAAATAAGGGCTTAAATGACCCCTCAAAAAGGTACATTTTAAAACCTTATCAAATATCCCTACACTTGGTATTTGCTTGTCCTCAAGCAAATGTGCTTTTAGCCAATTAATTTATAAGTTAGGGGTCATGAAGTATTAGTTTAAAACAATCCACAACACATATAAGCCCCGCAAAAGTCATAACAAGCACGGAAATTACATACTAGCACCTCACATGGGGTGTTTGGATACTCACATCTCTCGGGTGTATATGAAATATATCAAAGTGGAAATGGAAGATAAACACTCATTAACCGGTCCAAGTACATAGATTACCATAGGCTTGAGAATAGATCAAACCTCCATCGCTTTGGCGTAAGCACCTAAGAAAGACTATCAAAGAGGTCTTTAAAGGTTGTAATGTTAGGCTTACAGTAGGGAAACAAAGGGTTTGGTGGGATAGGCTATTTAGTGGTGGCAAGTAAAAAATCTCTATGTTACAAGCATACGAAGAATGGCGTTGCTAAGCCAAGACTCGACACTCTAAAATCTAGATAACTGAAACAAAGAAACATATATTGAAAGATAGATGTAGGATGGTAGCCCGTATGTTTTTGTTTTGTATTTTTTTTTCTCTTTTTCTAATTTTTTTCGATTTTTTTTCATACACTTTTACTCTACCATCCTCTATGGTAACATCAAAATGATAGGGATTTATAGGCACATCCCTACACTTGAGTTTTTATTACTCTAACACTAATTTGACCCGAATTGAAAAGATCAAAACACTTGGAGTACATTATTAAGAAAATAAAGGGAATTTGAATTTAACGTTCCCTTCCCGTCATTTCATAAACTTTAACTTTTCCCATGAGTCCCAATCGTCCCAAAACTGTATACAAAGGATATGACTCGACTTAGCAACTCATGCAAGCAACTAGATAATTGAACTAAGGGTTTAGGGTGATAACAATAATGCACTAAAAGTGAGTGCATACAAGGTAGGCTAAGGCAATTTGGGTGTACATTTAGGGGTAGGGTGTAAACAATGCTCTTCATTGATATTCCGAAAAACCGAAAAATCAAGAGAACCGCGAAAAGGATAGGCTCAGAGGGGTTAACTAGGGGTATCGTGTACTAAAGGTGAGTACAACGCAAAGGTGTGGGGGAATTACTCAACCGAGGTGGAAGAAGTAATTATATTACGGGTATCAAACAAGGGTTATCCTAATGCCTCTTATCATTTAGTTATTCCTAACTACACAAGTGTAGTCTTACTAGCGATCTCGGGATGCATCACAAAATAAGTTCTAGAATGTAATATACTACCGGTTCACACACTAAGCATTAAAGATGAATGCTTTAATTCCTATTAATCTAAGGGTGATCCTCTCATTTTAGGTGGAATTTAAGTGGTAAAGGGTTTTTGTGCTAGTCATGCAACTTCCCATCCATGAGACGCTTTTGTTAAGACTAATGGCCCACTCCTATATGTCATGAAAAATTAAAAATTTGGTGCCAAAATTACCCTAACCGACATTTTCTCTTGGTTTATTACATAAATACAATTGGACAAAGCAAATAATCAAGGATAAGCATAGTTTCAAAGTTCCCGTTTTATTTTCCCTCCCTACACTCAAACTGAACATTGTCCCCAATGTTCCCCGAAAGTATCAAAGTTATGATAATGGAAGGTAATTAAAAACGAAAGAAACTAATACTCCCCTGATTAGCTCGGTAGGATCCGTGTAAAGTGGTGGTTAAATCCTTTTCAAGAAAAATGTATGCGTGAAAAGCTCCTTCCAATCTTTTGTTTCTTCTTCTTGATAAATAAAACCTGCACATTTGAAGAAAACAAACGAAACCTTCGCGTAAAATCGGCGGTAATAATATATATAAAACTCTACTAAACTAGGATATAATGCTTGTGGAATGGATGTTTACAGAATTCTTGGAAAATTAAGACCTGGAAAATTCCAAAATTTTATAAGTAGCTCAGAAAACGAGAAAAAAGTAATTTGTTGTTTTTACTCCTTCCTGACGCCGTCAGGTTGCGATCCTGACGCCGTCAAGTTATCCTGACAAAAACTGGTCTGCGATTTTCTGGAAAAAATTCTGGAAAATTTTCATCTTTAGAATCTGGAAAAATTTCTACAAAACATCCATTATGACTCGATACAAGCATTTGACTCGAACAAACACACACACACACACACACACACACACACACACACACACACACACACATATATATATATATATATATATATATATATATATATATATATATATATATATATATATATATATATATATATATATATATATATATATATATATATATATATATATATATATCTTTTAATTAATTGCAATTCTCATGTTTACGTTTCTTTTGAAAACGTGTGTAATCCTCCCTACACTTATCCTTTATGTAAAATACCTTTATATGTGATTAAGACGAGGTTAAAAACAAAATAAAGCATTTTTACAAATTTAAACATGAGAATAAATAATCAATAAAAGATATATGACACTAACAAGCAAACAATTAAGCATGGGTTTCCTCCCACGAAGCGCTTTTCTTTATTTATGAGTCTTGTAGCTAGACTCGTAGTCGTGCTCCTACGTTGTCCTAATCTTAGAGGCCCATTCGATCTCCTTAACCCTTCTGTCATCACGAATATATTCATGGCCTAACCCAAGACAAGCAGTGTAGTAAACCTTGTTCTTCCAGTCTACTTCAAATGCCGGAATGTTATCCACTTCTAAATTATCAATACCCTCAAACTTCTTATTTTTGTGGGGCATTATATATTTAACACTCTTGGCTCCATTTGAGAACTTGACTATTCCTTCCTCTTGATCATAAACCATCATAGACTCCTCTATAAATGGTCTCCCAAGTATTACATCCCCTAAAAATCCATCAATGATACCCTTGAGATTTTCCAAGATCATGAAATCACACCTATACGTGAAGTTACCTACGAAGACATGCAATCCTTTAACCCTCCCAACATAGTTACTTGCTTTCTTAGGGTGAAAGGGGTCCCTCATAGGTTCTAGCTTTTTGCTCATGATCCAATTGTAATAGAGCCTAGACATTATATTCATGGGTGCCTTATAGTCAATGTAGGTGTGATCCCTATATAAGTATCCAATCATACATGGTATCTTGATGTTTTTAGGGTTACCCCTTCTTATGCGAGGCTCGAAGGGTGGTCTCGGGAGGTTAACTACGTTATAGTGATAGGCGGTTTCCTTTCCCTTAGGGTATGAGTCGAAATACTCCCTAAGTTCGTTCTCCTCCTTATAATCCTCCATAATTTCTAACACCTTATATTCTACCTCTTCTAAGTCATCATCTGAATCACTTGAGGTTGAATCATTATCTACAGGGTTAGTAGATTCCTTAAGGGCTTCGTCAAGCGTATTTTCAATTATCCTATTTAGTTTTCTAAGCTCTCCAATTTCACTAACAATACGAGCTCGAAGTTGGTTGGCAAAGGCTGGATCAAGCGGTGGGTATTTGTTTGGTGGTAAAGTGTTGTTTGGTGGTTTATCACCTTCCATGATGAAAAGTGATGGATTACGAACAAAGGTCACGAAGAAGGGGGATAGACTACGAGAAAGCTAAAAATGAGAAAAATTCACTTGATAGGAATCAAGCAAAGAAACCTAAACGAGTTGGACTACTAACTAGCTATTCTATTCCCCGGCAGCGGCGCCAAAAACTTGATAACGCTACACGCGTCGTTCGGGGTCAAAGTAACTTCCTTTTCGTCGAGCAAGTTTTTCAACACCCTAGGCAGTGAACCTAATCATTGTAGTGTAGTATTAGGGTAAGCCACGGGTATTGATATCGTTCTCTAGGGGAATAGGAATGCTAGTGAGAAGTTACTACGCTAAGGTTGGGGTTGAGGAAGATTATTTTTTGTGCTATTTATGTTTTTTTAGAAAATGGAAAGGTACGAATCTCGGGGTTTGGATTTGGGGGTTGGTATTTCTACCGATTACTCTACTTGTCTACTTATCTAATCTAAGGTGATGGTAGTCTATGTCTAATTATTGTGTGCTCGTATGATGGTTTAAAGATGTGTTTACTTAGGTTTTCTTACTCCTTAATTATCTCCTATTGATGGTTGAATTGTCACGTCCTTATTCCTAATCGCGTTGTGTGTCTAAAGTCGTAGGGTATGCGTTTATCCCTATCTCTTTGAAACTACCAAAGGGTCTCGTCTACAAAATCTCTAGTATTTATACACTCTAACTCTAAGGTACTCTTTGGATGGTTTAGCCTACAACTACTCTAGGTGTTATAGTCTAAGGTTCACAAAGATTAATCAAGCATTAACTACACAACGAATGACCTATCGCATTACTAGATCATTAACAATTAAGATAAGAGACAACCAATCAATATTCAATAATTAAGTTTCATATTCCCTAAGCAAACAGACAAGTAAATTAGCCGGACATGGAGAACATGCAAGCATACACACAAATAATTGAAGACATAATTGAATTAATGAAGTAAAACACTTATCTTGGTGTAAGATAGGGTTTGGAACCCTAAAATACTGTACAAGACAGCCTTGGTTCAGTTTAGGTTTTTACTCCAAAAGACTACTCTGTAAAACTGAAAAATTCGGATTCTATATAAAAGATTACAATCGCGACGGCGTCACTTTATGATTTGTGACGCCGTCGGGTCGCCGTCATTAGGGTTTCATCTTGGCCACGTTAGTCTTGCGACGGCGTCACCTTATGCTTGTGACGCCGTCTGGATCAAATCTAGGCCGTCTGAGTTGCGACGGCCTACTCTTTTAAAGCCCGACACCGTCACTTGAAAATAAGCAATTTGGCTACTGTGCCGTCACAGAAGTGCTCTGACGGCGTCGCAATATAACACCTGACGCCGTCACTTGTAGAACTTGACGCCGTCTCCTTCGTTCAGCAGCCTGAGTGTCTTGATTCTTGACTTTGGCCATTTTCTTCGTATATCCGCGCCTTTTCGTCCAAATAAATGCCATTCCAGCAATTTGCCTTCAAGAGACCTAAAAAGTGAAAAGGAACGATATTAAGTAATAACGGATACAAAAGTTATCAAATAAGGGCTTAAACGACCCCTCAAAAAGGTACATTTTAAAACCTTATCAATTTGTATGGGGTTACACAAGAGAAAGATAAAGATGGAACGCTGAATAACGACTTGAGTTTGCTTAATGCTTGTGGTCGTAACTGTTGCTCTCGAGATTTATGCTGCTATGTTCATTGTTATTCGCATTCCTACTGCTCGATAACATATATGCTATTTTTAATCTGTTGTTGGTTCCTGATTGTACAATAGATTGCACTACCAGGCTTCGATGATGATCAAAGGTATGAGGGGTGTATGTTCCAGCCAAGGCTTGCCTTTCGCCTGAGAATAAGAAATACGAAACACTACGTTAAGTGATTACGCATGGGTAGGACCCGGCGAACCATCTCCGGCGTGAGAGTAAGTATGAGTTATGGTTGTATAAGTGTGTGTAAGTAAAGAGGTGAGTGTAAAATGAGCATACCATAATCCATTATCCGTCCAACCTATTTATAGTGAATGAAATAGGGTTTAGAGCATGTCTGCATAAATGTCGGAGATCATGGGGGCGTCCCATGATTGTGGGTAACCGCTAGGGCTTAGTGACCCACGTTCTCAGACTTGACGGGGAAGCCAAGAGAGAGAGGGAGATCGTGGGTTTGACCAAGTCCGGAGGTTCCCTTATCCACTGTCCTTCGTCAGCCATACCCCGAAGGGTTTAGGGCTTCGGATGGTGAATTCCCCTTAGGAAACCCTCGTGCTAACGAATGGTTTAATGCCTGTGGATATTTTGGAATCCTAATTTGGGCCTTCGTAGGGAAGGGCTTCGACACGTCTCAGAGGAGTGTCCTTCGAGCTACTCGGAGGGTACATCATCAAGCCCCCCAGTTGAAAGTGATGTATACGAACAAGGAGACATTGCTTTCAACTTCATGCTTCGAAAAAAATACCGTCCTGCTGCTAATTGCGTTAGTTAGAGGATAAAAATGCAACTAACCAAGCGCATTTAATGCTAATTAAACCATCCGGCTGCCCGCTACAGTGATCACTTATTCCCATATTACCCGGAGACCAAAAGTCTTCTTTTTCAGAATTTAAAAATTTACACCGGATAAGAGTAATTGTTGGGACACGTGTGCGGTGTTTAATAGATGAAAAAGAGAGTATAAAAGGGGGTAGATGAAACCCTAACTCATTTTACTCTCTCCGCCTATTTTCACACGCAGTAAAACGCCATCGCCATCACTCCGAAATCAAAAGGTAACCCTTCCTTCTTCACTGGTAGCTTGTTTTTTTTTAAAAATGGATTCCAAGTTTATTATAAAGCAACAAAAGTGTACATTGTCTGCAAAAGATCTACATGATCACTTAGCCGATTATCCTATCCCACTAGAACACAAAGTGATGTTACCCAAATCTAATCAGGGCATCTTTGATGCTCTTCAAGGTTTCGTAGGGATGTACACACATGCATTTAGCCACTTGAACCTTAGGATTCCGTTGCACCCCCTGATATTAGAGTTTATGCAATATTACAAGGTTCACATATCTAGATTTAACCCCTTTGGTTTTGCCAAGCTGAACACATTCATAGTGATGTGCAAAGCATACGGGTATGAACCAACATTGACGGTTTTAAGAGGATTTCTGAACTTGTATCCTGGGGGAAATTGGCTAACTTTAGCAAAAAGGCCTGAGTCTGATGTTCCAAACCTGTTTGGGAGGGTATATACAAACATAACAGGTTGGAAAGGTAGCTTTTTCTATGTGCAAGACACCATTGTTCCCCCTAAATATTCAGAGCTGCTGAATAAGGAAAATAGGTTTGATGTAAAACGGTATAATGACCCCCTGCCATACGAGGTGCGAAGGGATCCCTGTTATCAGCGTTTGGCCAAATATCCTGTGGATGTTCAAGTGTTCCCTGAAGCCATCTTATACATGGCTGGGATTGCCTGAGGTGGGAGGGGTCTCCCAAGAAGCCTGTGATCATGTACCAAGGACAAAGTATGTTTATCTACTTTTATTTAAGTAGGACCAATGTAGTGCTGATATTTATTTCTTTTTGTTTCTATTTTGCAGAGATGTCGTTCAGAAACTTCATGTACCAGGATCTGGATGAAGATTTAAGTTTTATGCCAGCGGAGAAGGCCGAAGAGTCCTATGGTGTTGGCTCTCCTTCGACATCTGTGAACAATAATGAGGTAGACACTCCGAACCCTGTTCCCATTACATCGGTGCCCCCACAGACTGTGCTGGAGGGTCCCTCCTAGCTTGTTGAAAATGTGGCAGACTCAGACGATCCTGTAGAAGAGGATGTCCAAGTTGTAGGTTCAACAGGGATTGCTGACAGGTTGAAGAGCAGAAAAGGAACAGCTGCCAAAGCTATTAAGTCAACCAATACGAGGAAGAATACCCTCCCTGCATCTGGATCTAGGGCCGTCCGACAAAGGAGCACTGAAGGCAAGAAATTTATCAAGTCTGCCTTCTGGTTGCCAGATGAATCGTTGGAAGTGCATGGTAAGCAGCTTCTCTTTATGAAAACATGTTAAGTAATAAGTTAATTTAACCTTTACACATTGTATTGGTCGCAGGCCTCCCAGAGACGAAGGAGCTCCCCAATGCTTTAGCCTGTCATCAGATTGTGAGTCATGTCACCCCTCCCCCTCATGGAAGGGATTGTTGGACAATATGTCCATTGAAAGGGTTTGTGATATGCATGACAATGGTGTAGCAAGGCAAGCAGTGTTGGATAATCACTTGAATACCTGGACTAGGGAGTTGCTCAGGGCTGTGACCAAGGCTAGGCAGGAGATGGATGTCATGTTGGAAAGGGAAAAACATAGGGATCGGGAGTATGCTGAATTGGAGGCTAAGTGTGATGAGATAGAGAGGGACCTGGAGAAAAATCTCCTCGTTCAAGACCTTCGTGGAAAGGTAGCCCAATTGACAGTGGAACTCGGCCATCTTAAATTGGAAGAAGCCAAGGTCATCACTCTAACAGTCGAAGCTGTCGTGAGGCGAAATGTCTTTGGGTTGGAAAGTGAGAAGGCTAGGCTTGGAGAGGTAGAAGTGAAGCTGAGGGAGGAAATCGATGGATTGCAGATGAGGTATAAGATGCTGAAAAAGGATCGTGCGGAGGTTGTTTTGAAGGTGGTACCTTACATAGCCATGGAGCTCTACCACAGTGATGAATTGGGAGCTCAGATGTAGAAGGTCATCAAATCAGCCATTTTTCATGGACGGTGCTTAGCGTTGGAGGAGGCTGCCAAAACAAGCAAGCCCGTGGATCTTTCTAAGATTGAATGCTACCGCCCTACTTCAAAGGCTGAGTATGATGAGGCAGGAAATGCGTTCGCAACCGCAGAGTACTCCTTCCTTGCTGAGGCTACCAAAGATCCTATGGCACCCCTCGAAGACCTCCTTTCCAAGAAACCTCGGAAGCTGAAGCCTACCACTCCCACTAAGAAGACCCTGTCTACCAAGCCCGTCTCAGTGCAACCTTCCCCCACTCCATCTCCAGAAAAGCAAGAATGAAGGCTGCCATGTGGCAGTAATTTGGTTTCAAAGGGTGGCATGTACCCTTAAGACAATTTATCTTATGTGACAATGTTTGTCGTATTCTCCAAACAATTTAAATGCTTTTAATGTATGGCCATGGGCCAAAAACAATTTAACTGGGGCTTAGGCTCCTCGTGCAGGTACAAGGGCGTTAGCCCTCATTTTGAATGGTATGGTGTAGAGGAAATACCTCTACATACTTAGTTATTATGCATGTTTGTCTTGTTAAGTTCTCGTACGCCATTTTTCCGACGCTTAAGTTTTACAACCTAAGGTTAACCAACCTCATTGTGTGTAAATTACAACACCAAGAATATAATGACCAAATTTGATCATTGACAGAGGGTCACGACCCACTCTATCTCAAATCCTTTAAGTAGCATGACTTTGTACATATTTTTACAAGCGTCATAAACTACAAGGAGAGTTAATGTGAATGTTAAAGTTGGCTTAAATGATAAGGCATGTATTACACCTTGAGCCATTTTATTCGACATTGAAACTCATTAACGACTTGGCTGAACAAATCTTTGTGTTTAAGAAACGAAGCAAGAGATTTGTGGGAAATGTCTTATTTATCATTGAATTGGTAGGGAGGATTACATCATTCTTGAAATGAAAACTAAGACAGCTACCAATAATGTTTGCTTTCCCTTGAGAAGCTTCTAATTACAAGAATAAAAAAGTAAAAGTACTTCTTAAACATAGAACTTTCGAAGGTTCGTACCATTCCATGTTCTATCGATGGGTTCTCCGAGAAGATTGGCCAGTTTGTAGGCTCCATTGCCGTAGGCCTCAGCTACCATGTAGGGTCCTTCCCAAGTTGTTCCCAGCTTCCCCTGGTACTCTGCTTTGCTTGCACTGTTGAGTCGTAGCACATATTCTCCAAGCTTGAAAGTGGAAGGTCTGACCCTTTTGTTATAATAGCCTTCGATCTTATGTTTGTGCATTGCTTCTCGGATGGAGGCTATTTCTCGTCTTTCTTCCAGCAGGTCAAGGTTTTCCCTGATCCTTTCGTCATTTTGGGAGGCATCGTACGTTGCCACACGCTCCGTGTGTACAATTAATTCCGAAGGAATGACCGCTTCTGTCCCGTATGTAAGGCTGAAGGGGGTTTCACCATTGCTTGACTTAGGCTGCGTCTTGTGAGCCCACAATACTTGGGGGAGTTCATCTACCCATCCATGGTGTGTTCGTCCCAGCATTTTCTCGATCCCTTTGACGATATCTCTATTTGTAACCTCCACCATTCCGTTACCTTGTGGATGGTAGACGGATGTCCAAGACTGTTTTATGTTTAACCCTTGGCAGAAGTCATAGAAGACTCCTTCAGCGAACTGCTTTCCATTGTCGGATATGATGATGTGGGGCACTCCGAATCTGCACACGATGTGTTCCCACACGAACTTCTCGATCTGTCTCCCTGTAACGGAGGCTAAAGGTTTAGCCTCTACCCACTTAGTGAAGTAATCAATGGCTACCAGCAAGAATTTGACTCCTCCAGGAGCCATGGGAATAGGTCCTACGATGTTAATTCCCCATTGAGAGAAGGGCCATGCGTATGTTACACTCGTCATGTCCTGCTTTGGCATCTTCAAAACATTTGAGTGTATCTGACAAGCTTCACATTTGAGAATGATGTCTGCCGCATCCCTGTGCATCGAAGGCCAATAGTAGCCCAGCTTCATTATCTTCGAGACAACTGAGCGTGGTCCTGCGTGGAGACCGCAGGATCCCTCATGAACTTCAGCGATGATGTTCTTAGCCTGCGTGGGTCCCACACATCTTAACCAAGGTGATAAAAATGACCTTCTATATAGGTTTTCTCCTATTAGCCGGTACTGGGGTGACTTAACCCGAATCTTCCTTGCTAGTTTGGGATCTTCAGGGAGAAGACCGCTTATCAAATACTCCCGGATGGGAGTCATCCATGTCTCTCCTTCCTCGTGAATCACATCTACAACTTCCTTGTGAACGATGGATCTTTCGGGTAGGACTTCGACAAGTACTTCTTTGGTGAGATGAGCGAAGGCCATAGAAGCTAGCTTGCTTTGTGCGTCAGCCTTCTTGTTCTGATTCCTTCGAACATGTTGGATGGTGTAGGAGTCGAAGCCCTCCAACATCTCCTTTGCTTTTTCCAAGTACTGTTTGATGACGGGCTGCCTTGCTTCATAGGAACCTGTCACTTGGTTAGCTACCAATTGGGAGTCTACGAAAACAATGAGAGTTTTGACCTCCATATCGTTAGCCAGTCGGAGGCCTGCTAGTAATGCTTCGTACTCTGCTTCGTTGTTGGTGGCTTCGAACTCGAAACAAAGAGCATATGTATGCTCCTTTCCCTCAGGACTCACTAGCATTAGACCTGCCCCAGAACCATCAGAGTTGGATGCTCCGTCTGTATATAGTTTCCAGTCATCCCTTACGGGGGTGAGTTTATCTTTGGGCTTCTCCTTTTCTGTGTCCGGCTCAGAAGGTGTTTCTGCCAAGAAATCTGCTAGAATTTGGCCTTTAATAGAGTTTCATCCCTTGAACTCTATTTTGTGTTCTCCCAACTCTATAGCCCATTTAGCTACTCTCCCAGACTTTTCGGGTTTTGACAAGATCTGTTTGAGTGGCTTGCCAGTTAAGACTGTGATTGGATGGGCCTGGAAATAGCGTCGGAGCCTCCTTGCTGCATAGATTAGGGCTAGTATCAACTTCTCCAATGTTGGGTAATTGATCTCTGCCCCCTGTAGGACCCTGCTGACAAAGTAAATGGGGATCTACCGTTTGTCTCGTTCTGCCATAACTCTCCATTGAGGATGCTAAGTACATGAACAACACTTTGCCTTTGATTGGGGCTGTAAGTGTTGGAAGGATTTCGATGAACTCCTTCATCTTCTGAAAGGCAGCTTCAGCATCCTGACTCCATTGAAAGGTTTTCTTATCCATGCATCCCTTGAGTGTTTTGAAGAATGGTAGGGACCTGTCAGCCCCCTTCGATAAAAACCGGCTTAAGGCTGCTATCTTTCCATTTAGGCTCTGTACGTCTTTTAGACACTTAGGGGCTTGGAGATCTGAAATCGCCTTGACCTTGGAGGGATTAGCCTTTATCCCCTGCTTAGTTATTAAATGCCCTAGGAATTGTCCCTCTTCGACACCGAAGGAGCATTTCTTAGGGTTCAGCTTCATGTTAATCGCCCGAAGTTGGTCAAAGGTTTCCTGTACATCGAGGAGTAGGTCCTCCTCCGTCTTGCTTTTAATAACCATGTCGTCAACGTATGCTTCGAGATTTCTGCCTATTTGTTTGTTGAAGGCTTTGTCTATGAGTCGTTGGTAAGTGGCCCCCGCGTTCTTTAATCCGAAGGGCATCTTTCTGTAATAGTAGACACCTTTGCTCATGTAGAAGGCTGTCTTTTCTTCGTCCTCCTTTGCCATCTGGATCTGATGATACCCTTTGTAGGCGTCTAAGAAGCATTTTAACCGGAAGCCTGCCAAGGATTCTACCTTCCAGTCAATTTCTGGTAGGGGGTAGCAATCCTTCGGGCATGCTTTGTTGATGTCAGTGAAGTCAACGCACATGCGCCACCCTCTGTCGCTCTTTTTGACCATCACTGGGTTGGCTACCCAGGTTTGGTACTTAACTTCCCTTAGGATGCCTGCTTGTGTGAGTTCGTCCACTTCTTTGCAGGCTGCAACGTTTCTTTCGGGGGCTAGGCTCCTCCTTTTCTGTTTTATCGGCTCAATGTGTTTGTACTCATTGAGTTTATGCTCCGTTCCGAAGGACTGTCCGTCGATCAGCAAAGTTCTCGGTACCCCTGTCATGTCAGAATATTTCCAAGCAAAAACATCAAGGTTAGTCCGTAACAGTTCCACGAGCTTCGCCTTGAAATTCGCCGGGAGTTGTTTTCCTACTACCACCATTTGTTCAGGGTAGCTAGGGTTAACTATAACTCGCTCCTCCGCATCTGTACAGCTTAGAATGGCTATCGGAGGATCCTCCGATTCTTCTTTGATCTTTTTGACACCATATACACCCTTATCCGCCCCATAATTAGAATGAACAGTCCCTACTCCGAAGGGAGTTTGGAACTTAATAGCAGCATGTATGGTGGAAACAACAATACCCATCTTTTGCATAGCTGTTCTCCCAATTAACAAATTATAAGGAGAATCTGACCTGACTATAACGAAGGTGAGTGTTTCTATGCGGGATAAGGGGCATTCGCCTATGGTGATTTCCAACGGTACTTCTCCCAAAGGCCATGAATGTTCGCCGGAGAACCCTACTAGTGGTGTTTTCGAGTCCACCCTTCGTGAGCGTATGGATGACTTGAGCTTTAGGAAACAATGCTCATAGATGATCTCGCAGGAGCTTCCACAATCCATATACGCTCGATTCACCTCCCTGTTTGAGATTCGTACCCTGATGACCACGGGGTCTGTTGAAGGTGTCTGCCCCAAGATGTGAGGAAAGGTTATTTCCCCTACGCTTCCAAGCTCTCCGTCTGCTTCCTTCCTTTTTAAGGTTGGATCGTGCCTGTGCACCATAAGTATCGGGGCTTCTGTAGGCGTAGGCTCCTTCTTGTTCCCCTTCCATTCACCTAGTTGGGTGTCGGAGAACTTGTCCTTTCCCTTTTTGATGCCTTTAACCAGATGTGCTAACTGTCCGAACCGCACTGCCTCTTCGATCTGCTTCTTTAGTTCTCTGCAGTTGTTCGTGTCGTGTCGATGGTCTTCATGGAACTGGCAATACTTGGACATGTCCCTGGCTTTGCTTCGTGCTGTCATCCGAGGTGGTGGATCGAAGGACTTAGCGACCTTCTCCGTAGCGAATCTCCTGGGGATTTGACTAAGTTCGCCAAGAATTCGTGGTTTGAACCTTTGTTGTATGGAGTGAAGCGATCTCTGTTCTTCTTCTTGTTCT
Organism: Chrysanthemum makinoi; assembly: GCA_910596185.1. Lineage (NCBI taxonomy): Eukaryota > Viridiplantae > Streptophyta > Magnoliopsida > Asterales > Asteraceae > Chrysanthemum > Chrysanthemum makinoi. The sequence goes on from OU343217.1 coordinate 30,722,296, forward strand.
TGGACCCTTCCCATGAGGACCCACGAGAGAATTTGTCAAAAGCTTCCTTTTGCTCTATCGGAGCCCCGTTTGCTGCTACCTCTTTGGATTCAATCCAAGTGTAAGTCTTCTCCATCAGTGCCTTATAAGTAGTGGGAAGATCGGTGGACAGGAATTCCACCAAGCTTCTTGTCCGAAGGCCATGTACAAAACCTGAAATCCTCTGATCTTCGTGTAAACCCAGAATTTGCAACGTTTCATCGGTGTACCTTGTAACGAAGGCTCTTGTACCTTCGTTGGCCCTTTTCTTGATGGTGTGCACGGCTAGATGGGTCTTGGTATACCTCTTCTGTTGGCTAAAGTGTGACCGGAACTTAGCCTTGAGATCGTCCAATCTCACAATGCTTCCCAACTTCTGTCCATTCCACCATATTCTGGCAGAGTCTCGGAGCGTATAAGTGAACATGTGGCATGCTACGGGCATAACCCACTTTTGCATCTTGACAGCGCCCTCGAATAAATGGAGGAAGTTATCGGGATCGCCTTTCCCATCGTAGGTGCCTATATGAGTAGGCATCTTTACACCATCAGGCAGGGGGTAATCTTCGATCCATTTCACGAAAGGTGTACATGCTCTAGAGGCTTCGGCATAGTAAGGATTGTATGGAGGTGGATAAACAGGTGTAGGATTATATGGGTTAGGAAATGGCTGTGTGTAGGTAGGGTAAACAGTAGAAGGTTGGTATGAAGGGTTTACACCCGTCGATTGTGTAGGAATATGTCCATAGGGCATTTGCTGGTAACTCTTGTTAGGGAGTGAACCATTCGGAGGGTAAGTGTTGTAGGTTTGAGCAGGTAGGTAGGCGTTCATTACCGGAGGGGGTAGCTTACTCATGCCTGAGTATGGTGGAGGACCTCCAGTACTCGAAACATATGAAGGGGGTATTGGAACCCCCATTCCCTCTCTTCCTAAATGAGCAGCTAGGAGAGGGGGTAGGTTTACTCCTCCGTTCCCTACCGGGTTGCTTCCCCCATTAGAGTTCTCGCTCCTTCTTTCACCATGCATTCTTTCCCTTCTTCCCGGACCTCCTCCGGGTCCTTCTTCAAAGCCTACAGTCCTTCCGTTTGGTCTTTTGAGGGAAGGAGAACCATTTCGCAAGGCCGAGCGCCCCCTGCTAACAGGTTGTGGCCTCTCCTCTATTTCAATCTCTTCATCATACTCCTCGCTGGAGTATTCCAACTCTCTTCGCATTTCAGTATTGCGAACCTGCCTCTTGTGAGACCTAAGTAAGGAATCCAAGGCTTCAAAGTTTGCCTCAACGAAGGCGGGGCTAATATCAGGGATAGGGTTAGCGGATGTTGAGGCGTGATGTACGGGAGTAGTTTCCAAACGAGATCGTGTGGTAAAGGTTGAGGCCGTTATGGGGGCGAGATTGTCGGTGTTAGTTGTGTTTAGAGGAACTAGGATAGAGAACACGGTGGAGGTGTATCTTCTCTTCCTGATTCCATGCCGGAAATGTAGTGTAGTTAGTTAGGGTTTTAGGACTGGGTGATTACGGGACTAATAGTAGTGGTCCCACGGATGGCGCCCTGATTGTACAATAGATTGCACTACCAGGCTTCGATGATGATCAAAGGTATGAGGGGTGTAAGTTCCAGCCAAGACTTGCCTTTCACCTGAGAATAAGAAATACGAAATACTACGTTAAGTGATTACGCAGGGGTAGGACCCTGCGAACCACCTCCGGCGTGAGAGTAAGTATGAGTTATGGTTGTATAAGTGTTTGTAAGTAAAGAGGTGAGTGTAAAATGAGCATACCATAATCCATTATCCGTCCAACCTATTTATAGTGAATGAAATAGGGTTGAGAGCACGTCTGCATAAATGTCGGAGATCATGGGGGCGTCCCATGATTGTGGGTAACCGCTAGGGTTTAGTGACCCACGTTCTCAGACTTGACGGGGAAGCCAAGAGAGAGAGGGAGATCGTGGGTTTGACCAAGTCAGGAGGTTCCCTTATCCACTGTCCTTCGTCAGCCATACCCCGAAGGGTTTAGGGCTTCGGATGGCGAATTCCCCTTAGGTAACCTTCGTGCTAACGAATGGTTTAACGCCTGTGGATATTTTGGAATCTTAATTTGGGCCTTCGTAGGGAAGGGCTTCGACATGTCTCGGAGGAGTGTCCTTCGAGCTACTCGGAGGGTACATCATCAGTTACTAATCTAGAATGTGGCAAGACAAATTAGTGAGAGATAAAGGAGGAGTTTGTAACTTCTTATGTCTTTATTATGCTGCTATCGTGGTTAGTTCCTGTTGCTTTGATGGTTACCACTGCCTTCATAGAAACATGGTACTGCTACGTGTATATTGGCAAGTAGCTTGTACTACTATGGTAGAATTATTTGTACTGGTAGTGTACGTGGAAAAGGTTCAGGAAAGTTGTATCAAAAGTCAGTGGCCATGCGTTGACATTTTCTGTATTTGAGAAACAAGTTTGTGCATAAGGTTTTGATGTGATTGGTTGAAAAAATAATTAATAATGCTCGTGGAATTTAAGAATATTATTATTGAAGAGCATGTTAAGTCGTTTGTATGTGGTCATGAGATTTTTTCCAAGTCATGTGATAATGTTTGTTTTGAAGATGGTTGATACGATAATAACACGTGATCCGACATATAATATTTGAGTATTGTTCGTATTTGCTACATGGTTTTGGATGGTTTGAAGGATATCGGATACACATACATGGGATTTTGGTTCACAGACAAAGGAGGTTTTTGGTTTGGTTTTATATGTTTGTAAACATTTTAAAAGGCTCATATTTGGTTTTTATTGAAGAATTAATTTTGAAGAGGATTATTTATCACTTATTTGAACGTGAAGTGGGATTTCTTAGATGCGTGTTCTTATTATATCTTTAACGGCTCCATTACGTTTAAAGATAACTTGTTCGTGCTTTAATGTTGTGACTACGAATTGACGAATAATAGATGAAGTTTTTCGTCAAGAGATTGCTGTCTCCCTATACATTAGTTGTATACGTTCAGAGTCACGTGGTCAGTACAAGACAAGAGTCACGTGGTTAGTACAAGACACAAGTTTGGGTTATTCTACTTCTACATCAAGTTTGTTATATTTGGTTTTTCTTCACAAGTGATTATTACAAGGAGCTTACAGATTTGAAGAATCATGAAGAGGGTTAACACATTGATTTCAAGGGAAGCATATTATGATGTGTTTAATAATTTGATATTCATGCACCACTCAAGGGGAAGTTTTTGATTTTTTATGCTGCTTGTCATTATTAATACTGCTTTTTTAAGTTTCTACTGGTTTGGATTCATTATTCTTCTTGTGCTTCATGGAGGGTAATCTAAAACATTAGAAGGCTGGATTAGTTGTGTGGTATTGGTTCGTGGTGGTCAAGATCATGTTTGCATATGTTCTCTATTTGTTGATAACAAAAAGGGGAAGAGATGTTGGAGTGGCATGTCATGGATTAAGGGGAAGACAAGATTTGTTTCATTCACGGAGATGTTTACGTTTCAACTTCTCAACTTCATCTAGGGAAGTTCGTACACGACTTTTTTAGTTTTGTTATCATCAAATAGGGGAAGATTGTTGGGATTCTTGATTTGATGAGACAAAGTGAATATAAGAATGAAACAAAGGGACTAAAAGTGACAAGAATGAAATCTACAAAAAGATGGAGGGACTTTCTTGCAAAAGAAGATTTACTTATTAGTCCTTCATAGTATTTTGTAAAACCTAAATCTCTATTATATAAAGAGATCAAGGGTACAGGTTTTATAATTAAGTCTTCTATAATGTAGAAGTCTAGCAAAGGTGTGTGTGTATGTGTTTAGGGCGTGTGTTCTTGTAAACGCCTAGACTAGAGTAGTTTTGTTAATCTCCAAGATCAAATGTGTCTTTGATCCTTGTTATAGGTGGATAACAAGTTGTATTCTGATCAAATATAATCGGAGGTGATTGTGGAAAAACCTTGTTGTCAATAACGTTAATTCTTGTATTGAATATTCCGCTTTTGTTATTGTGTGTCCTAGATAATATGAGGTCTAAATAGCCTCGAGCTACAACGATCTAACAAAATACCCTCACCTCTTTTCAACTCCATCAGAATGGTCCCAAATTCAAGTGGTAGATAACAAAAGGAAATGGGATGATCACTCCGGAAAGAACAATAAAAACCAGAACAAGCGACAAGAGTTTTCCCAAGTTTATACTGCTGGGTCGGGAGAGAAGAAAGTTTATGCTGGAACTCTACCCAAGTGCAACAAGTGTCGATTTCACCACAATGGATCTTGTCCCATTCAGTGTCAGAACTACCAAAAGATCATACACAAAGCCAAAGAGTGCAAGGCCCCCACCTTTGTGATGGATCATAATGTCATGGTAACATGCTATGAGTGTGGAGTGATAGGGAACTTCTGGAGTGAATGCCTAGAGATGAGGAATCGAAATGAAGGAAGAACTTGAGGGAACGCATATGCGTTAGGAGGAGGATAAGCTCGTCAGGACCTCAACAATGTCACGGGTGATAACAATGTTTAAGAATAGAGAGTCCCCTGCTTTGCATAATAAGACCTAAGTCTAGACCCTCTTGGGTTGTACTCCTTTGAGTGTTTGTACTTCCTTAATATTTTTTGTTTCGATGCATTGTGAGAATCTTCACCTAATGAATTCCCTATAATTTTATGTCAAGGTGTTATGATGATTTCTTTGCGTTACACTCTCTATTGTATAAACTGTCTTTGAAATTTTCCTGCAAACTATTCGGCTATCATCTTATATACGGTTGTGCTCCTCTATGAATCATTTTGAATATTATCTTGTAAATGGAATGGTCGATACTATTTATCCGTGATAAACTCAATACTATCTTGACTAAACCGAGCACGGCATTATCAGTCCTCAATTATACATAGCCTGATCACCTATGTCTAATTCAGGAAGGATCGTACTATGATGGCATTATCAGTCCTCAATTATACGGCTCCAGTTTGGTTTCGGGATTCGGGTCAAAATGCTCATCCCTACTTTTGGGGAACACTGGCGACAATGTTCAGTTTAAGTGTAGGGATGAAGAATAAAACAAGAACTTAGAAACTATTCACTCACTTGATTTTTGCCTTGTCCTTAGTAATTTGTTTAATAAACTATGAGAAATATTTTTTATGGTAATTCTAACACCAAATTTAAATTTTTTATGAAACTTATGAGTAAAACTTTAGTCTTAATAATGCGTCTCATGGATAGGAGTTATATGACTAGCACAAAAACCGTATACCACTCAAATTCCACCCTAAAATGTGAGGTTTTCCCCTAGATCTTTAGGATTAAAGCATTCATCTTTAATGATTATTGTGTGTACCGGTAGTATAACAGATTCTAGAACTTGTTTTATGATGCATTCCGAGATCGCTAGTGAGACTACATTCGTGTAGTTAGGATTAAATAAATTATAAGAGGCATTAGGATAACCCTTATTTTAAACCTGTAATTTAATTATGTCAACCACATTGATTGAGTAATTTCCCCACACCTTTTTTATGTACTCATCTTTAGTACACGATACCCCTAGTTAACCCCTCAGAGCCTATCTTTTCGCGGTTCTCGTGATGTTCTGGTTTCCAGAATATCAATGAAGAGCATTGTTTACAATCCACTCCCAAATGTTACACCTAAATTTCCTTAGCTCACCTTGTATGCACTCATCTTTAGTGAATTATTGTAACTATTGTTTAACCCTTAGTTCAGTTATCTAGTTATTTGCATGGTTGCTAAGTCGAGTCATATCTTTTGTACACAGTTTTGGGACGATTGGGACTCATGGGTTAAAGAAGTATTTAAGAAGTAACGGGAAGGAATGTGAAATTCAAAATCCCCTTTGTCTACGTAATTAATTACTCAAAGTGTTTTGATCTTTTCAATTTGGGTCAGTAGTATTAGAGAAATTAAAACTCAAGTGTAGGGATGCTCCTATAAATCCCTTTACATTGATGTTATCTTAGAGGATGTTAGGGTAAGAATGTATGAAAAAAATCGAAAAAAGAGAAAAGTCAAAAAAAAAAAAACATACGGACTACCATCCTACATCTATCTTTTATGTTTTATGTTTATGTTTTGATTATGTTCTAAGTTATTAGTTAGTGTTAGTGAGTCGAGTCTTGGCTTAGCAACGCCGCATTTTACATGCATCTAACTTAGATTTTTGACTTGCCACCACTAAAAATTCCCAATATCCAACAAAACCCTTTTATTCCCTACCCGAAGCCTAACATTATAACCCTTAGTAAAGACCTCTTAGATAGTTATTCCTAGGTGCTTACGCCAAAGCGGTGGAGGTTTGATCTAATCTCAAGCCTATGGTAATCTATATACTATGACAGGTAGAGAGTGTTTATTTTCTATTTCCTTACATGTTATATTTCATATACACCCGAGAGATGAGAGAATCCAAACACCAATTGTGAGGTGCTAGTGTATAATTTTCATGCTTGTTTGAACTATTGTGGCACTTGTACTTGTTGAGGTTGTTTTAAAAAAAATGTTAAATGACCCCTAACTCATAAATTGACTATCCAAAAGCACATTTGCTTGAGGAAAAGAAAATTCAAAATGTAAGGATATTTTATAAGGATTTAAACATGCGTTTTTAGGGGGTCATTTAAGCCCTAAATCGTTGCATTTTATATCCGTTACTGCTTAAAATCGTTCCTCACATTTTAGGTCATTTGGAAGCAAAATGCTGGAATGAAGCATATTTGGACGAAAATGAGCGAAAACTTGAAGAAAATGGCAAAGTCAAGAAACAAGGCAAAATCAAAAGCCCATATGGCGTCCCAACCTCAAGGACGACGCCGTCACTTACAACGTGGTCCAAACTTTCTCAAGAGAAGACTTAGGTCATTTTTTGCTCTTAACAAGTGTTGGGAATTATACGTTTGAGTTGATAAGACAAAAAGAATGAAACAAGAGGGACTTAATATGACAAGAAGGAAACCTACAAAAAGATGGAAGGACTTGCTTGCAAAAGAAGTTTTATTTATTAGTCCTTATTCTCTAGTATATAAAGAGGACATAGGTGTAGGTTTTACACATGTCTTTCATAATGTAGTCGACTAAAGGTGTGTGTGTGTGTGTACTAGGCGTATAGTCTTGTAAACGCCTAGGTTATTAGTTTAGTTAGTAGACGTGTTCCTATAAACGTCTAAGATTAGTTAGTGTTAGTGAATGAAAAACCTTGTTCAATAATAAAGTAACGATTTGTTTATTCCGCTGTGCATGTTATTAATCTTTGTTATTGATCCCTAGCTGAGCTTATAAACGATCTTATCAATTGGTATCAGAGCGGGGAGCTCTTGATATAGGGATTTTACAAGGTTTTTGGTTGTCGAAGAAAGTTGCTATTAAAAAAAAGTACGATCGTTTTAAAGTCTTTATGGCATTCTCGGATTTTAGATCAAGATCAGATTTAATATAATCGCATTTAATGTGTCAACTTGAATCTGATGGGTACATAAAATTATTCTCGTACTAATTTATTTGTCATCGATTTGTTTTGTCGTCTACTACTTATGTTTCGAAGTTGATTGGTACGGCTACATTATGATTAGTAAATTGGTACAAGCCCAACATATTTGACTATTCAAAGGTATACTCTTACATTGATTGGTGGATGAATTATTATTATCTAGCATATTAATTCTTTATTAGTCGGTTGGTGAATAAATTGGTTTCACATGATATTGGTCTATTTGTTATTATAATTCATATCATGGAATTTGATGATGCAAGTGGTACTGTTCTAAATTGGTTCATGATTGCTACCTATCTCGTACAAGTTAAAGGATTGTGGGATGATGCTTTAATAGTGGTAAGCATTATTTAATTGATCGTGTGTATTGGTCAATGACTTCTAATATTGTTGCTTTCACTCATTGCTACTGTTGCGTGGAATATTTGTACGGCTGAAGTTGGAAGCTACTACTGCTGCAACTTTTCGAGTATTGGTATTACTTTCAAACGTTTCTACTGCTGAGACTTTTTGAACTGCTGAAGTTTTTTATATGTTTCTACTGCTAGCATTATATTTTTCTGCTGCTGCGCGTCAAGTTGCTACTGCTAGTGGTGTCCGAGATATTTTTCTACTGCTAGTATTGTTCGATATAAATTGTTTCCACTGCTTATATCATTCGATATCGGACAATGAAGGATTTTTGGTTCTTGAATAGTTTTGGAATTGAGGGGAAGTTGTACATGTTTTTGGTACGGATTGTTATGGATTTTTAGCGACACACACATGATATTTGGTTCACACACACAAGAAGATTAGAATTTGTTTGTAAAGGATTTAAAAAGCTAGTTTTTGGTTTTTATTTGAAGAATTGATTACGAAGAGGATTATTTATCACTTATTTGAAGGTGAAGTGGAATTACTTAGTTTGTGTTCTTATCATATAGCTTGATGAATCTAGCAATGTGTGATTTTTCTTATGATGCTCTATGCACACATTGGCTATCACTTGAAGGAGTTACATTGTAGTGCTCAGTGTCTCATACTAGTTGAGGATTCTTGTCAAGGGTGCGGTCTACTTATATTTGGTTTCGTATAAGTATGGAGTTCCGTGGATAGTACAATACTTAAGACACAAGTTTGGGAAATTCTACTTCTTCATCAAATTCGTTATATTTGGTTTTCTTCACAAGTGATCATTACAAGGAGCTTACCGATTTGAAGAATCAAGAAGATGGTTAACATATGGATTTTGAGGGAAGCTTATTGTTAAATGTTTAATCATCTACATGCATCACTCAATGGGAAGTGTTTGATTTTTACTACTGTTGATCATTATTACTACTGCTAGGTGGAGTTTTCTACTGTTTTGGATCCATTTTTCTTATGATACGTAATGGTGGGCGATTTGAAGCATTGGAAGTCTTAGATTGGACGTATGATATTGGTTCGTGGTGGTCAAGATCATTATTTGCATACGTTCCCTATTTGGATAATAACAAAAAGGGGAAGAGATGTTTGAGTGACATGACATGGATTAAGGGGAAGAAAAAGGAAGACATACTTGTTTCATTCATGGTGAGATCCCTGATCTCAATTTCTCTACTTCGTCTAGGGAAGTTCGTTCAAGAATGGTTTTGTCATTATCAACTAGGGGAAGATTGTTGGGAATTATACGTTTGAGTTGATAAGACAAAAAGAATGAAACAAGAGGGACTTAATATGACAAGAAGGAAACCTACAAAAAGATGGAAGGACTTGCTTGCAAAAGAAGTTTTATTTATTAGTCCTTATTCTGTAGTATATAAAGAGGACATAGGTGTAGGTTTTACACATGTCTTCCATAATGTAGTCGACTAAAGGTGTGTGTGTGTGTGTGTACTAGGCGTATAGTCTTGTAAACGCCTAGGTTATTAGTTTAGTTAGTAGACGTGTTCCTATAAACGTCTAAGATTAGTTAGTGTTAGTGAATGAAAAACCTTGTTCAATAATAAAGTAACGATTTGTTTATTCCGCTGTGCATGTTATTAATCTTTGTTATTGATCCCTAGCTGAGCTTATAAACGATCTTATCAACAAGTGATGACGTCACGCCTATTTTCAAATGGCCGTCACTCCATCTTTCTACACCAGACGACCAAAGTTTTCTCAAGACGACGTCCACTTCAACCCAGACGGCGTCACTCTCTTCTACCCGAAGCTGTCCCAGTAATGACTTAGCAAAGAAGAAACCCAAATGACGGCGATCAGACGGAGCAAAAGGCGACGTCGTCGCAGTTTTAATATCTATATATAAACCTCGAATTTTCTGCATTTGTAAGTGTTATTTTGGAGAGCAAACCCTAGTTTGTTTTTAGTCCGATTTGGACAGTACCTTAGGGTTCTCAACCCTCTTTAATACTTCAAGATAATTTTGTTTATCCAATCTATCACCAAGTTTAACCTATGTTTGATTGTTTGTTTGTGTTCTTGCTTATCTATCATGTGTAACTAAATTAATTAGTGTTTGCTTAGATCCAATGAAACCTAGTTATTGATTATTGTTAGGTTGTCTCTTTTTTTAATTGGTTGTCACGCTAGATTAAGATAAATTGGCTTCTTCTTTCATTGTTGCGAGCTTGAATGTCCTAAATAGTGATTATTAGCCTTAGAGTGCACTATTAGGCTCATGTTATGTTTATTGCGTGAGTTGTAGCTTGAGGATAATAGGATATTCGGGGGAGATACATCGGTACTTGCCGATCCCGGGTGTTCTAGAGGAGACTTACAACTCATAGAATTGGAGAATTTGACACCGCCCTATGACTAAAACATGGAATAATGCATAAATTAGGCAAGGATGTGACAATTCAACCGACCAATAAAAGATAACTAGGGAGTAAGAAAATCTAAGTAAACACGCTTTTAATTATCATAAGAACACTATCCTACAATCCATAGATTTTACTTTTATTTAGTTTAATTATTTTGTTTATTAGTTTAATTAGTAGAATACCAAAGCCCCACTCCTTTAAACTCGAGATTTTATTTGCTTTCATATAAAACATAAAAAACACTAAAAAGAATCACCCTCACCCTTTCCTTTTCGCCATACATCTCGACGAGCATCTATATTCTCCTAGAGAACAATCAACCCCATGGGCTTACCTACACTACACTGCAACGATTAGGTACACTGCCTAGTGAGTTGTAAAGCTTGCTCTTGGAAAAGGAAGTCTTTCGACCCCGAACCACACATTACCTACGAGTGTCAAACTTTTACGTTATCATGGAAATAGGTTTATTTACAAGAATGATAACTAAAAATACGGGAGTGAATATTAAAATATGGGAATGAATAGTAGCCTAAAAATACTAATTGTTACAGAGGGTAAACTGTTATCGGAGGGTAGTTTGGAGGATAAGGTGGGTATACGTGATCTTGGTGAGTTCCATGAGGTTTGTACATCTCTTGAGGAGGGTAATTTTTATTCAAAAGATAAACATGCTGCCGGGGATAGTTGTTGTGGGGTGGATATGTGTTGTTCAGTAGCAAGGTATTTATTGGAGGGTAGGGAAGCATTGAATCCTGCAGATACGTGTGGTTCGGAGGGTATTGTCCACTCGGAGGATCTTGTGACATCAGAAGATTCTCTGAGATATGTGTCACCTCATGATGAGTATATATTCTCTAGTGATTCAGAGACTATTATTGTTGTCCCTCTGGGCCTCGTGCTGAGGCTGCTCTTCTCCTACGCTTCGTTTCTCTTTAACGCGCCGCCAACAGAGGCGGAAAATTGGTAGCTGGAGGCTTGACCGCTGCTTGAATTGTTACACTCCGAGTGGGTTGTTGATGTGATCTGGTAGAGCTTCTTCCTCAAATTCTTTGTCCACATCCCCACTTGAGCAATCCAACCGAGTTGTAACAACCCTTAGTCTTAATGCCCTTTGCCCATCTCCTCATGAGAGGTTCCAATCGTATGTAAATTGTTGTGATGAAGACTTCATCAATCATCTTTGTATCTTGTTGCAAGGGTGTTTTAGAGGTAGCGTCCGGTCTTGGATGGCTAGTAGACGTTATATTTGACATTGTTGATCCCTCCTCCTTTCTTCACTTTGTTTCCCCTGAGGCACAACGAATGACGTTATCATGGTCATAGACTCTGGCTGAGCATCACTATCCGTCATCATAATGATAAAGAAGTGTACAAAGTAGGATGAAAATGAACCCTACGAAACTTTTCAAATTATGCGGGTCCCATTGGGTGTGCCACTGATTGTACAAATAACTGCACCTTCTGGATCAGAGCTTGCGGAGAACGCACGCTAACTACTTCTATACGCTACTTGGTATATGCAATAAGACAAGAAACACGCTTGGGTTAGACGGAGCGCAGGGGTAGACCCTGCGGGTCGACTCCAACGTGAGAGTAAGTCATTTGTGGATTTAGGGGTATGATTTTAGAGAGAGAAAGTATAAAGGTGGTAAATGACATACCTAAAATGGATAATAGAGTCAGCTATTTATAGGCAAGCCCTAGGAAAGATCTAGGCTTGCCACATGTCTCAGCTGAATTCGCTGAAAGGAAGCACATTCTCTGTGGTCGATGGGAATGCTCTGAGAATAGGCTCCGAGATCGTGCCCACGTGCGGTTGTATGCCATCATATAGGTAATACATAACTGTCATGCAAGTAGGGTTCATGAGATATTATGTTTGTCTTTTGGTTTTAGAGGATTCATGCTCTCGGAGGTTAGAGCTCCTCGGAGAGTTAGGCTCCGTGACTTGGACTCTTGTATAATGGTGGGTTCCCTTGTGGTAGTCCAATGGACTTTACGCCAATGAGTACGTTCAGAGTGCCAGGTGTACACCATCGGAGGCTAGGCTACGTAGGATGTGGTACACCATCAGTATGCATATTATTTAGGGTTAATATACAAAAAAGTTACTAAACTTTCAAAAAAAATTTTCCTAAGTCACTAATGTTTATCTTCTGTCATCTACGTTACTATAATTTACGTAACCGGTTATCTTGGACACCAATAGTGAGACAACCTTTTTTTACCGGTATTTTGGCTGACGTGTATACACACCAAGTTGTGGCACATGTTATCTAGGTCACTAAACTTTGCGAAAAATTTGTCTTAAGTCACTAATGTTTCATTCCTGTCATCTAAGGTACTAAACTTTGCGAAAAATTTGTCCTAAGTCACTAATGAAAAATTTGTCCTAAGTCACTAATGAAAAATTTGTCCTAAGTCACGAGTTGTGGCACATGTTACTGAACCTTTGAAATTATACGTTTTATACGATTTGATACACCTTTTAAACGTTTTTACTCGTTTTCATTCCTTTTTATACGTTTTTGTTTGTTTTCTTACGTTTTTGTCCGTTTTTATACGTTTTCGTCCGTTTTTGTCCCATTTTTTACATCCATTTTTATACGTTTTTATGTTTTCATCCGTTTTTATACGTTTTTATTCGTTTTTATATGGTTTTGTACAATTTTTATACGTTTTTATTCTTTTTTACGTTTTCGTCCATTTTTCTTATGTTTTTGCCCGTTTTTCTATTTTTATACGTATAAAAACGGATGAAAACATATAAAAACGGATAAAAACGAATAAAAATGTATAAAAAATGTACAAAACCATATAAAAATGGACAAAAACGTATAAAATGGATGAAAACATAAAAACGTATAAAAACAGATGTAAAAAATGGGACAAAAACGGACGAAAACGTATAAAAACGGACAAAAACGTAAGAAAACAAACAAAAACGTATAAAAACGAATGAAAATGAATAAAAACGAATGAAAATGAATACAAATGAATGAAAATGAATAAAAACGTATAATTTTAAAGGTTTAGTAACATGTGCCACAACTCGTGACCAAGGACAAATTTTTCATCAGTGACTTAGGACAAATTTTTCGCAAAGTTTAGTACCTTAGATGACAGGAATGAAACATTTGTGACTTAAGACAATTTTTTCGCAAAGTTTAGTGACTTGGGTGACACATATATTGAAGAAGTGTGCCACAACCGGTTGCCCTTCCATGTAGTGACTAGGGTGGCACATATAAAAAAGTTTAGTAACATATGTGAAAAACCCGTGAAGTATAGCAACCTAGATGACAGAAGATAAACATTAGTGACTTAGGACAAATTTTTTTGAAAGTTTAGTAACTTTTTTGTATATTAACCCTATTATTTATGAGAATCATGTGTATGTTTATATGAGTTAGAAGGTAAGTTGAATATGATATGAAATGAATATGGCTTAAAGCATTACATATAAGTGAAGTACAAAGCTAATACGACTAGGGGTGTTCACGGGGCGGTTCGGCCCAGTTCGGTTAGAGATTTTAACTATCCATCGCGGGGCGGGTAGTTCATTTTACTATCTGAAACCGAACCGTACTAGGCGGGTAACCGGACATGCGGGTACCCGAAATGAGCGGTTACCCGCGGTTCGGGTCACGGTTAACCATTTTAACAAATTAATCGAATTGAATCAGACGAACAATAACATAAATTAGAACGTAATATGTCAATTGTAGTAAAATTAAATAACATTGAAAAGATTTAAGTCATAATAATGTTGTTTCGTCGCAATAAAACCATTCAAATTATCATATGTAACAAAATAATTAATATTATTTATTTGACGTTTATAAGTACGATCACTTTAATCATATATAATCCATGAACGTTAGTAAATGATCACATTAGGTAAGTAAAAATGCGTTATACGATAAAAGTAATGAAATAAGATAGTTAATACTTGTACATTTTTAAGAATATTTTGTTGAAACCTACATGTATATTATATGTGGTTCGGTTCGGGTAACCGCGGATAACTAAAAGTAAAAACCGAAATTGAACCATGATAAGCGGGTTTTTCCGGTTTCGGTTTTTCTCGGTTTCGGTTTCTTCGGTTATCAGGTTTTTGCGGTTTCGGATTGAGCGGATCGGCTTGGTTCGTCGGTTTCTCGGATTTTTTGAACACCCCTAAATACGACTAGTATGCTTTGGTTGTATTGGAGGAATTATATTGTGTAAATATGTGAAGTAGTAAAGAATATGAAAGTGTGAATTTATGTAAGTAAATGATTAAAGGTGTTGAAGGATTTTATATGAAAACTATAAATGAAGAATGAATGTTGATGATGTACCCTCCGAACAGCTCGACAGACACCCCTTCGAGATGTGTCGAAGCCCTTCTGAACGAAGGCCCAAGTTAGGTCTCCTGAATGTTTGTAGACGTCAAACCATTCGTACACACGAAGGTTACCTAGGGGAAATTCGCCATTCGGAACCTTAAGCCCTTCGGGGTATGGTTGACGAAGGAACAACGGATAGGGGATCTTCCTGACTTGGTCAAACCCACGATGTCCCTCTCTTTCCTGGTTTTCCCGCCAAGTTTGAGAACGTGGGTCACTAAACCCCCAACGGTTATCCACAAACATGGGACGCCTCCATGTTCTCCGACATTTGCACAAAGTTGCCCTCAAGCCTATTTCCTCCACTATAAATAGGTAGGACGGGCAGAGGATTATGGTAAGCTCACTTAACACTCTATCCTTTACTCACACTCACTTATATCACCATAACTCATACTTACTCTCACACCGGAGGTGGTTCACAGGGTCCAACCCCTGCGTAATCACTTAACGTAGTGTCTTCGTATTTCTTATCCTCAGGTGAAAGACAATCTTGGCTGGAACATACACCCCTCTTACCTTCGATCACCATTGAAGCCTGGTAGTGCAATTTATTATACTATCAGTGGAGCCATCCATGGGACCCGCTACTATTAGTCCCGTAATCACCAAGTCTTAACATCCTAACTGATTATGCTACTTTTTTGGCATGGAACCAGGAAGGGAAGATACACCTCCACCAGGTTTTTCTACCCTGGTACCCCTTACCACAACTAACACCGATAATCTCGCCCCCATAACTGTCTCCACCTTCACTACACGATCTCACCTAGAAACCACTCCCATACATCACGCCTCAACTTCCGCTAACCCTATTCCAGAAATTAGCCATGCCTTCGTTGAGGCAAACTTCGAAGCGTTAGAGTCCTTGCTAAGGGCTCACAAGAGACAAGTTCGCAACACTGAAATGCAGAGGGAATTGGAATATTCCAGCGAGGAATATGACGAAGAGATCGAGGTAGATGAAAGGCCTCAACCAATTAGCAGGGGGAGTTCGGCCCTACGAAATGGTTCTCCTTCCGTGAGGAGACCCAATGGAAGAACTGTGGGTTTCGAAGAAGGTCCCAGAGGAGATCCGGGAAGAAGGGAAAGAATGCAGGGAGAAAGAAGGAGTGAGAACTCCAATGGAGGAAGCAACCCGGTAGGAAACGGAGGGGTAAACCTACCACCTCTCCTGGCAGCCCACTTGGAAAAAGAAGGGATGGGGGCTCCGATACCTCCATCATACTTCTCGAGTGTCGGAGGGCCTCCTCCATACTCTAGGATGAACCAACTAGCACCTCAAGGCATGAACCCCTACCTACATGCTCAGTCCTATAATGCCTATCCTCCGAATGGGTCTCTCCGCAACCAGAGTTACCAGCAAGTGCCTTACGGGCACCTTCCTGTACACCCTACACAACCAATGGGAGGAAACCCTTCGTACCAACCTCCCATAGCCTATGCTACGTTCTCACAACCGCCTCACAATCCGTATAACCCTACACCTATTTATCCACCTCCATACAACCCTTTCTATGTGGAAGCCTCTGGAGCTTGCACACCTTTCGTAAAGTGGATCGAAGACTACCCTCTACCTGATGGTTTGAAGATGCCTACTCACATAGGCACCTACGATGGGAAAGGCGATCAAGACAACTTCTTACATTTGTTCGAAGAAGCTATCAAGATGCAGAAATGGGTTATGCCTGTGGCGTGCCACATGTTCACATACACTCTGCGAGACTCTGCTCGAATATGGTGGAATGGGTAAAAGGTAGGAAGCATTGTAAGTCTGGATGATCTCAAGGCCAAATTCTGATCACACTTCAGCCAGCAGAAGAAGTACACCAAGACTCACCTAGCTGTGCATACTATCAAGCAAAGGGACAACAAAAGCACAAGGGCTTTCGTCAAATGGTACACCGACGAAACCTTGCAAATTCTGGGGTTGCACGAAGAGCAAAGTATTTCTAGCTTCGTACATGGCTTACAAACTCGGAGCCTGGTGGAATTTCTGTGCACCGATCTCCCTACCACTTACAAGGCACTCATGGAAAAGACTTACACTTGGATCGAGTCTAAGGAAGTAGCAGCCAATGGAGCTCCAATCGAGCAAAGAGAGGCCTCCGAAAAATTCTCCAGAGGTTCCTCCTAGGAAGGATCCAAGGACTGGAAGAAGAACAGAGACCGCTTCACTCCATATAACAAAGGCTCAAATCATGGACTCTTGGTGAACTTGGTCAAATCTCCTAGGGAAATCCTCGCTACCGAGAAAGCTGCAAAGTCCTTCGACCCACCACCTCGCATGTCGGCGCGAAACAAAGCCAGGGAAATGTCGAAGTACTGCCACTTTCACGAAGATCATGGACACGACACTAACAGCTGCAGAGAGCTGAAGAAGCAAATTGAAGAGGCAGTACGTTCCGGGCAATTGGCGCATCTGGTTAAAGGCATCAAGAAGGGGAAGGACAAGTTCTCCGACACTCAGTTGGGCGAGTGGAAGGGGAACAAGAAGGAAGCTACCCTTGCAGAAGCTCCGATACTGATGGTGCACAGACACGATCCGACCTTAAAGCAGAAAGAAGCAGATGAAGAGCTGGGAAGTGTGGGGGAGATAACGTTCCCGTCCATTATGGGGCGAACACCTTCAACTGATCATGTAGTCATCAAGGTAGGGGTCTCCAATGGGGAGGTGAACCGAGCATACATTGATTGTGGAAGCTCCTGCGAAATCATCTATGAGCACTGCTTCCTAAAGCTCAAACCATCGATACGCTTGCAGAGGGTAGACTCAAAAGTACCCTTGGTAGGGTTCTCCAGCGAACACTCATGGCCCCTCGGAGAGGTACCTTTGGAAATCACTATCGGAGAAGGACCCTTGTCCCGCATAGAAACCCTCACCTTCATCATAGTCAGGTCAGATTCTCCTTACAATTTGCTGATAGGAAGAACCGCTATGCAAAAAATGGGCATTGTAGTCTCCACCATACACGCTGCCATCAAGTTCCAGACTCCCTTCGGAGTAGGAACTGTCCATTCTAATTATGGAGCAGGCAAGGGGATATACGGTGTCAAGAAGGTCAAAGAAGGGTCGGAGGAGCCTCCGATGCTCATACTAAGCTGTGCAGATGCAGAAGAGCGGGTAGTAGTAAACCCTAGCTACCCTGAGCAAACAGTTGTGATAGGAACGCAGCTCCCGACGAATTTCAAGGCGAAACTCAAGGAGCTGTTGCAAACTAACCTTGATATTTTTGCATGGAAATATTCTGACATGACAGGAGTCCCAAGAACGCTACTAACAGACGGAAAGCCCTTCGGCATGGAACACAGGCTCAACGAATACAAACATATTGAGCCCATCAAACAGAAAAGGATAAGCCTAGCACCCAAAAGGAATGCTGCTGCTTGCAAGGAAGTAGATGAGTTGACACAAGCAGGAATCCTAAGAGAAGTCAAATACCAAACCTGGGTGGCGAACCCAGTAATGGTAAAGAAAAGTGATGGAGGGTGGCACATGTGTGCTGACTTCACTGACATCAACAAAGTATGCCCGAAGGACTACTACCCCTAGCCAGAAATCAATTGGAAGGTAAAGTCCTTAGCAGGCTTCCGACTGAAGTAGTTCCTAGATGCCTATAAAGGGTATCGTCAAATCCATATGGCAAAGGAGGACGAGGAAAAGCGGCCTTCTACACAAGCAAAGTTGTCTCGCATTACGAGAAAAATGCCCTTCGGATTGAAGAACGCAGAGGCAACATACCAAAGACTCATAGATAAAGCCTTCAACAAGCGGATAGGCGAAATCTCGAGGCTTAAGTTGATGACATGGTTATCAAGAGCAAAACGGATGAGGACCTACTCCTTGATGTCCAAGAGACCTTCGACCAACTTCGGGCAATCAACATGAAGTTAAATCCCAAGAAATACTCTTTTGGTGTCGAAGAAGGGCAATTCTTGGGGCATTTGATTACAAAGCAAGGGATCAAAGCTAACCCTTCAAAGGTCAAAGCAATCACGGATCTTCAGGGTCCAGAATGTTTAAAGGATGTACAAAGCTTAAACGGGAAGTTGGTTGCACTCAGCTGATTCTTGTTGAAGGGGGACGAGGTCCCTACCGTTCTTTAAGACACTTAAAGGCTACGTCGACAAGAAAACCTTCCAATGGAGCCAAGATCACGAGCCGCCTTCCAAAAGATGAAGGAGTTTATAGGGATACTTCCAACACTTACAGCCCCAATCAAAGGCGAGGTGTTATTCATGTATCTAGCATCCTCAATGGAGAGCATTAGCGCGGTCGTAATGGCAAAAAGAGACAAAAGGCAAATCCCCATTTACTTTGTTAGCGGGGTCTTGCAAGGAGCGAGAGGTTAACTACCCCCGTTGGAGAAGCTCATATTAGCTCTAATCTATGCGGCAAGAAGGCTCGACAATATTTTCAGGCCCACCCGATACAGTCTTAACGAAAAAGCCACTCAAGCAAATCTTGTCGAAGCACGAAAAGTCCGGAAGGGTGGAAAAATGGGCTATTGAGCTTGGGGGCATGAGATAGAGTTCAAAGGTGAAACTCGTCAAAGGGCAGATTCTTGAGACTTCTTGGCGAAACACCTTCGAACCAAGCAAAGAAAAGGAAGAACCTAAGGCTAAGCTCATCGAAATGTCACGAGATGATTGGAAACTTTACAGGCGGAGCATCAAGCTTTAAAGGTTCGGAGCAGGTCTATCTTTGGTCAGTCCTTAAGGGAAGGAGCATACATATGCCCTTCGATTTGAATTCGAAGCCACCAACAATGAAGCAGAATACGAAGCCCTACTAGCAGGCCTTCGGCTAGCCAAAGATATAGAGGTCAAGGCTCTCGCCATCTTTGTAGATTCTCAGTTGGTGGCAAACCAAGTGACAGGCTCCTATGAAGCAAGGCAGCCCGTCATCAAGCAATACTTGGATAAAACAAGGGAAATGCTGGATGGTTTCAACTTCTACACCATCCAACACGTTCGCAAAAATCAGAACAAGAAGGCGGATGCACTGAGCAAGCTATCCTCTATGGCCTTCGCCCATCTCACAAAAGAAGTGCTCGTTGAAGTTTTGCCTGAAAGGTCCATTATCCGAAAGGAAGTCACTGACGTTGTTCATGAAGAAGGAGATACATGGATGACTCCCATCAGGGAGTACCTGATAAGTGGTCTCCTCCACGAGGACCCAAAGCAAGCAAGGAAGATACGTGTTAAGTCTCCACAATATCGGTTAATAGGAGAAAACTTGTACAGAAGGTTGTTCCTCTCACCTTGGCTCAGATGTGTTGGACCTAAGCGGGCTTTGAGCATCGTCCGAGAGGTCCACGAAGGATCACGAGGCCTCCACGCAGGGAGGCCCTATTCAGTTGTCTAGAAGATAATGAAGTTAGGCTACTACTGGCCATCGATGCATAGGGATGCTGTGGAAATAATTATAAAGTGTGAAGCTTGTCAGATACACTCCAAGGTTCCCAAGCTCCCGAAGCAAGACATGACGAGTGTTACATCCGCATGGCCCTTCTCCCGATGGGAATTGATATCATAGGACCTATGCATGTGGCTCTAGTGGGGTCAAATTCTTAATGGTGGTGATTGATTACTTCACTAAGTGGGTCGAAGCTAAACCTTTAGCTTCCATTACGAGGAAACAGATCGAGAAATTTGTATGGGAGCACATCATATGCAGATTCAGAGTGCCCTACATCATCATATCCGATAATGGCAAGCAATTTGCCGAAGGAGTCTTCTATGATTTCGCAAAGGTCTTGTAATAAGCGATCTTGGACTTACGTTTACCATCTACAAGGCAACGGGCAAGTGGAGGTTACTAACAGAGACATTGTCAAAGGGATTGAGAAAAGGCTGGGACGAAGCCATCATGGGTGGGTGGATGAGCTTCCTCAAGTGTTATGGGCTCATAGGACCCAACCCAAGTCGAGCAATGGCAAAACCCCCTTCAGCCTAACATACGAAACATAAGCGGTTACCCCTTCAGAGTTAAGTGTACACACGGAGCGTATGGCCACATTTGAAGCCTCTCAAAATGATGAAAGGATCAGGGAAGCCATGCACAAGCATAAGATCGAAGGCTACTACAAAAAAAGGTTCAGACCTTCCATTTTCAAGCATGGGGAATATGTGCTACGCCTCTACAGCGTAAGTAAAGCAGAATACCAGGGGAAGCTAGGACCTACTTGGGAAGGACCCTATGTCATAGCTGAAGCCTACGGCAACGGAGCATACAACCTGGCTACTCTTCTCGGAGAACCCATCGACAGGACATGGAATGGTACGAACCTCTGAAAGTTCTATGTTTAAGAAGTATTTTTTACTTTTCATTTTTGTATTAAAAGCTTCTCATGGGAAAGCAAACATTATTGGTAGTTGTCTTAGTATTCATTTCAAAATGATGTAATCCTCTCTACTAATTCAATGATGAATAATATATTTCCCACAAATCTCTTGCTTCGTTTCTTAAACACAAAGGTTTGTTCAGTCAAGTCGTTTGTGAGTTTCATTGTCGAATTGGAAGGCATACGATGTAACAAACACCTCATACAACTACTTAAGCCTACCAACACATTCACATTAACTCTCCTAATAGTTTATGGCAATTATGAAAATAAAAACAAGCCATATTACTTAAAGGACTTAAGATAGAGTGGGTCGCGACCCTCTGTCAGTGATCAAAGTTGGTCATTATATTCTTGGTGTTGTAATTTACACACAATGAGGTTCTTACACCTTAGGTTGTAAAATTTAAGCGTTAGAAAAATGGCGTACGAGAAGTGCACAAGATAAATATATTTAAGCATGTAGGAATATTTTCCCACATCATTCCATTCAAAAGAAGGGCCTACGCCCTTATCCCTGCATACGAGGCCGAAGCCTAGTTCAAATTGTCTTTTGGCTAAAGCCATGAATCACAACCATCAAATTGTTTAAAGTAACAGAAAAGCATAGTAAATTGTTTGAAAGAAGGGTACATGCCACCCTTTTGGACCAAATTACTGTCAACATGACAGCCTTCATTCCTTGTTCTTTGGGGACGGGGTTGGAGAAGGTAGAGCTGACACAGGCTTTGTCGAATATGTTGATCTTTCGAGGCTTTTTGGAGAGAAGGTATTCAAGAGGTGCCATGAGATCCTTTGTAGCTTCAACCAAGAAGGGGTACTCTGCGGTTGCAAACGCATTTCCTGCCTCTTCATATTCAGCCTTCGATGAGGGGCGGTAACAGTCAACTACGGAGAGGTCCACGGGCTTACCTATCTTAGCCACCTCCTCTAGAGTGAGACACCGTCCATGGAAGATAGCTGCCTTGATCACCTTCCACATAGCAGCTCCCATATCATCACTATGATACAATTCTATGGCAATGTATGACACCACCTTTGATACAACCTCTGCACGATCCTTTTGAAGCATCTTGTGTCTCATCTGCAGGCCATCCATTTCCTCTCTCATTTTAACCTCTAGCTCTTCAAGCCTAGCCCTTTCACTTTCTAAGCTTGCACACTTAGCCTCCAACACAGCATTTTGACCATTGAGGCTCACTACCTTAGCCTCCTCTAACCTAAGTTTGCCACACTCTGTTGTGGTGGCGATGCAGCTCCTTCTGAGCTCTGCTATCTTGTCTCGGAGGTCCTGGGTGAGAGGATTCTTCTCAAAATATTTTTCAATTTCCTCACATTTTACCTCCAGCTCAGCATACTCTTGGTCCCTGTGCTTTTCCCTCTCCAGCATCAAGTCCATTTCTTGCCTTGCCTTTGTCATAGTACGAAGTAGCTCCCTGGTATGAGTATTCAAATGGTTGTCCAGTACAGCCTGCCTTGTGACGCTTTGATTATGCATATCGCAGACCCCTTCGATGGACATATTATCCAGCAGTCCTTTCCAATTGGGAGGGGTAACATGGTCAACGATGCAATGGCAGGCTAAGGCATTCGGAAGCTCCTTCGTGTCAGGAAGGCCTGCGACAAATACAGTACATAAGGGCAAAGTTAGTCAGGATAATTAGTATTTTCTATAATTTAAAAGGCAGATGCTTACCATGCATTTCCTCAACATCATCCGGCAGTTCAAAAGCAGACTTCACAGCTTTCTTGCCTTCGACAATCTTCTGTCAAACGGCCCTGGACCCAGATGCTAGAAGAGGAGTCTTTCTCTTGGTGGCTGTTAAGGATTTAAAAGGTACACTTTTGAGGGATCATTTAAGCCCTTAGTCGACCACTTTTATATCCGTTAGTGCTTTATTTCATTCCTTTTCACTTTTTAGGTCTCGTGAAGGCAAATTGCTGGAATGACACTTATTTGGACGAAAAGGCGTGAATATATGAAGAAAATGGCCAAAGTCAAGATCAAGACACTCAAGCTGCTGGAATTGAAAGTGACGGAGTCAGAGTCAAAGGGGGACGCCGTCGTAACATGCTCCAAAATTGTGACGGCTCAGTAGCGAATTTGCTATTTTGTACTTGAAGGCGTCAGGCTTTAAAGAGTAGGGCGTCACAACTTAGACGGCCTAGATTCAGATTCCGACGGCGTTACAACCACAAGGTGACGCCGTCACAAAGTTGACGTGGTCAAGACGAAACCCTAATGGCGGCGATCCGACGGCGTCACAATTAAAGAGTGACGCCGTCGCAGTTGTAACTCTATATATAGAATTCGAATTTTTAGAATTTTAGGGAGGTAGTTTTGTGGAGTAAAATCTAATAACGATTTTTGGCTGTCTTGGGTATATATATATATATATATATATATATATATATATATATATATATATAAGAGGAGGCATGCGACATATAATGCCACTTGACATCCCATAATGCCACGTCATAAATCCATGTCATCACCTTAATGCCATGTGTACAATTTAATGCCACTTCAATGATGAGTAATCACACATACCATGCCAATATTCGGAATTTTCTAAAAAAATTGGCTGAATTTAGATTCGAACCCTGGCCTTTGCATCCACAAGCAAGTCCTCAACCACTGGACCAATCCGCTTTTTTGTGATAACCATTGGAAAACAAAAATGTCATGCTTAAAGAATTCAACTAAGCTAATTAATGCTTGAAATTATCAGATTCTGCATTCTCTCCCTATGATCTCGGTTTGTTTTGAAACCATTTTTACCTTCCATTATCTACGCCCTAATTTTGATAATCTACCATCATTATCCGCCCTAAATCACCCACTCCATCAAATACCATAATCTCCATCTTCATCGCACAACTTTTGAACCATCATTAACCAAGGTTATTCATCTTAAGTTTCAAATAAATTGTGTAACAATGTTATTCAGAATAGAAATTTGGATTTAATATTAGCATAAATTCTCCTCAATTTTTTTTTTAATTATTATTATCATTTTACTTTTTGCAGGTGCATGATTGGTGATCCAAAATCATAAATAAAGATTATAATCAAAGTTCATTAGGTACCTTTGATAAAACAAGATATTCTAACATTGTTTTAGGTTAATTTAATTGATTTTATTTTTTACTGGAATGAATAATTGTGTTTGATTTGCATTTATATGATTTTCATGTTTGATTCATGATGTGGCCACCGGAGTACACCGGCGTCGCTGGAATAAATTGCGAACGATTGATTCAATGATCCACTTAAAATGTACTTTAGTTGGTATAAATGTTATGTTTTTAGGTTAATTTTGTTGATCTATAGTTAGTTTTGGAATTTAATTATATACTAATTCTTATCTTTAGGGGTTTTCGATTGAAGGTAGTTTAACATAATTATGATTGCGTATTGAATTCGAGAGTTTCTAGGTGGATTTGAAGGTGTTCCATTAGCATACGTCAAGCAAGTGAAGGTTGAAATTAATGCTTTACATTGTTTTTGTATAGGTTTTTATGTCCTAAATTAACACCGACACGTCTAATTGAACGACCATCATAGCAGGTTAATATTAGTCATAAAAGATAATGTGCGTAGATATTATTTTTTATCTACTTTTTTATGACAGGTTTTTAGTTTTATGATGATAATTTGGTCTCAATGTATGTGATTCTAATCATTGTCGTATATCATGCCTATATAACAAGACGATGTGGTCAATGAACTCTACACATGCATGTGTCTCAAATTGATAAATAGAGCCTGTAATTTATATTAACATAAACTTTGTAGGTGTTTAGATTAGCATACTTAGCCGATTTAGGGAATAGTCCATAAGTGTAGCTTAATAGCCGCAACAAGTTGGTTTATAAGCCGCTACAAGGCGGCTTATAAGCTTTTCCAAATTAACATAAGCCCATACGCTAACTGATTAACCTCATCCAAACACCCCTTTTACTTTTATAGAAATTATATTACGTTTATTTGTGATTAAAGTTTCAGTTTGATGACAGAAACCATCGATCAAGAGTGAATCCATAGCTCAAGGATGTATAGACTTGCGATGGTCAACTTAGTGCAGAACCCGTGGCTATGAACACGGTTGGTTACTAATTTCTTTGAAAAGTTGGCTTATTGAGTCCTGCATAACAATAAAACTAAAATGTTTTTTTTTCAGGGATGGTAGAATGGTTGTGCTGAAGTTTGTTTACTACACTAGGCTCACGCCATTGTTGGACACCAAAGTGATAGCATGCATATAATGCATTTTTTGGTTGCATTTTTGCAGGCTTCGGTTGCCATTAGTCTTTAAGTCTAGTTTTGACTAAACTAACAGGAATTCATCAAAATCTGTACGAGGGCCTGGATTAGCCGAAGGTCTAAGGTAATAATCAATTACATTGATTTCATAAATGTTGTTGATAGCCACGCTGCTTTTTTTCTTGATCCTGAAAAGGCTTCATTCAGAAGCAATATCACCTAATGGTTTGAAAATACTTATCAGAAAACAAGAAAACCAATCACAAAATACCACTAAGAACATAGTATGTAAGTATTTCTTAATAAAGATCGAGAACACACAGGATTCTTTCATTTACATAAAAGCAAATCATTTCTTTCATCATTGTTATTACAACTAATATTTATTGCTGCCATTTTATGTAACAATTATACATTAATATATACACCCTATTGTATAGTATCTCTTTAATACTATAATACTAGATGTGTCTAATCAAGTGGTAACCACAATTTGCTAGAGTAAAGCTACTTATCTAAAGCTAAGGCACAAAAACAGGTCGACAGAAATGAAAGTATGCCGTAAGTGGATTACTCAAAAATCAAAATCATATGACCCAACACCAATATGCTCTTCCAATCTGTAAATTTCTAAAACAAGCAGGTAACACTCACAACATCATAATTGTATTTTATACTGTCAAACTTACTTTGTTCCATTTGATTTTGGTTTTGGGCCACATGACACACTCCATACTTATCTTAGTCTTTTAGGGTCAACATATGTGCTTCATAAAGCAACCATCGCTATAACCCGATGCACACACCTACCATCAAACATTTAAACACCCCTGCACCAGCAACCAAACACCCCTTACAGAACCAACTTGACCCTTGACAAGAGCGACCAAATAGCCATGTCTACATTATTTCTCAGCATCCTAACAGCCCTTTTAGCAGCAAACCAAACACCATAACCATCAGAAAACTAAGCACCCCAGCAACCTGTATCATCTTTTCTATGCATTTTCAATATGGTTGAAATTTTAATATAAGGTGGGAGTTTTAACTCACATCTGTGAGTATCTATCCAGATTATATTTCATCTAAAATAAATCAAGTAAGCCGATATTCACCTAAAGCATATATCTAATGCATAGAACCTCCTAAATTCTATTAACTATAACTATATTATAATAAAAATAATTAGTATCTGTAATCATAGGTGACACACTATTTGTTATAACTCTTTTTGGACGATAAGTCTTTTGGTTATTACCCACTACCCATAAATCTGTAATGACCACACACATGATGGTGCTAACTACTATGATTAATGTCCTAATTATAGGCCTTGCAAGGAAAGAGGATTTTCCATTCATTAGATATTTGTCCATGTTGCCATGCTCTTAACAGACCAAGGAACTCAGGCCCCAATACTCCAAGTACGAGCACCCAAGTTTATCAGAATACAATGGACTATTTTCATGGAAAATGACTAGAAGCGAAAGGATACTAAAGTGCATAAGTCATCCGTGTTTGTGAGTAGTATTTTGTTTTGTTTTAGGATTTAGCACATCACTGAGTCGAGTAGTACACCAACATCTTGGAAGAACACAATAGAACACCAACATGCGGGGTCTAGGACTGTTTGGGTAAGTTGATAGTTTAGTGGCATAAACATCCTTTATGCTTCTTTAATTTTGGATATTATTCGTTTAATATATTTTAAGAACGTTTATTTAGTTTGGATCCACGCCAGCAATGTTTAATAGTACATTGACCAAACATGAAGACTTCATATGTCTAGTTGATGGAGCTATCATGATAACACGTAAAAAATCTTGAATTAATTAGTAGTCCCTTAGAAACTGAAATATAGTTATAGTGTTGGTTCACTTACTGGATGCTTCATTTATACTACGTAACTCTTTTGACACAAATCCATCTTTCTTGCAACATAAAGGTTTTTTTTTCAGGGATCGTAGAATGGTTGTACTGTTGCATATGCTTTGTGATCAATCTGTTATTTGCCCTTTATGTTTTCATATTCAAAAGTATGCTATTAATTATGTTTAAATAATACAGATTTTATTGGTGACATAACATCATGTGGGAACATTGAAACAAAGGAAGAAGCTAAAGGCAAACATAAGCGATTCATCTGAATTGAAATGCAAGACACCACGTAAACACCGAATGTCTTTTAACGTATACATATTTTGGTGATTGCTATCTTTTTTGGCTGATGTAACTCTACTTATTCCGAGGAAATAAACTCCAAAAAGCCACGTTGTGGGGTGCTTATGCTAACCAGTGGATGATTACTTGGCGAGTACTATGAAGTGCATTGGGTCACGTTGTGCTCATCATTCAGTTTGCTAAGAATAAGATTTAAAAGGGTGACATGTCTCATATAGTTAATATTATTTTGATTTTTGATGTTGAAACTGAATTATATGTATAGGGATTATCGATGAAATTATATGTATATAAGTATATAACTCTCTCAGTCACCTGTAAATAGATTGGAATGATTGATATATCATTCAATCCAATTGATTTGTAATTTGGGGGAAAATAGAAAATAAGGGTTTGTTCAAATTAGAATAAAAATATTAAACAACTGAGTTGGAATATTGATTAACCCATGTTAGTTTTGCAATTGTATTTGTCAATTTCAAATATCGTTTCTGACAACTGCTTGCACTTCAACTTCCTGAGCTTTGATTTTACTTCCTCCGCAGTTGATCGATGGTCTGAAGGCGAATTTAATAGAAATACAGGTTGGTTTCCATCGGCTTATTTAGAAAGGCAAGTTATTCAAAAATCTACTTGAAGTGTCATACTTAGTATGGGTTCATGGAATCTTATGTCGGTTGCTCTCTAATTTGTTATTCACTATTACAGGTCCTTCCTATTATGCTTGAAGTTGGAACTAACAACAAAAAGCTACTAGAAGATCATTTGTGTAAGTAGCCACACATATGCGAGTTCACCTACTTTTGATTTTCTTCTATTAACTAATGGATGACACTTATCTGTAAACCTATGTAACCAGTTTGATTTCGGTTTGCATTTTCAGCTGGGTGGATCGCAATTTATTTTTGAAGTATAGAAGGCCAGTTCGGGTGGTGGCACTGTCGTTGTGGACTACAATTAAAAGGTACTATATTCATTTTTTGTCCATATTTCATTAATTGAAGTTTAAAAATCAATATGAGGTGGAATTAAGAAAGGTGGTTTTATTTTTGGGGTCCCAAAAAAGTCCTAATTTGAGAAGAAAAGAAAATGATGATATTTCCATGAATCAACTCAATAAAGCATTAAATGGAAAGTAAGATCGTAATATAGTGATAGGTAACAACAAATGTCACACGAAAAATTTAGACATAACGTCACATGAATGGCTTGGTCATGCTTATTGCGTTAATCATTTTGTGGTCATACACACTTTAAAATTTATCAAGTACTATCACAATAATGATTTCGCTCATGTGCAACTTTTGACCAGATAACGCCCAAAATACATATTCATGGTTGAAAGCTACTAATGACCATAAATTAGGTCATATAAAACAAGTCTACGAATAATTAATTCAACCGGTAGCAGTTTATGTGAAACTTAAATTCCAAATGTACTTGCAAAATACCGATATATCTTTTATATTCTTAAATTGGAATTTACCCTTTTAGAGTTGACATCAAAGTCCAACGCAACTATATTTCGAATTAGTTTTAAGAAAATGAGTTAGTTTTACCAGTTTGTCATGATATTACAGTGTGAAGTTGGTGAAAGAAGAACTTTGGCAGGGGAAGAAGAAAGGGTTTGATTGGCATTCTTTCTTTTCGAGATGATGGCGAGACAATGATAGTTGATTCTGGTGCAACACAAGGTGATTTAGTTATAATAATGATTCTATCTTTTTCTTAAGAAAAATAAAAGAGTGAAAACCAACTTTTCTTCCTCTTGAGCTCATGGGCTGATTCAAGTTATAGAAGCTCAAAGAATCCGCCAGGCTTATTAGAAGCTCACAAGACTGATGAAAAAAGTCAACACGAACCTATCCATTGGCACACAAGGTATACTTTTGTAGAAAGTTATATTATGATCTATTGTGTTGTTATTTTGTTCAATGTAATGAAAACAAATGCGTGGACTGCATTCTGGATAAATTTTTATAATTCCATAATAATGCATGTAAGTTCACAAGGCCGATATTTCGTATATCACTATATTTTTTTGAGTCTAAAAACACACTTTTCACAACATTCTGATTTTGGTCTTGCAAGTATATCTTGCATATGGAATAACACCCCACAGCTCCTAAGAAGGTTAGTATTATTTCACAAAGTAGTGCACTTCCATAGGAATTAGTATTATATCGATGTTATGATGTCAAAACTGGTTTGATCTTAGAGTTGAATTAAAGCTTTTCTTTTAACTTCAATATTAATCATTTAACAATATATTAAATAGACAATCACGGATATAATAACATATTATATATATATTTAACTAAATTATTATTCTAAAAAGTCAATATAAACTTAATTTATAATAATGTTCTTCACCTCATTGTATGCTTTAAAATATATGATTAAGATCAACAAAAGTCGTGATGCATATACGTATAGTATCTGGTAAATGAATCAACTTAAGGATTTCCAGGAGTTGCGTTGTATGTTGGATTTTATAGGTTTTTTCATCGTAATGTTTCTTGAAATACAAATTCTTTTTGTGCGATCTCGAAGATCTTGAAACCACATTTCGGGCGAAAAATAAAATGAAACAGGTTAGTTACTACGCTCCACATACTACTCTATAAAATCTGCAAATGCTAATTGTGGTGCATAAAAAGTTATTACATCAACTTAGCTAAATGGGTCAAATGAGTTGGGTCAAGAAATGCATGTACTAATGATTATCTCCAAAGCAAATATCATGTAACCCATGGGTCTCTTGGATCGGCGGTTTTGTTTGGTGAGTATGAAAAATGATGCACTACTTTTTATTAGAAGGCTTTGTAAATTATTTGTAACCCTAAGTGATTGATGTTGTTGAGGTAAAGTTGTAAATAAGACTTATGAACTCATCTAAACCATGGACTTATGAGTTATAATATTAATAATATAGTGGCTCTTTGGGTCGCTCAGCCTTATGCTGAAATATCTCCACAATGATAGCAATAGGATGTTTGGATTGATGTTTGAGAGTTGTCTTTCTACTTGAAGCGCTTATATCTGAGGGCTGGTTTTGAATGTGTTGCTTATTGATGGGACTT
Source organism: Chrysanthemum makinoi (assembly GCA_910596185.1). Classification (NCBI taxonomy): domain Eukaryota; kingdom Viridiplantae; phylum Streptophyta; class Magnoliopsida; order Asterales; family Asteraceae; genus Chrysanthemum; species Chrysanthemum makinoi. Next base: position 30,752,901 of record OU343217.1, read on the forward strand.
AAGTATTGATACACTATTTACATGTCTTTCCCTTCTGAATATTACATGTCCACGTACAAAATTAAGTTTATATTGACTCTCATTCATTGTTTATGGAATTGTGCATTTACCAGGTGGAGTCAGATTGAAGATCATGGTACGAGTCAATTTTGCATAGTCGATGCATATAGAAATGTTGTATCAATGACTGACCCCTTTGTCAACTACCCATTTGGTGGCGGTATTTTATCTCCCTCAACGGGAATTATGCTAAATAATGAAATGGATGACTTCTCTCGGCCTCTGAAAAATATCCCGAGAATGCAAATAATGAAACTCCGACAATGCGACAATGCACCTACAGAAACATCTCCTGGGTGAAATAATGAAATGGGTCCTACTTCCACTCCAAACAAATAGATACTATTTCATAACAAGATGCATGTCTTGTGATCTCTTGTCATCATTATATGAATCCGAAAGAACGATAAAAGTCCGATAAAATTTATAAATTTATTGTACTTGGAACTAGTTTGCACTAGAACTATACTAAATAAACTTTTAAATGCACTAGAACTACGTAATTAGTTTTACGCTATTTCTAGATTGTAAGCAGTATGGCTTTAAAGCCCGGGTAAATCTAGAACATTGACTCTCGAAAAATTCTTTGACGAAAAAGGGTGAACTAACATGATCTGGTGGGGTGTGTTCGTGGGGAGGAGTGGTGGTATGTACATGAATAATCCAGTAGTTATACAGTCTTTCTTAACCACTTTGTTCTAGGAATGGAGCGTTTAGATGTTGTTCAATCTCCACGTGTATACCACAAGGTAAAATCTTTTTCTCTATTGTTTTCTAAATGCGGAAAAAAGTTACCCATATGTGAAGATGGGTGTTTTTTGATTTTCACTATCTTAGTGTCAAAGCTAAATATTTCGCTTTTGGCCATTGAAGAAAACTGAATTGATTATATAAATGTGAGGATTGATGACATAGCATTGAGGAGGTGTCGTTATTCATTATGATGTTTGGATTTAGGGACTTACAATGGTACAAAGTGTCCATTCACTCATGAAGTCATGATGTATTTAGTCATATCCTAGCTGGTGACATAACACCAAGATGGTGAGGACCATCATCGTTTAAAGATTGTTGGCATTCGAGTTAGAATATTTAGGTTTGTTATATGATTGCGTCTTAATATTTAGGTACAAAGGGATGTTTGAAGTTGCATATAGGGAATGTTTTAGACCGGTGCTTCAGCCGGTCTATATTATTGTATCAACCGGTCTAAATAACCCCTTTTTAGACCGGTGCATCAACCGGTCTAAATGATAACAAGCTTTTAGACCTCCTCATTTAGAACTGTTAGGTAACCGGTCTAAAAGCCTTGTACAACCGGTCTAAAAGGTCATTTTTGTAGTAGTGTATGTTTCTTCATGAATAAGAACTTGACATGGATATTATCAAGCAGTGATCGCAGCTATGAGGCTGGATCAGTTGGTCATGGATCTCGAGCTCAAGTAAATAATGATGGTTCTGTTGCCAAGAGCTTTAATTAGCAAGGCTCAGATTTGATCCTTTTGTGGTAGGCGATTTTACTCTGATGTGCTTTACCTATCATCGTGCACCTTTGGCTGACAAGGTAAGTAATTCAAGTTTGAATGTTTGCTAAATCTGCTTATATTACATATTTATTTTGTGTGAAAATAAGGACTTAAATAAGCATACAAGAAGGAGGTTATTTTAATGTGCTTATAAGCTGCGAGAGAGTTGGACGCGTAATCCCAAACACTTATAAGTTGAAGAAATCACTAAAGTGCGCTAAATCCCGAGAAAAGTATTAGTTGGGTTCCTTCATTTTGGAAGATTTCCATTTGACAACATTTTCATGGATTTGGCCAAAAAGTCGAACAAAAGAATTGGATTTTTCTATAAGAAGATCAAGACCAAAATTATTCATGTATGGCTCATTCAGTTAAGGAGATGTATATGTTATAAGGTGTTACTGTGGGGAAAACTTTGAGGTTTAAAGAAGCATATTTTATATCCAAATAGATTCGCTCTACATATCATGTTGTGTGTTCCCTGCTTGCACTTAATATGTACAAACTTGCAAGAATTAAAGAACTCATGGAAAATCGTAAACAACCTATTCTTCCCCTGGTTGATTTGAAAATTATTATTGTCCAAGAATGCGATCATGATGAGCTAAATGAATGCTGATAAATATGCATTTTGTGACATTCTTTTTTTTACATGAAATAGGGAGCATACATGCATTAGTATTGCTCTGACCCTACAGTACTGCGTATTTCCAATTAAAGAATAGCCAAGATACTTGTGTTTCTTTATTTGAGCTTATTACTTCTTCCTATGGTTTAATTTGTGATAATAGTTTTATTACTTTAGTCAATAAACTGTTGACTCGCTTCTCAAATTCTTTAAAATAGTGGATTCATGCAAGTATTCAACCTCTTTATATTGGTATATGATTTTTAAAGCGGGTTAATGAAGCATCTATTGATTGTTATTTCGTGTTACATTCGGATGACCTTTAGACAACAGTAACAGGAGAAGGAGGCTCATGAAATACTCTCATATGCATTCGAAAATGGCATTAATACTTTAGACACTACAAAAGTAGTAAGTTATTATCTTTCCCGCTCCTACACAATTCCTTTCTTTTATTCCCGTATGGTTACATGTGTACAATATACATTGATGAAGATCAACTAGGATTTGCTTTCTGAATTTTAACTACTTATTATTTTTTTTTTCATTTCTCAAATAACCAATTCCAATGAAGAAAGAGATACAAGGATTGATTGATAGATATATCAAAAACCGGTTTAAATCTCAACCATGTCACCAGGTACTTGTCCTTCTTTTCTATCATGTCACGGGCACTTTATACCATTATTACTAAACTTTAATTTATATTCGTAACTTGCATTTATAATTCATATGGTGGAAGGATCTTGACATTCAAAGCAACTTACCTTTTGCTCTGGATGATTGATAGAAGGCTATTTTTGGATATAGTCACCTAGGATGCCTTTAAATGGGTGGCCACACATCCTCCGCTTCTGAAAGCTTCATGTAAAATTTTAAGACTCGTGGATGATATTGCCACCCACAAGGTACATACATACTAACATACATATATTATCATGTTCTTAACCAAATATTTGGTGTTACATAACGCCTACATAATTTTTGAAGGAGGAAAAAGAAAGAGGCCATATTCCTTTAAGCATCCAATGCTACGAAAGGAAAGGGTGCATCATAGGAGAAAGCATGCAAGTTTTTCTAGAAACAAGTTGAAGATACTTGGAAAGTTATAGATCAAGAGTCGCTCAGGCCTATCGATGTCCCTTTTCCTCTCCTTATTCATGCAATCAACCTTGCACGTATGAGTGATACCTTATATAAAACAAAGATGGCTACAATCATGTTGGTAAAGAAGTCATTAGTCACATCAAATCGATCTTCGTTCACCCTATTATTGTCTAAGATTCATCAAGTAGTCTTAATGGAATTTTTGTTGCTTTACATATTCCATTATAATGTTATATTATCTATTCCGTTGTAATTTTTCTATGTCCATTTTACATGTGTATTCTCTAGCAGATCTTGGACCTCATGTGGTAAATAAATATTAAACATTTCCTCTTTTTAACCTCAACTAATGTGCAATACGTATTAAATTCTATGTCTATCAACTCTATAGAAGGAGATCTTAGTGTGAAAGACTTGAGAATATATTATGACAGATTTGACATTCTTCAAGGTTTTTATAATTGGTAACACGCGCCCACTTGGAGGGTAACATTAAGGGGCAATGGATCTGGAAAGGCTAAGAAGGATAGGCTAAATAATATGGGTTGCAACCTTATTATAATGAACACGTAAGTATTGTTAATTTTATATTCACTAAACAATCACATGACACATGTGCTCTTGGTATCTAAAGTGTACAAATGTTAAAAATAGGTCAAGATTTCTATGTTATTTTTAATAGCTAAACATTTAAAAGGTTTTGTGTACTACAATTTCATAAAAAAATTTTAACTTATAAGAAACATGTATTGGTGCATAGAGCTTCTATTCGATCAGACATTTCTACACAAGTTTTAGGAAAACTGGTTTTGCTAATAAAAAGTTTATGGTTGCATTTAAATTTCAAGGTTTATTGATGGGAATGCAAACCCGAAAATGTACGACATTTAACTTGATTATCCATGAAATCATTTCCAACGATATAACTACTATTCTTCAAAGGTAATACTTATCACTCATTAGATCTACGCACATAAAAAAATCAAATGAGTTGGTGCGCAAGATGTGGTGACTCATTTAGTCTTTATGTTTACAAGTAATGTGGAAACATAAGAATAGTTTAATAACTTTCATGGAAATGACCAATCACTTTTTGGAGCTTGGATCTTTAAGAAACAGTTCGTTGATCTTTTTAAATAATATTATTAGCTTTCCTCTTTGTTTTATGAATAGTGTCTTCACCCCATACTACAGGGGAGGCTGTAGTATATAGTACTACGACTCACGAAAAGAAAATGAGGATGGGATATCTACCACTTTGTTTTTGCAGACACTTTATTAACTTATCATTCTCATATCGGATGAACATTCATTTCTTTATGTTAATGTATTCAATAAATAATTTTATATGTTTATAATTCATTTACCTTTACTTAAATTTTCATCAACGATATCCATTCAATATAAAAATTGGTATATTTATATCTTATTTTTCATTAACTTATTTTTTTCAACAATATTCATAAGTCTAAAAAAAATTAACACCATTAACAATTAAAATGTATGTCAACCTCATCTCTTAAAAAAACTTCAACGTAAACTAATACCATCAAAATATTAGTTAAGCCCCGCGTCCTTTAAAATGAATTTCCGTTAACCAAAACCATTAAAAGAATAATTATAAGTCAAGTGTGAACTTGCACGATATTAATGGTCACTTTATGAGTAGACATAGAGCATTTACTATCTACTTGAAGAACCTCGACAGGTACAAGGTATTCCACCCGTTTCATTTAACTTTTAATTACTTTTTAGCATATATTTGTTCAACTAAATCCTAAAAATAAAAACCAAAAATCAAAATACTTACATGCTTTTAGCCGTTTTATGGATTATGGTAACATCAATTATAGATCTTAACCGTTTCATTTAACTTTTAATTACTTTTTAGTACTCCGTATATATTAGTTCTACTAAATTCTAAAAATAAAAACCAAAAGTCATACCCGTCCATCGGACGGGTTTTGACACTAGTATAAGTAATTTACTTCATTGATTCAATTATGTCTTCAATTGATTCAATTATGTCTTCAATTGTATGTGTGTATGCTTGCATGTTCACCATGTCCGGCTAATTTACTTATGTGTTTGCTTAGATCTATGAAACTTAGGTATTGAATATTGATTGGTTGTCTCTTATCTTAATTGTAATTGGCCTATGATTGCGATAGGTCATCACGTGTTTTTAATGCTTGATTATCCTCTTTGTGAACATTAGTTTATAATCGCCTAGAGTTGTTGTAGGCTAAAAATCCAAAGATAACCTTAGAGTTAGTTTATGAATCCTAGATATTTTGTAGGCAATAAACTTAACGTAGTATCAAAGAGTTAGGGAAGAAAGCATACCCTACGACCTTAGAAGACACAACGCGTTAAGAATAAGGACGTGACAATTCAACCATCAATAGGAGATAACTAGGGAGTAATAGCATCTAGGTAAACACATCTTTAATCATCATACGAGCACACATCAATTAGACATAGACTACCTGTAAAACCCTAAAATCGTTAAAGTATGAAATGACCATTATGCCCCTAAAAACTATGAATCGTAAATAACCAAGCTCGACAAATACTCATGATAATAAAATTATATAGAACATTTGAACTCTATTTATTCCATTTTACTTACAAATTTAAATAAACACATCTAAACACTAATAAAATAAATATTCAACACAATAATAAAGAGTAAAAATTGTATTTTGGAAACTAAATAATTTGGTTAATGTGGAAACCAAAAATTTCGGCCAAAGGAAGCCTTCACACGTCCATATGATGCTCCATATATTTGCCTAATTTAAGTGATAATTATCCTTTTAAAATCCTAGCCTATTAGCTTAAATATAGCACAATTAAACCCTAGTACACCTCCTCAAATATACGGCAAACAGGAAAAGAAAAACCCTCCTCCACTCCATTCTTTGTGTTGACAAAAAATTTCGGTCCTAGGTGGTTCGAAAGGCTTACAAAAGCAAGTTGTTTTCGCGTTGAAACGGAGTTGCACTTGGCTGTATCGTGGGGTGATAAGCTGCTGTGGTTGTCGTGGGTTTGAAGGCTCAAGAGAGTCTCTTTTGTTGGTTATTCGGTCTTGTTTTCTCATCTCGTTTTCACGCTACACTAAGGTAATCTCCATACTCATTTGTTTCTTACCCTGGTCGCATGTTTTCCAGCCACATATGTGTTGTTTTTGTCTCTTAAAGATCATGCTAGGCGTGTGTGAAAACCTAGGGTTGGTGGCTTGGATATAGGGCTACGTTAAAACCATGTTATAGCCTTTGATATGGGTCGACACAAGTGGTAAACAAATCTGGTCCTTGTTCGGTTCGTCGGTGGGGATTGGTACCCCTTTTGTACACTTTCTAAACCTCTTAAACTATGTCTAATGCATGTTATATCATGGGGATTATAACCTGAATTAATGGGACTATAAGAACATGATAATAACCTATGTTTTGTCGACATAAACACTTCAATAAATCTGCTCTTGGGTGGTCGAAAGATATGGGTAAACCTGGTTGCAAACTGAATAATATGAATTATAAAAGTTGGTTAAGCTTGGTCACGTTAAAACTTAAATGTCGAATGAGCTTGCTTGGGTGATCATTAATAGGTCGTGTAAGGTTCTTAACAGCAGGTTACAACCTGAATAAAGGTGGCTAATAGCCATGACATTAGTTGGTAATGTGTGGGACTCGTTATGTCCAGGACCAGGTACATGTGTTGGTCCCGTTGCATGGTATCGGGGGGAGGGGGAAATGGTATGTGTAAGGTCGACCAAAAAGGGGCTGTTGAGTTGTGATTACATGTTAGCGATTGTAGGTTGTTTACCTCGTTTTATGGATGTTGGAAATGGTCATTGTAAGCGTGCATGGTGGTGTCAAATAATAGTTTTAGCATGTTCATTGTATTTCCTTTCATGTATTGGCCTAATGGTTATGTCAAAGTGTGTTCAGATTGTAGGCTAAAAGTTGTGTGTGAGTAAGTAGTGGCTACCCAGGGGGCTATGTTTAAGGCGTCCGGGGCAAATGGGTAAACCGTTTTGTATGCTTGAAAGTTTGTCGGGAAGGTGAGCCGGGAGTTAGTAATTTGGTATGGTTACTTGGCCGTAAATACTAATATTAAGAACCGAGCTTTGCTTGAATATAAGTCGACCATGTCCATAAAAGATGTAATATGAAGCATGTAGTTTTCTTATTAACGTGTTAAGAAATTTTGCAAAGAAAAATAAACTCTTTAAGTTGTATTGCATTATAAACCCTCATCTTTAAATGTTGTTGCATGCAAACCTTGAACTATATTGAAATGGCACAATACACCCTAAAATTTGATATATTTATCATACGAACCTTAATCTATGTAGATTCATTGAAGAGAGGGTGGCGTTTTTTAGCCCAAAGTGAACATTCATTCCGAGCATTTTCGAGGTGAGTTTTCATGTGCCTTTTAAATTGGGTTGCACTTTATTCGAAATAGTATCATGCAAACTTGTTTAAATGATCGTTATTTACTACGTGTTTGGATTCTTCGATAATAATTGAATGTTGAGGAATATGCTATATGTACATGAAGAGATATATAAATGTTGGATTATAAATCGCGGAACCGTATAAATGTTGAATTGTGAATCGTGGAAATAAAGAAAATTGGAACCGTTGAACCGAACGGAAATAAAGAAAGTTGGAACCGTTGAACCGAACGGAAATAAAGAAAGTTGGAACCGTTGAACCGAACGGAAAATAATGAATAGTTGGTTTATATGGTTTGGTGATATGTGTCGAATCGTTGATTTTGTTGGATTTGTTGATAAGTATTGAGAATATGTGATCACTGAATAGTAATTAAATGATATTTGAGCAAGTTGCATGATTGTTTTACAAGTTTGATGTTATTGGAAAAGAGTTTGATATTATAAGAATTGTTTTATACGTGAAAACCATGAATTCTCACTAGGCCTTTGGCTGATCCAAAACTCTTTAAAAATTTGTGCAACCCATGATTCTTTAGGAATCGGAGATTATTTGAGATTGACTATGAGTAGAAGCTTCCACTGATATAAGGTAAATTTGAGGTTTTTAATGCTCCGGAAAGGCGGGGTGTTACACTACCCCTTAGCTTAGTTAATTAAAATAGATAATAGTAGAGTAATCGGTAGAAATACCACCCCCCAAATCCAATACCCCGAGATTCGTACCTTTCAATTTTTTAAAAAATATAAAAAGATAAAAATAATCTTCCTCAACCCCAACCTTAGCGTAGTAATTTCTCACTAGCATTCCTATTCCCCTAGAGAACGATATCAATCCGAGGCTTACCCTAATACTACACTACAACGATTAGGTTCCTTTGCCTAGGTGGTGTAGACAAACTTGTTCAAGAAAAGGAAGTTTTCTTTGAACCAAGACGCGCTGTATGCGTATCAAGTTTTTAGCGCCACCGCCGAGGAATAGAATAGCTTGTTAGATTTCCACCTCGTTTAGGTTCCCTTGCTTGATTCCTATCAAGTAAGCTTTTTTCATTTTATCTTCCTCGTAGTCTATCTCTTCGTGACCTTTGTTAGTAATCCTATCACTTTTCATCATGGAAGGTGATATTCAACCCCCACTAATCAACCCACCACCAAATGACCCACCAAGAGGCCGTACTTTTGGTGAATACTCAAGACCAAGCCACCTAGGCTATAGGAACACCATTGAGCTTCCCTACCAAGCCTAAACTACGACCGCCTCCTCAAACCATCCGTTGGTGCCGAACGGATGTGTATTCCATGGACTTCGTTCAAGATCCTAAAGATCTTAAGGATTTCCTTAAAATCGCCGATTCCATCGATCTCGATGCTACTACTGGGAGACCACACGCTATGTCTCTTCCAATTCTCTCTGTGACCAAGCTAGTAACCGGCTTGAGACTCCCACGGGCTCCATCTCAAGTTGGGATGATCTCACTTCTCATTTCCTTGCCCAATTTTTCCCACCGGTGGAGAACTACTAAGCTTAGACGAGACATCTTGACGTTCCAACAACTTCAAGGCGAGTCTCTTTACGAGGCATGGACCCGATTCAAAGACACTCCACTGAGAGTCCCTCATCATGGCATTGATCTTTGGCTTCAAGTCCAAATCTTCTATGACCATACCAATTTCATCACAAAGCGATCCATTGATCGAGCCACCGGTGGAAGGCTTAGCAACTCAACGCGAAGAATCATGGGATATTATAGAAGAGCTTGCCGATCAAAGCTACGAAAGTTGGAGTGAATCCCATGAAACCCCCCGTTAAAGTGGTTAATGCCATATCGATACCTCATGAGTCTTTCAACGTCACTAGAGAGCAAATGAGTGCTCTTGAGAGAAGGATCGATTATCTAATTGAGAGGCAAAGGAGAGCTCCTGAACCAACCCCTCGAGCAATGGTTAATTCCGCTAACTCCGCCAACCACCCAACACCTTCTCTCGAATCACCAAGCCATGAGCAAAATCTCAATTTGAGCGGCGTCGTTCTACTTCTCCAATACCACTCTCACTGAGCTTTAAGGAACAAATGAGAGAGTACATGGCAGCCCATACAGAAAGATTAGCAAAATTTAAAGAGGAGGAAAAATGGAGGAAAATGCAGGTAAAACAGAGATGATGAACTAAAGAGTATACTAAGACGAAGGTTCCCAAAAAGGTGTAAGTAGTTTATGATTACCCTCCCTCCACTTCGCTTGTTAAAGCCATTTCCATTGTACCTGGGAGCGATGGAATAGTTGAGAAGAGGAGACTAAGATAAGCAGGGATAGTGAGAAGAAGGAGGAGGTTGAAACCAATGATGAACCCGAGACCATTGAATACTACCTTAAGCACGAGATTAATAAAAAAACAATTGTTAACCAAGTGAAAAACTTTAGGTACAACGAGGTTCTTAGGAAGGCCCTAGAAGGAGAAATAAATTAAAAAGAGTATGACACCATGCCTATGGGACCTATGTATGAGTTGGTTCTAAAAAACGAACTAAAAAACGAGAAACCGGGAACCGTAATACCATGTAGCATAGGTGACATTTATAATATAAATGCCTTAGCCGATCAAGGATCTGATGTAAACATAATGCCGCTATCAGTCTATAATAAGTTGACTAAGGAAGAGCCAACCAAGACCATTCTTAGACTTTTCTTAGCAAATCACACATATGTCTACCCCATAGGAATAGCGGAGGATGTCTTAATTGGCGGGCCAATATTGTCTATCCGGTGGACTTCGTGATCATAGACATTGAGGAAGATAGAAATATGCCACTCCTTCTTGGAACACCTTTTCCGCCACCGCCAAAGCAACCATCAAATGCGGTGAGGGTATCATGATACTCTAAAGTGGCAAGGGATACGCTAGGATACCTATTGTTCCAAGATATCCTTTGAAGATAATGGAAGATTACCGATGAGAATCCACGGGTCCCTAACAATACGGTTAGGAAGAAAATTAACGAATGGGAAAGAGGGCTTAGAGACTTCATGGTTCAATATGCGACATTGTGGAAACGCGATAAAAGTTAGGAAATAATCCTACCAACATTCACAAACTCAAAAGAACCCTAAGGAATTCTTGAATGGAGAAAAGGTGCATTTATATAAATCGAGAATAAAAACATTAAGAGGAAGAAATAAGCCAAGATGGTTTGGGCCTTATAACGTGAAAGAAACTAATCTAAAGAATAAAATCGTTATCATAATAGACGACGTTGGGAAGGAGTCCACGGTAAGCATACAACATCTACAACCTTTTGATGAAGGCTTAGTAAATGAAAAAGGTGGCGGTAATGAAGTCACTTACGCACGACTTCGAAGTTTAGCTACAAGACTCATAAATAAAGAAAAGCGCTTCTTGGGAGGCAACCCATGCTTAATTGTTTGCTTGTTTGTGTGTCGTATTTATTTTTATTAATTGTTTATTCTCATGTTTGAATTTGTGAACATGCTTTATTTTGTCTTTAACCTCGTCTTAATTACATATAAAGGTATTTTACAAAAGGGATAAGAGTAGGGAAGATTACACACGTTTTTAAAAGAACGTGAACATGAGAATTACGATTATTGAAAAAGATAAACATGTGTGTTTGTTAGAGTCAAATGCTTATATCGAGTCATAATGGATGTTTTGCGAAATTTTTCGATTCTAAAGATGTAAATTTTCAATTTTCCGCAAAATCGTAGACCAACTGTTGTGATAACCTCGACGACGCCGATCGCACATGACGGCCAGAGGAGCGTAAACAACTTATCTTTTATCTCCTTTCCAAAGCACTTATAAATTTTGGAATTTCAGTCTTAAATTTCCTAAAACCTCAGTAAACATCCATTCCACAAGCATTATATCCTAGTATAGTAGAGTCATATATAGTGTTATCGCCTATTTTACGCTGGCAATCATTTGTTTTCTTAAAGTGTGCAGGTTTTATTTATCAAGAAGAAGAAACATAAGATTGGATGGAGTTTTTCACGCATACATTCTTCTTGAAGAAGTGAACAACCACTACTTCACACGGATCCTACCGGAGCCAATCGGGAGTATTAGTTTCTTTCGCTTAATTACCTTCCATTATCATAACTTTGATACTCGGGAACATTGGGGACAATGTTCAGTTAGGGTAATAAACCATGAGAAATATGATTATCCTTTGAAACTATGCTTATCCTTGACTATTTTTCCTTGCCCATTTCATTTGTGTAATAAACCATGAGAAATATCGGTTAGGGTAATTTTGGCACAAAATTTAAAAAATTTTATGACATGTAGGATTGGGCCATTATTCTTAATAAAGCGTCTCATGGATAGGAAGTTATATGACTAGCACAAAACCCTTTACTACTCAAATTCCACCCCAAAAATGGAGGTTCACCCTTAGATTTGTAGGAATTAAAGCATTCATCTTTAATGCTTCGAGAGTGTACCGGTAGTATAATAGATTCTAGAACTTGTTTTGTGATGCATTCCGATATCGCTAGTGAGACTACACTTGTGTAGTTAGGAATAACTAAATGATAAGAGGCATTAGGATAACCCTTGTTTGATACCCGTATATAATTACTTCTTCCACATCGGTTGAGTAATCCTCACACCCCTTGCGTTGTACTCATCTTTAGTACACGATACCCCTAGTTAACCCCTCAGATCCTATCCTTTCGCGGTTTCGTTTTCCGGCATATCAATGAAGAGCATTGTTTACAATCCACCCCCAAATGTACACCCAAATCGCCTTAGCCTACCTTGTATGCACTCACTTTTGGTGCATTATTGTTATCATACTAAACCCTTAGATCAATTATCTAGTTGCTTGCATAAGTTGCTAAGTCGAGTCATATCCTTTATACACAGTTTTGGGACGATTGGGACTCATGGGAAAAGTTAAATTTTATGAAGTGACGGGAAGGAACGTTAAATTCAAATTCCCTTTATTTACGTAATAATGTACTCCAAGTGTTTTGATCTTTTCAATTCGGGTCAAATTAGTGTTAGAGTAATAAAAACTCAAGCGTAGGGATGTGCCTATAAATCCCTATTATTTTGATGTTATCGTAGAGGATGGTAGAGTAAAAGTGTATGGAAAAAAATCGAAAAACAAAATAGAAAAAAAACATACGGGCTACCATCCTACATCTATCTTTAAATTTATGTTTGTTTGTTTCAAGTTATCTAGAGTTTAGAGTGTCGAGTCTTGGCTTAGCAACACCATTCTTCTCATGCTTGTAACATAAAGATTTTTGACTTGCCACCACTAAATCGCCTATCTCACCATACCATTTGTTTCCCTACCGTAGTTTCCTAACGTTACAACCCTTTAAAAGACCTCTTGGATAGTTTTTCCTAGGTGCTTACGCCAAAGCGATGGAGGTTTGATCTAGTCTCAAGCCTATGGTAATCTATGTACTAGGACCGATTAATGAGTGTTTATCTTCTATTTCCAATTTGATATATTTCATATACACCCGAGATATGAGAGTATACAAACACCACTTGTGAGGTGCTAGTATGTAATTTCCATGCTTGTTATGACTTTTAAGAGGCTTATACTTGTTGTGAATTGTTCTAAACTAATGCTTCATGACCCCTAACTTATAAATTAATTGGCCAAAAGCACATTTGCTTGAGGACAAGCAAATACCAAGTGTAGGGATATTTGATAAAGATTTAAAAGGTACACTTTTGAGGGGTCATTTAAGCCCTTAATCGACCACTTTTATATCCATTACTGCTTAATTTCTTTCCTTTTCACTTTTTAGGTCTCTTGAAGGCAAATTGTTGGAATGACACTTATTTGGACGAAAAGGCGTGAATATATGAAGAAAATGGCCAAAGTCAAGATCAAGACACTCAAGTCTTGAATTGAAGGTGACAAGGCCACGCCGAGAGCCGCCATCGCAACATGCTCCAAAATTGAGACTACCAAGAGTTTAATTCGCTTATTTTCACCTAACGGCGCCAGTTTAAAGAGTAGGGCGCCACAACTCAGACGCCTAGATTCAGATTCACTATACGCAAGAAGATGAAGCCAATGGTGTCACAACCACAAGGTGATGCAATTACATGTTTACCATGTCCTGCTAATTTACTTGTGTGTTTGCTTAGATCTATGAAACCTAGGTGTTGAATATTGATTGGTTGTCTCTTATCTTAATTGTAATTGGCCTAGGATTGCAATAGGTCATCGTTGTGTTTTTAATGCTTGAGTAATCTTTGTGAACATTAGTTTATAATCGCCTAGAGTTGTTGTAGGCTAAAAATACAAAGATAACCTTAGAGTTAGTTTATGAATCCTAGAGATTTTGTAGGCAATAACCTTAAGGTAGTCTCAAAGAGTTAGGGAAGAAAGCATACCCTACGACCTTAGAAGACACAACGCATTAAGAATAAGGATGTGACAATTCAACCATCAATAGGAGATAACTAGGGAGTAATAGCATCTAGGTAAACACATCTTTAATCATCATACGATCACACATCAATTAGACATAGACTACCCCTTAGCTTAGTTAATTAGATAATTAGATAGTAGAGTAATCGGTAGAAATACTACCCCCCCCCCCCCAAATCCAATACTCCGAGATTCGTACCTTTCAATTTCCTAAAAAATATAGAAAAGATAAAAAATAATCTTCCTCAACCGCAACCTTAGCGTAGTAATTTCTCACTAGCATTCCTATTCCCCTAAAGAATGATATCCATCCCGAGGCTTACCCTAATAATACACTATAACGATTAGGTTCACTGCCTAGGTGGTTGAAAAACTTGCTTGAAGAAAAGGATGTTTCCTTTGACCCCGAACGCACGTTGTACGTGTATCAGCAGCCTTAAGCTCTCACAAAAGGTGTGGACAAATATTTACCTTTCTTCAAATCACTTAAAAGTTATATTGGTAAGGAGACTTTACAGTGGAGCCAAGAAACAGAAGAGGCTTTCCCAAAAATGAAGAACTTCATGGAGATATTACCAATGCTCGCTAGCTAAATCAAAGGCGAAATGCTGGTAATGTACCATACGACTTCCAAAGAAAGTATCAAGACGACATTACTTGTCGAAAGAGACAACGGACAAGTTCCAATCTACTTCATCAGCAGAGTCTTACAAGTAACTCAACTCAACAACAAGTTCTGAGAAGCTGATTTAGCCCTGATATATTTGCAAGAGGACTCGAAGGTATTTTCAAGCACACGCCATTCATGCTTTAACTAATGTGCCTATCAAGCAAATGCTTGCGAACTGAGAAATCGGAAGAATATCCAAATGGGCAATCGAATGGGTGAGCATGAACATTGAATTCGAAGCGAAAAGATGAAGTCCCAGAAGAATTCATAGCTGAAATACCTTCAAAAAACATATATATGAATTACGAAGGAAGAACTACATGTAGATGATAATAGAAAACATCAAAGAATACTTGGAAGCTCTATACGAGGGAGCTTGTTGTGACGTTCAGAGCCATTTAATGCTCATAAGCCCAGAGGCAACGGAGCTAACATACACCCTGAAGTTCGAATTTGAAACCACCAATAATGAGGCAGAATACGAGGCTCTACTTTTTGGCCTCGGGATAGCCGCGGATTTGAAGATCAAAGATTTGGAAATATTTGTGGACTCACAACTAGTCGCAAATAAAGTCAATGGCTCGTTTGAAGCAAGACTCTGTAATCAAGCAATACCTTAAGAAAACGAAGGAGGACCTGGAAGGATTCAAGGCGTATACATTGGAACACGTCCAAGAAACCAAAACAAGAAAGTCGACGACCGAGCAAATTAGATTCGATGACTTTCAAACACCTCATGAAGGAAGTCTTGTTAGAGGTCCTACCGGAGAGATCCATCACTCGAACGGAAGTTATTGATATTGTCGAAGAAAAAGGCAAAAGTTGGATGACACCCATCCTAGAATACCTATCGTTTGACATCGTGCCAAAAGACTTTCACAAGGCAAGAAAGATAAAAGTCAACGCACCACAATATCATATCATGTAAGGAAACTTGTATCGCCGATCTTTTTTATCACCATGGCTAAGATGTGTCGGACTTACACAAGCCAAGAGCATCATCCAAGAGGTACATCAAGGTTCTTGTGGCATGCATGCAAGGCCATGATCAGTGGTCATGAAGTTAGGCTACTATTGGCCTTCGATGCACGCAGACGCAAAAACAGCGATAAAATAGTGTGAGTCTTGTCAGATACACTCCCCGGTGCCAAGACTGCCAAAATATGAGATGACCTCGATCACATCAGCATGGCCATTCTCTCAATGGGGAATTGTTATAGTAGGACCTCTCCATTTTGCTCTAGGAGGAGCCAAATTTCTACTTCTGGCAATTGATTCCTTTACTAAATGGAGAAATTTGTTTGGGAACACATTGTTTGCAAATTCAGAACCTCACAAATCCTGATCTTCGATATGGAAAGTAGTTTACAGAGAGGACCTTCCTAGTTTTTTGTCAGAAGTTGGGAATACAGTAGTCCTTCACCTCCGTGTGTCATCCTCAAGAAAATGGACAAGTAGAGGTGACGAACAGAGACGTTGTCAAAGGAATGGAAAAAAGGCTGGGAAAATGCCATCAAGGTTGAGTAGATGAACTACCACAAGGGCAATAGGCATACATGACTTATCCACAAGGTTAGGTAGATGAAAATGCCATTCAGCCTCACCTACGGTTCAGAAGCTATGATTCCCATAGAAATAAGTATGGAAACCGAACATGTAAGGGCATTCGATGAAACAGCCAACAGAAAAAGACGACGTGAAAACCTACACCTCCTGGAAGAAAAGAGGGAAATAGCTTCCATTATAGAAGCGCATTACAAACAAAAGTTAGAAAGGTATTACAACAAGAGAGTTCGAACTTCTAATTTTAAGCCAGAACACACACGTGCTTCGACTAAATAGCGAAAAGTTAGCCTAATTCCGGGCAAGATGAGCCCACATGGGAAGGACTATACATGGTCGGAAGGCATACCGGATGGAGCTTATAAGCTGGAAACACTCTCCGAGGAACTAGTTGATCGGACTTGGAACGGTTCAAACCTCCGTAGCTTTTACATGTAAAGCTTACTTTTGATTTTCTAAATTCATCTTAGACTACCTTTTGCTAAGGGAAAATTACTAAGTCTAGCAAACTAAGTATTCATTTATGTGATGTATGTATATCTTCCTACAATCAATGAAAGTAATGAATTTCCGTCAAATCTCTTGTATCATTATTTTACAACCAAGATTTTGACTCACCAAGTGTGTAAAATTTTTAACGTTCAAAAATATGATAAGGGACCTAGATCCTATCCACATCCAATAAATTCACGTTAACTTCCCAAAGGTATTGGAATGAAACCTTGTAGGGTAAAACAAAGCCGTCAAGAATTCTCCTCACATGTTTAAAAACTGCTTGATAAAATATTGGTGACAAATTTACAATTTAAAGGGCCACACTTGAGTCCTAGATATATAGTTAAATGCAATACTGATAGCAAAGCAAAGGCTTAGATGATATATAGACTATCCAATAATATCCTTCGCCAAAAGGATAGCAATAAAAAGGCATATAAAAAACATCTAATGTTTAAAATTAAATTCCTAAATACTAAACGGTAAATACTACCCTTGGAGTCATGTTAAATGCCTCAGGCGACCTTCAACTATCTTGATTGGTGGTTTTGATGAAGAAGGCTTGGACTTCAAGACAGACATGCGACGGCATGCTTGACAAATGTGTAAGGTGTAATTTCAAAAAGTTCCTCAAGAGGATAAAGGGGTCATCAGATCCTCCGATAAGGAAGGATAAGTAGTTGTGACCAAGTTATCACCAAATTTATGGAAATCTTTTTTAGCCGGATTGACGATATATCGAGATATTGTAGCTTGAAAGGCTCTTCAAAGTCGCAACTTTAAAGCACTTATTCCATGAATACAGTGGTTTAACCAATTAGGATACGAATAACCCATCTCATCACTTCGCACATGATCCATGGAAAATATACGTAATCACTTTGGACACCACGACAGCCTTGTCTTGTTTGACACCATCAACCTGTTAGATAAGTTGGATCTCCAAATCCTTTAATCAACTTCTCGCCTTCAAGACTTTCTATCATATGTAGAGTGTCTTGTCATAGTTCACCACTTCTCTCTTTAAAACTCTACTATACTCTTGATGAAGCTTATAATTCTGGTTACGAAGGGTAGCAACCTCTTCTTGGAGATACATCATTAAGGGGTTCTTCTCTAAATCTTGGAGGGCATCATTACACTTCACTTAGATTACAACATAGGCTTCATCCTTTCTTTAATTGTTCTTGCATAACATCATATGAGGTCCTTTCTTTAGAAAGATACCATGAAGTTTATTTAGACCTCCTATTTAGAGAATTGTCAGAACAACCGTATAAAACCTATCGTGCATATCACACAACTACTCCAGACTCAACCCTTTGATATGATGTTTCCAAGAGGGAGGTATGACATGTGATAACCCAATGACAAATACCAGAGTCCTTCAGATCTTGATATTAAGGAAACTCTGTATACAGGAAACAAACAGAAGCATTTTTATTCTCCAAGAGTCAAGGATCATGATTCAACAGAGAGGATTGAAATGACCAAAATCATCCCTATTATCATCATGACCATAGGTATCGAATGCTTGCTAGTAGCTTTGCTCCTCCGAAGTTGGAGTTTACCGCTCGCGAGTTTCCCTTGTGGTAGGTTTGGGAGCTACCTGTTTTCTCTTTTTAGTGGCTTTCGAAGACTCACCAGCCTTCCGATATCTCAGTTTGTCAGCAAATTTCATGCTAGCTTTCACAACACCATCATTCTCTGATGAGGACTCCTCTGATTTTGCCATATTCTCGACGAACATAGAAGGATTAGCAAAATTAAAAGGCTCCACATTCATCACCAGTGTCTCATTGTTCATCGAAACCAAAGGAGAGTTTATTCCAACATCCTGAGCATCCACAAACTTGAACTCACCATCAATTTCTTCCATGATGAACTTCCTAAAAGACATCTCCACACAAATAAATAAGCAATGGGGCATTACTAGAAATAAAATGGAGTAATATATACAGAGAAGAGAGGATGGTTACCTCTTCCATGGTGGTAGATTACAGGTTCTTTATGGGCTATGCTTCCATGTAGGACTGAGACCAACGAGGTACAAGATAGGCTCCGGAAAGATTTGGCAAGGAATGGTATGCTTGACGATAAAATCATACAATGGGTCCTCTTACATATGGAGATGACGTTGATCTCTGAATGATTCCTTGTCAAACTTGTTGTCATCCGAAGAAGTTCTGATACTGAAGGAACAATCTTTTTCTCAATAAAGAAGAAGCTACCCTTGCATTCCTCAATATGAGTATATGGCTTTGTCACAGCTAAGAGAATATCTTTCCGGCGATTTCAAAGTTTAGCCAATAAGCACTAGGGAAAAGATTAAAGAAATGTATAAGAAGCTCTACGCAAGGTTCACACGCATAACCTTACATATAACGACAAATGTAGGTGCTTGACGAGGCCAAAAGGGTTTAATCGGGAGATATGAACCTTAAAATAGTTCAACACTTCGCAAAGAATTTTGGTAAAGGAATCCTAAGGTTCAAATGGGTGAAGGAGTGAGTATACGATCAAAAGAACCCATCGGGGGCATCAAAGATAGTTTGGTGCTTTTTGGGGAGCATAACCTTGACATGTTGGGGATTGTCATAATCAACGAGCAATTGCGATAATTTGGATTTGGAAAGAGTATATGTTTTTTGATGGAAAATTTAGCCTCCATGGTGTGTAATTGATTCGGAGAGGGAGAAGTTAATCAGAAGTAATAGATAAGCAGTAAAATTGGTAAAATTATGGTTTCAAATAGCAAAGTATTTATAGGTACAAGGGTCAGATATAAGACATACACGTGTAGGGGCTAATCAGAGGAAGGGGCAGTAATTTAAATGATTACTGTGTGGATTAAACGTTCACTATATTCAATGGGAAAGTGGGTTGGCATTAATAGCGGATGACATATGTTCGCAAAAGTTTTGAATATCGTATTTCTGAAGCATTATTTTGAAGTCGAATGTAATACATTTATAGTTGTATATATCACATTCAACTGGGGGGCTTGATGACGTACTCTCTGAATCGGCTCGGAGGACACCTCTTTGAGCTCGTTGGGATCTACTCCCACTAAACATCTAGAGTCCCTTGAACGGCCTCTTACGTTGTAAAACCATCTTTCCGAGCGTCACAGGGAAACTAGAGGGGGTTGAATAGTTTACCGCTTTTTACTTTAGTTATTAAAATTTACTTGTGAAAAACTTCTATTGAGTCCTTTATGAAATCAACCCACAACAATATGGATCTTAATTATAAGGACTATAATAAATACACTACAACGATAGAAAGTAAGTAATGAAAGTAAAGAGTAAGAGATGGAAAGATCAAACCGAGACAAGAGATTTATAGTGGTTCGGTCACAAAGCTCTTATTACTTCTACTCCACCCCCGAGTACCCAACTCGAGAGTTCTATGCACAATGTCAACAAACTCCCTTGAGACGGATAAAACCGTACAACGATGTCGCTTATCGAATTTCTCGATACTAAGCAATTTAGTACTAATATAGCTAGTACCAATCTCTCACTCACATCTACCCATCCTTGCTAATCATTAAACTACTAGATCGCCACGATCTAGACTTGATCCACTTGATCAACACACTAACTCACAAATAAATAAGAGATCTCCAAGATCTCAACAAGATCACAATGATCCATACAAGTTATCTAAACAAGACTCAAGACTACTTGATGTATATCAAGATACAAAAAGTGTGTAACAAATGTTACAAGTGCACACTACTATGACTACAACACTAAGTATCTTCTTGATACAATGTGTTCTTCTCTTGCACTAGAAGAGGAATGTAGGTGATCACTTGGTTGCAAGAGAGGATCACTTTAAAACAAAAGAAAACTATCTAAATGATCAAAGGAGTGTATGTGTGTGTGTGTTAGGAGATTTAAACTCAGAAAGTTTTGTGTGTAAAAGGAAGCCCAAAAACTGTGAAGTGGGTTGGTATTTATAGGGACAAAAATTTCAACCGTTACATTGCACGAGACCACTAAATATCATACGGTACCACTAAATTGAATGGTACCGTGGTACCGTCCCAGACAAAAACGCTCCTCTTTTTGTTTTTAGTAGTGAAAGTTTATTTGGGGAAGTTAGGAGCTGTTTTTGGGGGGGAGGATAGCTGTTGGGATTTTTAAACTTATTTTTTCAATTAGAACATTTCTTTAATATTCAAAAATAATTTGTAAAATGTATTTTTGAAAAAATAATTTGTCACATTAAAAATGTGAAGCTTAAAACACAAATTCACTTCTTTGATCATTTGTCAAGTTGTAAATTTATTTGTTCTTACCTAGAGTGATGTATGTAGAAACGGATATTTCGATTAAAAACTTCGAATAATTTTAACGTAATGTGTTTTAACATTTTGTTATCATCAAAACGTAGATATATCAAAAGATATCAATAACGTTTTTAGACATTATTTGCATCAACAATCTCCCCCTTTTTGATGATGACAAAACAGAGACTCATTTTAGGTGAAAATTAATTGTAACAAGTTTTTAATATGAGTTTATATCCCACTTCTCTTTTGTCTAGCAAAGATTGTCAAAAGACACTAAGGCTCCCCTTGATGTATACTCCCTCTTCTTGGAGGGCATCAAGGAATCGAGCAATGGTTGTTGCTACAAAACAAGTTAGATGACACAAATACAATATCTAACATGTAGCAACTTAGACAAATATCCAACCATAAAATAGAAAACATTCATTTATAGATTGAGCAAGATGTCACACTTAATGTGTGAATACAAGATAAAAAGGAAAACTACAAGAAGCACATAATAATCTTTAATGGCTTGAGAGGCCTTAAGTTTTGCTCCAAATATAAAAGAGATCCTAGATGTTTATTCTTGAAAACTAAACATAATTATGCTTAAATGGTTGGCTATTGGTTGGTGTAGGAGGTGGAATGATGGGTTCTTGTGGTAGGGTTAAGAGATGCTCCACATAGGAGAACATGAAGTGAAGTTCATCCCTAAGACAGAAGATGAGGTTTCATTTGTGTAGACAACATAGGCAATTAGAACTATAAATATCAACCGGGTGAAGTTGGATGGGTTGTCCCATGATGGGAGGTGAAGGACATGGTGAGTATGTTGGTGATGGAGTTGGCATAGCATAGTCTAACGGGGTGATTGGTGTGAGTGTGAGTGTCATATCCATAGAGGATAGATGAGTATTGAAGGATGAGGAGTATGATGAGGTAGTTCCATTGTAGGATGATTTGGATGGAGCATTTGGTGGTGTTGGAGAGGAAGGAGTGATTTGGGAAGGTGGTGTATTTGCTTCATCATCATCATTTTCGAGTTAGCTCAATGAATACGTATCTTGTGGTTCCGTGGTTTTTAGTGGTTTTAGTGTGATTTTGGTGGATGGTCTAACGGTTATCCTAGGTTTCTGGAGATGTGCTTGAAGATGATTGAGTGGAAGACATGGTGAAGGAGATGATTTGGTTGAAGATGAAGTGAAAGAGTCACTTGCAATGGTGAAGCCTTATATAGGCAAGAATGGTGTGATTTGAATTGGTAAAGTGGAGGTATCTATGGTAGCCTAGGGGAATCTTAAGGTTATGAGAGTTTGCAAAACATTGTAGGTTTTGAGGTTAGGGATGCATGAATCTAGAGTAAATAGGAAAATTTCATCAAACCAGGCAATGGTACCACTAAATATCACACGATACCGTTAAATTTAGCGATATCGTGGCATATTTAATCTGCACTCTGACATCGTGAGTCACGCGGATTTTTCTATTTGCATGGTTTTGTACAACTAAAAATGGTGTTCTAGGGGGACTATTTGCAACAAATTCTAGTACCTCAAACCACTAAAGATTAATTTGCATTATATGACCCATAATGATTACTTCTAGCAATAAGGATGAGCATGCAAGTTTCAAAATAAATCATAAGCATGCAATCCAAAAATACAAATAAGCTATCATCCAAGAGTAGCATAATTTAAAATTCATGCAAGGTGACAAGATAAAATTAAAGCATGCAAGTAAAGAAAGTAAACATAAATGACTAAGTTGCAATCCTAACTAAATAATCCACTAATAGGATACTAATCTCTTGAAATTGACTTGAGCTTGTTCTCGGTTTTCACCATCGTCACTACTTGACGATCATCAAAGGGTTCATTTTCGAGTGTTAGGAAGGATGATATATAGACTCAAGAAGGGTTCCATTACTCTATTGACAAGTGTGTACCTCGTGGACTTTGGAGATATGGGTGAGTGTTCATGTAGTAGTAGTAAAGACGGGTTAGAAACATTCCATAGGGAATTAATTTATTTCTTTTGTCTTTGACATGTATGATCCATTTAGCAAGAAGTAGGCAAGATTGCAATGTTTAACAAGTAATATAGTAGAGGTTATGTGCAAAACAAACATGGGTAGATACCTCATTTCCTACTAGACTAACGCATTTTCAATGTAGAACAACCGCCATGGTTGAAGAAAGTAACGTTTAACTAAATGAAACTGCTGGGATGTTGGACGTTAGGTGAATTGCATATACATTAATTAGTTCTGCCACGAGGAACTTATGAAATATTGACCATTTTCTTCTTGACTCAAAGAGTTAAGAGAAAAATTTCTTGCAGGCATATTGCCCAAGATTTGGAAGTCCAAATATTTGAGCAAATTGCTCAAGTGGTAATAAGAAATTGTAGTTTTGTACCCAAAACCACAAGGAGAGAGATCGATCCTCGTTATTAGTTCATTGACGGTAAGGAGACTTTCAAAACCTATGGCTTGAAAGGAAGACTCGATTTCTTGTTGGAAGGTTAGAGAGGTGTTGAGAATACGACCCTCATGAAAGTAGCTGACTCAACGTTTTGATTGTTGAACAAATTCAAGAAATTTGTAAGGTTCGATGAGATTGAATATATATGTTGGTTAGTTGATGATCAAAGTCATACACATGCGGCATATTGATACTTATAAACATGAGATTGACCAAAAGTTAAAAATTCGCATTTTGTAGGGATGTGCCTAGTGTGTGACTATATGCATATGGTGTGGAGGTGCGTAATCTCACTCTAGAATGAAAATAACGAGATTACCTAAACACTTTGATTTTACTATCGCCATTCAATGTGTCAAAAATGAATATTAATATGTTATTTGACCATTACTCATGAGATCATGTATGCATGAGAAACGCTTTTTAGCTTGTATTAACAATGCTCAAAAATGTTTCATGATCCTAGTTATGTGAATTTTTCAAAACAATGGAATTGGGGGTGTTTGGCTAGTTCAACAAATTTTGGCACCATAATTTTCAAAGTTGAGAAGCTTGAGTGTTAATCACCCTAATCCATTTTAAGTATACTAGACATGATTCCACTAAAAATAATTAATCTTCTGCGAATATTTGATACAAAATTCGGACCTAAAATTAATGATTTTATGCAAATTCTAAATTTAGGGAATCATGATAGTTATACATTGTCTATTCCTAGTCCTAATTGTATAAAAATCAATTCAATTGAAAAGCCCCAATTCAATTTTATATGCATGAATAAACCCTAGACTCAAAATTAAAGAAAATAAGAGTTAAATGACTACATTAATGTTAAGAAAAGTGTAGTGGTTGATAATATTGAAATCCAATGCCTTGAATTGATTAAAAAATGAGTGGAATTGAGGTTTTTGGTTAAGGTGTTCGGTTTGACAAAGACTTGCAGAAGTTGTGTTTGGTTTGGATGTATTAACAAAGGAAGAGAGAAAGAAGAAAAACGAATTTTTCAGGTTACTGATGCAGGTTTTACTGACTTGTGTCTGTTTATATGTCTCAATAGAATTGGAAATTTCATGTTAAAGAGTCGGTCACCCCAATAATGGTCTAGCATATGTTAGCTCGTAGATTTGTCGTTGTTTACGTTATTTAGCAGTTTATTAGTTAGTTTGTAGCGTAGTTTAGTTTAGAGCAACACCGTGGAGGAAGGACGGGTCTTACCCAATGTGATGCCCGATCCACAATCCGATAGGAGGACGATTTACTTGTAATTATAAATACCCCTTCCATCCATGGAAGGTGGTGCTTCCTCATTAATCTAATATTCCTTGTAAACCTCTAGCAAGAACACCTCTCTCTACTTTCTCTCTAAAATGGAAATCATGTATTTTGATCTCCCAAGACCACCTGAATCATCTAACACAATAAAATAACGATCCTACAATTGGTACCGTGAGCCAAGGTTGTTGTGTTTTGATGATTTACTATGGTTTCTTTCATGTTTGTATACTGCTTTTTTGGTACTTTATGTTGGTCGAAAACGCTTTTTAGAGTATACGTGTGGTTAAATGTGTTTTACATGTTACCACCTCCTTTGTTTGGTCAACAAATAAACGCTTTGGTCCATACATGCTTGTCTTGGGTTTGTTGTCCAAACAAAGCATATGGTTACATGACTTTGTTAACAGCTTGTCCATACGATTTTATACCAAACACCGTGGTATGTTATGATGGTCAAATGGTTGTTAAGTAAAGGGTCAAAATGGTCTAAATATATTTTGGTCCAAAGATTTTTGGTCTAATGATTTTTTTCCGCTGGTATATATACATATGGGTCATTCAATGCTTTTCATATACATTTTCAGTTATGTATGAATATGGTCGGAAAAGTCGCGGAAAACTCATGAAAAGTCATATTTCATGCTAGCGAAGTTGTCAAACACCGTGATCTACCTAGCGAAAGGTCACCTAGCTTACTTGTTATTTAACAAGTCGTGGCGAAGTTAGCTTAGCAACTCGGCCGCTTACTTGGCTAGCGAGTTGGCTAGCGAAGTTGGCTCTCTAAATGGACGTAAATGAAGAAGAAGAGTGACTCCGACCATTCCAAATAAAGACCACATACCAAACACCATCACTTGACCAAGACTATTAACATCAATGTCCTTCTGATTCAAAACAATCAAAACCAACATGGCTCATGTGTATTCATAACAACACTCGATTCAAAGATCTATATGAAATATGAATTTGTTGAAAGATCCTATGCGCCTCATGTGCATTCACAAATCAAGACCAACATGGGTCTATCACACAAAACCACAAACATCACAGATCCGCTTCTTATTGAAAATCAAATGAAAACACAAGAAGATTAATTGATCTCAATAATGATTCATGTGATATACAAGATATATCATGACTCGAGGTCTTTAAACATGAATATTCACCATCATCGATCCTTTTGGAGGTTTCAATCCAGTTTTTTATCCGAAAATCACAAGTACTAACACTACTCATCTCTAAATAAGTAAAAGTAATATGTATTTGATCCTAACACGCAGTAATGTCTAAAAACCAATATCTTTAGGGCTAATATGATCTCATCATATAGATCAAGACGCTTGTGATGATATCCGACTATAAAGAATTGAGTTTAACAAGTTTGTTAACTCAAAACTTTGATTCGTGATATTCTTAAACTAAATAAGATAATTTTAATTAATCAAGATTAATCTTACCTTCCTAATGGTCCATAGTCATATAACTTGAAGATGAGGCTCGAACCATCCCCGTGGGTGAGCCTATTCTAATCATACCGGTGAATGGTGATGACTATCGTATGAATTAATCTTGGATTGTGAGAGATTATTTAGAAGAAGGAGGCGGCTTTTATGGATTTGAGCAGATTTGTGATTAAAGGATTGATTTTGAGAGAGAGATATTAGGGTTTGGATATGAGTAATTTTAGGGTTATGAGTGAGATAAGAGGTTTTTATATATCCGTGTATTTAGGGTTGTGTATTGACCGGTTAATGAGTAAGTTAGGGTTGTTTTTGGGCTTCAATTTGTTTAAATCTCTTGGACCGTAAACTGTTGTCTTCATGGGCCTTATATCTTATTTGGACGCGGCAACCTGACTTGAATATTGGTGATAATGGGCCTCATTGTTTCCATCTTTGACCCTCGTAAGTGGAAGTGAAGGACGGAAGTGGACGATATCGATGGTTAATTAACTCATGGACGGATTTGGACAATTTTGCATTGGATGTTAAAATTCGCTAAAGGGTTTCGTTGGTCTAATGATATTTTTGGTTTGATAAACTGGATCGGGCTTGAGCGCACTGAGATAGTGTTATGGATCGTGTGTTATTATTTGACTTAGATTTGGACTTGGTGTATCATGGGCTTTGACTTGGTTGCTTGGATTAAATTTCATTGATCGAACCTAAATCATTCAAGTAACCAAATTCGACACATACACTTGATTGAGACGGATGGGCTTTTAAGAAATATTGATGAGATTGTTGAAGATGGATTATGAATCGTTGATGAACCGCCGTGATGTTCCCCTAAAAATCAGATATTCAATCAAAACCAAAGTTGTCATAACACATTCAAGCTATTGTTTACGTTTTTGTCTTGATTTTGTAAAAACTCGTAAAGAACCTATTGCTCTGTTTAAATCATAGACTTGTAAAATCCCGGACAATGGAAACATCATGGTAATAGTAAAGTGCATTTCCGGATCTATCTTACGGTTTATTCTTGGTTTTGTAAACTCGCCAAAGAAACTATTTCTGCTTAAACCATAGAGTTATAAAATCCCGTATTGATGGAACTATCTTAGAGAAAGGAAAATGTATTTCGATCTTTTGATGCCGGTGCTACGTTTTTGTTTTCAAGAAGAGATAAAAGGGTGTACTTCATGATGGATGTGTGTTTGATAATCTGGCCATGGAAGTTTGGTTATTATATGGTTTTACTGTGGTTATGTGCTTTTCAACCATGGTCGGATGAAACCATTAGCATAGTTCATTTAAATATAAGGCTAGATTTGAGCAGCTAACCGAAGATGTGACAATCGGCTAATCCAATATTATTTATTTGAGGTTGAAGTGAATTATCACGGCGAAAGTGTGTACTTAGCATCCAAGATATCAGGATGGATGGATGAAGATTCTTCAAGATCCTTGTTCAAGCTTATTATCAAAAACTAAGACTTGGAAATCTAGTTATTGTTGGGTGACTTTTACTTCTTCTTTTACCACTTGGGGAATTGACTCTTATCACCTCAAAAATAACTATCACTTAAAGGAGTTACGCTTGTAGTGCTCAAAGGTCACATTCAATTGTGGATTTTCAAGAGGTAAAAGTACGCCTATTACTTGATGGTTGGTTGGTTGAAGAGTATAGAGTACTTAAGAGATTCAATGGAGCATGAATTCTCAGACCGCCTTTTGTTACATATGTGCAAGTTTAAGTCAACGAGTTCTAAGTAGTTTACTTCAGGTCAAATTCATCATATTGTTATCTTCATCACCGCCACTACAAGAGTTTCCATCAATGATAATGGGATGATTGCATGTTTTGCTAAGAGAGCGTAAAAGAGAGAGATTATGATTTATGAACAACCTGGCCATGCCTCGACTTCCAAAGAAAAGAAATGTGTAATGCTTCAAGGCGCATTATCTTTGTTGAAGAGAAATCTTCTTATGACGCCCTGCTCACATCAGCTCAGCCTCGTACTCCAAAGAAAAGAAATGTGTACGCTTCAAAGGCGATTATCTTCTCAAGAAGAGAAATCTTCTTATGACGTATGAACACAAATAGCTCATGCCTCGTGACTCTAAAGAAAAAGAAAAGTGTACGCTTCTAAAGGCGCTTTATCTTATGAAGAAGAGAACTTCTTATGACTTTTGAATACTACCAAGCCTCGCCTCTAAAGAAAAGAAAAGTGTACGCCTAGTGCGCTTTATCTTCTCAAGAAGAGAAATCTTCTTATTATGACCATTCTCATCAACATGCTTCATAATTTTTTCCATGTGCTTCAGTATAAAGTGAACCGGCTACCAATCGATTGTTTCTCATTCCACTTGCTCGATTATAATGAAGATGGCTACATCATGTGCTGATTTTGCGGGAGAGAAGTGTGAATAGAACATTCGAATGATTTTCACTTATTTAATCAAGAATGGCAACCCGTATGCAATTTTGAGGGGGAGAAGAAGTATGAATTTTGCATTGTTGATTGATATTTGAGAATATAAATGTCATACTTCCGGCCAAACCATGTAAGAACCGACTTTTCTATCGGGTCATCTTCACATGGAGTTTTTCTCTAAGAGCCGTTGGTTGACATCTTCACCGGATTGATGAGTTTATCGACAGTGCTTTCGTTAATGCTTCACGATACATAAACATGATGATTCCAAACAATCTACCTGTCTTGTTTGATGTGATTGGTAGTTTGGTGTTACCACTTGTGTCGCTATGCCCGATTGTCATTTCCTTGATGAACATCTTTCTGCTCTTGTTTGATTGGGAGGGATTTTAGTTAAGGAATTTGCAGATGTAAGTTAATTGGATGCTTTTGGTGGATGCTTTTGGTGTGAGTTGAAGATGTTAACTATCTATTCCCCAACTGGACAATCTTGAAGAAGGTTTAGTCTACGCCTATTCTACATTTTATGCTACATGCTAGAAGACTAAAAGACGAGTCAGCCGATTATCGCTTCTTAATCCCAGTCATCATCATACGATTGTCGGCTTAGGGGAGAGCACTAATTGGGGAGAGTGATATGTCGGTTAAGTCTCCAATTAGACTTGCTCATATTCTTCAAAGAAGTTGATTCCCACAAGAGTTCGCTTTCCTTCAACAAATTTCAAGTATAAAGGACTTAAAGAGTTGTTGATTCCAAGTATCAAACCGGAAGAGACACATCTATACGCGAAAATCTTGACGAGCTTAATACTTCTAAGTGATTGAAGATATCCCGAGAAGACTATTGTCATTACCGCAGAGAAACTCAATGTTTGACTCATGGCGCTCAAAGTTTTTTATTCCAACTATGGGAAGAGATGGAAGATAGCTCAAGATGAAAGAGGTACACAAGTGTGTGATGATTTTGATTTTATCACAATCATCAGGGGATAGAGATTGTATACATTGGGGATGCTAATAAGCTTTACCGAGGGCTTAATCCTGATCCAGATATAATCACTTATTCCTGTTGACATCCGTTAGACACCAAGCAGAGATAATCAGTGACGCCCGCTTCTTCAATGTTATCGCTATTCTCTTTGGGCATTCGGTACTTCGGTTCTTGAGCTTCACAATTTTCTGTGGTAGAGAAAAGTATACATCGAGGTTATTCTTTTGCTACCACTTAACCGCTACTTCATGGTATAAGTTTCTATCTTCGCGTATATGATTCGGCCGGTGGAGCTCTAGTCTCTAGAGACCACCGCATCATTCAAATCACGGGAAGTGGTCTCTTGACACCTTTGGAATGGATAGCATCACTTCAGTGGTTAATGAAATTTGAGAAGATTATTTATGGTGGGATGATACGCTAGTTTTGGATGATATAACCCCGAACGGAGATTCTCGATTATCGGTCTAAAATGGTTAGCGATGATACTTGCAAAAATCGCACCGCTAAAACAAGCTTGAAATATAGCTGAATCACTCAAATATAAGGATTTTCGTTGGGGAAGCTGCCAAAGTCTCACTTCAAGTGGCTTAATTTTCCTTCAAGAGTCTGGAAGCTGGTGGTGAAAGTTTTAGGATGATGACTTTATCTTCTACAACGGGTTGTTCGATATCCTTATCTCGGTATTCTCGCATCATCTTCTTTAACTATATCATCTATTCTATCCTTGTAAATATTTATTCAAAAAATACAAAAAATATAAACCAACTAAAAGAAAATAAATAAAAATATAAACCTTCAAAACTATAAAAACGTAAAATTGAAAATACCAAAAATATGTTTTCTCAAGACATGTCTTCTCGTATCATAACATCTACGGTCTTAGAAATGTCATTCAATAATGGCACGGGACTTTAGATGAAGTCAGCAGATGTAAATATTCTTTCTATACATGTCATAAACTATGGCTTACGCTATTTCTGTGATCAGAACTGTTAAATAGTAGTTTTCAGCTTTATCGGACTGCACCTGTGCTTAAACTAAGTTTGCTATTCGTGCAGAAAGAACCCGCTTCTTCAAGAAAGGAAAGTGCTAAGCGCTAAAACCATTTTTCAAATATTTCGTGCACTTATCCTAAAACAAAATGAGGAAAGTATGTTGAAAGATCTGCTGTTTCCTACACAAATATTTTTCCGCCTAAAATTCTTCGTAAAAATATTTGGTGTTTTCAAAATGGTGGAAAATGAGTTGCTTTAAAACAATCCATTCAGAGTTTTTATAAAATTGGAACTCAATCAATGACTTTTGACTTTTAAAATCTTTTATAATGAGTTGACATTGAGGGAGAATGTTTTCAAATCTATATCTTCTAACGAGCTTTCTTAATTATCCTAATATGCTTAATTGAAATTGATGTTAACCTATGTGAAGGACTAGCCTGTGATATGATTGCTAGGTTTAGATGATTAGAGTTTGATGAATACATTATTCCTATACATTTAAATGATCCTTGAATATGTTGCATTGACTTTTATTAGTCATTGTTGTTTGGGCATGTCGACCACCATATATCTCAGATGTGTGTTCACTAACGTATGCATATCTTGGTATAAGAATTCCCGATCCGATCCCACATAATATGATGTTGGATGCCAAAAGGAAAGGGTAACTATATCTTGGGTTGACAAATGAAGAAACGGAGCTTAATTGACTTCTATGAGAGTTGGCATAAATGCAACGAAGAGGCCCATCGCATCGCCAGATGGTTTTCTCATGATGAAGAAACGAGCTTAATTTGACCTCAGCTTGGCATTCAAAATGCAACGTAAGTTAAGTCTCAAGATCGCCAGACGGTTTTTCTTCCAAGCCCTACAAAGAACAACATAAGCTTCTCAACCATCTAACAAATCTTAGTAGATACCATTTTTAAACAATTATAAATGAATTAAATTGTTTTAAAATGGAAAATGTTGTTTTGAAAATATATTGACTAAATTTGAAAATCAACGGACTTCATTTTATCAAAACTTGAGCCTACCATTAATTACTCACGTCATGGATTGAGGGGGAGAGTGATTTAATATAAAATATTTCAAACCATATTTCTTCACAAAAGTTCCGCTTTGTACTATGGTGATCTAAAGATTTAATGTTATGTCATGGTATGATTTTTCTTTTGAATCAAGGTCTGTCAAAATGAAATTTTTCTCGTTTTGTTTGATTGTGAAATTGTTTTATTTTACTAAAAAGATTCTTAAAAATAATCATACCCGACACTAACAATCTTTAATGTCAAATCTGGTCCTTATCTATCATTTTCAAAATTAAATCTTGCCACGCCTTTCCTCAAACTTTCTAAATGACTTAATTGTTGGGATCACAAATCTCAAATGGTTTGATATTTGATCTGTAGAGATCGTAGTTTAAATCAAACTGCTTTTAAATGGAATTGGTTTTAGTCCTTTAAAGGCACTCTCCCCATGTGCCAAACGATTTCATACACTATGCACATGTTGAGGAGGAGGATTTATCCAAAAACATAATGAGTATTTAAACCAGGCCACATATTCTCCCATGTTTTATAAACCTATTAATCATTTTGGGATCCAAAATCTCAAAGGGTTTGATATTTTTGATCGGGGAGAATTTGTGATTTAATAATGAAATTTGATAAAAGATGATCGTTTGACTTAATTGTGCGTGTCGCTTCTCTCTTATATGTGCTAAACGCCAATCTTGAAGCACATATTGAGGGGAGCATTTTAAAGGAAAATAAAACTTTCGAGGTACAAAAAGCTTTTATGTTTTAACATAGAGTACCTTGATTGAGTTTTAAAATGGTTTTAATGGCGCTTTGTGATCGTGATGTGCTTCAAATGAACTCTTGCCTCTATGTGATAAAAATGATTTCAAAAATCCTATGCACATATTGAGGGGAGAATTTACCAAAGAAAATCAAATGGCTTTTTCTATGAAAATTGTGATCAAAGAAATCATTTCAAAGTCCTCTTGCCTCCAGCAAACAATTTCTAAATCATATGCACATGTTGAGGGGGAGGTTTTCTAAATGATCAAAACTATTAAGGTACAAAATGCTTGATCTCGTATCACAAGTACCTTGATTGTTTTTCCAAATGATTTTTCAATTGGTTTTGAGAAGGAAAGAACTGTACCAAAAGACCAACCATTTTACTTTATGCATGGAGTTATAAGGATGATGAGGTTAGGTATTTGTTCTACGCATCCCGCCAGAGTCGAGGGATCTACCAGTGACAATCCACTAGATAGTGTAGAGTCCTTAGGTATGATGAAAAAAGGAGAAAAATGAGAATATGGGAAGAGTGTTGATTGAGACAGAGCTAGTACTCGAATAAACCCAACAAGGTTCTAGTTATGAAGTCTCGGTAAGATCAAGGGGTTGAAGAATGAAAAGAACTAATGTGAAAAGGGTGAAAAGAAAATACCTCCATCAATTCAACCTTAGTGAACGGGTTCAATACATATGCTAACGGTTGTTACCATAACACCGTATTGAAGACAAGACATCATGGACCCAAAGGATTAATCGCACTACAACTTCCCAAACTACTCAAGTTCCTCTTAAAAGGACTTGTTTCATTCTCACTGGAAACCACATTATCTATCGACTCTCTTAGAGATTGTTGATATGAAGAAGAGACCTCTCCCTAGTCTCCTGATAGAACCAAATGTGCACGATTGAGTCTAGAGCCAAGAGATCATCCACAATATCTCATTAGGACACTAAATTCTTGAAGACTTGTTGTTTCACACAATGTGGAAAGTAAGTATATATTAAGAGTCCTACGAATTATCCTTGTGGTATTGCTGCAACATCCGAGTGATATCCAACATATTCACAATGAAGATGGAAAGCCTTCTAGAGCCAACATCAAACAAGCTTTTGGTAGGTGACATGTGAGATCTTTTCTAAAGATCAAACTTGTGACAACCGATTTAAACGATGGGGCTTATCATTCGTGAATCTACCTTGGTCCAGAATGGAATTGACGAATACTTTTGAAAAACCGCTCATGTGCAAACCTTCTTTCTCTAGCACGTCAATGTGTATTCATTTTAAATTCAAAAAGTATCTCTCGATTGAAAAATGTTTTTGTGAAAACCGCTCATGTGCTTAATCTCTTCTTTTCGCTAAAGACGTCAATGTGTACTCATTCTCTAATACAAAAAGTATTTGATTGAAAATTGATCTTTCTCATAAAACCTTCGCCGTATTGCAAAACTCTTTCTTCAAGCAATACGCGATTGTTTTCAAATCATTTTCATCAATCGAATCTCATTCGCGGGTTCACTCACCGTTGTCTTTGAGACGCTCCGTTTGAGAACAAATTTTAGAACAACATGTAAAACCCGTCTGGGAGATTCTTAGGAATCCACCTGATCACAAAGATTTCACCGATCAACTGGGAACCGTGGGCCGTGTAATTCAATTCAATTTAAAAGTGATCAAAAGACGCTTTCGCAGTTTATTGCCGAATCGCTATTTGCGTGCATACTTTGATGGTTTGCGTACCATCGTAATTGAGGAGTCAATCCAAAGCCGCGATGCTCACAAAGATCCACACTTAATTTGAAGAAATCATGACTGTGCATATCTACATAACTCCGCTCAGATATTTCTATACTATGTCTGTAAGCTGTCACGAAATATCTTGAACCGCCAAAAGCTTCCGCACTGATGGAGATGTCATGATTCAAAAGTGTGAGCATGTCGGTCCAAAAGTCACAACTTCACATGATGGCAACAAAACAAAGGGTGATCCGTAGATTTAATGTGGCCGATGATCTCAATGAAAGCTCGAAGATCATCAAAGATGTGGATCAGTTAAAGGCCTCCACTAAAAGTACTAATCTAGTTTGACTTTGAAGAATCGCCATTTAGCACAAAGATTGCGTAAATGAAGAATTCAAGTTCACGAGCTCAAGAACTAAGTCAAAGATAGAATGCTAGGAAGCAAATATATTCCATGGGGTGCAAATTCCCTATAGGGGAGATTGTTAGGAATTGGAAATTCCTATGTTAAAGAGTCGTCACCCCAATAATGGTCTAGCATATGTTAGCTCTAGATTTGTCGTTGTTTACGCTTATTTAGCAGTTTATTAGTTAGTTTGTAGCGTAGTTTAGTTTAGAGCAACACCGCGGGAGGAAGGACTGCTTTACCTAATCACTGTGATGCCCGATCCACAACCGATAGGAGGTCGATTTACTTGTAATAACTATAAATACCCCTTCCATCCATGGAAGAGTGGTGCTTCTTTTTCATTAATCTAATATTCCCTTTGTGTAAAAACCTCTAGCAAGAACACCCTCTCTCTCTACTTCTCTAAAATGGAAATCATGTATTTTGATCTCCCAAGACCACCTCAATCATCTAACACACAAAATACGATCCTACACTACCTAATGGTATATTCACCCTAGTGCACTAAAATACGGGGTGTACCCAATCATGTGTAGTATAGTAAACGTAAAGCCAGGTCGCCCTAAGAGCTATGTGTGTTGGATTATTACTTCAAGTCTTAGTGTCCAAACAGAATAATAATGGTTTCGATAGGGATTTAATTAATTAAACTACTAATGTAGAATAAAGTAAATGAAAGCGTGGCATGCATAAATGGTAAAGAGAAATCATCAGGAGAAAAACCTAGTTAAATCATCCTAGCTAGTTATAAGTCTACGCCGCCTACTTACTTCCAATTACTCTGTGGGTCAAATTCGAGGACAACATTTGGTCAATTTGGCGACCGTCATTTATCATGTTGTTCCCGTCCCCTGCCGTTAAGTACCGCTACATGCTAGATTCATAATAGTAAGTGCCCTACCAAGTTAGAACTTAGATTTAGCATTTAATTTGTTTTGAAAATTTGATAGTGATCTAAATGGCTTCAAATCGTCAAGTAGAAAGGGTAGTCATTGATCATATCTGAAATCCTTCCCTTGCCTCACCAGCCACCTAGTGGTCAGCGAATTGTCATATCTCCTAGGCACTACCACCACATTCAAAACTACCTCAACCGAACCAAGGGTGACTACCAATGAACTATGCATGCATAAACTTAGGAAATAATTGTACTAAGTAAAGGTAAACGAACAAAAACAATTAATGAATTCATAACTAGGCTATCACCAAAAGGATATCAGCTCATATTAATCATGCAAATAAATTCAATATTCAAAGGTACTAAATACATGAATTGAAAGGATTGAAAATATATTAAACACTAATGCTTATCGTGAATGGAGCGATTCTCCATTGGAAATGAGAAATTGTGATGCCTCTAGACCTCTTGAGCTTTTTATCACGCTCTTTGTGCTCAAAGTAACATCAATTTGGGATGATTAGAAATGCCGGAATTCGGGGTATTTATAGGCTATATCCGGTAATACTACGGAATCAACTGATAGGAGTTACTTCAGAACTTCTATTTCTTCATAAAATGCACTAGGATTCTGAATGTTACTACAAGGTAACCTTATGAGTGGTTAATTTACCCTATTCTTCACAAACTCGCCATTAGTAATAGCTTGACGGCGTACTGCCAGAAGTATCAGATAGGTGAAACCTCTTTTGACAATGTAGTTACGCCAGAATCCTCCTCGAAGGAGTTACCTAACCTTCAAGCGTTGGCATACCGAGTCACGAATAAAGCAATGAATGCATCAGAGAGATGGTTCACGAATCCTTCAAAATAGCATATCGCGGATAAATCTTAGATATGTTTCCATTTCCGCTCTTTAGTCATCTATGCTTTATAATTTTCAAAAGTGGAAAACAAATAAGCCAAATCCATATAAAATGATATAAATAATCTAGCATTATCTGTGAAATTCGACACTTAATATTCAGGACTATTTGATGTTATTGTTGGAATCACTCCTAAACCTTATTCAAGTGTTAGTTACTCATATGTAATAGTTAGCTTATTATGGCCTTTATGTTTGTTATTAGCCTTAGGCTTATGTAGAAGGCCCATAAGCCTAGGCCTAGCCCAATAAGGATAGGAAGGGAACTAGGAGTGTTGCCCTAGCTTCCCTCCTATAAATACCCCTTGTAAACCTTCATTTGAAGGTTGGTTGTTCAAGTTATTTCTTTCACAAACACTCTACGCATAACCGGTCATATTATCTCGTGTGTGTGTGTGTGATATCTTGTTCAATCGCTTCTCTATCTTTCTATTAAGCTTGTGTGGTAAACCTTGTGACCTAACAAAGGGTATCAATCGCCAAATAGTTGGGTGCACACTTTTGTTTTTGAAGTTTTTTTGATTTTGGTTATACGCGGAAAGATAACGTGATCTTTGGTACGCTTCAAAACTTGGTTTTTACATTTTTAATCCAAGATTCTTGTACTTTCAACGCTTTAAGGTGTTAAAATACTTGTTTTTGGCAAAAAGTTTCAAACTTTATGCTTGGATCATTGTTTTTGAACTAGTTTTTATTCGTGGGTGTCATTCTACGCATAACTGCTTTGAGTGCTTTGGATCATCAAGTCTCACACTTTTGTGTTATTTTGGTGTTATTGAAGCTATCTCATCACACAAAAACTGGTTTAGAAACATCTTTGGGCAAAATCAAAATTACGAGTAATCCTACGCGTATTGAAACCCTAAAATTACGCGTAAGATTATCCTTGGTTTGATCTTCATTTTCGTGGTTTATTCCGTGTTTTTTTACTTGGATAAGTCCTGAAAATACGCCGACTTTGGATATCTTTTGCACTGTGATAGTGTAAAAGATCATTTGGGATAAAACCCTAAAATTACGCTTAAGCTCAACTTTACGCCGTAGAAATCCTACGCCTAAGATTTTCTTACGCCTAAGCCTTGTCTTACGGATAAGCTAAATCCTACGCCTAAGTTTCTACGCCTAACTTTGTTGTCTACGAATAACTTTAGCCTTTTCTCCTCTTACGCAGAAGCTAAAACCTACGCAGAACTCCTTATTGTTACGCGTAATTTTGGTGTTTTTACGCATAAGTGTTATTTGGTTATTTCTACGCCTAAGGATACTTCATCAACAAAGGTTCATTCGACTACAAAGATCCATTTTACCAACACAAGTTTATCAACATGTCACAACCACCATACTCTAACTATTTCCCTTACACTTATCCTCATCCTCAACGCCAACAACAACTAACTCCACAACATCAACAATGGAATCAACAACAAGCAATTTATCAACAACAATTTAATCAACAACATACTCCACAACTTGCTACAAATCCACAACCTCAAATGGTTCAACCACCACAAAGTCTTCAAGCTCAACCATACACAAATGACTTTAATCAACATCCATCAAGGATCACTATGAGGGAACCCACTTGGTTTGCAAAGATGTTTGAAACTTTAAGCAGCCAACAATCAATTCATGAGGTTGGTTCACTTGATAGACCTCCAATGCTCACTCCAAGAAACTACGATCAATGGGTAATAAGGTTCTTTAGATTTTGTGATCTAAAGAAGCCACATGGAAAGTTCTTAAAGAAGGTTATCTTGGAAGGTCCTTTTGAGATGCCTACTGTCATTGTACCCGAAGATCCAAATGCCATTCCACCAAGAGATGAACAAACTAACATTGCTATCAAGTGCACTTGAATCCTCAAGAACTTCTACACTATGAAGCCGATGAGCTTGCAATGGAATATATCCTCCTAGGATTACCAAACCTAATTCTTCGTAGTGTTGATGCTCAAAAGACCGCAAAGAAAATGTGGGATCATATTCGTCTTCTTATGGAAGGATCAGTACTCAATCAGAAGATTTGGAATCCAAAATTTACTTGGCTTATGAACACTTCATGATTGAACCTCGAGAGACACTCGAGTCCTATCATCACCGATTTTCAGACATCATCAATGATTTTGATAAACACAACATCCACATGCCAAGAATTGCAGTGAATACTAAGTTCCTAAGTAGTCTTGGTCCTGAATGGGAGAAGTATGTCATTTTTCTCCGTCAAGCTAAAAACATGCATCAATCTACCTACGGATTGTTGTACGATTACTTGAAGCCTCATGAAAAGGAAGTTGATAGGGAAAGGATTCTCCGTGCTCAAATTGCTTCACCCACACATCCAGAAAATCAACAACTTGCCTTATATGCTCAACAAAATTATTCTCCTCAACCAAAGAACTCAACCAACTGCTTCAAACCCACCAAACGATCAATCACATCAACCTCAACAAAATCAATTGGTCCCTTACAACAACAATGATCAAGCACTTCATAATGAGGAATCCGATCCGCTCAAGCATTGCAACAAGGATTTGCTATGATTGCTAATGCCTTTAGCCGTTATACCAACAAATCCAACAACCGTATTCGCTCCTCATCTAATACAAGGAATCAAGTTTTTGTAAACAATGGACGAAGTTGAAGTTCGAATCGTGGTTATGGTCGTCCGATGGGCGGTGGTCAAGGGTTTAATGCTATGGGTAGGAATAACAACAGAGCTCAAGTGGTGGAACAGGAAATGCTCAAAATGGGTTGAATGGTCTTCGATGCTACAACTGCAATGAGAAGGGACACTGGCTAATGCATGCCCAAAGCCAAGGACTAGGGGCAGTGCTTATTTCAAAGAGGCTCTTCTTTAGGCTCTTAAGGATGAAGCCGGTGGAACTCTCACGCACAAAGAACAGAGCTTTATGGCAAATGCCGACTCGTGATGATGATATGGAGGACTTGCGTGCCAATGCACCAAGTATGTTGATGGCTAATATGCATGAGTTACACATGAGTGACACAGCCCAAGTATGACACCGATGGCTTGTCTCGTGTACCCAACAAACCATATTTATCTCTCGATCTCATATCTCCGCCAACATCCGATCCGCAAGAAGGCTCGAATGTTCAAAATGAGTCATCCACATCTCATTCGACGATTTTCAACTAGACCCCGTAGTTATATTTGACGATCAAGATGACCAACCGTTTCCTTGTTAATCAAATTGACTCCGTGGTCATACTTGAGGATCTCCGTAATGATCATGTTGAGACTCACGTTGAACACGCCGAACTTTTGCCTCATCCAGATTTTGCTCGCTTAATACAAGACCAACAAACCATAGTGGAAGAATGTCGTGCCATTAATCAGGACTTGAAATGCAAAATGCACTGTTAACCAAGGATTTTGAATGTTTACAAAAGCAACTCAACTTTTTCAAAACTCAAGAAAACGTGAAAACGGTTTTGAAGCCGCCTTTGCCAAATCTTATCAAAATGAAAAATATTTAGAAAGACAGATGCTGATCTAGCCGCCAAGAATGCTTTGTTGTCCAAATAGAACAATCAAACATGAACATAAAAAGCAAATTAACGCCTCACCTTGGAAAATCAAAAAGCTAAGGCCGAAGTTGTTAACTTGTCAAAACAGCTTCTCGCATACAAAAAGCATTCAACTAAACGAATAGATGATCATCTTGAAGAAATCATCGGCTTGCAAAACAAACTTAAAGAGTTTAAAACTGTTGTTTACAAACATGGCAAGTCGGTCACAACCATTGAAAAGTTTACTTTAAAACCCAATCCAAATGGAGATGGACCGAATCTTGCCGACACAAACCTAAGCTTTCAACAAAAGCATTCAAACCAAATCCCGAAGTTTCCAAAGCGTAATATAAAGTTGATAATTCGTTATGAATGTTGTTGAATATCATCGCCAAGAGGAATTAGATGCGTAAGACGAGAGTCGATCAAAATTAGAAAAGTTGTTTACAACAAACCTTTTAACTATTCAAAAGCGGTCACTTTCGCCACACCAACGGATTCTTCTAACACACCAAGGGTTATCATCAAAACACCTAAGTCTTCTAATGTTAATCCCCAACCAGATTATGCACAAATTTATGGTCCTTTACCTTCCATCCGTGAAGTAAATTCAAAACCTGAAAATCGAAAAATTCTTAGATATTTTGACATCTTCATGGTTGACCTCAAAATTTTACAACATGAGATAGAATATCGTTCTGAAATCAAAATTGATCATTTTCAATCGCTTCTAGCGAGAACAAAGAGACATTTTTCGAAAAATCTTTACCTAATGTTAAAAACTTGAAAAATTGTGCATTAGCCTGGGAAAAGGATTTTCATAAGGAACTTGGAGTGATGAAGGTCGCTTTGAGAAAACAAACATCTATTTCTAATACTAAACGTAAAAAGAAACTGTTGAGAAAAGATGTTGATCGACTTTTGGAAGATGTCATCTCGGCCGATGTCCATAATGTTGTGTTATTGAATTCTTTGTCATATGCATTTGATCATACCTCGCCGATATCGTTGATTCTGTATAAATGTTGAGAACACCGATAATGTGCTTCAGATCGAGTCCTTAAAAGTTGAAAACAAACGATTGTCAAACGAACTTTCAAATGCAATTCGTCGCCTTAATTGGTGTCAAAAAGATATTCACGATCAACAACTTGTTTTTCAACATAAAATCGCCAGCCATGCATAAAATCTTCGATCCTAAATTTGAGCAACTGGATGATCAAAACGTGTCTTTTAAGTGTCAAATCTCAAAATATGAACAAGAACTTTTAAAAGTCAAAAAGGAATATGGTGTCATATTTGATTTACTCAAAAGACTCGTGATGAAGCATCAAATGAACTTGATCATTATCTTGCACACACTAAATAAGTTATGCATTTTGCCGAAATGTTCGGTCCGAAAATCAAGATCCGATTCACACTATCATCAAGTTAAGAGAAATGTTAGGAAAGTATGAACAACTTCCGCCAACCATCATTAAGAGATTAGCCCCAATAACACTTAGTAATCATGAACCTAGAATTTCTACTCCCAAATCACAAGTAGCTAACGTGCTTCCTTCTATCAAACAGAATAGTTGAGCCTTTTCCAAACGTCCGCACTTCACGTTCTAAGAGCACTCAATCAAGAATAGGAAGTTGCACCTAAGAAAAGATCAATCAAGAATGCTAAAGTAGAAGAACACCCTAGGACTATGAATAAGACTCACGTTGCATCCACTATAGATATTAAGGCCCGCAAATGTAATAGAAATAGTGATGTAACGAATGCTAAACCGTTAAGTACTTTTGATATTCAGTCCGATGCACCTTGTGATATTTGTCGTAAAAGTATGAATTCCGATTGCCATGATAAATGTGTTGCTAAAGCTATCATCTCTCGTTTAAGGAATCCTAAGAACCGGAATACCTCTAGGCCCACTAATCTTTCTAAGTCTGTGCTTGGTAGACCGCCATCTTTAGATTCTAAGAAACGCATTGCTGTCCCTGCAGCTCCCGTGTCACCTCCTAG
The DNA here is from genome assembly GCA_910596185.1 of Chrysanthemum makinoi. Taxonomy (NCBI): domain Eukaryota; kingdom Viridiplantae; phylum Streptophyta; class Magnoliopsida; order Asterales; family Asteraceae; genus Chrysanthemum; species Chrysanthemum makinoi. The sequence goes on from OU343217.1 coordinate 30,795,078, forward strand.
GAATGTAGTACCACCTAGTGCATTCACTAAGACTAAAGCAAAGAGTAGTTATAGATGGCAGAAATGGATATATAACACACTAGGATTTAAGTGGATACCTAAAGCCATTAATGTGTGTATATCTACTTAATCGCTACGAACCCTCTAACATTTCGGGTTCCACATCAACTTCTATTCCATCTGTTTCGTCTGTGTGTAATGCAGTGATACGATCATTCTCTGATTGTTGATAGCGGATGTTCCCCACACATGACAGTCAATCTTAAACTGTTATCAAACTTTATTGCAAAGTTCATTGGCACCGCCGTTCGAATGATCACTTCGCACCTATCATGGGCTACGGAGACTATGTCAATGGGAACATCGAAATTAGCAGTGTTTACTATGTGGAAGGCCTCGGTCATAATCTGCTTTCAGAGGTCAGCTTTTGTGATGGAGATTTGGAGGTTGCTTTCCGAGAGAAAACTTGTTTCATTCGTGATCTACAAGGAAATGACCTTATGAATGGATCGCGTAATTCTAGTCTCTACACTATCTCTATGAAAGACATGGTTGCTTCATCTCCCATATGTTTACTTTCAAAGGCAACATCAACAAAAACCTGGCTATGGCACCGCCGCTCTCACATCTAAACTTTCAAACCATCACCAACCTTGCTCGACACAAACTAGTTGAAGGACTCCCACGGTTTCGGTATTCTAAAGATCATCTTTGCTCACCTTGTGAACAAGGCAAAAGCACTCGTGCTCATTTTCCTTCAAAGGTGGAACACGCTCTCAAAGATGTGCTTCATCTTCTTCACATGGATTTGTGTGGCCCGATGCGCCTGCAAACGATCAATGGCAAACGCTACATCTTAGTAATTGTTGATGACTATTCACGCTGGACTTGGGTCTACTTTCTTCCAAGCAAAGATCAAGCTCCACAAATGATCATCACCTTTCTCACGAAAATACAAGTTCAGCTACGAAACACCGCTCGACTAATCGTAACGATAAAGGCATCAATTTGTTAATCAAACTCTTCGTGAATTCTATGAGAAAGTGGGAATTCAAAGATGAGACATCTATTGCACGCATACACCGTAACAAAACGGAGTTGTCGAAAGATCTAAACCGAACGCTAGTGGAAGCTGCAAGAACAATGTTAATTAATGCTAAACTCCCAGATTACTTATGGGCGTAAGTCGATTCATCGCATGCTATACTCAAAACCGTTCTATGATTACAAAACGCCACAACAAAACACCCTTCGAGCTCGTCCATAACAGAAAACCGAATCTAAAACACTTTCATGTATTTGGATCTCTTTGCTATCCTAATAATGATCGTGATGACTTTGGAAAGCTCAAAGCCAAAGCTGACATTGGAGTCTTTATCGGATATCGTGATAATTCCAAAGGTTTCCGAACCGAATCGCCGTACAAAACAGTGATGGAAACGATTCATGCTCATTTCGATGAACTTACGAAATGGCTTCGAGTATAACACTTAGAACCCGTCACAACCGCTTAAACTTCCTCAAACCCCATCATCACCAACAAAGCCCCCGCTTACTCGCCAACAAATGGAAAGGTTATTTGCTCACTGCTCGCTGACGATATTGATGAACGTGCTCCGTGTGTATCCGCCGCTCCGCCAACCCGATAATACTCTTTACCCGATACACCGCTACAACAACTATGCAGATGCACCTACACCAGCTTGACTCCACCACAACAGCTTGAACAAACCGCTTCCAACAATGATGAAGTCGCCGATGATATTCTCAATGTAGTACCCCCACCTGCAGATTTTGATCCAAATGCGTTCTTCAATCCGTTTGCTAATGAGATCGCCGCACTGATGTCGCGAATCTTCAACAAACCATTTGAATCCTCGACCGCACAATGTATACCAACATCAACCCTCCACACATAGATGGACGAAAGACCATCCTCCGGAAAAAACATTATTGGCAACCCGAATCAACCGGCCGTTACGAGACAACGCCTTCACACGACGGTGAACATTGCATTTATGCACTCACCGTCCGCCAATCAACCTAAAACATCAAAGACGCAATGACAAAAGACAACCGGATTGAATCCATGCAAGAAGAACTCAACCAATTCAAACGCCTTGAAGTATGGGAACTGGTTGAAAGACCAACAGGGGTCTACGTCATTGGTCTTAAATGGATTTGGAAAACAAATTGATGTCAAGGAAATGTTATCGAAATAAGTCACGCCCGTGGCTAAGGGTTATCGCCGTGAAGAGGGTATTGACTTTGAAGAATCTTTTGCCCGCTGCTCGCCTTGAGGTCGTTCGATATTTCTAGCGCTCGCGCTCATATGAATATGACGGTCTATCAGATGGATGTCAAAACGGCGCTTCTCAATGGACAACTTAAAGAAACGGTCTATGTCAGCCAACCAGATGGATTCGTTGATCCCGAAGTTCCAATCACGCCTACAAACCTAACAAAGCTCAGATGGTCTCAAACAAGCTCCTCGGCATGGTACGATAAGCTATCATCCTTCCTCATTGCTAATAATTTCACCAAAGGTTCGGTTGACCCAACTCTTTTTATACAATATCACGGGAACATATCTTAATTGTTCAAATTTACGTGGATGACATCATTTTTGGGTCTACACATAAAAGTTTTCAATCGCTTTTGCAAAACTAATGAAGAAAAATTTTGAAATGTCCATGATGGGTGAACTTACATTCTTTCTCGGACCGCAAGTTCATCAATCACCCCGTGGTATTTTCTTGAGTCAGCCCAAATATGCCCTTGAATTGTTAAACAAATTTGGAATGAAAACCTGTGACACCTATGCCACACCAATGGCTCATACCAAGAAGCTAGACGCCGATTTACATGGGAAATTGGTGGACCCTACAAAATACCGTAGTATTATTGGGACTCTCATGTATCTAAACCAGCAGACTGATATTGTCTTTGCCGATATCTATGCTCCCGCTATCGGCCGCGACCAACCAAACCCACCTCTCGAGGCTAAAAGAATCCTCCGATACATAAAGGAACCATTAACTTGGGGATCCGTATCCGGCGATTCGGTTTTGAACTAATCGCTTTTTGACGCCGACCACGCAGATGCTTAGACTCACGGAAAAGCACTTCGTGAGCTTTACAATTTCTTGGTGATAAACCGTGTCATGGCAATCGAAGAAGCAAGATTGTACATCGCCGTCCATCAACCGGCGTAATATGTAGCCATGTCCGCATGTTGTGCTCAAGTCATATGGATGAGAACACAACTTAAAGACTATGGTTACGATTTGACGTAATCCCGATGTATCATGCGACAATCGGAGTGCCATTGCAATCTCGCAACTCGCCAAAGACTCAAATCAAAGCACATCGATCTTCGATATCATTTCATCAAGGATCACGTGGAACAGGTATCGTTGAATTATATTTTGTGGGTACGTAATACCAATTGGCGATCTTCTCACCAAAGCCTTGCCTCCCGCTAGGTTTAATGAGTTGGTCCACCGGATTGGTATGAGGTGTTTGACTCAAGAGGAATTGGATGACCTCCTAAAACAGCCTTTAAAACCTCAAACACCAAAATCTATTTTGTAAATAATTTTTCAAAAACAAAATACAAAATTATAAAACCCGATAAAACAACAAAAATATTCTTCTATCTATTTTCTTTCAACATTGCAAGTACATTTCTTCCGTCAACACTTTAATCTTTCAAAATTCAATATTTTTCCGATCAAGTGTTGAGGGTGAGAAAATAAACTTTAACCTGCTTCAAAACATCGTGTACTTGCATGTTATCTTATCTCAGTTGTTTCTTTTAACAAATGGTGGTAAATTTTCTGGTACAATGACACTCCTCTGACTAAATTTATAACCTTTCATTATTTCTCAAGTCGAGGGGGAGTGTCGCCAAAGTTTCTTTCCTAAAAATCTTTGTTTGGTAACCAAAATGGAAGTTAAATGGCTTTGTTTGAAAAAGGAAAAGGTGGAGGGACTAAAACTGTCAAAATGTTAAAGTTATTTTTAACAAAAACACCTCCCACCTACTTTTCTTCTTCACATTTATTACTCATAACCTATATTATCCACGATCCATAATCGCTTAACAAATCCTGCTTTGATCATCAATTTGTAAGTGTTAATACCTTCATTGCAACAATCTAAGCATGGGTTTTTAATTTTATTTCAAACTAACGGATAGATTTTCGCTTAGAAGGGATTATGTGTTCTACGCCTAAAGCATGAACACATGATCATACTTGTGTGTTTATGAGTGAAATGATAGTGCCAAAATGTTTTTATTACATCAATGATTACATTTTCATCGCTAAAACATACCCGTAAAACACGAATTGATTGATTAGGGTTTATGCGTTAAATTGGGTGTTTTCAAATAAGAACGTTTTTGGTAATAAAGATTGTTATATGAGGTTGCTTTCAAGTTGAATTTAGCATATTTAAACCCGTAAATCACCCGAAACACTAAGGAATCATTAATTGAAAATTAGGGTTCTAGTTCATACGAATTGGGTAATTTTTGATTCATGGCTTATTTGATGTTAAAACTTGGTTAAACATACTCTGCATGCTTCTTAGACCTCCCGTAAACGCTTTGGTGCAAATCCTATGGCTATAACCCTTATGCGTAAACTATGAACTATTAGGGTTTTAGCTACGCTAAGGTTTTCTACGATAATTGTTTGATATGCCGTCATGCCATGATCTGATATAGAATGAGTGTTAGTGTTAATATTGATTTTATGATGATGTTATTTCGTGTTTGCTACCGTAATTCTCGTAATCAAGGTTATTGCAACTCTACGCATAAGGATTACCCTACGCGTAGTCATGTTACGCGTAAGAATATTCCTACGCATAACGCTTACGCGTAAGGTTCTACAATGGACTACGCCAGATCCCGTGAAGGATATGCGTAAACAAGGACCTCTACGCGATAAGGTCTACTCTTACGAGTAAGCCTTACGTAAGGTATATATACGCCACGCGTAAGCTCTACGCATAAGGTGCCCTTTTCCTACGCTGCAAATTTCTTACGCCGTAGTTAGATCCTACGCGTAAGCTTTCGCTCACGCATATATAAATATCGCTTACGCTTAACTTTGCCAATACTACGCTTAACCCTGGATTGACCTTCATGATGAATTGTTACGTCTACAAACTTGTAAATAAACTAATCATAACGTCACGAATCCAATAATGTCACTAATAAACTTAATCGCTTGATATGTTGTGAACAATAAGTGATAACATAAACTTTAAAACTTAAAGTTAACTAACTCACTAAACAATTTCACGACGCCATTAGACTATTAGACAAACAAGTGACTTAGGACTCGAACAATCATTATCACGTACATTCAATATCTAGACAATAAAACCTTCTATTGACTAACATTATGTCTTTCGATATGTTGGTTCTTGTGGCTAATGTTATTTCGCATCACGACATGGTCGAACAAATGAATGTGGATGCACCAAATGTTCTCTCCATTGCTGATATCTACCCTTATGGCTATCCAATGAAGATAAGGAAGAATAACCTTCGTGTTGACTTTGATACTCTACCGCTCAATCTTCGTGCTTGATTGCTATTGATATTCTCAAGACTCATCCGTACGTAACATGCTCACCAACTCGCTTCGCGCTCGAGATCTACATACAACAATTCCGAATACTATGGAAAAGGTCAAAGGAAGCAATGCCGTGATAGTGACTCAATCACAAACAAGTCACCATCACACCCGCAGATTTACGGGTCGTTCTTCTCATTCCTCACGTCGAGCCAACCAAACTCTATGCCACACCCGCCAAGAGCTCGCTCTCCAATTCTTAATCAATATCGGTTATGACGAGGCTACATGAGTAATCACTAAGCATTCTCACGTAGAGCTTAAAATTATTCCTCAACCTTGGAGAACTCTCTACATCATCATCACCAAGTCTGCTTCGGTCGCGATGGCTATGAGCATCCCAAGCTCATGGAACTGCAAATCTTTTGGGCATTGATCAACATGAAGCACATCGAAATTGAAGCTCTGATATGGGATGACATGATGTCATTTCTCAAAAGGCTTGGCTCAAAGATCCCTACATCGATACACTAAACTGTTGATCCAAAGAGCACTTGGACTTCATCCTGATATTCCCAAGAGGCTCAATGACCCCAAAAATCATGACATGTTGATCGAACCCACTCTAATCCGTAAGAATCAAGGATTCCTCAACAAAGAAACAAGGTGTCGTGGTTGCCGATTACCTTCTAACCAAGATGTCGAAAAGCTCCAAACGCATAAAAGGTATCCGAAGCGTTAGAAAAGGCAAAGTTGGTCATCTCGATGAAAAATCTTCTCGTACACCCGTAAGGAGAACCGTAAGAGGAAGTGCGGAAGTACGGCAAGTACGTGAGTCAAAGGAAGTTCCCAAGAGGAACCCTCCTTCAAAGAGGATTGTTCCATCTAAGGAAGCTGCTCCCATCCCAAAACCCGAACCGCAAAGAAAGCTTGTGGACTAAAGCTCAAGGTATCAAACAGATGAAGAGATTACCTACTCAACCAAGAACCGAACACCTCCTCCAGCAGCCTAAACCTCCAAGTCCAATAGCCAACATGGCAAAGGAAAGACTCCTGTACTTGAGTCATATGATGAAAGCTCTGAAGAAGAAGAAGAGCTACCGGATCAATCCTACAGGAAGAAGTTTAAATTAGTTAGACAAATTCAAAAAGCTCAAGAATTTGCAAAAGATCAAATGGGTGGCCCCGAGGATCGAGTGGTGTGCCCACTCTTCACCGTGTCCCGATGCGTTAATCAACCCGATAAGGGATCCGTGCCACCACTCTTGTGCAACAACCAACGCTTGTGAAGGAGTCTTCTGATCTTAACATTGAGGAACCGTAAAAGAATAAGACCGAGAAAGAGAAAACTGATGAAGAAGCTAAGGAACGACGAAGAAAAGGCTAAAATCGACATGATGACGAAGAAGATTATGATGACTTTCTTCTCAACAAATTCAACTCGCTCCAAGGAGGATACTCGCACCTCCAAAGGACCCCGAATCTCCTCATGTCCCTCCTCATCGATTCTTCATCTCACCTCACCACCACCATCAAAGAAGTCAACCAAATCATCATCCAAATCCGTGAAGAAACCATCTAAATCTTGGATTTCTTAAGCTCATGAACGGATTACCAAAGCCGCCAAACAAGTCGAAAGAAAACGTGCTCAACAAAAGCTAAATTTCTTTGTCGATCACATACAAAGATATGTATGACGAGCATGAAAAGATAAAAGGAGAAAGGAAGTTTGTTCAGTAATTCATGAAAAATCACCGTCAAGAGGAACTGAACGAAATGATCAAGGCTACACTAAAAAGTACCTTCGAATACGCTCCTAAAGTCACAAAGGAGTTGTTCACCAAACAACTTTATCCAAATCTTATGCTGATCGCCAAGCAAACTATTCGATCAACGCCCTTAACCGTAACAATCAATCCAACCGATCCGTAGTTTTCTCGATAATGAATTGGTGGCCAAGCTTGTTACACAAATGTCCGCACAACTGGGACATTTACCTCGATGAAGGAAAGCTGTTTCAAGCATTGCCGACTACCAACTTCAAGAGGCTTGTAGATTCGAAAAGTCTAAACGCCCTAGAGACGATGAAGACAAGGATAAGGATAAAGATTCTCGCACCTAAACGCCGGCCCGTGAATCTTCTATGATGCAACCTCCTCCACAACGGGCTCCTGTTCAACAAACATCACCTCCTCGCTCTTCTATCGATAAACCTCGTGACGATTCCGAAGTTACCACCCCCACTCGAAAACCGATGATCACTTTGAGTATACGGGTGGTGACGATGAAGAGGTCCTTGAGCCCCTACAACAACCCACCTCTCCCAAACAAGTGAAGAAACCATAATCATCATCAAGGCCTTCTAAAAGGAAGAAGAAGACGACTCACCGAGTCGATCATGGCTAGATGACGATAAAACCAAGACTTTGAATGGTTCTCTACACTTGTCAATCAAACTCCCTACCCTGATGAAGGTCAAGATCTGGTCGACGGTTCTACATTGGAGCATGCAAAAATCTTGCAAGAAAAGTTCCATGTGAAGAAAATGACGAAATCTGAATTGAGACGAATCAAGAATGAAGCGTTTCAACTTCTAAAAGACACCTCTGAAAGTGCCATCGAGGTTGAATATCACCTTGAGAACATTGCTAGAGCCATGTCTAACAACATGGATTGGCTCAACCCTGAAGCAAACATTGACTTCACAAAAAGGGACAACCCTCCATATTACACCGATTGGACCAAACCCTTACCAACCATTGGCCAACCAGATGAACCACGGATTCCCTTCAGATATTTCTTCAACAAAGACTTGGAATTTCTTCTCCATGGTGGCGATGGTTCAAGGAAATATGCTACATCTTTGACACTTCCATTCCCCGCAGCCTATCTACTCCAACCGCATAGCCATTGAGGAACGTGCCAATCACTTGTTCTCCAACACAGTGGAAGCATATGACCGAGATGCATTTTATGGGATTCATCACCGCCGTAACCGACGAATCTACTACGTAAGCCGCCAGTTCGTAAGTCTCAACATGCGTGTTTAGTACTAAAGACATCGTTGCCATCCAACATGTTGGTCTTTCATCCAAATGGGACTACACCTTTCTTAAGAAGATTGTGGTCAAAAGACAAGATGAAAGGGACTATGCATTCTCTGAAGTCGACTTTGAGAATTTGTCTCTCAACGATATTGAAGACATGTACCTTGCCAAAGTACATGGTCGCATGAGACAATTTTCAACCGAAATTCAACGAGAATTCATCAAGTCACTGCTCATCTTCATCAGACGCATAGTCATCAAAGAACGTGTTGAAGACCTCCAGATTGCCGTTGAATCTTATCGACGCTGTCAACTTCACTCCTCCAAGCTTACTCTTCCCGATCTCAACCAGCCTATCTCAATATACACTCATCAAGAAACCTTTCGGCGTTGTTTACCGAGTGAACTTCAAAGAAACCGCTTAATGCGTAGCTTAACTCCACAAGTTCGGGATCATACTTTGAAGCCGGTTAGGGATGGATTGGCATACGTGTTGAAGGATATACGCCGAAAATTGGGTCTCCTAAGCCGGAATTCTCGTGAAAGGAGGGATGTGAGACGGATCATCACAATGATTGATGAACGGTTGTTTCAAGGGATCACCGACGATTGGAGAGTTATGTCGGTGGTCGCACCCGTGAGAAACATAACCGATTTCAACGCCTGCACACTCGGGAACATCACCGCACTTCCCGTACCCCTTGAATTGTTTTCTTCATATCATTTTGGATGTTTGATTAATTATGTCAATGGCTTGTGCACACATTACACTGTACAACCCGTTCTTGTAAATAAAGGACCCCGTGGTACGCTTCTGCCACAATCCTTATAAAAGGAGCGAAAGCTTCTTACTTTTGAGTAAAACCTATCAAACCTTTCACTTTTCAAGGTTTTGCTCAAAAGAACAAGTACTTTCCCTTATGATTTTCAAAACCTCAACCGTTTATATCACTCGTTGAGGGGAGTACTTGAATCAAAACTTTGTTCAAAATTGTTCTCAGTGGTCATTCTTCCCGCAACACTCTAAATGGTCATATTTATTCTCAAACGCTTCAAAAATAACACTTTAATATGCCATTTTTGAAGGGGAGAAAATATGTGATAAGAAATATGTTGTGTAAAATGCAAATGAATCTGTGTGCTTCAGACTTAACCAACGAATTGACGATGCTTAACTGTTAGTAATTCGAAAAGACTTGTCCCGACGGGTAATAATTTCAAGCTAGTTCGCTAGTGATGTAAACGTGTCTCGCAAAGGACTTGTCTCAGTAGAATGTACCATTCGAGAAACTCTTGATAAACATGAACTCTGACGGGTTTGACGACCTTCGAGGATTGTCTACACCTTCAAGGTAGTTATTAGAGCTAGTTGTCACCTAAAAGCCGACATTGTAACTCTTTAACTATGCCACGAATCGTGTCTCATGGGAATGTCTATCTTGAGTTAATCAATTCAAAAGTGCGCTTTTTCCTCACTGTGCATTTTAACCGTTAAAACTATTAAGCACATGTGGAGGGGAGTATTTATGCAAAATCTTATCTCAACAATGGTACTAAAATGTTTTTCATTCATAAACACTGTGAGAGATTTTTCATATCAATGGTTTTATGGCAACATAGGTTAGTCATGGAGTTATAAGGTGACTAAGGTTAGAATAACCGTCCTATGATCCGCCAGAGCCGGATGGATCTACCCAAGGACACCACAAATAGTTAGTATTTAGAAGTCCTTAGGTATGATTGTAAAAAGGAGAAAATGAGAATCGGAGAAAGAAGGAGTTGAAGAATTAAAAAGAAATGCAAAGAAAAGGGTGAAAAGAAATAGGCCTCCCGATTATTCAACTTAGGCGCATAATCGGTTCAATTCATATGCTACTGGTTGTCACTTAGTGACGCCGGTATTGAAGATTAAAAGTCGCCATGGACCCAAAGGACGCATGCACTAAACCTTCTTATCCACTCAAGTTTCTCTCAACATAAGCTTGTTTCATTCTCACAGGGAACCCTACGTAAACTATCGGCTTTCTCCTAGAGATTGCCGGTATTGAAGAAGGAGACCCTCTCCCTAGTCTCCGCTCCAGAAAACCAAAACGCACTATTGAGTCTAGAGCCACGAGATTCATCAAAAGATCTCTTAGGTACACTTGACATTTAATCACTTGATGATCAACAATAAGGTTATCCGTGGTTCATATCGAGTCCTTCACAGATCTTAGCAATCTGTCGAGAACATTTATGAGAGGTTCACATTTGTGATCCTCAGTCATTGAATGGAAACTCCCGCCGTGGTCAACATCAAACAGCCCGACAAGCAGTCGCCGCAACTCCCCGTGGATTGCGCTTAGTGGTCTCAAACGGTCTACGTCAGAGGTGATGCTTCGTGTACCTCGACTCATCTCAATCGTAGGTGTACTTCGTACATCGTGTTATCTCACTTGTGGGACTCGATTCAGAACGCCTTTGTAAGAATTAGAGTTGTGTTTTCACACTATGCCGTTAACACTCTCGAAGTTCAAACTTGTAAGTGCCGGAATCCGCTTATTACTAACCGCTTAAATGTTTTCTTCTTATGGAAGCTCTGGAGCGGAATGATCGTGCCGATTCTTCTCATGCTCACGCCAACATCATCACTAATGGAAGTTCTATTTCAAAAGCAACACAACAAATGTAATGATTCTTCGTCAATACAGAGAATCTACAAAGTTAAAGACTTAAAGAACTCCATCAAGATCAATTCCAACGCCAAAGAGCGCGGTGAGCATGTTGAAGAACGACGTGGAGACACCGTGAGCAAATGAAGGCACTGAGGCGCACTTGATGCGACAACAACAACATACTATCACTTTCACCACAAAGAACAATGATCAAAGAACAAAGTTAAAGATGACGCCAAAGCATAACCGTTCAAAGTAAACTATCTCTACACCGGGAGATTGTTCAAATCAAGGCAATTCTTCTCACAAGAAAGAAGAATGTCAGAAGACGCCAAAGCTACTATTACATCAACGCCTTCACCGTTTTCATCACCAACACTTGAGTGTTGGTTACTCATATGTAATAACACTTGAGGGGAGATTGTTGGAATCACTCCTAAACCTTATTCAAGTGTTAGTTACTCATATGTAATAGTTAGCTTATTATGGCCTTTATGTTTGTTATTAGCCTTAGGCTTATGTAGAAGGCCCATAAGCCTAGGCCTAGCCCAATAAGGATAGGAAGGGAACTAGGAGTGTTGCCCTAGCTTTCCTCCTATAAATACCCCTTGTAAACCTTCATTTGAAGGTTGGTTGTTCAAGTTATTTCTTTCACAAACACTCTACGCATAACCGGTCATATTATCTCGTGTGTGTGTGTGATATCTTGTTCAATCGCCTCTTTATCTTTCTATTAAGCTTGTGTGGTAAACCTTGTGACCTAACAATATTTGCAACGTGGTTTCGAGGTCGCTTTTAAGAATGAACTAAATTAAACCCACCGTGAACACACATCTTAAACGGATCAAGAAGATCTAATCATATGTAGCTCGAGCCATCCCCTCGGTAATTTGTCCTTCGAGTCAAATGATACTCATACAATCCCCCTGGTTGTTTTGTTCGTTATATGAGAATACTATATATGATTAGAGATAAGAAGGGGCGGAAATTATTGGAGGAAATTAGGTTTGGATAATTGGATTTGGGACCTGACATCAAGCAGAGAGGCGGAATATTGAAGAGATATTAGGGTTCGAAGCCTGAGTATTATTAGGTATGTAAGATTAAGTAGTATAAATACCACCCAAAATTAGGGTGTTGTGGTTAATGGATCCGTTATCTTACTGATTTGAATGTCGAGGGTTATTGGGCTTCTGAGTGATTAATTGTATACTATGGCTTGTTTTGTGTGATATGGGCCTCGTACATTGTGGACTTTGATCTCGATACTTTAGAGTTACAAAGCCAATACTTAGTGTTTAAAAAGAACAAATTGGATACAATTTTTTGTATTTCATGTGTGAGTCTAATATTAATTATCTCTTGATATGGGACGGGTATTAGAATTTCATGGGCTCGAGATTAATGGATGACTTGATGATTTGGCTTGATGGGTTAATGGACTGAGGTGTTAAAACTTGATTCGATTGTGTGATATTGATTTTGCTATGGACCTGGGCGCCAATCAATATTTTTTCATGTTCATGGATTTGATATTTCGGGTAATGAAACTTGATTGGTTTTGAGTTTTATGAGAATGAGACTTGATGACATGATTTAGTGATTCGTCATGTGATATGTGTTATAAGTTGGTGAATACATTTTCACCTGAGGATACATATATTCACTACTTTTGAGCTTAAAATTGAAAAATGATCACGGTTTTTGTACGGTATTACTAATAAATTGAAGTGCCATTTCACGGGTGAACTTCTTTATCTTTGAGACGTTGGTTGGTTGGTTGCATGTCTGTAAGATAACTTGTCTGGACATAACTATCACTTTAAGTGATTATGAATTGACAATCTGGTTATAACCGGCGTAAGTGTTACGTCGTCGTGCTCACAGCTTTATAACTATCACCATGAGTTGTAGTACTTAGTGTCACACGGCGCTAGGATTGTTCAAAAATATAGAACAAGCAAGTAAGTCACTAAGGATGTCTCCTCTTTCAAGTTAGTCAGACGGGTTATCTCCATATGTGTCATTACTATTAGCCGTTGAATCAATGGAGGTTCAATTTCGCAATTCCATGAGATATTCGAGCCACATAATGTTAATGATATTTCACGTACCTAAGCAAAAATCTTTCAAGAATCTTTAGCCGTTATGATTTTTTCAAGATGTTTGCTTATGACAAGAACTCTAGTAAATGGTCAGAGACGTTATGATGCTTCCGGAAGTTCAAACCATCATGGGGAGAAACGCGGTACTTTGATGTTTTACTTGTTAACCTTCCTGTGGAAAAGGAGTTTATACTACTGACTCTAGTATGGTTTCAGAAGTTGTCCAGTAAAGAATTGTTGATGAACCACTGATGTTTCCCTAAAACATATATATTCATGAAACCAAAGTGTCATAACACATCTAAGCCGACATTGTTTACGGTTTGTCTTGATTTTGTAAAATCCCGTGGAAGAAACTATTTCGTTTAAACCATACATAGAGTTGAAAATCCCGTAATGATGGAACCATCTTGGAGAAAGGAAGGTGTATTTCGAGATCTCTTTTGATGCTGGTGCTACGGTTTCTGCTTCAAAGAAGAGATAAAAGGGTGTACTTCATGAATTGGGTGTGTGTTTGGATATTCATCATGGCGTTTGATTTACCAAAGTTTTACGGTTATGCTATTAAACCATGGTCGGATGAAACCATTATCAAAGTTCATTTAAATGTCAAGAAGGCTAGATTTGAGCAATGTAAGATGACAACGGGCAAGCACCAAGATATTTATTTGAGGTTGAAGTGAAATATCAATGGCGAGTGTACTTAGTATCTGAAGGTATCGGGATGGATGGATGAAGATTCTTCATGATCCTTGTTCAAGCTTATTATCAAAAATGAAGACTTGGAAATCTAGTTATTGTTGGGTGACTTTTACCTTTTCTTTTACCACTTGGGGGAACTGGCTCTTACCTCAACAAAATAACTATCACTTTAAAGGAGTTACGTTGTAGTGCTCAGTGTCACATTCAATTGTGGATTTTCAAGAGGTGATATACGTCTAATACTCGATGGTTGGTTGGTTGAAGAGTATAGAGTACTTAGAGATTCAAATGAGCATGAAATCCGGACCGCTCTTTGTTACATATGTGCAAGTTTAAGTCACGAGTTCGGTTAGTTTACTTGTGGTCAAATTCATCATATTGTTATCTCCATCACTGTCACTACAAAGAGCCTCTAATGAATGATAATGGTGATTGATTACATGTTTTACCAAGAGATTGAAAAGAGAGAGATTATGACGTATGAACACAACAGTTCATGCCTCGCTTCTAAAGAAAAGTGTACGTCTGCCAGCGCTTATCTTTGAAAGAAGAGAAATCTTCTTATGACGTATGAACACAAATCAGTTCATGCCTTTGTTCCTAAAGAAAAGAAAAGTGTATGCTTTCAAAGGCGCTTTATCTTCTGAAGAAGAGAAATCTTCTAATTAATGACCATTCTCATCAACATGCTTCATGCTTTTTCCATGCGCGCTAATTCATCAAGTGAACCGAGCTACCACTGAATTGTTTTTCATTCCACTTGCTCAATTATAATGAAGATGGCGACATCATGTGCTGATTTTATGAGAGAAGTGTGAATAGAACATTTGGATGATTTTCACTTATTTAATCAAGAATGGCATCTCCGTATGCAATTCTTGAGGGGAGAAGAAGTGTGAATTCATTGCATGGTTGATTGACTATGAGAATAAATGGTCAAACGGCTCCAAACTCATGTAAGAACCGAGCTTCTTCTTATCGGGTTATCTTTACATGGAGTTTCTTCTAAGAGTCGTTGGTTGACATCTTCACTCGGATTGATGAGTTTATCGACACAGTGCTTCCGGTTAATGCTTCACGTATACATCAACATGATGATTCCGAACAATCTCTCTGTTCTTGTTTGATGTGATGGGTAGTTTGGTGTTACCATCTTGTGTGTTTGTTGCGGCCTGATTGCTGATTTCCTTGATGAACATCTTTCTATTCTTGTTTGATTGGGAGAGATTTTAGTTAAGGGGACTTGCAAGATGTAAGTTAATTGGGATTCTTTTTGGTGATGTTACTTTTTAAAAGTGAAGTTGAAGATTAAGTATCTTATTCCCAACTGACAATCTTGAAGAAGGTCGAGTCTACAGTGGTTCTACATTCTCTCTACATGTTAGAAGACTAAAAGACAGTTGCATTTGATTATCAAAAGACTTCTTCTAATATGGGCATTTATCAAAACAGACTCGGTTTAGGGGAGAGCACTAATTAGGGGAGAGTGATATGGCGAATTTAATCCCCAATTAGACTTGCTCACATTATTCAAAGATGTTGATTCTCACAAGACTCCAAGCATTCTTCTCAACAGATTTCTAGTATTTGGGCTGTTCAAGAGCGTCGATTCAAGTATCAAAACCAGAAGGGGGAAGGAGAACAGACTAAATGCGAGTAAAATTGATGAACTTAATACTTCTAAGTAATTGAAGATATCCCGGGAAGACAAATGTTATTAACGCAGAGAAACTCAAGGTTTGACTCATGGCGAGTAAACTTGATGAACTTAATTCTTCTAAGTGATTGAAGATATCCCGAGAAAACATATGTCATGACCGCAGAGAAACTCAAGGTTTACTCATCAAGGCGTTTAGTGTTCTTATTCCAACTACGTGAGGGAAGAGATGTAAGAGTTAGTTTTGAGATAAAAGAGGTACATTAGTGTGTGATGATTTCATGTTATCGCAATCATGGAGGATTGTGTACATGGAACGCTCAGCTGTTTCACTTGAGGCTTAATCGATTCGAGATATAATCACTTATTCCGGAGTTGAAACCGCAGAGATAGTCCTCCTCGCAGAGATAATCAATGATTCGGCTTGCTTCTTCAATGTTATCGGCTTCTGGGCATTCTGTACCGTTCTTGAGCTTCATACACTTTTCGTGTAGAGAGAAAAGTATACATCGGGATTATTTTTTTGGCTATTGACTTAATCGCTACTTGATGGTATAAGTTTCTTCCTGTCAGTATATGTGTATTCGGTTCGTGAGCTCTAGTCTAAGAGACTGACTGCATCAATTCAACTACGTAGGGGAAGTGGTCTCTTGACACCTTTTGGAATGGATTGCTTCTGACTTCAGTGGTAATGAAATTTGAGAAGAAATTTAAAGAGTGGGATGAAACATTGTTGTTCTTCTTCTTGATGATATAACCCCGAATGGAGATCCTCGATTATCTTTCTTAAATGGAGCAAAGGATTTATGATAATGGTGTGCTTCTTGTGCACTGCTAAGGCAAGCTTGAAATAGAGCTTGAATCTGCCATCTAAAGGATTTTCGGTTGGGGGGAAGTCGCCAAAGTCTCACTTTCATATGGTTCAATTTCAATTCAGAGCCCGAAAGCTTTGGTGGTGAATGTTTAAGAGATGATGACTTCTATCTTCTACAACGGGGTTGTTCGATATCCTTATCTCGGTACTCGTATCATCATCTTCTTTTACTATATCATCTTCTCTATCTTTGTATATACTTTTCAGAAAACAAAATACAAAAATATAAAACCAACAAAAGAAAATAGAAAAATATAAAACCTTCAAAAACCCATAAAAATCAGAAAAATTCAAAAAAAATCAAAAATATGTTTTCCAAGACATGTCTTCTGGTATCGATAACATCTACGGTCTTAGAAATGTCATTCAATAATGGCACGGGACTTTAGATGAAGTTCGAGCAGGAGGTGTAAATAATTCTTTCTAAACATGTCAAATATGGCTTCAGTTATTTCGCATCAGAACCCGTGCTTAAAACAATGGCTTGCGTTACATCGACCGTGAACTGCTTAAACTATGGTTTGCTATTATTTCAGATAGCAACCTTCTTCAAGAAAGGAAAGTTTGGCTAAACCAATTTTCAAATATTTCGCACTTATCCTAAAACAAAAAATGAGGAAAGTATGTCAAGGATCGTTGTTCCTACACAAATGTTTTTCCGTCTAAAATTCTTCAGAAAAATATTTGTTGTTTTCAAAATGGTGGTAAATAAGTTGCTTAAAATCAATCGATTCGAGTTTTTATAAAATTTGAAACTCAATCAATGACTTCAGCTTTTAAATCTTTATAAAATGAGTCATTGATTGAGGGGAGAATGTTTTCAAATCTATATCATCTAACGAGCTTTCTTAATTATCCTAATATGCTTAATTAAAAATGATGTTAACCTATGTTGAAGGACTAGGTGCCTAGGATATGATTGCTAGGATTAGATGATTAGAGTTTGATGAACACATTATTCCATACATTTATATGATCTGATTGATATGTTGGGTGATGTCGACTTTTATTAGTCGATTGCTGTTTGGGTGATGTCGACCACCATATATCTGTATCTATGTTCACTAACGTATGCAAGTATATTGGTATAAGAATGTTCCCGATCCGGATCCCACAATTGAAGATGATTGGATGCCGAAAGGAAAGGGTAACTATATCTTGGGTTGACAAATGAAGAAACGGAGCTTAATTGACTTCTATGGAGAGTTGGCATAAATGCAACGTAAGAGGTCTCTCACTGCATCGCAGATGGTTTTCTTCTAAGTGATTGAAGAAACAGAGCTTAATTTGACCTCAGTTGGCATTCAAATGCAACGTAAGAAGAAGTCTCATGCATCACAGACGGTTTTTCTTCCAAACCCTACAGAACAACAACAGAAGCTTCTCAACCACCTAACGATCTTTGGCAGATACCATTTTTAAACAATTTTGAATAATTTGATTAAATTGTTTTGAAAATGGAAAATATTGTTTTGAAAATATATTGGACTAATTTTGAAAATCACCGGACTTCATTTTATCAAAACCTAAGTCACTCAATTATTGACTTCGTCATCGATTGAGGGAGAGAGTGATTTGATATAAAATATTTTCAAACGATATTTCTTCACAAAAGTTTCGGTTTGTACGAAATTAAGTGGTGATCTAAAGATTTAATGTTATGTCATGGTATGATTTTTTCTTTAGAATCAAGGTCTTTCAAAATGAAATTTTTTCTGGTCTTGTTTGATTGTGAAATTGTTTTATTTTACTAAAAGATCTCTTAAAACAATCATACCTGACACTAACAATCTTTAATGTCTTTAAATGGTCCTTATCTGTCATTTTTCAAAATTAAATCAAGCCACGTCTTTCCCCAAAATCTTTTAAATGATTTAAATCAATTGGGATCACAAATCTCAAAAGGTTTGAAATTTTTGATCGGGTGGGAGATCGTGATTTAAATCTCTTATCTGTTTTATGGAATTGGTTTTAGTCCTTCAAAGCATCCTGCCTCCATGTGCCAAACGATTTCAAATACATAATGCACATGTTGAGGAGGAGGATTTATCCAAAAACAAGATGAGTATTTAAACAAGGCCACATTTTCTCCCATGTTTTCTAAACCTAATTAAATCACTTGGGATCCAAAATCTCAAAGGGTTTGATATTTTTGATCGGGGAGAATTTGTGATTTAATAATGAAATTTGATAAAAGGTGATCGTTTTGATTTAATTGTGCAGGCTCTCATATGTGCTAAACTTTCAATCTCGCACATATTGAGGGGAGCAAAACAAACTATCGAGGTACAAAAGCTTTTAAAGTGATTTATAAAGTACCTTGATTGAGTTTTCAAATGGTTTTCTTAATGGATTTTGTGATTGTGGATGTGCTTCAAAAGAACTCTTTCCTCTATGTGATATAATGATTTCATAAATCCTAAGTACATATTGAGGGGGAGAATTTACCAAAGAAAATCAAATGGCTTTTTCTATGAAAATTGTGATCAAGAATTTATTTCAAAGAACTCTTGCCTCCATGTGCTAAACAATTTATAAAATCATATGCACATGTTGAGGGGGAGCATTTTCTAAATGATCAAAACTATTAAGGTACAAAATGCTTTGATCTCGTATCACAAGTACCTTGATTGTTTTTCCAAATGATTTTTCAATTGGTTTCATGAAGGAAAGAACAATACCAAAAGACCGACCAATTTACTTTATGCATGGTGTTATAAGGATGGTTAGGTTAGGTATTTTTTTCCCACGATCCGCCGAATCGAGGGATCTACCAGGACAATCCACTAGATAGTGTAGAGTCCTTAGGTATGATGAAAAAGGAGAAAATGAGAATACGGGAAGAGTGCGGATGAGACAGAGCTAGTACTAGAATAAACCCAACAAGGTTCTAGTTATGAAGTCTCTCGAAGCAATGAAGGGGTTGAAGAATGAAAAAGAATTTAATGTAAAAAGGGTGAAAAGAAATAGCCCTCCATAATTCAACCTTAGGGCAGAAACCGGGTTCAATACATATGCTACGGGTTGTTACTAAGGTAACACCGGTATTGAAGACAAGACGTCATGGACCCAAAGGACGACCGCACTACAACTTCCCAAGCTACTCAAGTTCCTCTTAAAAGGACTTGTTTCATTCTCACGGGAACCGACATAATCTATCGACTTTCTCTTAGAGATTGTTGATATTGAAGAAGGAGCTCTCCCTAGTCTCCCTATAGAAACCAAAATGCACTATTGAGTCTAGAGCCAAGAGATCATCCACAATATCTCATTAGGACATAATATTAATGAAGACTTCTTGCTTCACACAATGTGGAAAAGTATATATTGAGTGGTCCGCCAGCCATATCCATGGTATGTAAAAGTATTCACTATGAAGATGGAAATCCTTCTGAGCTAACAACATCAAACAAGCTCTTGGTGGTGACAGATCTTCTC
>OU343217.1:30815245-30879060 GCA_910596185.1 Chrysanthemum makinoi
AAGATGAGGATTCTTGTCAAGGGTGCGTCTACTTATATTTGGTTTCAGATAAGTATGGAGTTCCGTGGATAGTACAATACTTAAGACACAAGTTTGGGAAATTCTACTTCTTCATCAAATTCGTTATATTTGGTTTTCTTCACAAGTGATCATTACAAGGAGCTTACCGATTTGAAGAATCAAGAAGATGGTTAACATATGGATTTTGAGGGAAGCTTATTGTTAAATGTTTAATCATCTACATGCATCACTCAAGGGGAAGTGTTTGATTTTTACTACTGTTGATCATTATTACTACTGCTAGTTGGAGTTTTCTATTGTTTTGGATCCATTTTTCTTATGATAATGAATGGTGGGCTTATGAAGCATTGAAGTCTTAGATTGGAAATATGATATTGGTTCGTGGTGGTCAAGATCATTATTTGCATACGTTCCCTATTTGGATAATAACAAAAGGGGAAGAGATGTTTGAGTGACATGACATGGATTAAGGGGAAGACAAAGGAAGACATACTTGTTTCATTCATGGTGAGATCCCCGATCTCAATTTCTCTACTGCCTAGGAAGTTCGTTCAAGAATAGTTTTGTCATTATCAACTATGGGAAGATTGTTGGGAATTATACGCTTGAGTTGATAAGACAAAAAGAATGAAACAAGAGGGACTTAATATGACAAGAAGGAAACCTACAAAAATATGGAAGGACTTGCTTGCAAAAGAAGTTTTATTTATTAGTCCTTATTC
This sequence comes from Chrysanthemum makinoi, assembly GCA_910596185.1. Classification (NCBI taxonomy): domain Eukaryota; kingdom Viridiplantae; phylum Streptophyta; class Magnoliopsida; order Asterales; family Asteraceae; genus Chrysanthemum; species Chrysanthemum makinoi. Next base: position 30,815,989 of record OU343217.1, read on the forward strand.
TATAGTATATAAAGAGGACATAGGTGTAGGTTTTACACATGTCTTCCATAATGTAGTCGACTAAAGGTGTGTGTGTGTGTGTGTCCTAGGCGTATAGTCTTGTAAATGCCTAGGTTATTAGTTTAGTTAGTAGATGTGTTCCTATAAACGTCTAAGATTAGTTAGTGTTAGTGAATGAAAAACCTTGTTCAATAATAAAGTAACGATTTGTTTATTCCGCTGTGCATGTTATTAATCTTTGTTATTGATCCCTAGCTGAGCTTATAAACGATCTTATCAACAAGTGATGACGTCACGCCTATTTTCAAATGGCCGTCACTCCATCTTTCTACACCAGACGACCAAAGTTTTCTCAAGACGACGCCCACTTCAACCCGCACGGCGCCACTCTTCTACCCTAAGCCGCCCAAATGACTTAGCAAAGAAGAAACCCAAATGACGGCGATCGACGGAGCAAAAGGCGACGCCGTCGCAGCTTTAATATCTATATATAAACCTCGAATTTTCTGCATTTGTAAGTGTTATTTTGGAGAGCAAACCCTAGTTTGTTTTTAGTCCGATTTGACAGTACCTTAGGTTCTCAACCCTCTTTAATACTTCAAGATAATTTTGTTTATCCAATCTATCACCAAGTTTAACCTATGTTTGATTGTTTGTTTGTGTTCTTGCTTATCTATCATGTGTAACTAAATTAATTAGTGTTTGCTTAGATCCAATGAAACCTAGTTATTGATTATTGTTAGGTTGTCTCTTTTTTTAATTGGTTGTCACGCTAGATTAAGATAAATTGGCTTCTTCTTTCATTGTTGCGAGCTTGAATGTCCTAAATAGTGATTATTAGCCTTAGAGTGCACTATTAGGCTCATGTTATGTTTATTGCGTGAGTTGTAGCTTGAGGATAATAGGATATTCGGGAGATATACATCGTACTTGGCGATCCCTGTTCTAGAGGAGACTTACAACTCATAGAATTGGAGAATTTGACATCACCTATGACTAAAACATGGAATAATGCATAAATTAGGCAAGGATGTGACAATTCAACCGACCAATAAAAGATAACTAGGGAGTAAGAAAATCTAAGTAAACACGCTTTTAATTATCATAAGAACACTATCCTACAATCCATAGATTTTACTTTTATTTAGTTTAATTATTTTGTTTATTAGTTTAATTAGTAGAATACCAAAGCCCCACTCCTTTAAACTCGAGATTTTATTTGCTTTCATATAAAACATAAAAACACTAAAAGAATCACCCTCACCCTTTCCTTTTCGCCATACATCTCGACGAGCATCTATATTCTCCTAGAGAACAATCAACCCCATGGGCTTACCTACACTACACTGCAACGATTAGGTACACTGCCTAGTGAGTTGTAAAGCTTGCTCTTGGAAAAGGAAGTCTTTCGACCCCGAACCACACATTACCTACGAGTGTCAAACTTTTACGTTATCATGGAAATAGGTTTATTTACAAGAATGATAACTAAAAATACGGGAGTGAATATTAAAATATGGGAATGAATAGTAGCCCTAAAATACTAATTGTTACAGGGTAAACTGTTATCAGAGGGTAGTTTGGAGGATAAGGTGGGTATACGTGATCTTGGTGAGTTCCATGAGGTTTGTACATCTCTTGAGGAGGGTAATTTTTATTCAAAAGATAAACATGCTGCCGGGGATAGTTGTTGTGGGGTGGATATGTGTTGTTCAAGAAGCAAGGTATTTATTGGAGGGTAGGAAGCATTGAATCCTCGCAGATACGTGTGGTTCGGAGGGTATTGTCCACTTGAGGATCTTGTGACATCGAAGATTCTCGAGATATGTGTCACCTCATGATGAGTATATATTCTCTAGTGATTCAGAGACTATTATTGTTGTCCCTCTGGGCCTCGTGGTCGAGGTCGCCTTTTCCCACGCTTCTTAACGCCGCCAACGAGGCGAAAATTGGTAGCTGGAGGCTTGACCGCCGCTTGAATTGTTACACTGAGTGGGTTGTTGATGTGATCCGTAGAGCTTCTTCCTCAAATTCTTTGTCCACATCCCCACTTGAGCAATCCAACCGAGTTGTAACAACCCTTAGTCTTAATGCCCTTTGCCCATCTCCTCATGAGAGGTTCCAATCGTATGTAAATTGTTGTGATGAAGACTTCATCAATCATCTTTGTATCTTGTTGCAAGGGTGTTTTAGAGGTAGCGTCCGGTCTTGGATGGCTAGTAGACGTTATATTTGACATTGTTGATCCCTCCTCCTTTCTTCACTTTGTTTCCGGGCACAACGAATGACGTTATCATGGTCATAGACTCGCCGAGCATCACTATCCGTCATCATAATGATAAAGAAGTGTACAAAGTAGGATGAAAATGAACCCTACGAAACTTTTCAAATTATGGTCCCATTGTGCCATGATTGTACAAATAATCGCACCTCTGGATCGAGCTTGGAGACGCGACGCTAACTACTTCTATACGCTACTTGGTATATGCAATAAGACAAGAAACACGCTTGGGTTAGACGGAGCTAGGGGTAGACCTCGCGGTCGACTCCAACGTGAGAGTAAGTCATTTGTGGATTTAGGGGTATGATTTTAGAGAGAGAAAGTATAAAGGTGGTAAATGACATACCTAAAATGGATAATAGAGTCAGCTATTTATAGGCAAGCCCTAGGAAAGATCTAGGCTTGCCACATGTCTCTCAATTACTGAAAGGAAGCATTCTCTCGTGGTCGATGGGAATGCTCTCGAGAATAGGCTCCGAGATCGTGCCCACGCTTGGTTGTATGCCATCATATAGGTAATACATAACTGTCATGCAAGTAGGGTTCATGAGATATTATGTTTGTCTTTTGGTTTTAGAGGATTCATGCTCTCGGAGGTTAGAGCTCCTGAGAGTTAGGCTCGTGACTTGGACTCTTGTATAATGGTGGGTTCCCTTGTGGTAGTCCAATGGACTTTACGCCAATGAGTGCGTTCAGAGTGCCGGTGTACACCATCGAGGCTAGGCTACGTAGGATGTGGTACACCATCAGTATGCATATTATTTAGGGTTAATATACAAAAAAGTTACTAAACTTTCAAAAAAATTTGTCCTAAGTCACTAATGTTTATCTTACGTCATCTACGTTACTATACTTTACGTAACCGGTTATCTTGGACACCAATAGTGAGACAACCTTTTTTTACCGGTATTTTGGCTAACGTGTATACACACCAAGTTGTGGCACATGTTATCTAGGTCACTAAACTTTGCGAAAAATTTGTCTTAAGTCACTAATGTTTCATTCCTGTCATCTAAGGTACTAAACTTTGTGAAAAATTTGTCCTAAGTCACTAATGAAAAATTTGTCCTAAGTCACTAATGAAAAATTTGTCCTAAGTCACGAGTTGTGGCACATGTTACTGAACCTTTGAAATTATACGTTTTATACGATTTGATACACCTTTTAAACGTTTTACTTTCATTCCTTTATACGTTTTGTTTGTTTTCTTACGTTTTTGTCCGTTTTTATACGTTTTCGTCCGTTTTTGTCCCATTTTTACGTCCATTTTTATACGTTTTTATGTTTTCATCCGTTTTATATTTTATTCGTTTTATATGGTTTTGTACAATTTTTATCGTTTTATTCTTTTACGGTCCATTTTTCTTATGTTTTTGCCGTTTTTCTATTTTTATAATGTATAAAACGGATGAAAACATATAAAACGGATAAAACGAATAAAATGTATAAAAATGTACAAAACCATATAAAAATGGACAAAAACGTATAAAATGGATGAAAACATAAAACGATAAAAACAGATGTAAAAATGGGACAAAACGACGAAAACGTATAAAAACGACAAAAACGAAGAAAACAAACAAAACGATAAAAACGAATGAAAATGAATAAAACTGATAAAAACGAATGAAAATGAATACAAATGAATGAAAATGAATAAAAACGTATAATTTTAAAGGTTTAGTAACATGTGCCACAACTCGTGACCAAGGACAAATTTTTCATCAGTGACTTAGGACAAATTTTTCAAGAAAGTTTAGTACCTTAGATGACAGGAATGAAACATTTGTGACTTAAGACAATTTTTTCGCAAAGTTTAGTGACTTGGGTGACACATATATTGAAGAAGTGTGCCACAACCGGTTGCCCTTCCATGTAGTGACTAGGGTGGCACATATAAAAAGATTTAGTAACATATGTGAAAACCCGAAGTATAGCAACCTAGATGACAGAAGATAAACATTAGTGACTTAGGACAAATTTTTTTGAAAGTTTAGTAACTTTTTGTATATTAACCCTATTATTTATGAGAATCATGTGTATGTTTATATGAGTTAGAAGGTAAGTTGAATATGATATGAAATGAATATGGCTTAAAGCATTACATATAAGTGAAGTACAAAGCTAATACGACTAGGGGTGTTCACGGGCGGTTTCGCCCGGTCGGTTAGAGATTTTAACTATCCATCATGGCGGGTAGTTCATTTTACTATCCAAAACTAAACCGTACTAGGCGGGTAACCGGACATGCGGGTACCGAATGAGGTTTACCATTCGGTTCGGGTCACGGTTAACCATTTTAACAAATTAATCGAATTGAATCGGACGAACAATAACATAAATTAGAACGTAATATGTCAATTGTAGTAAAATTAAATAACATTGAAAAGATTTAAGTCATAATAATGTTGTTTCGTCGCAATAAAAACATTCAAATTATCATATGTAACAAAATAATTAATATTATTTATTTGACGTTTATAAGTACGATCACTTTAATCATATATAATCCATGAACGTTAGTAAATGATCACATTAGGTAAGTAAAAAATGCTATACACGATAAAAGTAATGAAATAAGATAGTTAATACTTGTACATTTTTAAGAATATTTTGTTGAAACCTACATGTATATTATATGTGGTTCGTTCGTAAACCAGGATAACTAAAAGTAAAAACCGAAATTGAACCATGATAAGCGGGTTTTTCCGGTTTCGGTTTTTCTCGGTTTCGGTTTCTTCGGTTATCAGGTTTTTGCGGTTTCGGATTGAGCGGATCGGCTTGGTTCGTCGGTTTCTCGGATTTTTTGAACACCCCTAAATACGACTAGTATGCTTTGGTTGTATTGGAGGAATTATATTGTGTAAATATGTGAAGTAGTAAAGAATATGAAAGTGTGAATTTATGTAAGTAAATGATTAAAGGTGTTGAAGGATTTTATATGAAAACTATAAATGAAGAATGAATGTTGATGATGTACCCTCCGAGCAGCTACGACACCCCTTCGAGATGTGTCGGCCCCTTCAACGAAGGCCCAAGTTAGGTCTCCTGAATGTTTGTAGACGTCAAACCATTCGTACACACGAAGGTTACCTAGGGGAAATTCGCCATTCGGAACCTTAAGCCCTTCGGGGTATGGTTGACGAAGGAACAACGGATAGGGGATCTTCCTGACTTGGTCAAACCCACGATGTCCCTCTCTTTCCTGGTTTTCCCGCCAAGTTTGAGAACGTGGGTCACTAAACCCCCAACGGTTATCCACAAACATGGGACGCCTCCATGTTCTCCGACATTTGCACAAAGTTGCCCTCAAGCCTATTTCCTCCACTATAAATAGGTAGGACGGCAGGATTATGGTAAGCTCACTTAACACTCTATCCTTTACTCACACTCACTTATATCACCATAACTCATACTTACTCTCACACCGGAGGTGGTTCACAGGGTCCAACCCTGCGTAATCACTTAACGTAGTGTCTTCGTATTTCTTATCCTCAGGTGAAAGACAATCTTGGCTGGAACATACACCCCTCTTACCTTCGATCACCATTGAAGCCTGGTAGTGTAATTTATTATACTATCAGTGGAGCCATCCATGGGACCCGCTACTATTAGTCCCGTAATCACCAAGTCTTAACATCCTAACTGATTATGCTACTTTTTTGGCATGGAACCAGGAAGGGAAGATACACCTCCACCAGGTTTTTCTACCCTGGTACCCCTTACCACAACTAACACCGATAATCTCGCCCCCATAACTGCCTCCATCTTCACTACACGATCTCACCTAGAAACCACTCCCATACATCACGCCTCAACTTCCGCTAACCCTATTCCAGAAATTAGCCATGCCTTCATTGAGGCAAACTTCGAAGCGTTAGAGTCCTTGCTAAGGGCTCACAAGAGACAAGTTCGCAACACTGAAATGCGGAGGGAATTGGAATATTCCAGCGAGGAATATGACGAAGAGATCGAGGTAGATGAAAGGCCTCAACCAATTAGCAGGGGGAGTTCGGCCCTACGAAATGGTTCTCCTTCCGTGAGGAGACCCAATGGAAGAACTGTGGGTTTCGAAGAAGGTCCCAGAGGAGATCCGGGAAGAAGGGAAAGAATGCAGGGAGAAAGAAGGAGTGAGAACTCCAACGGAGGAAGCAACCCGGTAGGAAACGGAGGGGTAAACCTACCACCTCCCCGGCAACCCACTTAGGAAAAGAAGGGATGGGGGCTCCGATACCTCCATCATACTTCTCGAGTGTCGGAGGGCCTCCTCCATACTCTAGGATGAACCAACTAGCACCTCAAGGCATGAACCCCTACCTACATGCTCAGTCCTATAATGCCTATCCTCCGAATGGGTCTCTCCGCAACCAGAGTTACCAGCAAGTGCCTTACGGGCACCTTCCTGTACACCCTACACAACCAATGGGAGGAAACCCTTCGTACCAACCTCCCATAGCCTATGCTACGTTCTCACAACCGCCTCAAAATCCGTATAACTCTACACCTATTTATCCACCTCCATACAACCCTTTCTATGCGGAAGCCTCTGGAGCTTGCACACCTTCGTAAAGTGGATCGAAGACTACCCTCTACCTGATGGTTTGAAGATGCCTACTCACATAGGCACCTACGATGGGAAAGGCGATCAAGACAACTTCTTACATTTGTTCGAAGAAGCTATCAAGATGCAGAAATGGGTTATGCCTGTGGCGTGCCACATGTTCACATACACTCTCCGAGACTACGTCGAATATGGTGGAATGGGTAAAAGGTAGGAAGCATTGTAAGTCTGGATGATCTCAAGGCCAAATTCTGATCACACTTCAGCCAGCAGAAGAAGTACACCAAGACTCACCTAGCTGTGCATACTATCAAGCAAAGGGACAACAAAAGCACAAGGGCTTTCGTCAAATGGTACACCGACGAAACCTTGCAAATTCTGGGGTTGCACGAAGAGCAAAGTATTTCTAGCTTCGTACATGGCTTACAAACTCGGAGCCTGGTGGAATTTCTGTGCACCGATCTCCCTACCACTTACAAGGCACTCATTGAAAAGACTTACACTTGGATCGAGTTTAAGGAAGTAGCAGCCAATGGAGCTCCAATCGAGCAAAGAGAGGCATCCGACAAATTCTCCAGAGGTTCCTCCTAGGAAGGATCCAAGAACTGGAAGAAGAACAGAGACCGCTTCACTCCATATAACAAAGGCTCAAATCATGGACTCTTGGTGAACTTGGTCAAATCTCCTAGGGAAATCCTCGCTACCGAGAAAGCTGCAAAGTCCTTCGACCCACCACCTCGCATGTCGGCGCGAAACAAAGCCAGGGAAATGTCGAAGTACTGCCACTTTCACGAAGATCATGGACACGACACTAACAGCTGCAGAGAGCTGAAGAAGCAAATTGAAGAGGCAAAGACGTTCCGCAATTGGCGATCTGGTTAAAGGCATCAAGAAGGGGAAGGACAAGTTCTCCCGACACTCGTTGGGCGAGTGGAAGGGGAACAAGAAGGAAGCTACCCTTGCGAAGTTTCCGGTCATAATCGCGATGGTGCAAGCATGAATGCACGATCCGACCTTAAAGCGAAAATGAAGCGGTATAAAGAGCTGGGAAGTGTGGGGGAGATAACGTTCCGTCCATTAGGGCGAACACCTTCAACTGATCATGTAGTCATCAAGGTAGGGGTCTCCAATGGGGAGGTGAACCGAGCATACATTGATTGTGGAAGCTCCTGCGAAATCATCTATGAGCACTGCTTCCTAAAGCTCAAACCATCGATACGCTTGCAGAGGGTAGACTCAAAAGTACCCTTGGTAGGGTTCTCCAGCGAACACTCATGGCCCCTCGAGAGGTACCTTGAAATCACTATGGAGAATTGTCCCGCATAGAAACCCTCACCTTCATCATAGTCGTCGATTCTCCTTACAATTTGCTAGATAGGAAGAACCGCTATGCAAAAATGGGCATTGTAGTCTCCACCATACGCCATCAAGTTCCAGACTCTTCGAGTAGGAAACGTCCATTCTAATTATGGAGCAAAGCAAGGGATATACGGTGTCAAGAAGGTCAAAGAAGGGTCGGAGGAGCCTCGATGCTCATACTAGTGTGCAGATGCACGGGTAGTAGTAAACCCTAGCTACCTGAGCAAGCAGTGTGATAGGAACGCAGCTCCGGCGAATTTCAAGGCGAAACTCAAGGAGTCATTGCAAACTAACCTTGATATTTTTGCATGGAAATATTCTGACATGACAGGAGTCCCAAGAACGCTGCTAACAGACGGAAAGCCCTTCGGCATGGAACACAGGCTCAACGAATACAAACATATTGAGCCCATCAAACAGAAAAGGATAAGCCTAGCACCCAAAAGGAATGCTGCTGCTTGCAAGGAAGTAGATGAGTTGACACAAGCAGGAATCCTAAGAGAAGTCAAATACCAAACCTGGGTGGCGAACCCAGTAATGGTAAAGAAAAGTGATGGAGGGTGGCACATGTGTGTTGACTTCACTGACATCAACAAAGTATGCCCGAAGGACTACTACCCCTAGCCAGAAATCAATTGGAAGGTAAAGTCCTTAGCAGGCTTCCGACTGAAGTAGTTCCTAGATGCCTATAAAGGGTATCGTCAAATCCATATGGCAAAGGAGGACGAGGAAAAGACAGCCTTCTACACAAGCAAAGTTGTCTACTGTTACAGAAAAATGCCCTTCGGATTGAAGAACGCAGAGGCAACATACCAAAGACTCATAGATAAAGCCTTCAACAAGCAGATAGGCAGAAATCTCGAGGCTTAAGTTGATGACATGGTTATCAAGAGCAAAACGGATGAGGACCTACTCCTTGATGTCCAAGAGACCTTCGACCAACTTTGGGCAATCAACATGAAGTTAAATCCCAAGAAATACTCTTTTGGTGTCGAAGAAGGGCAATTCTTGGGGCATTTGATTACAAAGCAAGGGATCAAAGCTAACCCTTCAAAGGTCAAGGCAATCACGGATCTTCAGGCTCTGAAGTGTTTAAAGGATGTACAAAGCTTGAACGGGAAGTTGGCTGCACTAAGCCGATTTTTGTCGAAGGGGGCTGACAGGTCCCTACCGTTCTTTAAGACACTTAAAGGCTACGTCGACAAGAAAACCTTCCAATGGAGCCAAGATGCAGAAGCCGCCTTCCAAAAGATGAAGGAGTTTATAGGGATACTTCCAACACTTACAGCCCCAATCAAAGGCGAGGTGTTATTCATGTATCTAGCATCCTCAATGGAGAGCATTAGCGCGGTCGTAATGGCAAAAAGAGACAAAAGGCAAATCCCCATTTACTTTGTTAGCAGGGTCTTGCAAGGAGCAGAGGTTAACTACCCCACGTTGGAGAAGCTCATATTAGCTCTAATCTATGCAGCAAGAAGGCTCCGACAATATTTTCAGGCCCACCCGATAACAGTCTTAACCGAAAAGCCACTCAAGCAAATCTTGTCGAAGCCTGAAAAGTCTGGAAGGGTGGAAAAATGGGCTATTGAGCTTGGGGGGCATGAGATAGAGTTCAAAGGTCGAAACTCTGTCAAAGGACAGATTCTTGCAGACTTCTTGGCAGAAACACCTTCCGAACCAAGCAAAGAAAAGGAAGAACCTAAGGCTAAGCTCATCGAAGTACGAGATGATTGGAAACTTTACACAGACGGAGCATCAAGCTTTAAAGGTTCTGGAGCAGGTCTAATGCTGGTCAGTCCTTAAGGGAAGGAGCATACATATGCCCTTCGATTTGAATTCGAAGCCACCAACAATGAAGCAGAATACGAAGCCCTACTAGCAGGCCTTCGGCTAGCCAAAGATATAGAGGTCAAGGCTCTCGCCATCTTTGTAGATTCTCAGTTGGTGGCAAACCAAGTGACAGGCTCCTATGAAGCAAGGCAGCCCGTCATCAAGCAATACTTGGACAAAACAAGGGAAATGCTGGATGGTTTCAACTTCTACACCATCCAACACGTTCGCAAAAATCAGAACAAGAAGGCGGATGCACTGAGCAAGCTATCCTCTATGGCCTTCGCCCATCTCACAAAAGAAGTGCTCGTTGAAGTTTTGCCTGAAAGGTCCATTATCCGAAAGGAAGTCACTGACGTTGTTCATGAAGAAGGAGATACATGGATGACTCCCATCAGGGAGTACCTGATAAGTGGTCTCCTCCCTGAGGACCCAAAGCAAGCAAGGAAGATACGTGTTAAGTCTCCACAATATCGGTTAATAGGAGAAAACTTGTACAGAAGGTTGTTCCTCTCACCTTGGCTCAGATGTGTTGGACCTAAGCAGGCTTTGAGCATCGTCGCAGAGGTCCACGAAGGATCCTGAGGCCTCCACGCAGGGCCCTATTCAGTTGTCTAGAAGATAATGAAGTTAGGCTACTACTGGCCATCGATGCATAGGGATGCTGTGGAAATAATTATAAAGTGTGAAGCTTGTCAGATACACTCCAAGGTTCCCAAGCTCCCGAAGCAAGACATGACGAGTGTTACATCCGCATGGCCCTTCTCCCAGTAGGGAATTGATATCATAGGACCTATGCCTGTGGCTCCTAGTGGGGTCAAATTCTTAATGGTGGTGATTGATTACTTCACTAAGTGGGTCGAAGCTAAACCTTTAGCTTCCATTACGAGGAAACAGATCGAGAAATTTGTATGGGAGCACATCATATGCAGATTCAGAGTGCCCTACATCATCATATCCGATAATGGCAAGCAATTTGCCGAAGGAGTCTTCTATGATTTCTGCAAAGGTCTTGTAATAAAGCAGTCTTGGACTTCTGTTTACCATCTACAAGGCAACGGGCAAGTGGAGGTTACTAACAGAGACATTGTCAAAGGGATTGAGAAAAGGCTGGGACGAAGCCATCATGGGTGGGTGGATGAGCTTCCTCAAGTGTTATGGGCTCATAGGACCCAACCCAAGTCGAGCAATGGCAAAACCCCCTTCAGCCTAACATACGAAACATAAGCGGTTATCCCTTCAGAGTTAAGTGTACACACGGAGCGTATGGCCACATTTGAAGCCTCTCAAAATGATGAAAGGATCAGGGAAAACCTTGATCTGTTAGAAGAAAGGAGAGAAATAGCCTTCATCCGAGAAGCCATGCACAAGCATAAGATCGAATGCTACTACAAAAAAAGGTTCAGACCTTCCATTTTCAAGCGTGGGGAATATGTGCTACGCCTCTACAGCGTAAGTAAAGCAGAATACCAGGGGAAGCTAGGACCTACTTGGGAAGGACCCTATGTCATAGCTGAAGCCTACGGCAACGGAGCATACAACCTGGCTACTCTTCTCGGAGAACCCATCGACAGGACATGGAATGGTACGAACCTCTGAAAGTTCTATGTTTAAGAAGTATTTTTTACTTTTCATTTTTGTATTAAAAGCTTCTCATGGGAAAGCAAACATTATTGGTAGTTGTCTTAGTATTCATTTCAAAATGATGTAATCCTCTCTACTAATTCAATGATGAATAATATATTTCCCACAAATCTCTTGCTTCGTTTCTTAAACACAAAGGTTTGTTCAACCAAGTCGTTTGTGAGTTTCAATGTCGAATTGGAAGGCATACGATGTAACAAACACCTCATACAACTACTTAAGCCTACCAACACATTCACATTAACTCTCCTAATAGTTTATGGCAATTATGAAAATAAAAACAAGCCATATTACTTAAAGGACTTAAGATAGAGTGGGTCGCGACCCTCTGTCAGTGATCAAAGTTGGTCATTATATTCTTGGTGTTGTAATTTACACACAATGAGGTTCTTACACCTTAGGTTGTAAAATTTAAGCGTTAGAAAAATGGCGTACGAGAAGTGCACAAGATAAATATATTTAAGCATGTAGGAATATTTTCCCACATCATTCCATTCAAAGAAGGGCCTACTTATCCCTGCATACGAGGCCGAAGCCTAGTTCAAATTGTCTTTTGGCTAAAGCCATGCATCACAACCATCAAATTGTTTAAAGTAACAGAAAAGCATAGTAAATTGTTTGAAAGAAGGGTACATGCCACCCTTTTGGACCAAATTACTGTCAACATGACAGCCTTCATTCCTTGTTCTTTGGGGACGGGGTTGGAGAAGGTAGAGCTGACACAGGCTTTGTCGAATCTGTTGATATTTCGAGGCTTTTTCGAGAGAAGGTATTCAAGAGGTGCCATGAGATCCTTTGTAGCTTCAACCAAGAAGGGGTACTCTGCGGTTGCAAACGCATTTCATGCCTCTTCATATTCAGCCTTCGATGAGGGGCGGTAACAGTCAACTACGGAGAGGTCCACGGGCTTACCTGTCTTAGCCACCTCCTCTAGAGTGAGACACCGTCCATGGAAGATAGCTGCCTTGATCACCTTCCACATAGCAGCTCCCATATCATCACTATGATACAATTCTATGGCAATGTATGACACCACCTTTGATACAACCTCTCTCGACGATCCTTTTGAAGCATCTTGTGTCTCATCTGCAGGCCATCCATTTCCTCTCTCATTTTAACCTCTAGCTCTTCAAGCCTAGCCCTTTCACTTTCTAAGCTTGCACACTTAGCCTCCAACACAGCATTTTGACCATTGAGGCTCACTACCTTAGCCTCCTCTAACCTAAGTTTGCCACACTCTGTTGTGGTGGCAGTACGCTCCTTCTGCAGCTCTGCTATCTTGTCTCGGAGGTCCTGGGTGAGAGGATTCTTCTCAAAATATTTTTCAATTTCCTCACATTTTACCTCCAGCTCAGCATACTCTTGGTCCCTGTGCTTTTCCCTCTCCAGCATCAAGTCCATTTCTTGCCTTGCCTTTGTCATAGTACGAAGTAGCTCCCTGGTATGAGTATTCAAATGGTTGTCCAGTACAGCCTGCCTTGTGACGCTTTGATCATGCATATCGCAGACCCCTTCGATGGACATATTGTCCAGCAGTCCTTTCCAATTGGGAGGGGTAACATGGTCAACGATGCAATGGCAGGCTAAGGCATTCGGAAGCTCCTTCGTGTCAGGAAGGCCTGCGACAAATACAGTACATAAGGGCAAAGTTAGTCAGGATAATTAGTATTTTCTATAATTTAAAAGGCAGATGCTTACCATGCATTTCCTCAACATCATCCGGCAGTTCAAAAGCAGACTTCACAGCTTTCTTGCCTTCGACAATCTTCTGTCAAACGGCCCTGGACCCAGATGCTAGAAGAGGAGTCTTTCTCTTGGTGGCTGTTAAGGATTTAAAAGGTACACTTTTGAGGGATCATTTAAGCCCTTAGTCGACCACTTTTATATCCGTTAGTGCTTTATTTCATTCCTTTTCACTTTTTAGGTCTCGTGAAGGCAAATTGCTGGAATGACACTTATTTGGACGAAAAGGCGTGAATATATGAAGAAAATGGCCAAAGTCAAGATCAAGACACTCAAGCTGCTGAATTGAAAGTGACGGAGTCGAGTCAAAGGGGACGCCGTCGTAACATGCTCCAAAATTGTGACGGCTCAAGAGTTTAATTTGCTATTTTGTACTTGAAGGCGCCGGCTTTAAAGAGTAGGGCGCCACAACTTAGACGGCCTAGATTCAGATTCCCGACGGCGTTACAACCACAAGGTGACCCGCCACAAAGTTGACGTGGTCAAGACGAAACCCTAATGGCGGCGATCCGATGGCGTCACAATTAAAGAGTGACGCCGCAGCTTGTAACTCTATATATAGAATTCGAATTTTTAGTATTTTAGAGAGGTAGTTTTGTGGAGTAAAATCTAATAACGATTTTTGGTCGTTTGTATATATATATTGTTATATATATATATATATATATATATATATATATATATATATATATATATATATATATATATATATAAGAGGAGGCATGCCACATATAATGCCACTTGACATCCCATAATGCCACGTCATAAATCCATGTCATCACCTTAATGCCATGTGTACAATTTAATGCCACTTCAATGATGAGTAATCACACATACCATGCCAATATTCGAATTTTCTAAAAAATTGGTGAATTTAGATTCAACCCGGCCTTTGCATCCACAAGCAAGTCCTCAACCACTGGACCAATCCGCTTTTTTGTGATAACCATTGGAAAACAAAAATGTCATGCTTAAAGAATTCAACTAAGCTAATTAATGCTTGAAATTATCAGATTCTGCATTCTCTCCCTATGATCTCGGTTTGTTTTGAAACCATTTTCACCTTCCATTATCTACGCCCTAATTTTGATAATCTACCATCATTATCCACGCCCCTAAATCACCCACTCCATCAAATACCATAATCTCCATCTTCATCGCACAACTTTTGAACCATCATTAACCAAGGTTATTCATCTTAAGTTTCAAATAAATTGTGTAACAATGTTATTCAGAATAGAAATTTGGATTTAATATTAGCATAAATTCTCCTCAATTTTTTTTTAATTATTATTATCATTTTACTTTTTGCAGGTGCATGATTGGTGATCCAAAATCATAAATAAAGATTATAATCAAAGTTCATTAGGTACCTTTGATAAAACAAGATATTCTAACATTGTTTTAGGTTAATTTAATTGATTTTATTTTTACGGAATGAATAATTGTGTTTGATTTGAATTTATATGATTTTTATGTTTGATTCATGATGTGGCCACCGAGTACACCGCGTCGCTGAATAAATTATGACGATTGATTCAATGATCCACTTAAAATGTACTTTAGTTGGTATAAATGTTATGTTTTTAGGTTAATTTTGTTGATCTATAGTTAGTTTTGGAATTTAATTATATACTAATTCTTATCTTTAGGGGTTTTCGATTGAAGGTAGTTTAACATAATTATGATTAGTATTGAATTCGAGAGTTTCTAGGTGGATTTGAAGGTGTTCCATTAGCATACGTCAAGCAAGTGAAGGTTGAAATTAATGCTTTACATTGTTTTTGTATAGGTTTTTATGTCCTAAATTAACACCGACACGTCTAATTGAACGACCATCATAGCAGGTTAATATTAGTCATAAAAGATAATGTGCGTAGATATTATTTTTTATCTACTTTTTTATGACAGGTTTTTAGTTTTATGATGATAATTTGGTCTCAATGTATGTGATTCTAATCATTGTCGTATATCATGCCTATATAACAAGACGATGTGGTCAATGAACTCTACACATGCATGTGTCTCAAATTGATAAATAGAGCCTGTAATTTATATTAACATAAACTTTGTGGGTGTTTAGATTAGCATACTTAGCCGATTTAGGGAATAGTCCATAAGTGTAGCTTAATAGCCGCAACAAGTTGGTTTATAAGCCGCTACAAGCTGGCTTATAAGCTTTTCCAAATTAACATAAGCCCATACGCTAACTGATTAACCTCATCCAAACACCCCTTTTACTTTTATAGAAATTATATTACGTTTATTTGTGATTAAAGTTTCAGTTTGATGACAGAAACCATCGATCAAGAGTGAATCCATAGCTCAAGGATGTATAGACTTGCGATGGTCAACTTAGTGCAGAACCTGTGGCTATGAACACGGTTGGTTACTAATTTCTTTGAAAAATTGGCATATTGAGTCTTGCATAATAATAAAACTAAAATGTTTTTTTTTCAGGGATGGTAGAATGGTTGTGCTGAAGTTTGTTTACTACACTAGGCTCACGCCATTGTTGGACACCAAAATTATAGCATGCATATAATGCATTTTTTGGTTGCATTTTTGCAGGCTTCGGTTGCCATTAGTCTTTAAGTCTAGTTTTGACTAAACTAACAGAATTCATCAAAACTGCACGAGGGCCCTGGATTAGCCGAAGGTCCAAGGTAATAATCAATTACATTGATTTCATAAATGTTGTTGATAGCCACGCTGCTTTTTTTCTTGATCCTGAAAAGGCTTCATTCAGAAGCAATATCACCTAATGGTTTGAAAATACTTATCAGAAAACAAGAAAACCAATCACAAAATACCACTAAGAACATAGTATGTAAGTATTTCTTAATAAAGATCGAGAACACACAGGATTCTTTCATTTACATAAAAGCAAATCATTTCTTTCATCATTGTTATTACAACTAATATTTATTGCTGCCTTTTTATGTAACAATTATACATTAATATATACACCCTACTGTATAGTATCTCTTTAATACTATAATACTAGATGTGTCTAATCAAGTGGTAACCACAATTGCGCAGAGTAAAGCTACTTATCTAAAGCTAAGGCACAAAAACAGGTCGACAGAAATGAAAGTATGCCGTAAGTGGATTACTCAAAAATCAAAATCATATGACCCAACACCAATATGCTCTTCATGCAGAAATTTCTAAAACAAGGTGTAACACTCACAACATCATAATTGTATTTTATACTGTCAAACTTACTTTGTTCCATTTGATTTTGGTTTTGGGCCACATGCCACACTCCATACTTATCTTAGTCTTTTAGGGTCAACATATGTGCTTCATAAAGCAACCATCGCTATAACCCAATGCACACACCTACCATCAAACATTTAAACACCCCTGCACCAGCAACCAAACACCCCTTACAGAACCAACTTGACCCTTGACAAGAGCGACCAAATAGCCATGTCTACATTATTTCTCAAAGATCCTAATGCCCTTTTAGCAGCAAACCAAACACCATAACCATCAGAAAACTAAGCACCCCAGCAACCTGTATCATCTTTTCTATGCATTTTCAATATGGTTGAAATTTTAATATAAGGTGGGAGTTTTAACTCACATCTGTGAGTATCTATCCAGATTATATTTCATCTAAAATAAATCAAGTAAGCCGATATTCACCTAAAGCATATATCTAATGCATAGAACCTCCTAAATTCTATTAACTATAACTATATTATAATAAAAATAATTAGTATCTCAGAATCATAGGTGACACACTATTTGTTATAACTCTTTTTGGACGATAAGTCTTTTGGTTATTACCCACTACCCATAAATCATAATGACCACACACATGATGGTGCTAACTACTATGATTAATGTCCTAATTATAGGCCTTGCAAGGAAAGAGGATTTTCCATTCATTAGATATTTGTCCATGTTGCCATGCTCTTAACAGACCAAGGAACTCAGGCCCCAATACTCCAAGTACGAGCACCCAAGTTTATCAGAATACAATGGACTATTTTCATGGAAAATGACTAGAAGCGAAAGGATACTAAAGTGCATAAGTCATCCGTGTTTGTGAGTAGTATTTTGTTTTGTTTCAGGATTTAGCACATCACTAAGTCGAGCAGTACACCAACATCTTGGAAGAACACAATAGAACACCAACATGCGGGGTCTAGGACTGTTTGGGTAAGTTGATAGTTTAGTGGCATAAACATCCTTTATGCTTCTTTAATTTTGGATATTATTCGTTTAATATATTTTAAGAACGTTTATTTAGTTTGGATCCACGCCAGCAATGTTTAATAGTACATTGACCAAACATGAAGACTTCATATGTCCAGTTGATGGAGCTATCATGATAACACGTAAAAAATCTTGAATTAATTAGTAGTCCCTTAGAAACTGAAATATAGTTATAGTGTTGGTTCACTTACTGGATGCTTCATTTATACTACGTAACTCTTTTGACACAAATCCATCTTTCTTGCAACATAAAGGTTTTTTTTTCAGGGATCGTAGAATGGTTGTACTGTTGCATATGCTTTGTGATCAATCTGTTATTTGCCCTTTATGTTTTCATATTCAAAAGTATGCTATTAATTATGTTTAAATAATACAGATTTTATTGGTGACATAACATCATGTGGGAACATTGAAACAAAGGAAGAAGCTAAAGGCAAACATAAGCGATTCATCTGAATTGAAATGCAAGACACTATGTAAACACCGAATGTCTTTTAACGTATACATATTTTGGTGATTGCTATCTTTTTTGGCTGATGTAACTCTACTTATTCCAGGGGAAATAAACTCCAAAAAGCCACGTTGTGGGGTGCTTATGCTAACCAGCTGGATGATTACTTGAGCAGAACTGCAGAAGTGCATTGGGTCACGTTGTGCTCATCATTCAGTTTGCTAAGAATAAGATTTAAAAGGGTGACATGTCTCATATAGTTAATATTATTTTGATTTTTGATGTTGAAACTGAATTATATGTATAGGGATTATCTGACTGAAATTATATGTATATAAGTATATA
Source organism: Chrysanthemum makinoi (assembly GCA_910596185.1). Classification (NCBI taxonomy): domain Eukaryota; kingdom Viridiplantae; phylum Streptophyta; class Magnoliopsida; order Asterales; family Asteraceae; genus Chrysanthemum; species Chrysanthemum makinoi. Next base: position 30,834,433 of record OU343217.1, read on the forward strand.
ACTCTCTCAGTCACCTGTAAATAGATTGGAATGATTGATATATCATTCAATCCAATTGATTTGTAATTTGGGGGAAAATAGAAAATAAGGGTTTGTTCAAATTAGAATAAAAATATTAAACAACTGAGTTGGAATATTGATTAACCCATGTTAGTTTTGCAATTGTATTTGTCAATTTCAAATATCGTTTCTGACAACTGCTTGCACTTCAACTTCCTGAGCTTTGATTTTACTTCCTCCGCAGTTGATCGATGGTCTGAAGACGAATTTAATAGAAATACAGGTTGGTTTCCATCGGCTTATTTAGAAAGGCAAGTTATTCAAAAATCTACTTGAAGTGTCATACTTAGTATGGGTTCATGGAATCTTATGTCGGTTGCTCTCTAATTTGTTATTCACTATTACAGGTCCTTCCTATTATGCTTGAAGTTGGAACTAACAACAAAAAGCTACTAGAAGATCATTTGTGTAAGTAGCCACACATATGCAGGTTCACCTACTTTTGATTTTCTTCTATTAACTAATGGATGACACTTATCTGTAAACCTATGTAACCAGTTTGATTTCGGTTTGCATTTTCAGCTGGGTGGATCGCAATTTATTTTTGAAGTATAGAAGGCCAGTTCGGGTGGTGGCACTGTCGTTGTGGACTACAATTAAAAGGTACTATATTCATTTTTTGTCCATATTTCATTAATTGAAGTTTAAAAATCAATATGAGGTGGAATTAAGAAAGGTGGTTTTATTTTTGGGGTCCCAAAAAAGTCCTAATTTGAGAAGAAAAGAAAATGATGATATTTCCATGAATCAACTCAATAAAGCATTAAATGGAAAGTAAGATCGTAATATAGTGATAGGTAACAACAAATGTCACACGAAAAATTTAGACATAACGTCACATGAATGGCTTGGTCATGCTTATTGCGTTAATCATTTTGTGGTCATACACACTTTAAAATTTATCAAGTACTATCACAATAATGAGCTCGCTGTGCAACTTTTGACCAGATAACGCCCAAAATACATATTCATGGTTGAAAGCTACTAATGACCATAAATTAGGTCATATAAAACATGTCTACGAATAATTAATTCAACCGGTAGCAGTTTATGTGAAACTTAAATTCCAAATGTACTGCAAAATACCCGATATATCTTTTATATTCTTAAATTGGAATTTACCCTTTTAGAGTTGACATCAAAGTCCAACTGCAACTATATTTCAGAATTAGTTTTAAGAAAATGAGTTAGTTTTACCAGTTTGTCATGATATTACAGTGTGAAGTTGGTGAAAGAAGAACTTTGGTGGGGAAGAAGAAAGGGTTTGATTGGCATTCTTTCTTTTCGAGATGATGGCGAGACAATGATAGTTGATTCTGGTGCAACACAAGGTGATTTAGTTATAATAATGATTCTATCTTTTTCTTAAGAAAAATAAAAGAGTGAAAACCAACTTTTCTTCCTCTTGAGCTCATGGGCTGATTCAAGTTATAGAAGCTCAAAGAATCCGCCAGGCTTATTAGAAGCTCACAAGACTGATGAAAAAAGTCAACACGAACCTATCCATTGGCACACAAGGTATACTTTTGTAGAAAGTTATATTATGATCTATTGTGTTGTTATTTTGTTCAATGTAATGAAAACAAATGCGTGGACTGCATTCTGGATAAATTTTTATAATTCCATAATAATGCATGTAAGTTCACAAGGCCGATATTTCGTATATCACTATATTTTTTGAGTCTAAAACACACTTTTCACAACATTCTGATTTTGGTCTTGCAGGTATATCTTGCATATGGAATAACACCCCACAGCTCCTAAGAAGGTTAGTATTATTTCACAAAGTAGTGCACTCCCATAGGAATTAGTATTATATCGATGTTATGATGTCAAAACTGGTTTGATCTTAGAGTTGAATTAAAGCTTTTCTTTTAACTTCAATATTAATCATTTAACAATATATTAAATAGACAATCACGGATATAATAACATATTATATATATATTTAACTAAATTATTATTCTAAAAAGTCAATATAAACTTAATTTATAATAATGTTCTTCACCTCATTGTATGCTTTAAAATATATGATTAAGATCAACAAAAGTCGTGATGCATATACGTATAGTATCTGGTAAATGAATCAACTTAAGGATTTCCAGGAGTTGCGTTGTATGTTGGATTTTATAGGTTTTTTCATCGTAATGTTTTACTGAAATACAAATTTTTTGTGCGTCTCAAGATCTTGAAACCACATTTACGGATCGAAAAAGAAAATGAAACAAGGTTAGTTACTACGCTCCACATACTACTCTATAAAATCTGCAAATGCTAATTGTGGTGCATAAAAAGTTATTACATCAACTTAGCTAAATGGGTCAAATGAGTTGGGTCAAGAAATGCATGTACTAATGATTATCTCCAAAGCAAATATCATGTAACCCATGGGTCTCTTGGATCGGCGGTTTTGTTTGGTGAGTATGAAAAATGATGCACTACTTTTTATTAGAAGGCTTTGTAAATTATTTGTAACCCTAAGTGATTGATGTTGTTGAGGTAAAGTTGTAAAAAGGACTTATGAACTCATCTAAACCATGGACTTATGAGTTATAATATTAATAATATAGTGGCTCTTTGGGCTGCTCATTGAAACTGCTTATGATGATAGCAATTGGGATGTTTGAGATTTCTACTTGAAGCGGCTTATAATATACTTATACAGGGGCTGTTTTGAATTGCTTATTGATGGGACTTAAGTATTGATACACTATTTACATGTCTTTCCCTTCTGAATATTACATGTCCACGTACAAAACTAAGTTTATATTGACTCTCATTCATTGTTTATGGAATTGTGCATTTACCAGGTGGAGTCAGATTGAAGATCATGGTACGAGTCAATTTTGCATAGTCGATGCATATAGAAATGTTGTATCAATGACGGCCACTGTCAACTACCCATTTGGTGGCGGTATTTTATCTCCCTCAACGGGAATTATGCTAAATAATGAAATGGATGACTTCTCGGCACCTACAGAAATATCCCCCGAGAATGCAAATAATGAAATATCTCCCGACAATGCACCTACAGAAACATCCCCCTACTGAAATAATGAAATGGGTGACTTCCTCCCTCCCCTACAAATTTTATCACTCCAAACAAGATACTATTGTCTTGCATGACTCTTGTCATCATTGTCATGGTAAATATGAATCGAAAGTTCACTTATAAAATTTTCCAATCTTATTTACAATAACTAGTCGTTGTCTTGGAAAGAAGTTTAAAGCACTAGAACTATAAAATATTAGGTTGTAATTGAAGTTACGCTATTTCTATTATTCTCGAAGCTTTTAAAGATGTATACTGTTCTAAAATTTGAACATTGACTCTCGAAAAATTCTTTGACAGTGGTGATCAACCGGTTGGGGTGGTTTCAGGAGTGGTGGTATGTGTCACACCCCAATTTACTGCTTTGTACGAATGGAATTCCGGGATAGACATGTCATAGCACCACAATCATTACATTGAATCGACCTAAAGTGTCGCTAAAACACATCGTTGATATTTAATAAAAGCGCTTGAGTTACAACATAGGTCCCAAAAGTTTATAAAGTTTATAAATATAAATATATTACGCCCAAACGATGTTTTTGAAAGAAAGTGCCATAATGTACAATGATATAAGTCGACGCCGCGACTCAAAAGGTTCCTTAACCATGCCATGATGAGTATGCCTTAGTTACCTGAAAATACATTGCTAAACGGTCAACAATAATGTTGGTGAGAAATCATAGGTTTATGTAAATGTTTTATACGACTACGCAAGTATAGACCATGTATGACAATCATGTCACATAAAAATGTTACAATTGCTATAAGTCCATGACATTCAAACTAGACTGCTCACAATGTATGCCCCAACAGAGTGTTTGCCAAACAACTCAATAATGTTATTAAATGAAATGCATCCATATGACTAGTTGGGATTCACCAACCCGGATGGAGGCGCCACTCGATAGATCTATCCACTCACCATCGCTTCTAAGATTAACGGTTCATGTTCAGGAAATGGGGACTTTCAATTGGCATGTGGTAACTTAAGCAATGTAAATGAATTTAACATACTTGGTATCGTAATAAAAATGTTGTGCAATGTATTCTCCCCCGTAGGTTTGAAATGAAGTAAAAACTTGAATAAATCGGGGCTATGAAAACTCACCTGTTGCAATGTTTATGATGATATAATGGCAATACTGAAATGAGGTGCAACCTCTGACCGTGACCTATTGTGAATGTTATGATACGTAATGAGTTATGATGTAATGTTATGCATGCATTTCGTATGTTATTTATACCATTTGTGAGCTTTGAAAATAATACTTATCGTCGAAAAATACTCTTTTGACGTCTTGACCCTTCTAAAATTACTTTACAAGTTTTTACGTCAAAATGTCATCCTACAATGGTTTCTTAATGATTTATTATGAAATTTTAACTTTTCGTCGTAAAATAATTTCGTCGGAAATTTCATGAAAGTGACAAAAATGGCTTCAAAAGTTAGTCGTGAAATGGTGTAACGCCGAACGTTAGGAAACTAACCTCGACGGTTTTGAAACGCTTGTATCAAAATCTAGAAGTTTTAGTACATGAGTTTTCGTCATAGAGGTCTCGAACATAAAGATAATAGAGGTTAAAGATGGTGATTTTGTCCAAATGTGGTTTAAAAAGTGAGTTTCGGCAAAGTTTAAGCAACTGTAAATAATTTATTACAACTCCGCTATACAAACGGTTGGTCGCTTTTGAAAATATGCTTGGTGATCTCGATTTTATTAGAAGACATCTCGTTACAAAAAGTTATACGTCATCGTTAAAAATAGCCTTCAACATGGTCGTTTTGGTTACCGTAACACTTGTCTCAGAAAATAATATAGTTTTTCTAAAAATATTAGTTACGCAAGTTTATGAAAACGTACATATTTTGTCGTTATAAATGCTTACGCATTATACGCCCTTAGCTTCAGATCAAAGTATACTAATATATTTTGATAAGTCAAATAATTTGTAAAGCTTAGACTCGCTTTTTGCCTCGCAAAACTAAAATAGGTTGCTGAAATTTCGAAAATATATATTTCGTCGGCCAAACTTGAAAAATTCATAACTTCTTCAAGTTATAACCCCGCTTTTAACCGCCTCATGCCACGGATTCGCTTTTAAAGTATATTTTTCTAATTATCTAGGCCAAAAACTCATGTCTACTGTCGGATTTTCCAGAAAAACAAAATAAGATCAGACCACTTTTTAGACTTGTCGAAAAGAGTTTTTCTCGTACTAAACCTATTCCAATCCCTTCAAATCAACTCCAAAGCTATTCTAATCCTACCATACACCTTCTTAGGGTGTCATGGGTTCCTAAACATCATCAAGACCAATATATAACAAGAGATAAATTATAGGATGACTTATATATATAAAACTCTTAAAATCAATGTAAAAATGGTATAAATATACACAAGTCTTGCATGCTTGCTAAGAAAATGATGAAATACATATGAAATGAAAATGAAAGATATAAAATGAAAATGATATGCTTACAAGCTACTATGATGAGGTGATTAGAACAAGGATTAACCTAAACACCCTAGGTTTTTATTTCAAAACCTTTAATAAGAGTGTAACTAGATTGTTATAAACTTGAGCTTGAAAATTTTTGATGATCCCTTCTTACACCCTTGTGATGACCGGTTTTAGGAGATGAAGAACAAGGAGAGAAAAACTTTACTACTTGTTGAAATAATTGTGATAAATGAAGTGAATGGAGTAGTTTGAGTACATATCTATTCAATCAAATTTTTTCTACCAAATCATTAAATGCAACCCCTATGGTTGCCGGTTTTAGGGGATGTTTTTCAACAAAATATCTTTTTTTTTTCTTTCTTTTATTTGTATAATTGTTTGTATGTAAAAAATGTAGTTAAGTAATATATATTGTAACTTGTACATAGTTGTGAAATTAGAGTAGTATGGACTAAAATAAGTTTTAAGGGATTAAAGTAAAGTATATTGTAGTTATAAAAATTGTAAAAATACATTTCTTGTAAAATTTGAGTGATATAATAATTATCGTGTAGTTTTTAAGAAAAGTGTCGTAATAATACGAATTTAACGATTTATATACAAAATAAATTTAAAACACTAGGTAAACTCAAAATATAGTTTTTATAACTAAATGTAAGTATAAAAATATATCGGGATCATTTTTGGAAGTATCGGATTAAATTTTCAAAATAATAACTTACGCGATAACGTTTATTTAATATAAAATTTACGCGTTTAATGTGAAATGTAAAGTCATGAATGAACTAACATGATGCAAATGATGCTAATGAAATGTAGACTAAACTTAGTCTATATGAAATGTTCGTGATGATATGATCATGAATTCGCCGCTAAACCATAAAGGTTACGCGAATTTGGAACACGTAAACCTAGTTTACGATAAATGTTGAAATTGTGAAGCATGAATTGTTTTGAGAAATGACCTGAAAGTACGGGTTGTCACAGTATGTACATAATTCCAGTAGTTATACAGGTCTTTCTTAACCACTTTGTTCTAGGAATGGAGCGTTTAGATGCTGTTCAATCTCCACGTGTATACCACAAGGTAAAATCTTTTTCTCTATTGTTTTCTAAATGCGGAAAAAAGTTACCCATATGTGAAGATGGGTGTTTTTTGATTTTCACTATCTTAGTGTCAAAGCTAAATATTTCTGTTTTTGGCCATTGAAGAAAACTGAATTGATTATATAAATGAGGGATTGATGACAGTAGCATTGAGGAGGTGTCGTATTCATTATGATGTTTTGGATTTTAGGGACTTACAATGATACGAAGTGTCCATTCACTCATGAATTCATGATGTATTTAGTCATATCCTAGCTGGTACATGACATAACACCAAGATGGTGAGGACCATCATCGTTTAAAGATTGTTGGCATTCGAGTTAGAATATTTAGGTTTGTTATATGATTGCGTCTTAATATTTAGGTACAAAGGGATGTTTGAAGTTGCATATAGGGAATGTTTTAGACCGGTGCTTCAGCCGGTCTATATTATTGTATCAACCGGTCTAAATAACCCTCTTTTAGACCGGTGCATCAACCGGTCTAAATGATAACAAGCTTTTAGACCTCCCCTCATTTAGACCTGTTAGGTAACCGGTCTAAAAGCCTTGTACAACCGGTCTAAAAGGTCATTTTTGTAGTAGTGTATGTTTCTTCATGAATAAGAACTTGACATGGATATTATCAAGCAGTGATCGCAGCTATGAGGCTGGATCAGTTGGTCATGGATCTCGAGCTCAAGTAAATAATGATGGTTCTGTTGCCAAGAGCTTTAATTAGCTTAGGCTCAGATTTGATCCTTTTGTGGTAGACGGTACTCTGAGCGTGCTTTACCCTATCATCGTGCACCTTTGGCTGACAAGGTAAGTAATTCAAGTTTGAATGTTTGCTAAATCTGCTTATATTACATATTTATTTTGTGTGAAAATAAGGACTTAAATAAGCATACAAGAAGGAGGTTATTTTAATGTGCTTATAAGCTGCGAGAGTTGGAACGACGCAATCCCAAACACCCCTTAAGCTGAAGAAATCACCAAAGTGCCGCTAAATCCCGAGAAAAGTAAGTCGTGGGTTCCTTCATTTTGGAAGATTTCCATTTGACAACATTTTCATGGATTTGGCCAAAAAGTCGAACAAAAGAATTGGATTTTTCTATAAGAAGATCAAGACCAAAATTATTCATGTATGGCTCATTCCAGCTTAAGGAGATGTATATGTTATAAGGTGTTACTGTGGGGAAAACTTTGAGGTTTAAAGTGGCATATTTTATATCCAAATAGATTCGCTCTACATATCATGTTGTGTGTTCCCTGCTTGCACTTAATATGTACAAACTTGCAAGAATTAAAGAACTCATGGAAAATCGTAAACAACCTATTCTTCCCCTGGTTGATTTGAAAATTATTATTGTCCAAGAATGCGATCATGATGAGCTAAATGAATGCTGATAAATATGCATTTTGTGACATTCTTTTTTTACATGAAATAGGGAGCATACATGCATTAGTATTGCTACAGCCTACAGCTGCGTATTTCCAATTAAAGAATAGCCAAGATACTTGTGTTTCTTTATTTGAGCTTATTACTTCTTCCTATGGTTTAATTTGTGATAATAGTTTTATTACTTTAGTCAATAAACTGTTGACTCGCTTCTCAAATTCTTTAAAATAGTGGATTCATGCAAGTATTCAACCTCTTTATATTGGTATATGATTTTTTTAAAGCAGGTTAATGAAGCATCTATTGATTGTTATTTCGTGTTACATTCCAGATGACCTTTAGACAACAGAACACGGAGAAGGAGGCTCATGAAATACTCTCATATGCATTCGAAAATGGCATTAATACTTTAGACACTACAAAAGTAGTAAGTTATTATCTTTCCCGCTCCTACACAATTCCTTTCTTTTATTCCCGTATGGTTACATGTATACAATATACATTGATGAAGATCAGCTAGGATTTGCTTTCCGAATTTTAACTACTCATTATTTTATTTTTTTTCATTTCTCAAATAACCAATTCCAATGAAGAAAGAGACACAAGGATTGATTGATAGATATATCAAAAACCGGTTTAAATCTCAACCATGTCACCAGGTACTTGTCCTTCTTTTCTATCATGTCACGGGCACTTTATACCATTATTACTAAACTTTAATTTATATTCGTAACTTGCATTTATAATTCATATGGTGGAAGGATCTTGACATTCAAAACAACTTACCTTTTGCTCGGGACAGATTGATAGAAGGCTATTTTTGGATATAGTCACCTAGGATGCCTTTAAATGGGTGGCCACACATCCTCCGCTTCTGAAAGCTTCATGTAAAATTTTAAGACTCGTGGATGATATTGCCACCCACAAGGTACATACATACTAACTTACATATATTATCATGTTCTTAGCCAAATATTTGGTGTTACATAACGCCTACATAATTTTTGAAGGAGGAAAAAGAAAGAGGCCATATTCCTTTAAGCATCCAATGCTACCGAAAGGAAACTGGTGCATCATAGGAGAAAGCATGCAAGTTTTTCTAGAAACAAGTTGAAGATACTTGGAAAGTTATAGATCAAGAGTCGCTCAGGCCTATCGATGTCCCTTTTCCTCTCCTTATTCATGCAATCAACCTTGCACGTATGAGTGATACCTTATATAAAAACAAAGATGGCTACAATCATGTTGGTAAAGAAGTCATTAGTCACATCAAATCGATCTTCGTTCACCCTATTATTGTCTAAGATTCATCAAGTAGTCTTAATGGAATTTTTGTTGCTTTACATATTCCATTATAATGTTATATTATCTATTCCGTTGTAATTTTTCTATGTCCATTTTACATGTGTATTCTCTAGCAGATCTTGGACCTCATGTGGTAAATAAATATTAAACATTTCCTCTTTTTAACCTCAACTAATGTGCAATACGTATTAAATTCTATGTCTATCAACTCTATAGAAGGAGATCTTAGTGTGAAAGACTTGAGAATATATTATGACAGATTTGACATTCTTCAAGGTTTTTATAATTGGTAACACGCCGCCCCACTTGGAGGGTAACATTAAGGGGCAATGGATCTGGAAAGGCTAAGAAGGATAGGCTAAATAATATGGGTTGCAACCTTATTATAATGAACACGTGAGTATTGTTAATTTTATATTCACTAAACAATCACATGACACATGTGCTCTTGGTATCTAAAGTGTACAAATGTTAAAAATAGGTCAAGATTTCTATGTTATTTTTAATAGCTAAACATTTAAAAGGTTTTGTGTACTACAATTTCATAAAAAAATTTTAACTTATAAGAAACATGTATTGGTGCATAGAGCTTCTATTCGATCAGACATTTCTACACAAGTTTTAGGAAAACTGGTTTTGCTAATAAAAAGTTTATGGTTGCATTTAAATTTCAAGGTTTATTGATGGGAATGCAAACCCGAAAATGTACGACATTTAACTTGATTATCCATGAAATCATTTCCAACGATATAACTACTATTCTTCAAAGGTAATACTTATCACTCATTAGATCTACGCACATAAAAAATCAAATGAGTTGGTCTGCAAGATGTGGCTGACTCATTTAGTCTTTATGTTTACAAGTAATGTGGAAACATAAGAATAGTTTAATAACTTTCATGGAAATGACCAATCACTTTTTGGAGCTTGGATCTTTAAGAAACAGTTCGTTGATCTTTTTAAATAATATTATTAGCTTTCCTCTTTGTTTTATGAATAGTGTCTTCACCCCATACTACAGGGAGACTGTAGTATATAGTACACACGACTCACGAAAAGAAAATGAGGATGGGATATCTACCACTTTGTTCTTGCAGACACTTTATTAACTTATCATTCTCATATCGGATGAACATTCATTTCTTTATGTTAATGTATTCAATAAATAATTTTATATTTTTATAATTCATTTACCTTTACTTAAATTTTCATCAACGATATCCATTCAATATAAAAATTGGTATGTTTATATCTTATTTTTCATTAACTTATTTTTTTCAACAATATTCATAAGTCTAAAAAAAATTAACACCATTAACAATTAAAATGTATGTCAACCTCATCTCTTAAAAAAACTTCAACGTAAACTAATACCATCAAAATATTAGTTAAGCCCCGCGTCCTTTAAAATGAATTTCCGTTAACCAAAACCATTAAAAGAATAATTATAAGTCAAGTGTGAACTTGCACGATATTAATGGTCACTTTATGAGTAGACATAGAGCATTTACTATCTACTTGAAGAACCTCGACAGGTACAAGGTATTCCACCCGTTTCATTTAACTTTTAATTACTTTTTAGCATATATTTGTTCAACTAAATCCTAAAAATAAAAACCAAAAATCAAAATACTTACATGCTTTTAGCCGTTTTATGGATTATGGTAACATCAATTATAGATCTTAACCGTTTCATTTAACTTTTAATTACTTTTTAGTACTCCGTATATATTAGTTCTACTAAATTCTAAAAATAAAAACCAAAAGTCATACCCGTCCATCGGACGGGTTTTGACACTAGTATAAGTAATTTACTTCATTGATTCAATTATGTCTTCAATTGATTCAATTATGTCTTCAATTGTATGTGTGTATGCTTGCATGTTCACCATGTCCGGCTAATTTACTTATGTGTTTGCTTAGATCTATGAAACTTAGGTATTGAATATTTATTGGTTGTCTCTTATCTTAATTGTAATTGGCCTAGGATTGCGATAGGTCATCGCTGTGTTTTTAATGCTTGATTATCCTCTTTGTGAACATTAGTTTATAATCGCCTAGAGTTGTTGTAGGCTAAAAATCCAAAGATAACCTTAGAGTTAGTTTATGAATCCTAGATATTTTGTAGGCAATAAACTTAACGTAGTATCAAAGAGTTAGGGAAGAAAGCATACCCTACGACCTTAGAAGACACAACGCGTTAAGAATAAGGACGTGACAATTCAACCATCAATAGGAGATAACTAGGGAGTAATAGCATCTAGGTAAACACATCTTTAATCATCATACGAGCACACATCAATTAGACATAGACTACCTGTAAAACCCTAAAATCGTTAAAGTATGAAATGACCATTATGCCCCTAAAAACTATGAATCCGTAAATTAACCAAGCTCGACAAATACTCATGATAATAAAATTATATAGAACATTTGAACTCTATTTATTCCATTTTACTTACAAATTTAAATAAACACATTTAAACACTAATACAATAAATATTCAACACAATAATAAAGAGTAAAAATTGTATTTTGGAAACTAAATAATTTGGTTAATGTGGAAACCAAAAATTTCGGCCAAAGGAAGCCTTCACACGTCCATATGATGCTCCATATATTTGCCTAATTTAAGTGATAATTATTCTTTTAAAATCCTAGCCTATTAGCTTAAATATAGCACAATTAAACCCTAGTACACCTCCTCAAATATACGGCAAACAGGAAAAGAAAAACCCTCCTCCACTCCATTCTTTGTGTTGACAAAAAATTTCGGTCCTAGGTGGTTCGAAAGGATTACAAAAGCATGTTGTTTTCGCGTTGAAACGGAGTTGCACTTGGCTATATCGTGGGGTGATAAGCTGCTGTGGTTGTTGTGGGTTTGAAGGCTCAAGAGAGTCTCTTTTGTTGGTTATTCGGTCTTGTTTTCTCATCTCGTTTTCACGCTACACTAAGGTAATCTCCATACTCATTTGTTTCTTACCCTGGTCGCATGTTTTCCAGCCACATATGTGTTGTTTTTGTCTCTTAAAGATCATGCTAGGCGTGTGTGAAAACCTAGGGTTGGTGGCTTGGATATAGGGCTACGTTAAAACCATGTTATAGCCTTTGATATGGGTCGACACAAGTGGTAAACAAATCTGGTCCTTGTACCAGTTCTGGTCGTGGGGATTGGTACCCCTTTTGTACACTTTCTAAACCTCTTAAACTATGTCTAATGCATGTTATATCATGGGGATTATAACCTGAATTAATGGGACTATAAGAACATGATAATAACCTATGTTTTGTCGACATAAACACTTCAATAAATCTGCTCTTGGGTGGTCGAAAGATATGGGTAAACCTGGTTGCAAACTGAATAATATGAATTATAAAAGTTGGTTAAGCTTGGTCACGTTAAAACTTAAATGTCGAATGAGCTTGCTTGGGTGATCATTAATAGGTCGTGTAAGGTTCTTAATGCAGTGTTACAACCTGAATAAAGGTGGCTAATAGCCATGACATTAGTTGGTAATGTGTGGGACTCGTTATGTCCGTGACCGTGTACATGTGTTGGTCCCGTTGCATGGTATCGGGGGGAGGGGGAAATGGTATGTGTAAGGTCGACCAAAAAGGGGCTGTTGAGTTGTGATTACATGTTAGCGATTGTAGGTTGTTTACCTCGTTTTATGGATGTTGGAAATGGTCATTGTAAGCGTGCATGGTGGTGTCAAATAATAGTTTTAGCATGTTCATTGTATTTCCTTTCATGTATTGGCCTAATGGTTATGTCAAAGTGTGTTCAGATTGTAGGCTAAAAGTTGTGTGTGAGTAAGTAGTGGCTACCCAGGGGGCTATGTTTAAGGGCGATCGCGGGGCAAATGGGTAAACCGTTTTGTATGCTTGAAAGTTTGTCGGGAAGGTGAGCCGGGAGTTAGTAATTTGGTATGGTTACTTGGCCGTAAATATTAATATTAAGAACCGCGAGCCTGCTTGAATATAAGTCGACCATGTCCATAAAAGATGTAATATGAAGCATGTAGTTTTCTTATTAACGTGTTAAGAAATTTTGCAAAGAAAAATAAACTCTTTAAGTTGTATTGCATTATAAACCCTCATCTTTAAATGTTGTTGCATGCAAACCTTGAACTATATTGAAATGGCACAATACACCCTAAACTTTGAGATATTTATCATACGAACCTTAATCTATGTAGATTCATTGAAGAGAGGGTGACGTTTTTTTAGCCCAAAGTGAACATTCATTCCGAGCATTTTCGAGGTGAGTTTTCATGTGCTTTTTAAATTGGGTTGCACTTTATTCGAAATAGTATCATGCAAACTTGTTTAAATGATCGTTATTTACTACGTGTTTGGATTCTTCGATAATTAGCGAATGTTGAGAAATATGCTATATGTACATGAAGAGATATATAAATGTTGGATTATAAATCGTGAACCGTATAAATGTTGAATTGTGAATCGTGGAAATAAAGAAAATTGGAACCGTTGAACCGAACGGAAATAAAGAAAGTTGGAACCGTTGAACCGAACGGAAATAAAGAAAGTTGGAACCGTTGAACCGAACGGAAAATAATGAATAGTTGGTTTATATGGTTTGGTGATATGTGTTGAATCGTTGATTTTGTTGACTGTTGATAAGTATTGAGAATATGTGATCACTGAATAGTAATTAAATGATATTTGAGCAAGTTGCATGATTGTTTTACAAGTTTGATGTTATTGGAAAAGAGTTTGATATTATAAGAATTGTTTTATACGTGAAAACCATGAATTCTCACTAGGCCTTTGGCTGATCCAAAACTCTTTTTAAATTTGTGCAACCCAGATGAGCTGCTTAGGAATCAGGAGATTATTTGAGATTGACTATGAGTAGAAGCTTCCGCTGATATAAGGTAAATTTGAGGTTTTTAATGCTCCGGAAAGGCGGGGTGTTACACTACCCCTTAGCTTAGTTAATTAAAATAGATAATAGTAGAGTAATCGGTAGAAATACCACCCCCCAAATCCAATACCCCGAGATTCGTACCTTTCAATTTTTTTAAAAAATATAAAAAAGATAAAAAAATAATCTTCCTCAACCCCAATCTTAGCGTAGTAATTTCTCACTAGCATTCCTATTCCCCTAGAGAACGATATCAATCCCGAGGCTTACTCTAATACTACACTACAACGATTAGGTTCACTGCCTAGGTGGTAGACAAACTTGTTCGAAGAAAAGGAAGTTTTCTTTGAACCCGCACGCGCGTTGTACGCGTATCAAGTTTTTAGCGCCGCTGCCGAGGAATAGAATAGCTTGTTAGATTTCCACCTCGTTTAGGTTCCCTTGCTTGATTCCTATCAAGTAAGCTTTTTTTCATTTTTATCTTCCTCGTAGTCTATCTCTCTTCTTCGTGACCTTTGTTAGTAATCCTATCACTTTTCATCATGGAAGGTGATATTCAACCCCCACTAATCAACCCACCACCAAATGACCCACCAAGAGGCCGTACTCTTGGTGAATACTCAAGACCAAGCCACCTAGGCTATAGGAACACCATTGAGCTTCCCGACCAAGCCTAAACTACGGCCCTTCGCTCCGAAACCATCCGGGTGCCGAACGGATGTGTATTCCATGGACTTCGTTCCGAAGATCCTAATCAGCATCTTAAGGATTTCCTTAAAATCGTCGATTCCATCGATCTCGATGCTACTACTCGGGAGACCACACGCTTGCGTCTCTTCCAATTCTCTCTACAGGACCAAGCTAGTAACTGGCTTGAGAGACTTCCCGCCGGCTCCATCTCAAGTTGGGATGATCTCACTTCTCATTTCCTTGCCCAATTTTTCCCACCAGGGAGAACTACTAAGCTTAGACGAGACATCTTGACGTTCCAACAACTTCAAGGCGAGTCTCTCTACGAGGCATGGACCCGATTCAAAGACCTGCTCCACAGAGTCCCTCATCATGACATTGATCTTTGGCTTCAAGTCCAAATCTTCTATGACCATACCAATTTCATCACAAAGCGATCCATTGATCGAGCCACCGGTGGAAGGCTTAGCAACTCTAACGCAGAAGAATCATGGGATATTATAGAAGAGCTTGCCGATCAAAGCTACGAAAGTTGGAGTGAATCCCATGAAACCCCCCGTTAAAGTGGTTAATGCCATATCGATACCTCATGAGTCTTTCAACGTCACTAGAGAGCAAATGAGTGCTCTTGAGAGAAGGATCGATTATCTAATTGAGAGGCAAAGGAGAGCTCCTGAACCAACCCCTCGAGCAATGGTTAATTCCGCTAACTACGCCAACCACCCAACACCTTTCTCTGAATCACCAAGCCATGAGCAAAATCTCAATTCCGAACGGCGCTTCTGTTCTACTTCTCCAATACCACTCTCACAGAGCTTTAAGGAACAAATGAGAGAGTACATGGCAGCCCATACGGAAAGATTAGCAAAATTTGAAGAGGAGGTTTATAGGAAAATGGAGGAAATGCAGGCAAAAATGACAGAGATGATGAACTTGGTAAAAGAGTATACTAAGACGAAGGTTCCCAAAAAGGTGTAAGTGAGAAGCGATGATTACCCTCCCTCCACTTCGTTTGTTAAAGCCATTTCCATTGTACCTGAGGACGATGGAATAGTTGAGAAGAAGGAGACTAAGATAAGCAGGGATAGTGAGAAGAAGGAGGAGGCTGAAACCAATGATGAACCCGAGACCATTGAATACTACCTTAAGCACGAGATTAATAAAAAAAACAATTGTTAACCAAGTGAAAAACTTTAGGTACAACGAGGTTCTTAGGAAAGCCCTAGAAGGAGAAATAACAGAAAAAGAGTATGACACCATGCCTATGGGACCTATGTATGAGTTGGTTCTAAAAAAACAGTAACTAAAAAACGAGAAACCACGGGGAACTTCGTAATACCATGTAGCATAGGTGACATTGATAATATAAATGCCTTAGCCGATCAAGGATCTGATGTAAACATAATGCCGCTATCAGTCTATAATAAGTTGACTAAGGAAGAGCCAACCAAGACCATTCTTAGACTTTTCTTAGCAAATCACACATATGTCTACCCCATAGGAATAGCGGAGGATGTCTTAATTGACGTGGCCAATATTGTCTATCCGGTGGACTTCGTGATCATAGACATTGAGGAAGATAGAAATATGCCACTCATTCTTGGAACACCTTTTCTGGCCACTGCCAAAGCAACCATCAAATGCGGTGAGGGTATCATGATACTCTAAAGTGGCAAGGGATACGATAGGATACCTATTGTTCCAAGATATCCTTTGAAGATAATGGAGAAGATTACTGATGAGAATCCACAGGTCCCTAACAATACGGTTAGGAAGAAAATTAACGAATGGGAAAAAGGGCTTAGAGACTTCATGGTTCAAGGGCTACATGCGACATTGTGGAAACGCGATAAAAAGTTAGGAAATAATCCTACCTCAGTACCACAAACTCAAAAGAACCCTAAGGAATTCTTGAATGGAGAAAAGGTGCATTTATATAAATCGAGAATAAAAACATTAAGAGGAAGAAATAAGCCAAGATGGTTTGGGCCTTATACGGTGAAAGAAACTAATCTAAAGAATAAAATCGTTATCATAATAGACGACGTTGGGAAGGAGTCCACGGTAAGCATACAACGTCTACAACCTTTTGATGAAGGCTTAGTAAATGAAAAAGGTGACGGTAATGAAGTCACTTACGGGCACGACTTCGAGTTTAGCTACAAGACTCATAAATAAAGAAAAGCGCTTCTTGGGAGGCAACCCATGCTTAATTGTTTGCTTGTTTGTGTGTCGTATTTATTTTTATTAATTGTTTATTCTCATGTTTGAATTTGTGAACATGCTTTATTTTGTCTTTAACCTCGTCTTAATTACATATAAAGGTATTTTACAAAAGGGATAAGTGTAGGGAAGATTACACACGTTTTTAAAAGAACGTGAACATGAGAATTACGATTATTGAAAAAGATAAACATGTGTGTTTGTTAGAGTCAAATGCTTATATCGAGTCATAATGGATGTTTTGCAGAAATTTTTTCCGGATTCTAAAGATGTAAATTTTCCTGAATTTTTCCAGAAAATCGTAGACCAACTTCTGTCAGGATAACCTGACGACGTCAGGATCGCAACATGACGGCGTCAGGAGGAGCAGAAACAACTTATCTTTTTATCTCCTTTCCTGTGCTACTTATAAATTTTTGGAATTTCTCAGGTCTTAATTTTCCAGAAAACCTGTAAACATCCATTCCACAAGCATTATATCCTAGTATAGTAGAGTCATATATAGTGTTATCGCCTATTTTACGCGAAGGTTTCATTTGTTTTCTTAAAGTGTGTAGGTTTTATTTATCAAGAAGACGAAACATAAGATTGGATGGAGCTTTTCACGCATACATTCTTCTTGAAGAAGAATTTAACCACTACTTCACACGGATCCTACCGAGCTAATCAGGGGAGTATTAGTTTCTTTCGTTTTTAATTACCTTCCATTATCATAACTTTGATACTTTCGGGGAATATTAGGGACAATGTTCAGTTTAAGTGTAGGGAGGGAAAATAAAACGGGAACTTTGAAACTATGCTTATCCTTGACTATTTGCCTTGTCCAATATCATTTGTGTAATAAACCATGAGAAATATCAGTTAGGGTAATTTTGGCACCAATTTAAATTTTTTCATGACATGCAGGAGTAGGCCATTAATCTTAATAAAGCGTCTCATGGATAGGAAGTTATATGACTAGCAAAAACCCTGTAGCACTCAAATTCCACCCCAAAATGTGAGGATCGCCCTTAGATTTGTAGGAATTAAAGCATTCACCTTTAATGCTTATAGAGTATACCGGTAGTATAATAGATTCTAGAACTTGTTTTGTGATGCATTTCGAGATTGCTAGTGAGACTACACTTGTGTAGTTAGGAATAACTAAATGATAAGAGGCATTAGGATAACCCTTGTTTGATACCCGTAATATAATTACTTCTTCCACATCGGTTGAGTAATTCCCCCACAACCTTGCGTTGTACTCATCTTTAGTACACGATACCCCTAGTTAACCCTTCAAAGCCTATCCTTTTCGCGGTTCTGGTGATGTTTCGGTTTTCTGGAATATCAATGAAGAGCATTGTTTACAATCCACCCCTAAATGTACACCCAAATCGCCTTAGCCTACCTTGTATGCACTCACTTTTAGTACATTATTGTTATCATACTAAACCCTTAGTTCAATTATTTAGTTACTTGCATAAGTTGCTAAGTCGAGTCATATCCTTTGTACACAGTTTTGGGATGATTGGGACTCATGGGAAAAGTTAAATTTTATGAAGTGACAGGAAGGAACGTTAAATTCATATTCCCTTTATTTACGTAATAATGTACTCCAAGTGTTTTGAACTTTTCAATTCGGGTCAAATTAGTGTTAGAGTAATAAAAACTCAAGTGTAGGGATGTGCCTATAAATCCCTATTATTTTGATGCTATCGTAGGGGATGGTAGAGTGTTGAAAAAAAATGAAAAAAAAAACATACGTGCTACCATCCTACATCTATCTTTAAATTTATGCTTGTTTGTTTCAAGTTATCTAGAGTTTAGAGTGTCGAGTCTTGGCTTAGCAATGCCATTCTTCTCATGTTTGTAACATAAATATTTTTGACTTGCCACCACTAAATCGCCTATTCCACCAAACGCTTTGTTTCCTTACCGTAAGCCCAACATTACAACCCTTTAAAAGACCTCTTAGATAGTTTTTCCTAGGTGCTTACGCCAAAGCGATGGAGGTTTGATCTAGTCTCAAGCCTATGGTAATCTATGTACTAGGACCGGTTAATGAGTGTTTATCTTCCATTTCCAATTTGATATATTTCATTTACACCCGAGAGATGAGAGTTGTAATTTCCTTGCTTGTTATGACTTTTGCGGGGCTTATACTTGTTGTGAATTGTTCTAAACTAATGCTTCATGACCCCTAACTTATAAATTAATTGGCCAAAAGCACATTTGCTTGAGGACAAGAAAATACCAAGTGTAGGGATATTTGATAAGGATTTAAAAGGTACACTTTTGAGGGGTCATTTAAACCCTTAATCGACCACTTTTATATCTGTTACTGCTTAATTTCGTTCCTTTTCACTTTTTAGGTCTCGTGAAGGCAAATTGCTGGAATGACACTTATTTGGACGAAAAGGCGTGAATATATGAAGAAAATCGCCAAAGTCAAGATCAAGACAATCAAGCTGCTGGAATTGAAGGTGACGGCGTCAGAGTCAAAGGGGAGCGCCGTCGCAACATGCTCCAAAATTGAGACAGCTCAGTAGCGAATTTGATATTTTGTACCTGACGGCGGCATGCATTAAATAGTAGGGCGTCACAACTCAGACGACCTAGATTCAGATCCTGACAGCATCAGAAGATGAAGCCGACGGCATCACAACCACAAGGCGACGCCGTCACAAAGTTGACGTGGTCAAGACAAAACCCTAATGGCGGCGATCCGACGGCGTCACAATTAAAGAGTGACGTCGTGGCAGTTGTAACTTTATATATAGAATTCGAATTTTCAGACTTTTAGGGAGGTAGTTTTGTGGAGTAAAACCTAATAACGATTTTTGGCTGTCTTGGGCAGTATCTTAGGGTTCTCATACCCTATTTTACAACGAGATAAGTAATTTACTTCATTGAGTCTGTGGAAAACTAGAAGGGGGGTTGAATAGTTTTGCCAATTTAAAGCTTCCTTTTAAAATATTTAGATCGACTTATGTCAATCTACTTAGATGTATATGTTGGACGTTGATAGATAGATATATAAAAGTGTAATGAAAGATAAAGAGTAGGAAGCACATAACCACGACACGAGTATTTATAGTGGTTCGGCTACAAGGACACCTTCCTTGCCCTACTCCAATCCCCGAGTCACCTACTCGAGATTTCGTAATCACTACACGACACCAACTCCTTATGGCGGAGAAGCCTTCACAACGTCGCCTACTCTTTTTCCGGTACTAGGCTAACCACCGGGTTCTTTCACACCAAGGTGAACCACACCTACCACAGCATCGCCTACCCTTTATCAGGTACTAGGCTGAGTACCTAGTTCTTTCACACCAAGGTGAACCACACCTACCACAACGTCGCCTACCCTTTATTAGGTACTAGGCTAAGTACCTAGTTCCATTACAATGGATGAACTACTACCCAACACTACACCACACCTAATCCCCAAGGAGACCAACTCCTATTTACAACACCATCAAGGATATCAATATCCTTGGATCTAATACTAATCTATCTTGTACATCGAAGCACTCCATATCGAATGTACACCTTAGGCATCTTTCACTAATGCCTTTGACACGATCCTTCAGCACCTTTCACTAATGCCTTCAACATGGATCTTCAGCACTCTTCACTAGTGCCTTTGACACGGATGTTTGACACCTTTTACTAATGTCTTTGTCTTGACTCTTTCGGCATCCTTCACTAATGCCTTTGACACAACGCTTCTATGTAGGAAGAAAGAACTATCAACAAGAGAAATTTAGTAGTCTTGATGATGACGAAGCATGGCAACTCATGGACTTGAGGTTGCTTGACTTCAAGAGGTGGTGATCTCGCCTTTAAGATGAACCTAGAGAATCACACAAAAATAAAAGCAAACTACATAGAAAGACCCTTTGGATCTGAAGTTAGAGAGTTTACAATACTATGTGAAAGTATGTGTAAGAGTGGCAAGTTGAAATGAAGAGATGGCTCACTATTTATAGAGAAAAAGTCACTACTGTTCCACGGATCCCACGGATCCCTCCCTTGAGGGATCTGTCCAGTGCATTACTGGGGATCCGTGGGACGCTCCCTTTTACCCATGGGTTTTGGTTCATGGGTCAAGGTTATGGGTTATGGGTACCAAGTAGATTCAATGTATCTACAAGATGCAATGCATCTAGTCCATGGTTTTGAGTGCCCACCAAGGTATAATGTATCTAGACATTGGGTATGGGTCATGGGTTATGGGTACCAAGTAGATTCAATGTATCTACAAGATGCAATGCATCTAGTCCATGGTTTTGAGTGCCCAACAAGGTACAATGTATCTAGACATTGGGTATGGGTCTTGGACTTTGGGTTTTACCCAACTACATTCATTGTATTTGGTCAATGGGTCAAATACTTAAGTTTCTACCCATTTACATTACCCAATATACTACATACTAGTTATGTGTATATTTACCCAAATATGTAAACACTAGTTGTTGTACATATGTAATACTAAATCATAAAATCACTTATACTTGTTTTAGTGTTTTATATGAAAACGTAAGTGTGTTAGAAAACTATTTGCTCAAACCATTTATGTATTTTATTTGTTTTGTTAAAATGATTTTACGTTTGTTATCGACAAAACATTAGAAGATCGTAAAATATAAATAAACGTTTTTACGGCTTATTTGTATTAACAATCTCTCCCTTTTTGTTGATGAAAAAACATAAAATTATTTTAAGGAAAAGCTAAAATTCGTAAAGGTTTGAATTTGTAGTTTTTACTTTCTTCTCCCCCTTTTTGTCGAAACAAAAAGAGCTTCGAAAGGAAACTAACACATTGTTTTAAGAAAAACATGTGAAAAATAGAAAAGTAAGAAAAAGTAGAGAGCAAGTAACGGGAAAGGATCTCGTCTTAACTCCCCCTTGACGAGTCCATCCCTATGTGAGGGCGTCAAGAAAAAATAATACTAAGTTCATTTGCAACTAAGTTTGCAGAAGATTTCGTCTATGTGACGAATATGCTCCCCCTTGATGATTGCAACTTTACAAAGGGACGTCATGAAGTGTAATCCATAAGAGGATTATATTGCAAATGGTTTTGCAATGTTTTGTTTGACCCGAAGCTCCCCCTAGCTTAGGGTGTCAACGTCTTCATGTGTATTTTGAAAATCTACAAAACAAATGTTAGAGAAACAAGTATATAGAGCATAATTTCCTACAAATAAGACTCAAGTTAGTAGTAAACAAGTCTTCTGTTGCACGGATCCCACGGTTCCCTCATTGAAGGGATCCATCTAAGAAAAACTGAGGGATCCGTCTGCCTGTGAGCTTAGAACAGTACATGAATTACGAATTCTAAATAAGTTAAGTATAAGATCATCGAATCATATACTTAGGAAAACATGGCACATAACATGTAATTTCATTCAATAAAACATATGAGAGATAGTCTACATATCTATAAAACTAAGAGAATGAACAATACATGAATTACGAATTCTAAACTATCTAAGTTAAGCTTAAGACTAGGACACCACTTGAATCCTTAAGCTCATGGTTGTTTAGGTTTGTTGACCTCGTCGAAACGTTCGAGGAGGTGATAAAACATGAAACGTTTCTCTTCACGTAGTTCATGTATCAAGCCTTCAACATGTTGACAATGATAACAATCTTTGTCGTGGCTTGGAAGTGGTGGTGGTAGAAATGAGATGGCTTGAGATGGAAGTATAGGTTGAGATTCTATAAACGAAAGATGGATTGGTGGAGAAGAAATCCTAGCATTTGTGGATTTAACCGGAGGTGATTCGGTTGAGGAAATTTCGTGTACAGCACAAGCAATTTTCTTGGGTGGTCCTTTTGTGTATGAGTTACTACTAGGAGCTTTCCTCATGATGAGATGATTCAAAGAGGTTTGTAAAGGTTTCTATGTGCTAAAAATGAGGATGAGGATGATGACTTTAGGAGTCCTAACAATGTGGTTTATAAAGCAAAGGATTTGGCAAGTGCATTCAAGACTTAAGCCACTAAGATTCCTTGGAATGTGATGATTAGCATGCACAAGAGTCAACTTCAGAGTTGTACTGATCTAGGATCTTAATTAAGATGAGATGGAGTGTTCAAGTTAGCAAGATGAGCTTGAAATGATTGTTTTAGCTAGAGTTGACATGAATCTGTCACACGGATCCCACGGTTCCCTCCAATAAGGGATCCATCTAGGCTAATCCTAGGGATCCGGCTCTCAGCAGCTAGGAAAGTGTAAAAAGAAATGATGTTTCTAAGGTCTAAAGCCTATACCATCTTGAGTATTTCAGTCCTCCTAAGTATCTTAGATGAAAGGGTACTTAAATGTTCAAGGGCCATGAGTGATGTAGCTAATGATTGTCTTTTATGGAAGAAATTGGAACTTTTATGAGTACTAATGAATGAACAAGGATGACACTAAAAACTTGAGAGTGTCAAATGGAGCTAAATGGTCCTAGAGACCAGATAGTAACTTAAGATACCATTTTGGAAATTCCTTAAAAATTATAAGAAATGAAAAACTAGTTTTTGACCCATTTTGGGGTAAGGATGACTCAAATCAATTTGCTAAAATTGAGAGAACTATAAAACTAGATGTGTTGACATGTGAGAAATGATGTGTGTGCATTGGAGCGGAAATATGGTGAGTTTTGGTGAAGTGATAAATCAAAAGCAACTTGAATGTGATCCTAAGTTAGCTATGAGTGAGTGTGAGACCTACTGAGCTTGAGGAAGATATAAGTGATCCTAAAGTATCATGTTTAACTAGTTCAATAAAGACTGGAAGGTTGGATTGATGCAAGCAAGCTAAAAAATGCACCTCGTCCACCCGGATCCACGGATCCTTCATTTGAAGGATCCGCTAGTTATAACCAAGGATCCTGTCCGAGACAGATTTCCTTAGCAGAATGGTTGCATAAATTTGCTCTATGTATCGAATTTTGAAACTAATGATTTCTTACAGCAAGCATATATGTATACATGTAAAACATAGCAATGAGAGCATGTAAGAATAGCACATAAGCAATTAATATGAAATCTAGCTCACAAATAACACAGAGGTTTATCAAACTTAACAAGCACTTATTCAAGAAGTTCAAAACATATTTACGATCTAGATTAGTAAATCGTTTGTATTAACAATGGCGTGCAAGGTATGTTGAAGAGTAAGAAACACATGTATATGCGTCCTTAAGACAGTGAATTGTTTAGAAGGTTGTTTTGGTTTAGTGAAGGTAATGAACTAAGTATAGTTATTACGGATGGTGATTAGCGTACAATGAACTTCATCCTTGAAGTATTGTAGCTCTTCTCGATCAAAGCAAGATAATCAGTTGATGAGTCAAGTGGTTGTGATTAACTAAAAGAAAAATTAATTTTACAACTTGTTTGATAAGTAATCCTAAGACAACGCAAAGTATTTCCATTGTAAACTTACTTTAGGAAAACATAGGAGTATAAAATTTTCAAGTGAGAGAACGAATATGAGACTATTACTAGCGGTGCTCAATTACGGCTAAACACGACCATTTTTACGGGCGATTCCACATAACCAACTTCTATCAAGGAAGCAGTTCAACCGTTAAGTTAAATTGAGTTTCTAGTGCAATAAGTTCTCCAATATTCATTCTCAAGTTAGGAAAATTTATATTCCTACAATGGCCTATCGAAGAGTAACAATGATGATACTTTGCTTAGTTTTTATTAATATTATACTTGAAACAACTAAGGTGACAAAGGTGTCATGTTAAACAAAAAATTGTCCATATGGTGAACAAAAAAAAATGGTTGGATGAGCTAGTTCAACATATGTTGTTGGAAAGCTCGAGTTTGGACTTTCGGATATGAACAATTATATTTGCGTTGCAAAATAATTTACTTGAGTATATCAGATGAAATAATCAAGTTGTCAATCCTACAATGAATCTTGGAAAGCGATCATGAAAAGGAAAACGGGAGAGTACATCATCAACACAAGTGTAGGTTATGATCCGATGTACATTCTTGTTGTTTTTAGAAAACGATACAAGAAAATATGAAATCATGAAATCATATAAGCACATAAAATATTTATGTTGCACACATGACAAACTCAATCAAAAGGCCATTTAGTGTATTTTACATGTTTTAAACATTTTTCAACTTATATGACTTATCTAAGTATTTAAACTAACATTTTCTACACAACTTAGATGTTATCCCAAACACTCCAAATAGCACATTGATTAGTAGAATATTATTAAATCGACAAGCAAGAGAATGAATAACAAGGTAAGGAAACCACATATGTTATTCAATCAAACAAACACAAAAGCTATTTGAGATAAGCAAATAATCAAGTAATGCAAGGAAGATAATTTATCATTTAGCATAGCATACGAAAGTTCTTTTCATCGCTTTACGGTAAATATAAACATGTATACCAAGCTTGATTAGTTTCTTTTATAAATATGATCAAAACCTTAATCTCAAAAGAGGACACATTGTTATTCAAAGACGAAAACATCCGTCTCCAATTAGATCAAAAGTTTGTGCAAAAGTTATGACAGAAAAATGACTTTCTATTATAAATCAATGATTCTGTAATTTTTTGTTTTGAATCAGTTTATGAAATCATTTTTAAATGAAAGTAGACTTAAATACCTTTAAAACGATAGGTGGCACGACTTCTAACGACTTACGGTTAATTAGTTATTAATTTTTGAAATTGGACAAAAGCGTCTTCTGTACCACGGATCCCACGGATCCCTTGCTTGAGGATCCGTCCCAGGTAAACTGAGGATCCGCGGATCGATACTGAATTACAAAATGCATGTTTTGACCCGACGAAAAGGTTTAATCTTTGTAGACTTTTCTTGAAGTTATATTACCCATTTTTACCTTTATTCGAGCTTGATTAACAAGATATCTAACAACAAAACTTCAAAAAAAAAAAAAAAAAAAAAAACAATCACTAAAACACTTTTCATGTTATGCTTATTATAAGATAAAAACATATATCACCATTTTATCCACAAGCAATTTAGCACGTTTTATGGTTTTAGAAACCATAGACGCGAAATACTTCATGATCTTCTAAGGATGCCCAAATCCAGGTATGGAGAATTCTTAACAAAGAAAATATTAGAACATTCCATCATTGTCCAACATAGTACAATGTGATGATTTTTAAAACATGACCTTTTAAAAGAATCCTTCTTTGTAGTTTTCAAACATACACGGATCGTATCAAGTTTTTAAAGTACAACATACTCAAAAAAACTTGGTAACGAAGCTCTGATGCCAATTGTGGAAAACTAGAAGGGGGGGTTGAATAGTTTTACCAATTTAAAACTTCCTTTTAAAATATTTAGATCGACTTATGTCAATATACTTAGATTTGTATGTTGGACGTTGATAGATAGATATATAAAAGTGTAATGAAAGATAAAGAGTAAGAAGCACATAACCACGGCACGAGTATTTATAGTGGTTCGGCTACAAGGACACCTTCCTTGCCCTAATCCACTCCCCAAGTCACCTACTCGAGAGTCCGTAGTCACTACACGACACCAACTCCTTATGGCGGAGAAGCCTTCACAACGTCGCCTACTCTTTTTCTGGTACTAGGCTAACCACCGGGTTCTTTTACACCAAGGTGAACCATACCTACCACAACATCGCCTACCCTTTATCAGGTACTAGGCTAAGTACCTAGTTCTTTCACACCAAGGTGAACCACACCTACCACAACGTCGCCTACCCTTTATTAGGTACTAGGCTAAGTACCTAGTTCCATTACAATGGAGGAACTACTACCCAACACTACACCACACCTAATCCCAAAGGAGACCAACTCCTTTTTACAACACCATCAAGGATATCAATATCCTTGGATCTAATACTAATCTATCTTCTACATCGAAGCACTCCATATCGAATGTACACCTTAGGCATCTTTAACTAATGCCTTTGACACGATCCTTCAACACCTTTCACTAATGCCTTCAACATGGATCTTCAGCACTCTTCACTAGTGCCTTTGACACGGACGTTTGACACCTTTCACTAATGTCTTCGTCTTGACTCTTTCGGCATCCTTCACTAATTCCTTTGACACAATGCTTCTATGTAGGAAGAAAGAACTATCAACAAGAGAACTTTAGTAGTCTTGATGATGACGAAGCATGGCAACTCATGGACTTGAGCTTGCTTGACTTCAAGAGGTGGTGATCTCGCCTTTTAGAGGAACCTAGAGAATCACACAAAAACAAAAGCAAACTACATAGAAAGATCCTTTGGATCTGAAGTTAGAGATTTTACAATACTATGTGAAAGTATGTGTAAGAGTGACAAGTTGAAATGAAGAGATGGCTCACTATTTATAGAGAAAAAGTCACTACTGTTCCACGGATCCCGCGGATCCCTCCCTTGAGGGATCCGTCCATTACTGATAAGGTTTTAAAATGTACCTTTTTGAGGGGTCTTTTAAGCCCTTATTTGATCACTTTTGTATCCGTTATTACTTAATATCGTTCCTTTTCACTTTTTAGGTCTCTTGAAGGCAAATTGCAGGAATGACACTTATTCGGATGAAAAGGCGCGAATATACGAAGAAAATGGCCAAAGTCAAGAATCAAGACACTCAAGCTGCTGAAACTGAAGGGGACAGCGTCAGGTTATACTTGTGACGCCGTCGGAACAAGTCTTGTGACGATACAGTAGGCAAATTGCTTATTTTCAAGTGACGGCATCGTTTTAAAAAGAGTAGGGCGTCGCAGCTCGACGGCCTAGATCCGATCGCAGCGTCAAAGACTCAAGGCGGGCGTCACGCGACATAAGGTGATGCCGTTACAATGATAACGTGGCCAAGACGAAACCCTAATGACGACGACCCGACGGCGTCACAAATTAAAGGGTGACGCCTTCGCAGTTGTAACCTTATATATAGAATCCAAATTTTTTAGTTTTCAGTGTGTAGTTTTGTGGAGTAAAAACCTAAACCAAACCAAGGCTGTCTTGTACAGTATTTTAGGGTTCCATACCCTATCTTACATCAAGATAAGTGTTTTACTTCATTAATTTAATTATGTCTTCAATTGATTGTGTGTATGCTTGCATGTTCCCCATGTCCGGCTAATTTACTTGTGTGTTTGCTTAGGTAATATGAAACTTAGTTATTGAATATTGATTGGTTGTCTCTTATCTTATTTGTGATTGACCTAGTATTGCGATAGGTCATTCGTTGTGTTGTTAATGCTTGATTAATCTTTGTTGAACCTTAGTTTATAATCACCTAGAGTAATTGTAGGCTATACATCCGAAGAATACCTTAGAGTTAAAGTTTATAAATCCTAGAGATTTTGTAGTCATTAACCTTTGGTAGCTTCAAAGAGTTAGGGATAAACGCATACCCTACGACCTTAGAGACACATCGCGATTAAGAATAAGAACGTGACAATTCAACCATCAATAGGAGATAACTAGGGAGTAATAAAGCCTAAGCAAATACATTTTTAATCATCATACGAGCACACAACAATAAACATAGACTCACCTTAGTTAATTAGATAATTAGATAGTAGAAGTAATCGGTAGAAATACCAACCCCCCAAATCCAAACCCTGAGATTCGTACCTTTCCATTTCCTAAAAAAAACATAAAAAGATAAAAAAAATAATCTTCCTCAACCCCAACCTTAACGTAGTAACTTCTCACTAGCATTCCTATTCCCCTAGAGAACGATATCAATTCATGTGGCTTACCCTAATACTACACTACAACGATTAAGTTCACTACCTAGGGTGTTGAAAAACTTGCTCGACGAAAAGGAAGTTCCTTTGACCCCGAATGCGCTGTGTAAGCGTATCAAGTTTTTGGCGCCGCTGCCGGGGAATAGAATAGCTAGTTATATTTCTATCTCGTTTAGGTTTCCTTACTTGATTCCTATCAAGTTAGCTTTTTTCTCATTTTTAGCTTCCTCGTAGTCTGTCCCCCTTCTTTGTGCTTATGTTCGTAAAACCCTTTTCATTTGTCGCTATGGCAAGTGAAGTTGCATTTGAATCATTAACAAATGAGGAACAATTGAATTTCATAGATTGGATTGCTTTTTATTGTTCTTATGAATTTGTGAGTGATCTTATAGATATCCAAAAGGAGACGTGTGTAAGGTTGGATGGATTTGATAAATTTTGTGCTTGTGTGGCTTCTACTCAACGATCATTGTTAGAATCAACTCCTTTTAGTGAGACCCTCTGGAAATTTTTTGAGAAAAGCCTCCTAAGCATAAACCATGAGTTGTCACAACTTGAGGAAATGGATAAGGAGGATTTATCCAACCTTAGGCATCATGATCAAAAAGACCTAGTTTTTAAGAACATGGAACCTAAACCCGAACAAGATTGTGAGATGGTTATAGTTGAACTACCTAGTTGCATGCGTGGGATAGATTTCAAAACATATGACACGCGTGAGGAATCCTTTAGGCAAATAGAACATAGTGATCAAATTTTTTAGAATGATTCTTATGGATCGGACCAAGAATTTGAAATGGCTAAAGAAGGATTTGAGATACTTAGGAGTGTATTTGGGTTAGATCATACTAAAACACATGATGAACATTTAGGAGATCTAGATATAATGGAGAATGAGGTGGAAACTCCAAGCCCACAAGCCCTACCATCACTTGAGGAACACACATCGCCTATAACTTACCCGGAAGTAGTAGAAGAGACTATAGGAACCCCGATTGATATAGAACCTTTGGATCAAACGCCACTTGAGAATGTAGGTTTAGATGATTGTTGTCATGACCTCTCTCTTAGTCCTAGGGAAGTTCCTAATTTTGATGAACCGGAGCCTCAACCAAAAACCTTACCCAATTTTCCGCCTTTAGATGTGAATCTTGGAATTGAATTAGGCCCCAATCCACCCATCAAAATAAATAGTCAGGGTAGTTGCTTGATAAAGGTGGTAGACTCTAGGCCATGTAGAGTGGAAGCTAATATAGGAGTAACCCATGACCTTACACACTTATATCACCCATTCATGGTTGATAACAAGAAACATTATGGGTTTAAACCGGGTTTATTAGGTCAAGATGGATCCTTAACTAAGAATCTTTTGAAGTTGATAGAAGATGATCCTTTTTTAGGAGAGAGATTTGATTCACCCGCTACACCAATAGAATTAGGTAAGGTTATAATGAATGGAGCACACTCCTTTGAGCATATAAATCACCCATCACACTCTCCTCACGTAGCAAATTTCCACCCTAAGGGTATGTATCGCTACTATCACCCGCACTTAAGCTTAAGTGTAGGAAAAAATTCCTCGTTATCCGTTAAATAATGGTAGAGTCAAGCTCGTGACTCGAAAAAAAACAAGCGCTTCTTGGGAGGCAACCCATGTGTATTTGTTTTTCATTTTTATTTGTGTGTCATATATCTTTTCATTATTGTATGTTCTCATGTTTGAATTTGTGAAAATGCTTTATTTTGTCTTTAACCTCGTCTTAATTACATATAAAGGTATTTTACAAAAGGGATAAGTGTAGAGAGGATTACACACATTTTAAAAAGAAACGTGAACATGAGAATTACAATTAATTAAAAGATATACATGTGTGTTTGTTCGAGTCAAATGCTTGCATCGAGTCATAATGGATGTTTTGCAGGAAATTTTTCCAGATTCTAAAGATGTAAATTTTCCAGAATTTTTCCAGAAAATCGCAGACCGGTTTACAGATAACTGACGGTCGGGACCGCAAACTGACGGCCGGGAGGAGCGTAAATGCTTATCACTTTTTCTCATTTTCTGTGTTATTTATAAATTTTTGGAATTTTCCAGGTCTTAATTTTCCAGAAAATCTGTAAACATCCATTCCACAAGCATTATTGTTATGTCACCTTTCTATCACATCAATATGTATTTCTAGAGAGAGAAAGTTTTAGAGAGAGAAAGTGGAAGGAACTAATGAATGATTAATGAAAATGATAATTGCAATTAGAACCAACAACCCTCTCCCTTATAGGGAGGGGGTATTTATAGTGTTTACATAAGTAGGGGTGTTTCCCCTAGGTTCTAGAAGAACCTTCTATCACAGCTCATGGGCTTACTACATGAGTTGTGAATCTAATTACAAACATTTATAAACCATAATTATTAACGACCTATTACAAATGAAATGACCTACACTTGATAATAAAACATGTTCCTAACAATCTCCCCCTAAGGGTTGGTCATCATTTGTTGTCTTGCTTAGGTCATTCGACGTCTTGAACTTCTTTGGCGTCATAGCTTGTGACGCCTTTGATTCTTTGCATCTTTGTTCTTTGTTCTTCTTGTTGTGATCAGCCAGAAATCGCTTTTATCAACATCTTGGTTTCTGGTGCTTTTACGTCTTTTTCCAACATGCTCATACTTCCTGTGAAGTTGGTGATCCATACATGTGAAGTTTACATTCTTAATCTCTAATCTTTGACTTGTGACTTTTCTGACTTTGAAGTGAAATTTTGCTGAACTTTTCTTTGCTTAGATCTTTGATGAGAATGTCTTTTTGATGTATGTATGAGCATGTGGAAATGAGCTGTTGATAGTAATGATGGTGGTTATGGTATGTGACATGTACCGCAATAAAACAGCTTAGCAATAAATTTTTCGACGTAAGAGTTTGGATATTTTGTACAAGTACATCCAGTGGCACGATCTTTGACGAATCTCGATCGGATACTTGCTAGAACTTCCCTGCACTCAATATCTTCACTTTGTCGTTGTGAGCAGCCGAGTATACCGAGGTATCACTCCACCATCGTAGACCGCTTGAGACCACCGCGAACACTAAGCGTAACCCACAAGGGATTACCAAGTGACCTGCCGTGGTCGCTTTTGATGTTGACCCCGGTAGGAATTTCATTCAATCACTGAGGATCACAATTGTGAATCCCCTCATAAATGTTCTGGAAGATTGCTAAGATCTGCGTAGGACTCTGGAATATGTCACTTGTGTCCTTATTGTTTTACAACAAGTGATGAGATATTAGGTGTTCCTAAGAGATCTTTTGATGAATCTCATGGCTCTAGACTCGATTAGTGCGCTTTGATTTTCCTAAGCGGAGACTAGGGAGAGGGTCTCCTTCTTCAATACCAATAATCTCTAAGAGAGAGTCGATAGATTACGTAGGGTTCCCTGTGAGAATGAAACAAGTTCTTTTGAGAGAACTTGAGTGGCTTAGAAGGTTTAGTGCATTGCGTCACTGGGTCCATGACGACTTTGTCTTCAATACAGGTGTCATCTTGTGACAACCAAAGCATATGAATTGAACCCAATGTCTGCCCTAAGTTGAATAATTTGGAGGGCTATTTCTTTTCACCCTTTTCTTTAACTTTTCTTTTTAATTCTTCAACTCCTTCTTTCTCCGATTCTCATTTTCTC
The DNA here is from genome assembly GCA_910596185.1 of Chrysanthemum makinoi. Taxonomy (NCBI): domain Eukaryota; kingdom Viridiplantae; phylum Streptophyta; class Magnoliopsida; order Asterales; family Asteraceae; genus Chrysanthemum; species Chrysanthemum makinoi. The sequence goes on from OU343217.1 coordinate 30,867,010, forward strand.
CTTTTTTTTCAATCATACCTAAGGACTTCTAAATACTAACTATTTGTGGTGTCCTTGGGTAGATCCCTCTGGTGGATCATAGGACGTTTATTCCTAAACTTAATCACTTTTTAACTCCATGACTATCCTATGTTGCCACAAAACATTTTCTTGAAAATCTCTCAAGATGTTTATGATGAAAAACATGTTTTGGTAACACCTTGAGAGTTTTTGTTTTTCGAAATACTCCCTCCACATGTGCTCATGAGTTTTTGACTGAAATCGCACGAGAGGGAAGAGCTCTCACTTTTGAATTGATCGACTCTTGATAGACAATTCCCCGCGAGACACGGTTACGTTGTATAGTTAAAGAGTTCCATTATCAACTTTTAGGTGACAACTAGCTCTAATAACTACCTTGAAGATGTAAACTCTCCTTGAAAAGAAGGTTAGACCCGTCAAAGTTCATGTCAATCAAGAGTGTCTCGGATTGGTACATTCTACTAAGATAAGTCTTGGAAGACTTATCTTTTCTATTACTGACATTCAAAGATCGTCAATTCATTGGTGATGTCTGAGTTGAGCACATGATGAGATTGCATAACATCCTGATCAACAATTTTAATCACATTTCTCCCCCTCAAAAATAGCATATGAGTGATGTTTTTGAAAACATGTTGATTAAAATATGCTTTTTGAGGTGTTTGAAATTCCTTTGGGAAGAAACGGATTTCAAGAACATTTGATTTTGAACAAAGATTTTGTGTTGCAAACAATTAAGAAGCTTTCGCTCCTTTAATTAGGATTGAGGCACTGAAGCGTACCACAGGTTCCTTTCGTGGAATTAGATTTTGTTTTCGTTAAACAAAAGTACTCCCCCTCAAATATGGAAACATATTTGAGAGATAGCCTTCTTGAGCCGAATTGTAACCATATTATTAACTGTTATGTGAAAATGCATGTGAAAATTCGAGTTCAAGGTTTGAAGAAAAAACGCAATCAATAAATGTTATTTGAAAATTTCAACATCACAGAAAAATTTATTGTAATACATTTGAAGTTTTTTTTTTTTTTTTTTTTTTTTTTTTTTTATGTAATAAATGGAAAATCTTTTTGGATTTTGTAAAGATTTTATATTTTTGTATTTTTATTTTGAAATATATATTTACAAAGAAAGATGATTTGATGTTTGACTCTTTAAGAACGTTTGAGTAAATTTTCCAGTTCTTCTAGAGTCAAACACCGCATGCCAATTTGATGGACAAGCTCAGTAAACCTTGCAAGGGGCAAGTCTTTGGTGAACAGATCTGCCAATTGGTATTGAGTACCCACAAAGTATAATTCAATTGTAGCCTTTTCAACATGCTCTTTGATGAAATGATATCGGAGAGCGATATGCTTTGACTTGGAATGTTGAACCATGTTGCAGGAGATGGCAATGGCACTCTTAGAGTCACAGTACATTGGTATCTTGTTGAATACAAAGCCGTAGTCCATCAGTTGTGATCTCATCCAAATTATCTGAGCACAACATGCTGACATGGCAACATATTCTGCTTCTATGGATGACATGGATGTACAGTCTTGTTTCTTTGACTGCCAAGACACAAGTTTATCTCCAGAAATCCGAACACCACCAGATGTACTTTTGCGTGTATCTAAACACCTGCGTGATCGATCTAAAAGCGATTAGTGCCAAACCGTAATCATTCGGATACCAGATTCCCAAGTGAATGGTTCCCTTTACGTAGCGAAGGATTCTTTTAGCCTCATTGAGGTGTCTTTCGCTTGGTCTTGACCGATAACGGAGCAAAGATATACAACAAATACTATGTCAGTCTGCTAGTCTGTTAGATACATGAGAGAACCAATAATACTTCGGTATTTTGTAGGGTCAATCACTTTCCCATGTAAATCGGCCCGCTTTGGTGAGGTTGAAGACATAGGTGTGTTATAAGTATCACAACTGGTCATTCCATGTTTCTTTAAGATTTCAAGAGCATATTTGGACTGATTTAAAAATATGCCACGGGGAGATTGATGAACCTTAAGTCCTAAGAAGAACTTAAGTTCACCCATCATGGACATTTCAAAGTTTTGTTTCATTAATTTTGCAAAAGCGTTTGAGTATTTTTTATGTGTTGAACCAAAAATGATATCATCAACATAAATTTGAACAATTAAAATATCTTCCCCGTGACGTTGAATGAAAATGTTGGATCAACAGTTCCTTTGGTAAACTGATTAGCGAGAAGAAATTTGGACAGCTTTGTCGTACTGGCCCTGGGGCTTGTTTAAGACCATAAAGAGCCTTTTTGAGCTTGTACACGTAGTTAGGATGTTCTGAATCAACGAATCCTTCCGGTTGACCCACATAAACTTCTTCACGGAGTTGACCATTCGTAAACGCCGTTTCACATCCATTTGATAAACCGTGATATTCTTGTGTGCGATATGCCGGAATATCCGCACAACTTCAAGCCGAGCACGGTGCAAACGATTCTTCATAATCGATTCCTTATTCTTGAGAATACCCTTTAGCCACAAGACGAGATTTTTATAATAACATTGCCTTCAGCATCCAGTTTGTTTTTCTAGATCCATTTGAGTCCAATGACATAAATCCCATCTGGTCTTGGAACAAGTTCCCAAACTTCGAGACGTTTGAACTGATTCAACTCTTCTTGCATTGATTCAATCCAATTGTCATATGTCATAGCTTCTTTGATGTTTCGTGGTTCATCTTGACAAACGGTGAGTGCATAAACACAAGTTTCGGCATCAGTATGAAGTCGTTGTCTCGTCATGACTGGGTTAGAAGGATCGCCAATAACATTTACTAAGGGATGATCTTTTGTCCATTTATGTGTCGAAGGGTGATGATTGAATGTTGCATGCATATTAGACGGATCCAAATTGCGTGAAGATGACTCACCAATGTCAGGAATGGTTGGAGCCGGAGCAAATGGATTGAAGAAAGCATTTCCGTCATAATCTGCGGGTGCAGGTACTTCTTGATTTTGTGTTTCATCAGCTGTGTCAGTGTTGGATGTAATGTGTTCTTCTGTTGATTGAGAATCATTCAGCGGTGCATCTGGTGCAACGGTTGTTGTTGGAGCAGGTGTATCGGGTATTGAAATATTATCAGGTTGTGCAGCGGAAACATTCGATACATCTAGAGCACTACTATCGGGAATCTCATCAAATAGAGGAGCAAACAAATTTTACAATTGTTGACGAGTGAATTCCATAGGTGGAACAGCTGATGAAGAGGGAAAGTTAAGACGATTGGATGCGGGTCCTAAGCGGTTTTGCTCAGAAGCCATATCTGTAAGCTCATCAAAGTTGACATGAACGGTTTCCATCATTTGTCGAGTTCGACGATTCCAAATTCTAAATCCTTTCAATTTTCACAGAACCAATGAACACTCCAATGTCACTTTCGGTGAAGTTTACCAATATCATCACGATCATTTTTCGGATAACACAAGTAACCGAATACATGAAAATATCTGATATCAGGTTTGCGATTGTGAACAATCTCATATGGAGTTTTATTATGGCACGTATGAATGATGGTGAGAAAATCAACATTGTTCGAGCAGCCTCCACTAACGTTCGGTTTCATCTTTCAACAACACCATTTTGTTCAGGAGTACGAGCAATCGAGGTCTGATGTGTGATTCCAAATTTCTCAAAGTAAGCACGAAGTGTTTGATTCTTGAATTCAGTTCCATTGTATGTTCTTACAATTCGAACGGTGTTTTTGAGTTGAACCTAAATCTTTGTGAGAAAGGTGATAATCATTGTTGGAGCTTGATCTTTAGTTCGAAGAAAATAGACCCAAGTCCATCGTGAATAATCATCAACAATAACCAGAATGTATCGTTTTCCATTCACACTTTGTACACGCATGGGGCCACATAAGTCCATATGAAGCAAGTGAAGAACATGTTGAGAACTTGGCTCAGGTTTTGAAGGAAAGTTAGATCTCTTGCTCTTGCCTTGTTCACAAGCCGAACATAAATGATATTTGGTGTACCGGAACTTTGGAAGACCATCAACTAACTTATGACGAGCGAGTTCAGTCATGGTTTTGAAGTTTATATGAGAAAGCCGTTTATGCCATAACCATGATTTTGTCGAAGTTGCTTTTGAGAGAAGACAAATCGGTGAAGATGCAATCATATCAGACATAGGAATCGTATAAAGATTTGTGCTCCGATTGCCGGTGAGTAAGTCATGTCCTTCCAAATCACGTACGTAACACGTTTTGGAGCGAAACGCAACTTCTAAATCATCATCACAAAATTGTCCAACTAAGAAAAGATTGTGTCCAAGACCTTCAACATAATAAACCCGACTGATCTCGATATTTCCATTAACATAATCTCCATATCCCATGATTGCAACAAAATGATCATTCCCGAATCTGACAGTACCGATGAACTTTGAAACAAAGTTTACTAACAGCTTTAGATTGCCTGTCATATGCCGGGTACATCTGTTATCAACAATCCACAGAACGAGTTGAATCACCTGCAACACACGAAGACAACGATGGTGGTATGATAGAAGCAGTGGAACCCAAAGAGTTAGTGGGTTCCATTATGTTAGTGTTACACACATTTGCACATTTAGGAATCCATTTAAAACTTGAGGTATGCTGCAACCATTGTTGTCATAACCAATTATTTTTTGCTTTGGTCTTAGTGAAGTCACTAGGTGAGTACACTTTCTTAGGAGATGTTTTTGCAACAATGGGTGTGTCTACAGATTTCTTAGAAACTACACTATGCACCTTCCCTAAATTCGATTTTGCAACTATTGTGGACCTAGAGGGAGGGCCATTTATAGATTTCTTAGAACGAGCTAACAGAGAATTTGCAACACATTTATCATGATTACCAGACATCATACTCTTACGACAAATAACACAGGAAGCATTAACGTTTGAAACGTTTACAGACTTATCATTCGTTACACTGACAATAGATTTACAAGTTGCCAAATTTGAATCTAAAGCAGATGCAACATGATTTTTATTCGATTTCCTAAGATGAACTTCTACTTCGGATGTCGGACGAGTGCTCTTCCTATGTTGCGAGATCCTAGTATTTTCTTGTTGTCTCTTATTCTCGGATCTTCTAACATTAGTAGACGCAACTATTCCTGTAGAAGTGGAAGAAAGCAAATTAGTTCCCTGAGTTTTATCAATTATATACATGCCAGGAGCAATCACGTTTGTGTTACTAGACTTGCTAGATTCTTGTTTAGCTAGCTTTTCTTTAAGCTCAATGATGATGTGTTTTTGATCCTGAATTATGGAATTTAATCTTTCTTGTTCACCCAACATTTGTCGAGTGTATTCAACATGGTGATCAAGTTCTTTTGACGCTTCATAACGAACAGTTTTAAGAGAATCAAAAATCATTTTATATTCCTGTTTGACTTGTGCAATCTCTTGTTCATATTTGAAAATTTGACATTTTAACGATGCATTTTCATCATCAAGAAATTCGACTTTTGAAATTCCCGACTGATCCAAAGACACCTTTTCCATGTGATTTTGTAAAGCAAGTTCATATTCAATTGTCTTACACTGACACCATTGAAGTCTTCGTTTAAGTTCAGAAATCTCCATTGAAAGTTTAGATTGGACATCATCATTTTGTGAAAACATTTTTTCATTTTCCTCTTTTAATTTCTCAATTTCATGCCTTAACATCTGATTGTCCATTTCTAACGTTTGAACCATATTAAGATTCTCAGCAGTTAACATATTATCATTCACAGAAGCAATATTAGCAGAAAGAGCATCTTCTAACAATTGATCAACGGCATTTTGAAGATCTTGGTTTTTGCATTGTTCTTGTGAAACTGAGTTTTCAAGTGTGTTAAAAGCTTCAATCATTGAAGCCACCTCTTGTTGAAGTTCCCTTTCCCAGTGTGTTGCACACAGACGCAAATGTGCGACATGAGGTGAAATTTGGGTTTGAAACATTTGTCTTTGCTCTCTTGCATAAGCAGATTGAAAATTAGATGCTTTTAACTCAGAATTTTTCTCAATTGCCGTTTCTAAAAATGAAATATCTTCCATAAACGTTCAAAAGTACCGTAATACTAAACAAGATTTAGGAGTTTTTGGCAACGAGTTGCTTTTGCAAGAGGACGGTAAAGGACCATTTATTTGTGCAACACTGTGAACGGGACCTTCTACGCAAGATGCCTCAGTTAATTCAGAAAGATTATACGATGGTGTTGAAATGACATTCAGTTTGTAAGAAGCATTTTCTCTTGTGTAATCATATGGTAAAATTCCATTTTGTCGCATGTTTAAGCGACTTCGATCATCTTGTACCCATTGTTCCTCACAATCAAATACAACAAGTTGCATGCTTGGATCTAAAAGACATTGAGCACTATACAATTTGGGCATTTCCTTGAGAGCTGTGTGAAGAAAACGTGGGTGATTATACCCAAGTGCAAAACGTTTTGAGTCATCGGACTCGAAGTAAGGTTGACATTTCAATCTGTTTTACCGAGTGGCCAATCTTATATACAACAGTACCAAAATCTTTTAACCGTCTTTCCAATCGAAGAATTTCCTCGATTTGATCATCAATGCGTTTCTTATATTTCTTCTTGAATTCATAATAATTTGACCGACTTTTTGAAAAATCTTGTTTAGTATTTGAAAGTTCCGTTTGAAGATTTTCAATGTTTTTCTGAAGTTCAGACTTTTCTTGTTCAATTTTTGAAATCTTTTCATTATTTGACGCAACAATTTTATGCATTTGATGTTGAAGATTTTGTTCGTTAACGTAAGATTTTTGAAAGGCCACTTCAAAACTTGTTTCTCGGGTGGTTTTTGTTTCAAAATCATTTATCCGTTTTCGACAACTCTCAAGTTCAACATTCAAGGAGGTAATCTCAGCCCTAAGGTTTTGGTTTATCTCATTACATTTTGCAGTTTGGGCTTGAAATGGCAGAAGTAATGAAGTCAGATATTCTGAATCTGGACCATGAATTACTTCACTGCTTCAATATGCTCATTATTCTTGTCATCACTTAGTTCATCAAATGTAACCACGGGGTTAATTTGATCAACTTCAGTATGATTAAATAATGATTCATGTTGAACAGATTGCTGCTCATCAGTGCATGCGACACAATTGCATTTATGAGGCATATATCGCTTTCACCGAGATAGTCCGTCTGTGTCATAGACCGGTCCATTCTCTGTTTGGATGATGTGATGTTCTTGCCTATTTGCCATCAAAACAACTGCAGCATTTGCTTCCAAATCTTCATATTCATCATCTGAGAGAGTATCCGCCATAAAACCTTGCTGAGTTTCACTGAGTTCTCCTCCTGCTTCATCCTTGTATGCCATCAACATGACTTGTTTATAGTAATCTCCTCCTTTGGTTCGTGGTTCAGGACAAGCATTAGCAAGATGTCCTTGCTTTTTGCAATTATAGCGTGAATAACAAGAGATCCTGCCGGTGAATTCCCTGTTACCACAACTTGAACATTTCTCTTGAAGTTATTACTACCCGATCCCCCTGCTGATGTTTGACCATTCCCAGAATTACCAAAATACCCACTTGTAATCATACGAAGACCACTAGTTCTGTTCTGAACCTCAACTTTGCCACCTTGTATAACTGCGTGACTTTTGGGATTTGATGATGAACGAAGACGATTGTTTGACTGAGTAGAGAACTTGGAGAAAGCTTTAGCAATAAAGACCATTCCATGATTTAATGCTTCAAAGGCATCAGCTTGATCATCATTGGTTTGAGCATAGTATGCATTGTTAGAATCACCTTCGGGTTTGAGTTGATGAGAAGGTGTGGGTGGAGCATAACCAAAGTGACGTTGTTGTTGATCAAAAGCATGATTGGACTTTGGGTAAGGAGTTGGATAACCATGTGCCATGAGAGCAATCGACAAGAATTGGTGGTGGAGGGAAACCATGTGTGCCACGAGCTTCTTTATCTTTGAGAACTTCACATTGATGATGTTTCAGATAATCATACAATAACCCATACTTGACATCATGAAGATCCTTGACTTGTCGAACAAAAGTAACATACTTATGCTAATCCGATCCTAATGAGTTCAGAAACTTGGTGTTAATAGCAATTGTTGGAAGATCAATCTTATGTCGATGCAAATCATTGACCACATTTGTGAAACGATGATAATATGATTCAAGTGATTCCCCAGGCTCAATGGTAAACACATCAAAGTTGTGATATAGCTTAGACTCCATGTCGATCTTATTCAGTTCAGTGCCTTCCATCAAAAGATGTATTTGTCCCCACATAGCTTTTGCAGTTGTCTGTGCATCAATACTTTTGTTAATCGGATTAGGAATTCCAAGAAGTATTTGTTGCATAGCAAGCTCATCGGCTTCAAGATGAAGTAGTTGTTCTGGTGTTAAACGGCTCACTGGAACAATTGAGATAGTATCGGTCTTGGTGGAACAGTAGGATCTCCGGAATTTCAGTTGGCATTTGAAACGGTCCTTCTAATATCACCTTCTTCAGATACTTACCATGAGGTTTCTTGAGTTCCATATACCTTAGAAATCGACTTGACCATTGCACATAATTTCCTGGTGTAAGCATTGGAGGACGAGTATCCGAACCAGCTTCATGAATCGATTGTTGACTTGTAACAGCTTCACACATTTGAGAAAACCAAGTTTGTTGTTGAGGGATTTGTGGAACCATTGACATTCGTTGTTGAACTTGTTGAGGAGGTTGTGGAGGAGCTTGTTGAGGGGCGTGATGTGGAGGTTGATAAGAATAATAGGAGTAATGGGGATAAGGATACGGTGGTTGAGACATAATTGTTGTTGATTGATATAGTGAATTTTAATTTTCCCTCAAAAAATAATTATGAAAAAATTTTCTCCCCCAAAATTTGAAATTCACTATAAAATGCAATTCTAAGGTTGTAAGAAAAATTTGAGGTATGACAATTTTGACGCCAAATTTTGACCCGAAAAATTCGAATTTAGGCCCAAAAATTTGAATTTTTGACCAAAATTTTCACAGTTAAACCAAAATTTGAATTTCGCGTAAAAATTGAACGTTTAGTCTCCCCTAGAAATTAAATTTTACTCAAATTAAATTTTATTTTATTTTATTTTTTTTTTATTTTTTTTATTATTTTTTTTTTAATAAAAATGTGTAGATGTGTTATGGATCGTTAAGGATAAGTAAGGTTGATGTTTTTTAGGTTCAGGTAGTTAGTAGTGGAAATCCAAACTCGCAGGAACCAAACTCGCAGAGAAGAAACTCGCAGGAACCAAACTCGCAGAGAAGAAACTCGCAAAGAAGAAACTCGCAGAAAACAAACTCGCAGAAAACAAACTCGCTGAAACCAAACTCGCAGAAACCAAACTCGCAGAAAACAAACTCGCATGAAACAAACTCGCTGAAACCAAACTCGCAGAAACCAAACTCTCAGAGACCAAACTCGCAGAGAAGAAACTCGCAGAAAACAAACTCGCAGGAAACAAACTCGCTGAAACCTCAAAACCAAACTCGCAGAACTTCAAAAAATTTCCAAACTCGCAGAAATTCAAATCCAAACTCGCAGAACTTCAAAAACAAACTCGCAGAACTTCAAAAAAATTTCCAAACTCGTAAGAATTCAAAGAGAAACTCGCAGAACTTCAAAAAGAAACTCGCATAACTTCAAAAAATTTCCAAACTCGCAAGAATTCAAAGAGAAACTCGCAGAACTTCAAAAAGAAACTCGCATAACTTCAAAAAATTTCCAAACTCGCAGAAATTCAAAGAAACTCACAGAAATTCATGAGAAACTCGCAGAAATTCATGAGAAACTCGCAGAAATTCATGAGAAACTCGCAAGAATTCAAGGCTAACTCGCCAAACTCGCAGAAACACGTATTTCAGTCCAATAAGTCCATAAATTTCAATCTAAAACACGTTTTTAAGTACGGATTTCTATTAAATCTAATCAATATTAACCTAAATTATCCCTTGGCTCTTGATACCACTTGTTAGGTCACCTTTCTATCACATCAATATGTATTTCTAGAGAGAGAAAGTTTTAGAGAGAGAAAGTGGAAGGAACTAATGAATGATTAATGAAAATGATAATTGCAATTAGAACCAACAACCCTCTCCCTTCTAGGGAGGAGGTATTTATAGTGTTTACATAAGTAGGGGTGTTTCCCCTAGGTTCTAGAAGAACCTTCTATCACAGCTCATGGGCTTACTACATGAGCTGTGAATCTAATTACAAACATTTATAAACCATAATTATTAACGACCTATTAGAAATGAAATGACCTACACTTGATAATAAAACATGTTCCTAACAATTATATCCTAGTTTAGTAGAGTCTTATATATATTGTTACCGCCGATTTTACGCGAAGGTTTCGTTTGTTTTCTTCAAGTGTGCATGTTTAATTTACCAAGAAGAAGATACATAAGATGAGAAGGAACTTGTAACGCAAACGTTCTTCTTGAAGAAAGATGTAACCACCACTTTATACGGATCTTACCGAGCTAAACAGGGGAGTACTAGTTTCTTTCGTCTTTAATTACCTTCCATTATCAAAACTTTGATACTTTCGGGGAACATTGGGGACAATGTTCAGTTTAAGTGTAGGGAGAGAAAATAAAACAGAAACTTTGAAACTATGCTTATCCTTGACTATTTGCTTTGTCCAATTTCATTTGTATAATAAACCATGAGAAATATCGGTTAGGGTAATTTTGGCACCAAATTTAAAATTTTTCATGACATGTAGGAGTGGGCCATTGGTCTTAATAAAACGTCTCATGGATAGGAAATGGCATGACTAGCACAAAAACCCTTTACCACCTAAATTCCACCCAAAATGTGAGGATCGCCCTTAGATTAGTAGGAATTAAAGCATTCATCTTTAATGCTTAGAGTGTGAACCGATAGTATAATAGATTCTAGAACTTGTTTTGTGATGCATCCCGAGATCGCTAGTAGGACTACACTTGTGTAGTTAGGAATAACTAAATGATAAGAGGCATTAGGATAACCCTTGTTTGATACCCGTAATATAATTACTTCTTCCACATCGGTTGAGTAATTCCCCCACACCCTTGCGTTGTACTCATCTTTAGTACACGATACCCCTAGTTAACCCCTCAGAACCTATCCTTTTCGCGGTTCTCATGATGTTTCGGTTTTTCGGAATATCAATGAAGAGCATTGTTTACACCCCACCCCTAACTGTACACCCAAATCGACTTAGCCTACCTTGTATGCACTCGCTTTTAGTGCATTATTGTAAGATATAGGATTTCACAAACACATTAAACCATAACCATGTGGGGCGTTAACAATGTTTAGAGAGAGAAAGTTCTAGAGAGAGAAAGGGAAGAGAGTTGGGAACTATGTGAAACAAAGAAAAATGGTATTGAAGCTCCAACCCTCTACCTTGGGAGGTAGAGGGTATTTATAGTATCTTACAAACAAACGCCACCTACGGGCTGTGGATCAGGCATACAGTGGGTAAAGACCCGTCCGTCCTCCACGGTGTTACAAAACTAAATACTACTTAATCATAAAATAACTATGACTACGAGCTCTCTAACGATTACATATACTTGAGGTGACCGACTCTTTAATACCTGGAATTTCTAATTCCTAACAATCTCCCCCTAAAGGAGGTCACCTCAAACACACATTAAACTTACATTGAATACAAACTGATATTACATTATAAATTGTTCTTGCACTCTTGATGAATTACTTTGCTCTTAAGCTCATAGTCATTGATTCTTCACAATGCATGTTTGGTTAAACCAGGTGGAGGTCTTTACTGATCCACGTGATAATGAGTTTTGAGCCAGCTTTGAGATCATCACCCACATTAAATCTCTGACTCTTCCTATGTGGTGTTAATAATATGTGATGTTGTGACATTTGGACCGACATGCTCACATTCTTGATCATGATATCTTCTTATCAGAGTAGCGAAAGCTTTTGTTGATTCATGATATTGGCGCAGCGAGAAGCATGGAGAGATGATATCAGAAT
>OU343217.1:30879160-30926039 GCA_910596185.1 Chrysanthemum makinoi
CTTTGATGCACTTATCATGATTTCTTTAGAAATGAATGTGTTGAGTGAGCATGCGGCTATGGATTGATCGCTCCATTCTGATCAGCTTCAAACGTCGGGCGTACCTGCATACAATAGTTAGCAATAAAGCACACGAAAGTGTCTTTGATCACTTTCGTTGAATTGAGGTACACGCCCACGTTTCCCGTTGATCAAGATACAAGTACTGTGATCGTATAATTCGAAGAATTTCCTTGACAGGGTTTCGCAGCTGCTCTAGCCGTTCTCAAACCGGAGCGTCTCAAAGAAGAAAACACGGAGTGAGTGAACCAGCGAATAGAGATTCACTGATAGATGAAAAGAGATTTGAAAAACAATCATGTATCGCTCAATAGAAATTGTTTTTGCAATACAACGAAGTTTTAGTGAAAAATCATTTATCAATCATAAACACCTTTTGATTTGAAAATAATTGTACACAGTCGATGTGCTTAGAGAAAAGAGTTTTTAAACATAACAACCGGTTTTTCAAAGGCATCCGTCAATCCATTTTCTTGGACCTGGATTGATTCAATTATGAATCGTTCCACCGATGAGGTCCATATGACACAATCAACTCTTGGCAATACCACAAGGATAGTGTGTAGGACTCATAAGATATAATCTCACATTCCACATTGTGTGAAATAGTGAGTCTTCAAGAAATAAGTGTCCTAAAGAGATTAATTGATGATCTCGTGGCTCTAGACTCAATTAGTGCTCTTTTGGTTTCCTATGCCGGAGACTAGGGAGAGGGTCTCCTTCTTCAATATCAACAATCTCTAAGAGAGAGTCGATAGATTATGTAGGTTCCCCGTGAGAATGAAACAAGCCCTTTTAAGAGGAACTTGAGTAGTTTGGGAAGTTTAGTGCAGTGCGTCACTGGGTCCATGACGTCTTATCTTCAATACCAGTGTTACCTTAGTAACCACCAGTAGCATATGAATTGAACCCGGTTTTTGCCCTAAGGTTGAATTATGGGAGGGCTATTTATTTTCACCCTTTTCACATTCCAATTCTTTTTCATTCTTCAACCCCTTCAGTGCTTACCGAGACTTCATGACTAGAACCTTGTTGGGTTTATTCCAAGACTAGCTCGCCTCAGTCCGCACTCTTCCCATATCTCATTTTTCTCCTTTTTATACCTAAGGACTCTACACTATCTAGTGGATTGTCCCTGGGTAGATCCCTCCGACTCTGGCGGATCATGGGAACAAAATACCTAACCTTATCATCCTTATATCACCATAAATAACGTAAAGTTGGTCGGTCTATTTGGTATTGTTCATCTGCCTTTGGAACCAATTGAAAACCATTTGAAAATCAATCCAGATACTTATGATATATTATCAAAGCATTTTGTACCGAATTGTTTTTGATATTTTTAGAACAAGAGCTTCCCCTCAACATGTGCATAATGTATTTGAAATCGTTTAGCACACGGAGGCAAGAGGAAGAATTAACTTATTTGATTACCATTTTCTAAAAGATATCATTATCACTTCCCAATCCATTTGATTAGATACATCATTTTGAGGAAGGATGAGGTTTTCAAAATTTTGCTCCCCCTCAATATGTACCTCGAAGTTTGAAAGAGTTTTGCACCTATTAGGAGGAACCTGCACTTAGTGACAATTCAATCACGTTTCAATAATTTCAGGTTTAAAGTAGATGCTCCCCCTCAACATGTGCACGAGAAATTTGAAATCGTTTGTCACATGTGGGGAGGATAGCTTCTACATCCTTATAAAACCTTTTATCGAATTATCAGTATAAATCCAATTTAAATTACAAATTCTCCCCCGATCACAATTATCAAATCATTTGAGAATCGTGATCTCAGTAGATTTAAATTGTTTTTGAAAGACTTTTAAGGAGAATTGTGACTTGATTTTGAAAACGCGTTTTAACCGATAAGGATCGAATTTTGAGACTTTAGACTCTAAAGATTTAAAAATGCTTGAATATCTTTTGAAAACAAACCATTGTTTGAAAAAAATACACTTTTTAATTAAAATCATTCTCCCCCTCAATCAATGACATAAGTTGTTGATTGAGAGATAGATAGTTTTAACAACCGTTTAGTACAAATGATTTTCAAAAATTGAGCCCGAGTAATTTTTCAAAGCAATTAGTTTTCATTGGATAGTGAGAATTTTTTATAGAATCAGAGCATGAGATTCGAAAAACAAGATAAAGCATGGCTCTGTTCTTTCTTTTTAACACGGGTTATTGCCTGAAATGACAATAAACCACCATTTTTCTTCGCCTCATTGTTTTTTAACATTCAAACAACATCTAAAGTCCCGTATCATTCTTTGAAAGACAACATTAAGACCGTAGATGTTATCGAATCGAGAAAAGCATGACAAAATGACAATATTTTTGAGGATTTTTCGAATTTTTCACATTTTTATGGATTTTAAAAGTTTTATAATTTTCTATTTGATTTTTGAAGGTTTTGTAATTTTGTATTTTGCTTTTTGAAAAAAATATATACAAAGAGATAGATGAAGAAAGACCTTCACTCCTCGTCTTCCTCCTGAAGACGTTTGAGTGTTTCTAGTTGAAGGCTTTTCAAGCCAAGTCGTGGAAGAATAAACTCAAAACATTCTCTTGGAAGAGCTTTGGTGAAGATGTCTGCTAACGGTATTCAGTCCTCACAAAATAGAGTTCCACCACACCTTTTTCCACTTGTTCCCGATTGAAATGATGTCGAATGTCGATATGATTTGCCTTGAGTGTTGAACGTTATTGCAAGAAAGAGCAATAGCACTTTTATTATCACAAGTATAGAAGGATTTTGTTGAATACAAAGCCATAGTCAGATAATTGGGATCTCATCCATAGGATTTGAGCACAACAAGATGACATGGCTATGTATTCACCTCTGTAGAGGAAATAGAAGTACTCATTTGCTTCTTTGAAGACCAGCTCACAAGCTTATCACCCAAAAACTGAGCACCTCCGCGTGCTTCGACGAGTATCTTGACACCCTGCATGATCTGCATCTGCATATGCCGTTAGTGACATACCGGTGTCCTTCGGGTACCAAAGTCCCATGTTGATGGTTCCTTGGAGGTACCGAAAGACCCGTTTAACCGCTTCAAGGTGCTTTTGGTAGGCTTAGCCGGTATCTAGCACACATGCATACAAACAATATCAGGTCTCTGGCTTTGAGGTACATCAGGGATCCGATCATGCTACGATATTTTGTTTGGTCTACCATGATCCCCGAGTGGTCCTCATCCAGTTTAGTATGCTCAATCATGGGAGTGTCAACAGGGTCACTAGAATCAAATACAAATTTCTTTAAAATCTCATTTGCATATTTAGATTGATTTATGAAAATGCCTCCGGGACTTTGTGAAATTTGTAATCCCAAAAAATGAAATTTGTCCCATCATTGACATTTGAAATTTAGAACCCATTTCATTTGAAAACGGTCACACTCATTGGGGTCGGTCGAGGCAAAGATGATATCATCAACATAAATTTGAACGTGAATTAAGTGTTTGCGACTTCCGGTGAACAATGTTGGATCAATTGCTCCTTTCTTTGAAGCCGGTAGACATTAGAAACTTTGATAGCGTATCATACCATGCCCTTGGAGCTTGCTTTAAACCATAAAGAGCCATCTTCAAACGATAAACGTGAGTAGGATGCTCTGGATTCACAAAGCCTTCAGTTGGTGACGTAGACGACTTCTTTAAGATCTCCGTTCAGAAATGCCATCTTTACATCCATCGGATAGACTATCATATTCTTACTTGCAGCATTAGCCAAGAATATTCTGATTGCCTCGATTCGAGCCACAGGAGCAAATGATTCTTCAAAGTCTATGCCCTCCTCTTGACAGTATCCTTTAGCAACCAATCGAGCCTTGTTCTTTAACACATCACCATGTTCATCAAGTTTCACTTTGAAGATCCATTTTAGAGCAATGAGCATAGCACAATCTGGAGCAGATACTAATTCCCATACATCAAATCGATCAAACTCATGAATTTCTTCTTGCATGGCATTGAACCAACTATCTTCATTCATGGCGGTTTTAACATCTTTTGGTTCAATCTTTGAGAGTACGGAGTTGAAAAAGCACCATAAGGCATCAGTTGCAAGTTGTTTTCATGTGGATACTGGACGAGAGGGATTTCCAATGATGTTGTCTAATGGATGATCGTGAGTCCATTTTCTGAGGTGTTCATGTGGTAGTTGTTGAGGGACTGAGGTAGCAGAGTCGATGTCTCCTGAAGAAGATGGTTCTGATGATGATTCAGGAAAAAATATGTTTTCAAATGGAGCATCTTCGGGAGTAGCAAAGGGATTAACTTCATCATTGATGCCTGAAACATTTCCATGATGTACATTCAAGATTGATGATTTGTTGATGAGATTGAGTGATCAGCAGCAAGCGCTTCTTGACTTAATGATATTGAGACTGAAGGATTGACTTCATTCACGGGATATGAGCACCTCTTGTAGGGATCGACATTTCATTAGCACTTGGCTCATAATGCTCATCAAACATAGGATCAAACAATTTCTTTAAATCATCTTCGGATGGAGGTACATATGGAGTTGTTTGAGAAGAGTTTGGTACAAGGGATGAACCAATGGGACTGTTTTGAAGTGCGGGCCCTGAACTGGATTGTTCAGAGCCATTTGACCGGTCATCAAACGTGACGTGAATTGTTTCCATGATATTTCGGGTTCTCTTGTTGTAGATCCGGTAACCTTTTCTGTTAGGTTCATAGCCTACAAAAACTCCAATGTCCGCTTTAGCTCTCAGTTTTCCTAAATCTTGACCATCATTAGTTGGATAACATAAAGCACCAACACACGAAGGAATGAAAGATTAGGTTTTCTATTGTGTACAAGTTCATATGGAGTTTTTCCATGAGCAAGTGTGAATCGGGATCGATTTTGGGTGTAGCATGCAGTGGCGATGGCTTCACCCAGAGAAACATTGGAACTTTTGAGTAAATCAACATAGTCCTTGCGGCTTCCACAAGAGTTCGATTTCGTCTTTCAACTACACCGTTCGGTTGAGGAGTTCGAGGAACACTTCTTTGATGGCTGATTCCAATACTTTCATAAAACTCACCAAGTTGTTTGTTAACAAACTCAGTTCCATTGTCGTTCGGATGATTCGACCGTTTTGTTAAGACGAACCTGCAGTTTGATGAGTTTGATGATGATATCTGGAGTTTCATCCTTTGTCTTTAAGAACTTTACCCAGGTGAATCTAGAGAAATCATCAACCACAACTAACACATATTTCTTCCCAAAGACATTCACTCACTCATGGGTCCACATAAGTCCATGTGAATTGTATGAAGAACTTCGTGGAGTTTGTAAGTTTGGGTTTATGGGCATACTTCTTGCTTTTTCCCAATTGGCATACTGAACAAAGATGATCATTTTCATACTTAAGTCTAGGTAGACCTACAACTAAGTCCTTTCTGGAGAGATCATTGATGGTGCCAAAGTTCAAGTGATTGAGACGACGATGCCATAACCATGACTTTGTTTTAGAAGCCTTTGACAACAAGCAAATTGGAGAATACTTCATCATATCTTCGATAGAGATGGTGTATAGATTTGAACCACGTGAGCCTCTTAAAAGTTCCATACCATCAAGTTCTCTAACGAAACAAGTATGTTTTCTAGGCTACTTCTAGATCGAATCGCGAATTGACCAACAGAGAACAGGTTATGACCAAGACCTTCCACATAATATACCCGGGAGATAACACTTTTACCAACAACATAATCTCCATAACCCATAATTGCACCAAAATGATCATTCCCGAATCTAACTGTCCCGATGAATTTGCTCACAAAGTTCATGAGCGCGACCGGTCTCCAGTCATATACTTGGAATAGCTGAGTCCGGTACCACGTAACGATTTGAACGATTTGCAGTTGAACACACACAAGAATGGATAACTGGATAATTGGGATCCCCATGCAAGAATGGGTTCCACTTGGTTAGTAATAAGAATTAGAACACCCACATCAGAAATAGAAACATCCATATCAGAAGTAGAAGCAATGGAATCATTGGGAATAGATGCAGTGTTGGTGTTTGTATTTGACCTATTCAAAGTATGTTCACTTCTTAAGGTAATAGTTCTACCAGTAGGCATCTATTTTCTAGTGGGCATAGTCTTAGCAGTTTGAGGGCAAAACTGATTATCCTTATGGCCAAAAGGTATCCAATAATAACCTATCTTTATAAATGTTCTTCCTATGGGTTTCCACTGTTTTCTAACAATCATTCGTCTTTGCCTTTTAGCCTTCTTTACACGATTATTAGCATTAACAATTTTAACGGGCATTTGACAAAGATTAGACAAAGCATTCACACCACATTCATGATTAGCAATGTAATTCAAGCGACATCATTACAAGGTTTGCAAATAGTATCAAAATTGAATTAATTACAAGATGCGCCCATGGCTAATACTAGAATCAACACGATTCGTTTTATTTGACCCAAACTTAAAGTTCCTAGATTGGTCTTCTACTCTCTTCCAATGCACATTCTTAGCTTGCAAGGTCCTATCATTCCTTGTATTGTCTTGAGACTTTGACCGGCTTGCTTTAATGTCACTGATTACTACTGTAGAGGGAATGGGAACATTAGTTGGTTGATCTAATTTTTGCATTCCGAACTTGATGCAAGGATCTGAACTACTAGAAGGCACATTAGTGTTTACTTTCTTAAGACGGTGATTTGAGCTATTTGCAGGAACACTAAACTTCACTTTCTTAGCACTAACATATCGGAATCGAACTACTTGAAGGCACTCTAAGGTTGACATTCATAACATTGGGCATAGAACGGATTTCATGCTTGGCACTAGGCATAGAACAAGGCATCACAGCTTTTCCTTTTGCACCTAAGGATTTTGGAGATGTTGCAATAACACAGTCAAGCAGCTCTTGAGATCGTTTGGCCTGGAGGCAAGCAAACCTAATTTCTCTATCAAGAGGTTCATTAATGAAATCCTCTTCAACAATCTCACGGAGACATTCTAGACTATCCTTAAGGTAAGCACAATAGTCATGAAACGCATGTTCATTATTCCTAAGATGAGGAGGAATATATTTAACCGTCACAGTGTATTTGCAGTCTAAGGGTGACTTAGAAACAACATTCTCATTAAAAACAAGTGGCAGTTTCCCATTTTCTTGACTTCTCAGATTCTCAATTTCCTTTTGTAAAGACGTTATTTTTTCGTTATTTTGGTCACGAGTGACTTTCATTGAATCATATAACTCTTTAAAGTGTTGTTTAACTTTTTCATTTTCTTCTAGAAAACTCTCATTTTCCTTTTGTAAGGCATTAACTAAGTTTTGAAGATGAAAAGTTTGAGAGTACTGAGAATCTAAAGGAGGAGGCATTTGGGATCCAGTCACATTGTTCTTTTCACCCTTTAATTGAGAGATTTGGGCTTTCAACCTTTTGATCGTGTTACAATGAGCTCGAATCTGTTCATCACGTTTGCTAATTTCAAAAACTGCATCAAATTCAGGAACATCCAAGGATGTCTTGATATTTGAGGTTTTAACATTTTCTTTTAGATGTTGATATTTTAGTTGTAAATCAAAATGTTCAACTTCTAGTTTAGAAAGATGTTTTACCAAATTATCATGATCATCCTGATCAATTTTCTCATTAAGTTTCGAATTAATCTTTTCAAGCTCAATGACACGATCATGAGAGACTTTCAGAGCAACAGATAATTCATGAAATTGAGAAGCATTAATGGAGCAATTAGTAGCAGTGTAAAACACATCTTGAGCAATACATTCAGAAATAAGATTCTCATTCAAGGTATGCAAGTTTTTCCTCTCAATCTCATTATATTTTAATGCTCGCTCATAGTCACTAACCTCAACTATCATTGCATCAAATTCCTTTTCCATTCCTTTAATATCTGAATCTATCCCCTTTTTAAGACTCTCAAAATGATCTTTTAGTAGTTTAAAGAAAGGCATGACCTCAGTTAGATAGCATTCTTTTGTTTGCTCAAAACCTCTTTCCCCTTCAGTTATCCCAGTGGGTGTGATCCTTTTCTTACAAGTTTTCTCAAAATCGACAAATAGTTGAAGAATAACATATTGGCTGATTAAGGTCTTGCTCTTAGTAGAAATAGTTCTAGGAACTAAATGCATCGGTGTATTTGGAGGATACACAGTCGCTGAAGGCATTTTCCTAAAGAGGGGGTTCGTTTCAACAAGATTCTCTGCTTTTTGCTTATCTAAATCCTTTTTCCAGAAAACTTGTTCAGGTGTTAATAACGTTTGAGGCTTAAATTTGTTTAAGGAGATCCAGTTTTCCTTCTTGTAATCATGGGGTTTGATCGTGATGTTATTCTTTTTGCATTCAGGATCTTCTAGCTTCTTATTCATTTTCACCCTAGATGCATCATCTAATATTCTATCTTCCTCAGAGCACTCAACGCAGCTAGGTTTCTGTCTAGGTTTAAGAATTTCATTGCCATCATAAATTACATTTTGAGCACTTTAGCTAACTTATCGTACTCAGGGTTGGGTTTATCTATAATGGGAACACTATGCTTATCGCTTAAAACTATATGCTTAGTGACCATGTGAGCAGTCTGAATGGTATTCCCTTGTACGTACAACTTATTTTCAAGCTTGTTCTTCAAAGTTTTTAGATTAGAAAAATCATTCAAAAGTTTTGATTCCTTGGCATGAAATTCTTGCTTAAGCACTTTAACATTTTCTTGAAGTTCTTGTTTTTGCTTAGCAGTTTTTGAAAGCTTTTCTTGTAAGGAATTTAACTCTTGTTTTAACACTTCTTCTCTAAAATTACTTTTTCTAATGATTGTATGCATTTGGTCATCCATTTCCTGCTCACGAGTGGTTAACTCAAACTTAGCACGTTGTTCATAAATAGCAACTCTTTCTTTATAGGCATTAAGTTCAGAGATAACAGAATCATCAGGGGCACATGCGTGTATTCATCACAAACATAATCATCATTGACTACAGGAGATACATCACTTGATACAATCACACTTTCACTTTGTTTCACATATTGATCATATGGGACAACATTGATATTACCCATATTTTCAATATCGGACTCAATGATTTCAGTTGACTGTATTTCATTATGTATCTTTTGCACATCAACTTCATCATATAATTTTAATACCTCTGAGATAATTTTGTCTTTGGATGATGCAGCTTGTGGTGAAGAAGAGACCTTAGGAGAGACCATTGGAGAAATGCTAGCCATGAAAATTGTTTGTGTAGTAGGTCCATCATCAACATCAGAGTCGTATGCATCACAGTCAGTGACTTGAAAGGCATTCTGATGATTGTGACCTATCTCCGAATTGACCGCTCATCCACATCGCATCATAGGTCTTGGCATTGCCCTCAGTGAGAAATAACAGCTCCTCTTCATCCAAAGCAGCACCATTGTCCTGAGCTTGCACTAGCAAGCATCTTATCCCTTAAGTATTCGCATTCTGTGGTCATTTTGGCGATGTGCGCCTTGCAATGTGTCCCTCACCTCCACAGTTGTAACACTTGATCATCTTGACTTGTCCCTGATTCCCATTTCTTCCCCTGTTCTGATTTGTCACATAGCCTCTACCAACTCCACCTCTTCCTTGTTCATACTGCCTTTCTTGAACTGGTTGTACTATAACCTTCCGTCTCTGACGGTGGCTTGATTGTGTGGATTAGATGATGTTCAGAGGTTATTGTTGGTGTGTGGGAGAGAGTTCATGTTTTGACTAATCAGGAGAGCCAGTTGATTAATGAAGTTACCCACGTGTGCATCAAAGATCGGCTTGTTTGAACATTGTATCGGGAATGAGTTTGTGAGTTCCATCACCCATGGGTATAACTTGTGAAGCTTTAGTGGTAATCCCAATGTTTGAGTAGAAGGCGGTTGAATCATTTGATGAGCTTGTCTCTCCTGGATTTGTTTTGAATTGTTCAAGAATCCTCTTTTCAAACATGGCATGTCTTTCATTCTGAAGAAGGAAGGCATAGAGTTGCTCATAGTTTGTATTCTTCAATCCTTTGGTTAGCTTCACAGAGGTGACAAACTTGTACCATTCGGGATTCATGTTGTTCACAAACTTTGAGTTTAACTGAATGTTTGGCATAGTCATTCTGATGTTCCTCATGTCATTAACAAGCTTGTGGAATCTCACGTAATACTCATAGACACTCTCATCTGGTTTCATCTGGAAGTGCTCAAATTCATCATAGAGTTGTGATTCTCTGTCTTCCATGGTTAATTCAGAACCAGAAAGAAGCATCTTGACATTATCCCATACAGCCTTTGCTTCAGTGTTGTGATTGATAATGTAGGACCTTAGATATATCAACCTTATCACAAACCCAACACGTATATCACGTTAACACAAACACAAACTATGCGTGAAGATGAAAGAAATAAAGATGAGAAAGATGGTGACTTGAAGATGTAAACCGTGTATATATGTAGAGAAAAGATGAACACAATAAGTTGTATATTCCAAAGAAAACACACACACACACACACTCAAGCACACCCCTCAAATGAGACTTTGAGGGGTATTTATAGTACAAGTGACTTGATGCCCTAAAAGGCTTTCTATGGGCTTCGTGGGCTTGGACATGGGTTGGATTGGATATTTGGCAAGCTTATCATAACTAGTACCCATTTAGCTTAGTCCAATCCACTAGCCCGTTGACTATTCTATTATGATATCTAACACACGTTACAAAGTTCCTAAACGTGAATGACCATCACTTCTAATAAAACTATTAAGGCTAACAATCTCCCCCTAAGGGGTGGTCATTCAAATGATGCTCCACTTGATTAGGTCTTTACTTTTCTCGAGCTTGAACTTTGCGTATAGATATAGAATAGTCTTGAATCTTTGTTCCTTCATGCTTTGTGATCAATTAATGTGGTTGTCTGCCGTTTTCAACTTCGTTGGTTAGGTATCTCCACGTCTTTCTCCACCATGCTCACACTTATATTTGTCTTTGAAGTTCCGATGATATGAAGTTCTCTAGTCTTTAAACTTTGTGGATTCTTTGACATTGACGAAGAATCATCTTTAACTTTGTGTAGCCTTTGATTTTGATGAGAACTTCATTTGTGATGTGGTTGGTATGAGCATGTGGATAATCTGCACGATCAATCCGCTCCGGAGCTTCCATAAGAAGAAAACATAAAAACATGTTAGTAATAAGCGGATTCCGGCACTTACAAGTTTGAATTTCGAGGGTGTTAACAGCATAGTGTGAAAACGCATCTCTAGTTCTTACAAAGGCTGTTCCTGAACTGGAGTCCTTCAAGAAGGATAACACGATATACCGAAGTATATCTACAATTCAGATGAGTCGTTGAAGTACACCGAAGCATCACTTCACGACTGTAGACCGTTTGAGACACACTAAGCGTAATCCACGGAGAATTACCGAAGTGACCTGCTGTCAGGGCTGCTTGATGTTGACCCTGGCAGGAGTTTCCATTCAATCACTGAAGAATCAAAATTGTGAAACTTCTCATAAATGTTCTGGCAGATTGCTAAGATCTGCATAGGACTCTAGAATATATCGCTTGTGTCCTTATTGATGAACAACAATCGATATCATGTCATGTGTTCCTATGAGATCTTTTGATGAATCTCATGGCTCTAGACTCAATAGTGCATTTTGGTTTTCCTGAGCGGAGACTAGGGAGAGGGTCTCCTTCTTCAATACCAACGATCTCTAAGAGAAAGTCGATAGATTATGTAGGGTTCCCAGTGAGAATGAAACAAATCCTTTTAAGAGGAATTGAGTGGCTAGAAGGTTTAGTGCATGCGTCACTGGGTCCATGACGTCTTTGTCTTCAATACCAGTGGCATCTTAGTGACAACCAGTAGCAGATGAATTGAACCCGGTTTTTGCCATAAGGTTGAATATGGAGGACTATTTCTTTTCACCCTTTCTTTTACTTTTCTTTTTAATTCTTCAACCCCTTCTTTCTCCTTTCTCACATTACTCCTTTTTTCAATCATTCCTAAGGACTTCTAATACTAACTATTTGTGATGTCCTTGGGTAGATCCCTCTGGCTCTGGCGGATCATAGGACGAATTTCCAATCCTTAGTCACCTTATAACTCCATGACTGTCCTATTGTTGCCATAAAACCATTTTTTTTTAAATCTCTCAGAGTGTTTATGATAGAAAACATGTTTGAGACACTCCGTGAGTTTTATATTTTCAGAGACACTCCCCATTCACATGTGCTTATAACTTTTGACAGAAATCTGCACATAGAGGGTAGATTTCCTACTTTTTGAATTGATCGGCTCATGATAGACAATTTCCCACGAGACACGGTTACGTTGCCTAGTTAAAGAGTTCCATTGTCAATTTTTAGGTGACAACTAGCTCTAGTAACTAACTTGAAGTTGTAAACACTCCTTGAAAAGGAGGTTAGACCCATGAAGGTGCATATCTATCACAAGTTTCTCGAGATGGTACATTTACTGACTTTGATTCCCGTCAATTCATTGGTTCCGTCTGAGTCAAGCTCATTGCGAGATTCAAACACCGATCATAAACATTTTTTATCACATTTTAATCACGTCTCCTCCCCTCAAAAATAGCATAATCGTGATATTTTTGATATCCACGGATTAAAAATCATTTTAGAATCTTTTGGGGAGACAAACGGATATGATTTAAGCATGAATTTGGAACATTTTAGTTTTATACTCCCCCTTTAATAAAGCATAATCAATTAAAGGGTTTTAGAGGGAGTTATCTTGAGCACAAAATATTTTGAAAGATTTTGAAAATCTTTTGAACAATCTTGAAAAGGTGCTCAAGATGATGATGATTTCTCACCATTTTAAATGTAGTGCAATAAAGCGTACACTTGATTTTTCTTTGAAAACACGAGTTTTGATTTGAAAATAATCAAAAGTCATCATTTTAGTCCGGGTTTCGTACTGAAGTATACGAAAGCCATTTTATGAAGAAATTTTGAGAAACGACATGTTTTAGAAAACATATTAAATAACTCTCGCTCAACATCTGTACATACCCGTATCATTGTTGAATGACATTTCTAGAAACGTACAGAATATCGATTATACGAGAGACATGTCGTGAGAAGAATATTTTTGGATTTTTGATTTTATATTGTTTTTGAATTTTTTGAAAGTTTTATATTTTTATATTTTGCTTTTGTTGGTTTTTCAAATTTTGTATGTTGTTTTTCAAAAAATATTTACAGCGAAGCTTGTTGGAAAAACATTTTCAAGAAGATTCGAGAAGACGTTCTAACTCCTCAAGGGTTAGGCTTCGCATTCCAATTCGTCGAACTAAATAGTCAAACCTTTCTTTTGGAAGGGCTTTAGTTAATAGATCGGCGAGTTGGTAATCTGTCTTCACGAAGAATAATTCAACAGTACCATTTTCGACGTACTCTTTGATGAAGTGATAGCGGACTCTGATATGCTTAGTCTTTGAGTGATGAACAGGATTGCATGATATGGCTATGGCACTTTTCGAGTCACAATACATAGGTATTTTATCGAAAGTAAAGCCATAATCTGTGAGTTGTGTTCTCATCCTTAGAACTTGAGCACAAAACGCAGATAGAGACACATACTCAGCTTCAGCGGTTGAAAGTGCAGTGCAATCTTGTTTCTTTGAAGACCACCTGACTAACTTTTCACCCAAAATTGTGCTCCTCCGGATGTACTTTTTGTCAGTAACTTGATCACCTGCGTGGTCCGCATCTGAAAAGGCAATTAGATCAAATCTGGATTCCTTCGGATACCAAAGACCCTTGTGAATGGATGTCTTCAGGTACCAAAAGATCCTTTTAACCTCTTTGAGGTGCAGTTATGTAGGCTTTGCCTGAAACTGTGCTAATAAGCAAACAACAAAATGAATATCGGGTCGACTAGCAGTAAGGTACATGAGAGAACCAATCATGCTCCGATATTTCTTCGGATCAATATGTTTCCCAAACAAATCGGCTCCAATTTTTGGTGAAGTTACCATTGGTGTTCCGACCGAGTCACAATTGTCCATACCATGATTTTTCAAAATCTCAGTTGTGTATTTAGCTTGATTTATAAAAATTCCACGAGGGGATTGATGTATTTGTAAACCAAGAAAGAATTTTAGTTCCCCATCATGGACATTTCAAATTTTCTTTTCATGAGATTTTCAAAATGTTTTGAAAGATTCGGATTAGTGGACCCAAAGATGATGTCGCCCACGTAAATCTGAACAATCAAAATGTCGTTTTGCATTTTTGTGTAAACAAGGTAGGATCAACTGTTCCTTTGGTGAAATTGTTTTGGATAAGGAAAGAGGACAGTTCGTCATACCACGCTCTCGAGCTTGTTTCAATCCATAGATTGCCTTTTTGAGTTTGTAGACGTAGTCCGGATGTTCCAAGTCGATGAAGCCTTCGGTGACTCACGTACACTTCTTCTTTCATAGTTCCATTCAAGAACGCGGTCTTAATGTCCATCTGATAAACCGTGATGTTTTTGTGAGCGGCATAGGCTAAGAATATCCTGATTGCTTCTAGTCTAGCTACCGGCGCGAATGACTCTTCAAAGTCTATCCCTTCCTCTTGTCTGTATCCTTTGGCCACAAGACGAGCTTTGTTGCGAATGACAGTCATTTCTTCATCCCTTTTGTTCTTCCATAACCATTTGAGATCGATGACGCGAACGTCAATTGGTCTTGGAACCATTTCCCAAGAGTCATGTAGACGGTATTGGAGAAGTTCCTCCTGCATCGCTTCTATCCATGCGGGTTCTGCCATTGCCTCGCGAATGTTCTTTGGCTCGATATTGCTAATTGAGAAAAGGTAAATGCATAAGTCGCAATCGGTGGCAAGTTGGCGTCTCGTCTGAATTGGCCTTGAAGGTTCACCAATAACTTGTTCAATTGGATGGTCTTTAGTCCACTTCAGAGTAGAAGGATACCGTTGGTTAAATGTATGCGAGTTAGATGGTTCTCTTAAGCTTGAAGATGTTTCAGCTGATTCCGTAGCAAACGGGTTTTCAAATAAGTCGTCATCTAACGTTGCATCATTCTGGTTTTGGTTTTGCTCATCAACTGCTGGTAGAACGGGTGCAATAACTGTAGTAGATGTAGATGATGTAGATGGAGTTGGTGCATTGGTTTCGACCGTTGTAGATGCATCTTCTGTTGGTGGTGGTGGAAGATTTTGAGCGGGTGTAGCGGAATGATGGTTTGATGCATTTGTCGAAGTTCCACCATAGTATTCATCGAACATTAACTCAAAGAAATTCTCCCATTCTTGTTCTTTAGGATTGTCAATCGAAGTTGATTGAGCTCTTTGAGGTACGAGTCCTGAACTGATGTGTCAAGTCTGCTTGGTTTAGTGCGGGTTCTAGAGCGAGTCTCTCAGAAGCCATCTGTGAAAGTTCATCAAACTTCACATTCATCGTCTCCATGATCCTCCTAGTTCTTCTGTTATACACCCCTGAATGCCCTCGAGTTATCTGAATATCCAATGAAGATTCCAATATCACCTTTTGCTTTCAGTTTTCCAAGATCTTCTCTGTCATTCGTAGGATAGCACAAAGCGCCAAACATGTGAAAGTAAGAGATATCCGGTTTTCTGTTGTTCACAAGTTCATATGGGGTTTTATTGAATCTTGGATGGATAAGGGATCGGTTCTGAGTGAAACAAGCAGTGGCAAAGATCACCCATAGAAATAACGGTGAACTAGAATAAATTAGCATTGTGCGAGCAGCTTCCACAAGAGTTCGATTTCTTCTTTCAACTACCCCATTCTGCTGTGGAGTTCTAACAACTGATGTCCGATGTGTAATTCCAACATCTTCAAAATAAGATTTAACTCGATTTGTGAATTCAGTGCGTTGTTTCTTACAACCCTTACTGGAGTTTGAAGAAGTATTTGAATTCGTTTCAGAAAGGTGATGATGATGCCTGGTGCTTCGTCTTTTGACCTCAGAAACTTAACCCGTGTATATCTTGAATAATCATCGACGATAAAAAGAATATACTTTTTCCCATAAATGCTTTCAACTCTCATTGGGCCACATAATTCCATGTGCAACATATGCAACTTTGCTTCCAAACTAGGTACGGTTTTGGGTTTATATGATGCTCTTTTGCTTTTTCCTTGTTCGCAAGATGGACATAAGTGATCCTTGGTGTATTTGAACTTTGGAAGTCCGTTGACGATGTTGTCTTTGGCAAGATTGTTGATGGTGTCGAAATTGAGATGGGATAACCTTCTATGCCATAACCAGGACTGTGTTCCAGATGCTCGTGTCATAAGACATATTGGTGATGAAGAGACCATTTGATTGATGTCGATAGCATACAAGTTTGTATCACGATTCCCAGTTAAGAGATCAGTGCCATCCAAGTTTCTAACGAAGCAAGCATTTTTCCTAAAAGCAACCTCTAAATCTACATCACAGTAACCGCCCGATGAAAACAAATTGTGTACCAACCCTTCGACATAGTAAACCCGAGTGATCAAATAATTTCCAAAAGGTAGATCTCCATAACCCATGATAGCTGCTACATGATCATTTCCAAAACGTACGGTTCCCATGAATTTCCAGACGAAATTGATCAGCAGCTTCAGATTCTCGGTCATGTGCTTGGAGCAACCCGAGTCGACGATCCAAAGACAAATTTCGATAACCTGCCAAGAATAAAAAAGAATATTGTGAAAACCGTTTTGATTTTGGTTCCTTTGGGTTAGAGGTAAAATCCTGATCACACTCAATGAGGTTTTCTACAGGGAATTCTGGTTTATCACTCATTTTACCATTCTGGAGTCTGAAAGTTCTACCTGTGGGTTTCCAAATATCATCCCTAAAGTATACACTATAGTTCCTGTCAGTAGTGTAAAGCCTAAGTTTTGCAACTAGTCTTCCTACTCGTTTAGCGTAAGATATTTTTGGAACGTTCTTCTTAACAGGCTTATCATTCACATTCTTAGAAACACAATCATCTTGAACATTAATTAAAGATTTCTTGCAAGTTAAACAAAGAAATTCAACACATGCATTAGACTTAGCAAGTTTCATAGGTTCAGTACATTTAGATGAAATGTCTTTCTTATTCAAAAGCGGTAAATTCCTATGGTGTTCTTCTACTTTCTTCTCTTTATTCAAGCTACTACTCTTAGAGGCAGTCGAGACTCTATTGTTCCTTGTATTGCTCTTAGGCTTTAGTCTGCTGCTCCTAGAGGTGCTTTCTAGTCCTGTAGAAGGTAAGGCACACGCATTAGGATTCACATTTTTATGAAGGGAGGTGGTTTCAGCTTTCCTAGTCTCTTTAGAGTGCTTTTCTAAACTTATGTCGTTTGTTCCATATGTTTTAGATGTGGAGGCAGACGCATTAGTGGTACTCATCTTAAAAAGGCCAGGTGCTAAGACTTTTGGTTTCTCGACAACCGCTTTTCCTTTATCAACATTTTGTTTAGGTAGGGCAGGTGGAGTTACTGGTTTTGATGAAACATTTTTCTCATTGACTTTTGGAGGAGGCATAGAAACAAACATTTTTGGTTTGGAAACCGGTTTGGGAACATTTGCTTTCTCCTCAGTCAATGGTTTTGTAATAACAGTTTCCACTACCTTTCCTTTTTGACTTTCCAGCTGAGCCCTCAAAAGATCATTTTTCTCTTTCATGTCATTGTAGGCACGCTCATACGACAGTTTGTCATATTTGCATTCCTCAGTTTTTCGATCAAGTTGTTTAAGACATTTTCTTTTTCAAGTTTTTCAAGAGCCTTTTCATATTTTGAAACAATTTCGGAGGTCTCAGACTGGAGTCTTTCATGATCTTCAACAGAATATGTTTGCAAAATGATGGACATAATATCAGAGTCGAACATCTTCGAAGAGAGAATCATTTAAATCTTCCAAAACTTTGATGTGTTCAACACTTTCATTAGCTTGCTTTACCAGGGATTTATGGTCCTTGACAAAGTCAGCTGTTTCTTTCAAAAATGCTTATTCAAAATGAATTACCCTTGAGTTGATGTTATTCAGCTGAGGGGCAATTTAAGTTTCAAAAAACTTTTTCTGTTCATTATCAAAACTATTGAACCAGATGTTTGTTGTAATATTGGTTTTAGTTTTAACAGTCTCTTGAAGATCTGCAATTCTAGTTTTCACATTTTCTAAAATACTTCACGCATCACTTGTGTTAAAAGGATTGCTTGAAGACATTTGTTCAATGTTTGAAAGAGATTTGGAGACAACAACTGGTTTTGAAACTGATTTTGAAACTGGTGTTGACACTTTGTTTGAAACACTTGGTGTGGTGGAAAACGTTGATTGTTCTTTATGAGAAACAAACGAAATACCATTAATTTTGTTCCATTTGTTATAATCAATTGGTTTGATTTCCGGATGTTTTTGTTTCATTTTTGATCTACTCTCCTCAGATAGTTCCAACGTTTCAAGAGAATCACGAACAATTATGGGTGCATGCAAAACTGTTCCATTGGTCAACACATTCCGTTCTTTCTGAGCTTTCTTGAGGAAACAAGGAGGTGAGTTACCAAGAGCCATTTTATGCACAGTATGAAAAATCGGATTTACTTGATTAGAAAGCATCTTGTTTGTTTTAGCGGAATGACCCGTTGTAAGAAGTAAATTTTCCAATTTTTTGATAGTTTCATTTTTATCAAGAATTTCATCAAGAAGAGAATCTTCTCGTTTTGAAAAATCAGCAATCAATTGTTTCTTCTCTCTTTCAAGATCAGAGAACAGTGCTTTTTGTTTAGAAAGTTGGTCATTTAGTTCAGAAATTTCCTTGTTTAAAGATTTTATTTTCAAGTTCAAATTCACATCAAGTGTGTCATACTTGATTTGCAATCGTTTTTCTCTTAAAACAGAATCTCGATAACCAATTTCTAATTCTGATACTTTGTTTGTATAAAATTCAAAGGCTCTGGCATTCTCTTTGTAACTCTCAAGCTCAGCGGTCAATTTAGCATTCGCAGCTTTAACTTCGCGATTGACCATTCTAACTTTCTCAATTTCAATGCCACAGTTATTGATTAATGATTCAAAGTAAGCGTGTTTCCTCATCAGTCTCAGTATTTTGTGCCACACAGCCTCCACTAGGATCCACATCTGGAGTTTCAGAGTTAGTATTGCTACAACTCAGATTGTCCAGGTATGTATCATAAGTAGGTGCTGGCGTCACAGAATGCTGTTTGTCATGAGTAAACACATCAAATATGATATTGTTATAGCATGGATCAATGATTGGTACCTCAGATACTGCGTTGGCATCATAGACAGGAGGTGCGTCGAGTCGTGTCGTACTTAGTCACCTGAAGATTTGCCATGAAGATGCAGTTTGCATTGAGTTCCTCGAGGTCTTCCAAATCATCCATAATAGCCATAAAGTCATGTTCCTCAGCACTCAACTGAAGGCCTGCGTTTTCCTTTTGTACCAACAAGATAGCTTTCTGAAGATACGCAAGATCCTTCTTTTTCGGCTTAGTAGGACAATTCCTTGCCATGTGACCCACTCTTTGACAGTTGTAACACTTAACTGATTACCTGATTCACATTTCCATAATTCCCAATGACTGGAGCGCAACATTCCTATGCCGATTACCCACTGCTCTATTCCCAACATTCGTCCCATCGATTTCCAACATTCTGACCCAACTGATTACCCGATACGGAACCGCTGATTACCCATGCGAAATCCAGTAGCATATATCCCTGCTGATTCCCAATAACTCCAACCATTTGACCTTGATGACCCATATTCACACCCTGCAATTTGCCTGTTGTGAGTGTTTGATGGAATCCTTTGGTTGTTGTTAGTAGGTGTGGAATAGCGACTGCTGAATGCTTTTCCCAATAAAGAAAATACATGTAGCAAAGCTGCTTCTTGTTCAGTTTTAGGATCAGTGATTCCTTGTTCCTGGTATTGTGGATACTTTTGTTGTTGTTGAATGACTTGTTGTTCTGGTGGATAGAATTGTTGTTGAGGGAAGACAGCTTGTGGTTGTGGAATGTATTGCTGCAAGTTGTTGTTGGTGGAAGATGATGAAGCTTGTTGTTGTGTATTCACTGAGGGTTGAGTCTTTGCAATTAGTGCCAATGGATCATGATTTTTAGCCAATCTTTCTTTCCTGACTTCATTCACTTCAGCTTGGTTTTGTTTCAGAAAATCGTTTAGTTGATCAAAGTTCACCTGATGTAGGTCTTTTGTTTGGTTGACAATAGTGACATATCGTCCCCATTCTTCTGGAAGATTGTTCAGGAACTTGATATTTTGCACGATAGTTCTGGGTGCCAACTTGTTTCAGATAAGCTCATTCATCAAAGTGCAAAACCTTCCATAGTAGGATTCAATGGATTCTCCAGGAGTTGAAGTGAACTTTTCCCATTCAGTTAGCAGCTTGTTCTCCATGTCTTGTTGACCAATTTATGTTCCATGACAAAGCCGTCTAACACGTTCCCACATATCGAAAGCAGTTTCACAACTGTCTCCAGCAGCAAAGATGTCTCTTGGTAAACCCAGTTGGACAATATGAATTGCCATGTCATCTGCATCGACTTGTTTCGATCCTCTTCGATGTATTCGATTCATTTTGAAGACGAGAGGATGGTGGGATGGGAGGTGTTGCATCAGCATTTCTAGGGACTTGGACTTGTCGAGGCTTGAAGGGTCCATTCTGAATGGATTGAATCATTAGTTTCCCATTAGGTTTGGTCTTTATGTAACGAAGCATACGACTTGTCCATTGAAGATAACCACCTTTTTCCAACATAGGAGGACGGTTTTCTGCACCGACTGCATGAATATCTTGTTGAGTTGCCATTGATGAAGGTATGTTATGATAAAGTTGATGTAGGATCGATTCAACGATAAAGGAGTTGTGTTTCAAAAGATATTGCCGTTTGAAGTTTTTCTGAAAGTCGTACTCGTGAACTTGGTTCTTAGGCGTAAAACTTTTTCTCCCAAAATTTGAAATTCACTATAAAAATCAATTCTAAGGTCGTATGAAAATTTTGAGTTATGACAATTTTGACGCCAAATTTGACCGAAAAAATTTGAATTTGGGTCAAAAAATTTGAATTTTTGACCAAAATTTTCCAAGTTATACCAAATTTTGAATTTCGCGTAAAAATTGAACGTTTAGTCTCCTCAAAAATTTAAATTTTACTCAAATTTTCCCGCCAAAAATGAAGAGCTTAGGCGTAGACACACGAAGTTACGAGTAGACGATGCTTAGGCGTAGAGATAACTTACGAGTAATACCCAAGTTACGCGTAACAATAGAGTTATGCGTAGACTAAAAACTTAAACGTAAAATCCTTATGCGTAGGATTTACTTATGCGTAAGACAAGCTTAGGCGTAAGAAAATACTTATGCGTAAGAAATTATACGTGTAAGATTTAGCTTATGCGTAAATCTAGGGTTTTGCCCAAAGATCCTTTACACTATCACAGTGTAAAAGATATCCAAAAGTCGAAGTGTTCCACAAACTTATCCAAGTGAGGGAAGCACTGAGTAACCGTTATAGCTCGAAGAAACTGCACAAAACTCTTATGCGTAGAAACTTATGCGTAGAAATAGGGTGTTGACTTTTCTTACGCGTAGAACTAGGGTTTTGACCTACGCGTAAAAAATTTCCAGTGATTCAAACAATTTCTCTTGCACAAACAGCCTTAAAAACACTCGAATAACACAAAAGTGTTGACCTTTTTCACCCAAAGTGCTTAGATAGCTTATGCGTAGAAATGACCTACCCAATTCGTACGAGTTTAAAAATGATTAAAAACACGTAAAGCTTCAAACTTTTTGCAAAAAAAATGAAACTTTAACACCAAATAAACCTTAAACCACAAGAATCTTGAATTTTTAAGTGTAAAAATCAAAGCTTTAAGCGTGTCAAAGATGTATAGCGAGAGCTTTACGCGTATGGTACCAAAACTTCAAAACAAACACAAACACTCCTAAACCATTGTTAGGCGATTGATACCAATTGTAGGACCTTAGATATATCAACCTTATCACAAACCCAACACGTATATCACGTTAACACAAACACAAACTATGCGTGAAGATGAAAGAAATAAAGATGAGAAAGATGGTGACTAGAAGATGTAAACCGTGTATATGTGTAGAGAAAAGATGAACACAATAAGTTGTATATTCCAAAGAAAACACACACACACACACACTCAAGCACACCCCTCAAATGAGACTTTGAGGGGTATTTATAGTACAAGTGACTTGATGCCCTAAAAGGCTTTCTATGGGCTTCGTGGGCTTGGACATGGGTTGGATTGGATATTTGGCAAGCTTATCATAACTAGTACCCATTTAGCTTAGTCCAATCCACTAGCCCGTTGACTATTCTATTATGATATCTAACACACGTTACAAAGTTCCTAAACGTGAATGACCATCACTTCTAATAAAACTATTAAGGCTAACAAATAAGCTTGTAGATGTCTTTTGGAAGACCTTGCAATATGATGTTAGAAGCCCTGATATCCGCATCGAATCTCTTCTTCTCCTTATCATTGAGCTCATCATACGTCTTTGGTCTGTCTATTCCATAGATCATTGTTCCATCTTTAGCTGTATCAATTATGTCTCTAGTAGTCTCAACTCTATACGGTCCTTCATCAATCGATTTGAGAATGTTGACCCCATTTTCCTTTCCAAGACATAACAATCGATTCTTTGAGCCCAAGAGTCGTAGTCGGCATCAAGCATAGGTGGACGAGTATCTGAGCCTGCCGCTTGAACGTCCCCTACGTAAGAAACAATAGTAGGAACGATGTTTGCCATGATTACAAGTTCTACGGGATTTTACAATTCTTTGATTAAACCGGGAAATTGATTCTTTCACGGGATTTTACTAAACCAAAAGAACAACCGTAAGAATGTATCACGAAGAAGTGACAAGTCTAAAATTATACAAGTGTTAAAACACACAACTCGCTTAGTTATCAACTCGCTAAACACCCAACTCGCTCAAGGAGACAACTCGCTTAAGGTATCAACTCGCTAAATAGCCAAGTCGCATTAGCATCAACTCGCAACACTGTCAACACGCTTAATGAATCAAGTCGCTAAATAGCCAACCCGCTTTAGTATCAACTCGCAACACAATCAACTCGCTTGAACACCAAGTCGCTTAAATTAACTCGCTAGCTTTACAACTCGCTTAATAGCTAAGTCGCTTTAGATCTCAAGTCGCTTAAAGAAACAACTCGCTTAGAACCCAAGTCGCATAAAAATCAACTCGCTAAACAGCCAAGTCCCATGTACCAACTCGCATCCAATGACAAAGCAACTCGCTTTGAAGAACAAACTATCCGAGACTCAACTCGCTTTGTACAAACTTCAAAAATAACCACTTTATCAATCAAAAACAACCAAACCACAATGATTTAAGCCTTCCAATTCAAAACATAAACACATATGATGATCCTAAACACAAAAGTACAAGCAAAATTCAAACTTTAACATTAGAATTTGTCCAAATGAATGAAACTCTCCTAAACCCTTAATACCCCAAAAACCTTATGAAATCCACCAAAACAAAAAGCATGAAAGATGAGTGATCAAACCATGGCTCTTGATACCAATTGTAAGATATAGGATTTCACAAACACATTAAACCATAACCATGTGGGGCGTTAACAATGTTTAGAGAGAGAAAGTTCTAGAGAGAGAAAGTTATAAAGAGAGAAAGGGAATAGAGTTGGGAACTATGTGAAACAAAGAAAAATGGTATTGAAGCTCCAACCCTCTACCTTGGGAGGTAGAGGGTTTTATAGTATCTTACAAACAAACGCCACCTACGGGCTGTGGATCAGGCATACAATGGGTAAAGACCCATCCGTCCTCCACGGTGTTACAAAACTAAATACTACTTAATCATAAAATAACTATGACTACGAGCTCTCTAACGATTACATATACTTGAGGTGACCGACTCTTTAATACCTGGAATTTCTAATTCCTAACAATTATTGTTATCACACTAAACCCTTAGTTCAATTATCTTGTTGCTTGCATAAGTTGCTAAGTCGAGTCATATCCTTTGTACATAGTTTTGGGACGATTGGGGATCATGGGAAAAGTTAAATTTTATGAAATGACGGGAAGGGAACGTTAAATTCAAATTCCCTTTATTTGTGTAATAATGTACTCCAAGTGTTTTGATCTTTTCAATTCGGGTCAAATTAGTGTCAGAGTAATAAAAACTTAAGTGTAGGGATGTGCCTATAAATCCCTATCATTTTGATGTTATCGTAGAGGATGGTAGAGTAAAAGTGTATGAAGAAAAAAAATCAAAAAAAAAATAGAAAAAAGAGAAAGAAAAAAAAAGACGGGCTACCATCCTACATCTATCTTTAAATTTATGTTTGTTTATTTCATTTATCTAGAGTTTAGAGTGTCGAGTCTTGGCTTAGCAACGCCATTCTTCGCATGCTTGTAACATAAAGATTTTTGACCTGCCACCACTAAATAGCCTATCCCACCAAACCCTTTGTTTCCCTACCGTAAGCCTATCATTACAACCCTTTAAAAGACCTCTTGGATAGTCTTTCCTAGGTGCTTACGCCAAAGCGATGGAGGTTTGATCTAGTCTCAAGCCTTTGGTAATCTATGTACTAGGACCGGTTAATGAGTGTTTATCTTCCATTTCCAACTTGTTATATTTCATATGCACCCGAGAGATGTGAGTATCCAAACACACCATGTGAGGTGCTAGTATGTAATTTCCGTGCTTGTTATGACTTTTGCGGGGCTTATATGTGTTGTGAATCATTCTAAACTAATGCTTCATGACCCCTAACTTATAAATTAATTGGCTAAAAGCACATTTGCTTGAGGACAAGCAAATACCAAGTGTAGGGATATTTGATAAAGTTTTAAAATATACCTTTTTTAGGGGTCATTTAAGCCCTTATTTGATCACTTTTGTATCCATTATTACTTAATATTGTTCCTTTTCACTTTTTAGGTCTCTTGAAGGCAAATTGCTGGAATGACACTTATTCGGACGAAAAGGCGCGAATATACGAAGAAAATGGCCAAAGTCAAGAATCGAGACACTCAAGCTGCTGAAACTGAATGAGACGGCGTTAGGTTATACTTGTGACGCCGTCGGAACAAGTCTTGTAACGATACAGTAGGCAAATTGCTTATTTTCAAGTGACGGCATTAGGTTTTAAAAGAGTAGGGCGTCGCAGCTCAGACGGCCTAGATTTGATCCAGACGACGTCAGAGACTCAAGGCGACGGCGTCACGGACATAAGGTGACGTCGTCACAATGATAACGTGGCCAAGACGAAACCCTAATGACGACGACCCGACGGCGTCACAAATTAAAGGGTGACGTTGTCGCAGTTGTAACCTTATATATAGAATCTGAATTTTTTAGTTTTCAGTGTGTAGTTTTGTGGAGTAAAAACCTAAACCAAACCAAGGCTGTCTTGTACAGTATTTTAGGGTTCCATACCCTATCTTACATCAAGATATGTATTTTACTTCATTAATTTAATTATGTCTTCAATTGATTGTGTGTATGCTTGCATGTTCCCCATGTCCGGCTAATTTACTTGTGTGTTTGCTTAGGTAATATGAAACTCAGTTATTGAATATTGATTGGTTGTCTCTTATCTTATTTGTCATTGACCTAGTATTGCGATAGGTCATTCGTTGTGTTGTTAATGCTTGATTAATCTTTGTTGAACCTTAGTTTATAATCACCTAGAGTAATTGTAGGCTATACATCCAAAGAATACCTTAGAGTTAAAGTTTATAAATCCTAGAGATTTTGTAGTCATTAACCTTTGGTAGCTTCAAAGATTTAGGGATAAACACATACCCTACGACCTTAGAGACACAACGCGATTAAGAATAAGGACGTGACAATTCAACCATCAATAGGAGATAACTATGGAGTAATAAAGCCTAAGCAAATACATTTTTAATCATCATACGAGCACACAACAATAGACATAGACTCACCTTAGTTAAACAGATAATTAGATGGTAGAAGTAATCGGTAGAAATACCAACCCCCCAAATCCAAACCCCGAGATTCGTACCTTTCCATTTCCTTAAAAACACATAAAAAGATAAAAAAAAAATAATATTCCTCAACCCCAACCTTAGCGTAGTAACTTCTCACTAGCATTCCTATTCCCCTAGAGAACGATATCAATTCCCGTGGCTTACCCTAATACTACACTACAACAATTAGGTTCACTGCCTAGGGTGTTGAAAAACTTGCTCGACGAAAAGGAAGTTCATTTGACCCCGAACGCGCTGTGTAGGCGTATCAATTACTGGGGATCTGTGGGACGCTCCCTTTTACCCATGGGTTTTGGTTCATGGGTCATGGGTTATGGGTTATGGGTACCAAGTAGATTCAATGTATCTACAAGATGCAATGCATCTAATCCATGGTTTTGAGTGCCCACCAAGGTACAATGTATCTAGATATTGGGTATGGGTCATGGGTTATGGGTACCAAGTAGATTCAATGTATCTACAAGATGCAATGCATCTAGTCCATGGTTTTGAGTGCCCACCAAGGTACAATGTATCTAGACATTGGGTATGGGTCTTGGACTTTGGGTTTTACCCAACTACATTCAATGTATTTGGTCAATGGTCAAATACTTAAGTTTCTACCCATTTACATTACCCAATATACTACATACTAGTTATGTGTATATTTACCCAAATATGTAAACACTAGTTGTTGTACATATGTAATACTAAATGATAAAATCACTTATACTTGTTTTAGTGTTTTATGTGAAAACGTAAGTGTGTTAGAAAAGTATTGGCTCAAACCATTTACGTATTTTATTTGTTTTGTTAAAATGATTTTACGTTTGTTATCGACAAAACATTAGAAGATCGTAAAATATAAATAAACGTTTTTACGGCTTATTTGTATTAACAGAGTCAATTATGTCTTCAATTGTATGTGTGTATGCTTGCATGTTCACCATGTCCGGTTAATTTACTTATGTGTTTGCTTAGATCTATGAAACCTAGGTATTGAATATTGATTGGTTGTCTCTTATCTTAATTGTAATTGGCCTAGGATTGCGATAGGTCATCATTGTGTTTTTAATGCTTGAGTAGTCTTTGCGAACATTAGTTTATAATCACCTTGAGTTGTTGTAGGCTAAAAATCCAAAGATAACCTTAGAGTTAGTTTATGAATCCTAGAGATTTTGTAGGCAATGTCCTTAAGGTAGTCTCAAAGAGTTAGGGAAGAAAGCATACCCTAAGACCTTAGAAGACACAACGCGTTAAGAATAAGGACGTGACAATTCAACCATCAATAGGAGATAACTAGGGAGTAATAACATCTAGGTAATAATATCTTTAATCATCATACGAGCACACATCAATTAGACATAGACTACCCCTTAGCTTAGTTAATTAGAATAGATAATAGTATAGTAATCGGTAGAAATACCACCCTCCAAATCCAATACCCCGAGATTCGTACATTTCAATTTCCTAAAAAAATATAAAAAAGATAAAAAAATAAACTTCCTCAACCCCAACCTTAGCATAATAATTTCTCACTAGCATTCCTATTCCCCTAGAGAACGATATCAATCCCAAGGCTTAACCTAATACTACACTACAACGATTAGGTTCACTGCCTAGGTGGTTGAAAAACTTGCTCGAAGAAAAGGAAGTTTCCTTTGACCCCGAACGCGCGTTGTACGCGTATCAGTGGCAGACTTGATAGCTTTGCCAGACATTCCCTTCCTACTCTTTAACCTATCAGCTATACCTGTAGAGCCTGTGATTCGAAATTCATCCTCTGCGGGATCGTCCGAAATCGCCACATTCTCAACCAATTGGGAGGGACCCTCCAACAGTGCTTGTGGGGGTGCTGAGGCGATAGGCTCTATCTTGGGAATGTCCACGTCATTGTTGTTGACAGAAGTAGAAGGTGAACCAACACCATAAGACTCTTCGGCTTGTTCCGCAGGCATAAAGCTCAAATCTTCGTCCAAATCCTGATGCATGAAGTTCCTAAACGCCATCTCTTCAAAAAAGGTACAAGAAAAGATAAATATCAGCGCTACATTGGTCCTACTTAAATAAAAGTGGAAGCACATACTTTTTCCCTGATAAATGATCATGGGCTTCTTGGTAGACCCCTCCCAACTTTGTGCAATCCCAGCTATACACAGAATTGGCTCGGGAAAGGCTTGAACATCAGCAGGATACCTAGCCAAACATTGATAACACAGATTCCTTCGAACTTCATAAGGTAGGGGGTCATTGAAACGTTTTGCATCAAACCTAAATGCCTCATTCAGCAATGCTGGATACTCAGGTGGTACAATGGTGTTCTGAACATAAAAGAAACTACCCTTCTAGTCTCTTATGTTCGTGTAAGGCCTCGTAATGAGGTTAGGCACATCTCCTTCAGACCTCTTTGCCAAGGTTAGCCAGTTCCCACCAGGATAAAGGTTCAAAAATCCCCTCAAAACCTTAAGAGTTGGTTCATAGTCGTAAGCTTTACACATATCGATGTATGTGGTCAGTTTAGCCAGGCCAAATGGGTTGATCGAGAGATATGTACTTCATAGTACTCCATTAACTCTAAAATCAGAGGGTGGATAGGAATCCTAAGATTCGAATGACTAAAAGAGTGGGTATACAGCCCTACAAAGTTTTAAGGGGCATAAAAAATCCCTTGGTTTGATTTGGGAAGCATGACTTTAAACTCTTTAGGGATTTGGTATTCGGCAAGATGATCATGTAACTCTTTAGCAGTCAATGTGCATTTTTGTTGTTTGATTATAAACTTAGAATCCATAACTATCTTAAGCTACGAAAAGATGGGAAGAGGACTTTACCTTTTGTTCGAAGCCGGTGAATAATGGCAAATCACTGCGTGTGAAAAGTATGCGAAGAGGGTAAAGTGTTTAGGGTTTTCATCTACCTCCCCTTAAATACCCCTTTCTACTCGTTTTTTAAACC
Organism: Chrysanthemum makinoi; assembly: GCA_910596185.1. NCBI lineage: Eukaryota > Viridiplantae > Streptophyta > Magnoliopsida > Asterales > Asteraceae > Chrysanthemum > Chrysanthemum makinoi. The sequence goes on from OU343217.1 coordinate 30,908,242, forward strand.
GAACACGTGTCTTGGGATTTACCTTATCCGGATTTCAAAGGGTCTTTTAAATTTTGAAAACTTGTTTTGGTCAACCGAGTTAATTGGGGTGAAGAATTACTGTAGCGGGTAGTTAGATGGATTTAGGTAGAATTAAATGCGCGAGATAAGGCGTAATTATCTTGTTTACGATAAGCATTGCAATGAATGGCTGATTTCATTCGCAGGGTGAAGTCGAAAGCAATGCCTCCTTGTTCATATGCATCACTTTCGACTGGGGGGCTTGATGATGTACCCTCCGAACAGCTCGACGGACACCCCTTCTTGATGTGTCGAAGCCCTTCTGAACAAAGGCCTAAGTTAGGTCTCCTGAATGTTCGTAGGCGTCAAACCATTCGTACACACGAAGGTTACCTACGGGGAATTTTCCATTCGAAGCCTTAAGCCCTTCGGGGTATGGTTGACGAAGGAACAACGGATAGGGGATCTTCCTGACTTGGTCAAACCCACGATCTCCCTCTCTTTCCTGGTTTTCTCGCCAAGTTTGAGAACGTGGGTCACTAAACCCCAGCGGTTATCCACAAACATAGGACGTCCCCATGTTCTCCGACATTTGCGCAGAGGTGCCCTCAAGCATATTTCTTCCACTATAAATAGGTATGACGGGCAGAGGATTATGGTAAGCTCACTTAACACTCTATCCTTTACTCACACTCACTTATATCACCATAACTCATACTTACTCTTACGCCGGAGGTGGTTCGCAGGGTCCAACCCCTGCGTAATCACTTAACATAGTGTCTTCGTATTTTTTATCCTCAGGTGAAAGACAATCTTGGCTGGAACATACACCCCTCTTACCTTCGATCATCATTGAAGCCGGGTAGTGCAATTTATTGTACAATCAAGTGTTTAGCCAAGTGCTTGTGTGTGATGTTTATACATCGAGTATGATATGAAATAGAACCCTTTGGAGGTAGCTATATTAATGCTAAGATACAAAGTAAGTGTGATATTATGTGTAAATGTGTTATGTGAGATTACGTAAAAGAGACATGTTAAGTCTTACATGTTCGAGCATGGTATATTGTAAGTTTATATTTTTATAAGCCAATAATCAATAGTACAAAGAATGGGTGACTTTGCTTGAATTGTGTTAAACTAACATGTTAATGTATGTGAAAGTGTAAAGATAATTGTGAACGTTTACATGGAATAATGCCCTTCGGAGTAATGGTAAGCACCTTTCGGGGTAAGATATAGAACCCTTTGACATAGAACGGAAGTGTGTAACATAAAACCTAACTGAGGTTTTAGCAAATCACAAGGATTTAAAAGACAAAGTCTTGAAATTTTATTGATAAACTGAATAATAAACATAAAACCCAAGACCTATATTTATAGGGAAGCCAATCTTGGGGAACAAGCAATAAAAACTTGTCCAAAACTGACTCAAAATCTAAAATAGGAAACTGGCGCGACTTAGGTTACGGCTTAATTGAATTAATCAATTACGGCGTAATTGCTACACCGAATGTAAACTAAAATTTAAATATAAATTTACGGCGTAATTTTGGCTTGGGTTACGCCGTAGTTAAACCATAGACTACGTCTTGATTTGTCGAAGGTTCTTGTTACTCTCAATGTGCTCCATGTACTCCTCCGCAAGTTCCTCAATCTTGTCATCATCATTCCTCCTTACTTTAGAAGAACTCGTCCTCGAGTTCTATTCTTCATCCAAATCACTATGGTAAAACTCATAGATATCCGACACATTGAAAGTCTTCGAAATACTCATAGTATTCTGCAAATCAACCACATAAGTATTATCATTGATTTTCCAAAGAATCTTGTATGGCCCATACTTTTTCGGCTGCAACTTGCTATATGTACCAACTGGAAAACGCTATTTTCGAAGAAACATCATCACTTCATCACCAAATTTGAACAACTTCACAAGGCGATGCTTATCCGATACGGATTTATAATTAGCATTTGATTCGGAAATTTTGGCTCTAACAACCTCATGAGTAGCTTGAACCTCTTCAACCATCTTGTTTGCTTGAGCACTCGTATTTCCCGGTAAATCAATCAAATCCATCACTTGTCTTGGCGACGTCTTGTAAACAACCTCAAATGGTGAAAACTCCGTTGAACTATGTACCGCACTATTGTAAGCAAATTTGGCTTGAGCCAATGACACATCCTAAAGTTTCGTCTTCTCTCCACATAAACACCTAATCATGTTTCCCAATGTTCTACTGACTACCTCGGTTTGACCATCCATTTGAGGATGAGCGGTACTACTAAAGTTCAATGATGTACCCAAACGCCTCCAAAGAGTTAACCAAAATTAAGCAAGAAACTTACTATCTTGATCTGAAGTAATTGACTTGGGAACTCCATGCAAACGAACTACTTCTTGAAACAACAACCTAGCAATATGCGTCGCATCTGAAGTCTTCTTGCAAGGAATGAAATGCGCCATCTTAGAAAACCTATCAACAACAACAAACACGGAACCGACTCCCCGTTGGGTACGAGGAAGTCCTAGCATAAAATCCATAGAAATATCAACCCAAGGGATCTCGGGTACAGGTAATGGCATATAAAGTCCTGTATTTTGTGCAATACCCTTTCCTTCTTGGCACACAACACACCTCTTCACGAATGAACCAACATCCCTCTTCAACTGAGGCCAATAAAATCGGCCCTCCATGCTAGCAATAGTCTTGTTACGACCTAAATGAGCATGCAAACCTCCCGCATGTACCTCCTTGATCAATTAAAAGTGAAGTCTTAGGAATACACAATCATTACATTTAAACAAATAGCCGTCAAGTACAAGAAACTCACCTCGATGTTGCTTGGTTTCAATTTCTTCCCAATAGCCACGAAAATCTTCATCTTCAACATACAACCCTTTAATTGACTCAAAATGCACAACATCATTACTAATAGTAACAAATAAAGTAGTCTTCCTACTCAATGCATCCGATACCTTATTACTTGTACCCGACTTATGCTTGATCACATAGTTGAACTTCTCCAAAAAAAACTCGCCCACTGTGCATGTATCTTATTTAAATGCTTTTGGGTTTGAAAGTACTTGAGAGCTTGATGATTCGTATAAACCACAAAATCCTTTTGAATCAAATAATGCTCCCACTTCTTCATTGCTTGAACAACCGCATACAATTCTTGTTCATAAGTCGACCACTTTTGCCGAGCCTCATTCAATTTTTCATTATGAAATGCCACATGCCTACCTTCTTGAGACAAAACGGCTCCAATTCCGGTTCCACAAGCATCACATTCTAATTCAAAAACCTTATCAAAGTTAGGTAAAGAAAGTACCGGTGCTGTTGTCAACTTCTCCTTGATAGCTTTGAAGCTTTCTTCCACTTCACTTGACCACTTAAACGAACCTTTCTTCAAACAATTTGTGATTAGCGCCACAATGCTACTAAAATTTCTCACAAATCTTCTATGAAAAGTTGCCAATCCATGAAAACTCCTAACTTTGGTCAAAGTCTTAGATGAAGGCCAATATCTAACTGCCTTAAGCTTTTCGTCATCCACATGAATTCCATCTGAACTCACAATATAACCAAGAAACAAAAGTTTATTAGTGAGATAAATGCACTTCTTTAAATTAACAAATAACTCATTATCCACCAAGGCTTTCAAAACCTTCCGTAAACTATCCAAGTGTTCTTTCTCCGTTTGACTATACACCAAAATATCATCAAAATAGACCACCACAAACTTACCTATAAATGGCCTAAGAACTTGAGTCATCAAACGCATAAAAGTACTAGGTGCATTAGATAACCCAAATGGCATAACGAGCCACTCATATAACTCATCCTTCTTTTTGAAGGCGGTCTTCCATTCATCACCCGGTTTAATCCGGATTTGATGGTACCCACTCCTCAAATCAATCTAAGAAAACACTTTAGCACCCGAAAGTTGATCTTATAAATCATCAAGACGTGAAATAGGAAAAAAATACCTTACCATGATTTTGTTCATGGCATGAATATCAACGCACATCCTCCAATCTCTATCCTTCTTCGGTGTAAGAAGCGCCAGAACCACACAAGGACTAATGCTTTCTTGAATATGCCCCTTTCTCAATAATTCTTCTACTTTCTCACGCAAGATATCAGACTCCTTAGGACTCATTCTATAGTGAGGAAGGTTTGGCAAAATTTCTCCAGGAACCAAATAAATATGATGTTGAATGTTCCTCAGGGTGGTAAAGAATCCTGTGTATTATCCGAGACTACTTTACTAAACTCTTCAAGCACGGGGCTTAACCACTTCCTGAATCACAAGAAATCCCCGTCTCCTTCCTTTCAGCATGAAACTCCTTTGGTGATGAAACCATCGTCAACAAAGTCTTGCTTTCCACTTTCTTTCCAAGAGAATTGACACCTAAAGGTAACATAGCAATAGTTTTTCCACTCCATTTAAACAAATACATATTTGACTTACCTTGGTGCGTAGCATCCACGTCATGTTGTCATGGTCATCCTAGCAAAACATGACATGCTTCCATATCAACCACATCACAAGTAATCAACTCATTATACTGCTTCCTAATAGCAAAAGGAACCTTACAAATTTCGGTCACTTTAATCACTGGTCCCTTCTTAATCCACCCAATTTGATATGGGTTAGGATGAGGCTCGTTTGGTAGTTTAAAAGCTTTAACCAATGCCTTAGACACCAAATTCTCACAACTTCCCCAATCACTAATAATAGAGCAAATCTTTTCTTTAACCAAACACTTAGTTTGAAAAATCTTATTATGTTGTGAAGAATCACTAACCTTTGGCGAACACAAAGTCCATTGAATGACACATGTCATTTGTTCCACTTCTCTATCTAATGGCGGCTTGTACTCAAACTCATCTTCCTCTTAAAACGGCTCGTCCCCAAACACTCCATCATTCCCAATCCCTGATGTATATAGTGTATTCCACTTAGGACAAACATTCTACCTATACCACGGTTCACCACATCTAAAACATTTGTCACCCGTGAGTTTAGCATAAGGATTAGATTTTTCCGTTTGAACTTCCATACCTTTGTCAACCCTACTTCCACTAGCCTTAGAATTCGTAGTAGTAGAAGTAGTAGTACTAGGGAGGGAAAATTGGGTTTGATTGGGCTGACCCCCATAAGTACTTGAACTCTACAAAGTTGATCGTTTAAACTCAACTCCGGTTTTAGAAGCCAACCTCTCCGCCTTCATAGCCAAGTTTTGAGCTTGATCAATAGACCAAATTGACATCAAACTCAACTTTTCTTGAATCAAAGAATTCAAACCACTAATATACCTAGCCGCGGTTTTTTCATCCGTTTCCTTTAAATTACAATTAGCTTGCAACCTTAAAAACTCACCTGTGTATTCGGCTACGGTCTTCTTCCCTTGAACACAACTATGATATTGTTTGTACAATGTTTGATCCACATCCGGAGGCAAAAACCTTCCTTTGATCATTCTCTTCATCCTTGGCCACGTGTTGATTGGATACTTACCTTGTCTCCTACGGTTTTCTTGTTCACGTTGCCACCAAGCTCCTGCGCCTCCTCGTAACTTATAAGCCACGATCTTCACTTGCTCTTCTTCAGGAACATCCATGATGTCAAAGAACTTATCAAATTTATATAACCAATCTAGCACCGCTTCAATGTCAAGATTTCCAACAAAGTTAGGAATCTCAGCCTTGACCCGCTAACCTTGTCGCTCACCATAACCTTGTTGACGGACATTCCTTTGAACCATGTTCATATGTCTTGGATTCCTATCCCTTGGCCCTACATCAAACTCCTCATAATCTTCTTCATCTCCTTCCTCATCCGAAGATACAAAGCCATCATGTCCCCAAACTTGTTTAGGAGATTGGTTACGTGCACGATTTCTATTGAAACCCTCGTTGTTAGGACGGTTTCTATAGATACCATTTTCGTCACCCTCACGATTTGGATGTCTACCACCCCCGAGCGTGGATAGGATTTCATCAAGAACGGTGGATAAGCACTCAAATTTGGTCGCGAGATCGGTAATCGCATGATCCTGTCTTCGGTCGACTGCACCCCACCACTGGTACGGGTTTTTGGATCTTCTGCGCCGTTCACCATCTAGGATACTAATAAGCTCTAGATGTTTAATATACGAAGAACTTATAATTCAATTACCACCAGAAATCAACATTTCACTGATGCTAACTGACGTAGAATGGAAGCGTGTAACACAAAACCTAAGTGAGGTTTTAGTAAATCACAAGGATTTAAAAGATAAAGTCTTGAAATTTTATTGATAAAATGAATAATAAACATAAATCCCAAGCCCTATATTTATAGGGAAGCCAATCTTGAGGAACAATTAAGAAAAATCGTTCAAACCGAGTCAAAAACTAAAATAGAAAACTGACGCGACTAAGGTTACGGCGTAATTGCTACACCGAATGTAAACTAAAATTTAAACATAAATTTACGACGTAATTTTGGTTTGGGTTACGCCGTAGTTAAACCACAGAATTACGTCTTAATATTTTGAAGCTTCTTATTATTCACAATGTGCTCCATGTACTCCTCGCAGTTCCTCAATCTTGTCCTCATCACCCTTCGAGGCAAGTGAAAATACTTTCTGGGTATCGGATAAGTCCCTTTTTGGGGTAAGTTATTATAAGGTGGAAATAGGGGTGTCATTCGGGCTGACCCGACCCGAACCGAGTCAATTTGGGTCGGGTCAATCGGGTTCAAATATATATATTCGGGTCAATCGGGTCAACCCGAATTGACCCGAGTTCTAAACAAGGTCGGGTACCCGAACCCGACTAACCCAGCTCAACAACACTTTTACCAGGGGTGGCAATTTCTGACCCGACACGAAATCCGACCTGAAACCGACACGAAAATTAACAGGTTCGGGTTGTGCTAAATAGATTTCAGGTCAGGTTTGGGTCGACCTATCTAACCCATTTATTAAAAAGGTCAGGTTCTGGTTGAGAATAAAATAAGCGGGTCGACCCACCAACCCGTTTAAGATTTGTTTCATAAACTCAAAATTATTTATATTTTATTATGCGGTGTAATGTGTTAAACGGGTCGACCCAACAACCTGTTTAACCTATTTAACTCGTGTAATGTGCCAACTTTTGTATATAAAAAGGGTTAAATGGGTCAACCCAAAACCCGATGAACCGATTCAACTCGTTTAACATATTCAACCCGTGTAACCTATTTAACCCGCCAACCCAATTATATATACGGGTTAAATGGGTTAGGTTCTGGTTATGTCTAAACAGGTTAGGGTTGACATATCTGACCCGATGATTTAAATAGGTTAGGTTTGGGTTGGTATTTTCTGACCCGCAAACCAGACAACCCGAACCCGACCCGAATTGCCACCCCTAACTTTTACAATGTAAAAAACTCGGGTTGACCCCGAATTCGAATTGAGCCGATCCGATTGACCCGACCCGAGTTGACCCGAACCCGAATTGGCCCGACCCGAGTTGACCCGAGTTCTAAACAAGATCGGGTTAGGGTATTTTTTTTAAGGCTTGACCCGATTTAACCCGATCCGAGTTGACCTGAACCCGATCGGGTCAACCCGAATAACACCCCTAGGTGGAAATATGAGAATACGCATTCCAAAATCATACATCATGTCACCAGAAATAAATTGAATGATTTCATTGTATATACGTACTTATATTATTAGCTCGAGCATAAATCCTTATGAGATTGCAGTTGCTAGGTACACGATATTAGAATAACTTTCACATGATCACTTTGCATATTTGTGTTGCAAGTGTATGTTTTTAGACTTTCAAACACGTACAACACTTTCTATGAGCAGAACACTCGAAACAACAATTGTTTGTCATGTTAAATACATACGTTCGCATGTTACATCAATCTTGCTTAGAAGATGGATTTTCTTATTTTTAATTTTACAACTTCTCGTTAACATTTACTTCCTCAGCTCCAATTAAGACGGTGCGGATAGATTTTTATCATGGCATAGCCATGGATGAAACTTAAACGTGTTAGTGGAGGGGGCAACTTGAAAAATAATTTTTTTATGGGGCTCGATATACACAATGCTGAAACTTTTGTATTAAAAATGACTAAAACCAAATAAGAGCATGTGCTATGATCACTTGATCACTTTCAACTATAGTTGTCACATTAGCTTTATTTTCAATTGCTATTCGATCACATTACACCGTTGTGGTTTCATCATTACCACTAACCATTGCAAAAATCGGCCTACATGGCTGATTAATCGACGTTTAATCGCTAGACGGAGATTAACCGCTCCGATTTTCATTAATCGGCCTTATTAATCGGTTTGGTCAAAAATTGGTCAACATACCGATTAATCGGATAAAAATCGGCCAAATCGAGCATAAATCGGCCAAATTGAACAAAAATCAAAAATCGCCAACTCTCAGTCAAATCAAGCATAAATCGGAAGGAAAAAAATTGTAGATCGGCCAATCAGGCATTTAGTTTCAAAATTTTATAATTTTAAATATAAAAAATCTAATCCGATAATCTCCACCTAACCGATTAATCGCTAGATGGTACCCGACCCGCCCAGCTACCGCGTAACAATTTTTGCAACCTTGCCGATAACCAATTTCTTGACCACAATATATCTAGGACACAACATACTCTCAAAAAAAAAAACTTTTAAAAAACATGCAAACACGATTTGTGTTCCCTCCACCTTCACTTTTCTTGCTCATGCTGTGCACACACCGCTATGGTGACGCCGAGCAATGCCAATGTCTCGAATGAAGTAGTTCCGACCCTAGCTCTAATTGTATATTACCAAATCTTCTACACTTTTAAGAGGTGGGCTCTTATTGGTTTCTTTCTAATTGTCATTTGACAAATCATAATCATACGGTGTAGACTATAACAAAACAAGGAAGCACAGCCCTCGGATCAAATACAATAAGCTCATCCACATCGTCTAACCTGGTCTGCACCACACTAGATTCTCGCCCAACCAAAGAATCATAACCCGGGTCATTTTTGTCCCCAATTTCCGGGTCACATCGACCCGACCCGCTATAACACGACATACAAGCATAGCCCGTTTTACGTTCATGAACCCGAACTCATCCTCGATATCATCAGGAACTGAAACGTGTCCCCTATAACTATTTGATAATGTGGATATACCATCTAACTTGGGTGAAACCCTGACCCTATTATCCCACATAGACTACAATATTGTTGGGTGCAAATGGTGGCATTACCATTTTGCCTGGATTTAGGATCAAATGAGATCATTGTTAAAGTTCTAAAAAGAAGATCAATGCATGAACTAATAGGAGGAGAGCAAGTGGCAATACATTTAATACACAAAAAATAAGAAACTGAAAACTAAATATATATTCAAAAGGGCATTATAGGTATTATACACTCTTTTCCCATTTAAACCTAATAAAACTTATATTTCTCTTCCCTGTCACTTAAAAATCACCCCAGTACACTCTTATCTAACAGAATCCTTAAACATCATTTTTTTTGCTCTCTCTTTTTCTTTAATTGAATCCATTATCATCCTTCTATTTCGTTTTTAAAACGAATGTATGAATCTATAAACATAATATTCAAGGGTCTACTTTTTTTTACTCGGATATAAACAAAAAACCTTCTTTGTTGAACTTGCAGATCCGTTTTTATAAACACCACCGCCGAAATCATCTTGGTTTTTAGTGTCAACGACCGTTTGGTTGGAGTTGTAGATCCGGCGACCGTGCGGTTTGTTTTCAGATATGTGATTATCATGTTTTCAATCATAAACAATCATAACCGCCGCCGCCATCTTTTATCAGGGTGTTTGCTGTTTTAGATCGTGCCATGAACGGAAAAAATGGTATGTACGAGTTTGTGGTGTTTGTGTTTTTGATGCCGTGGGATTTTTTATTTTATGGTTTGTGGTTACAAGATGGTGTACCAAATCTGGGTACAAGATGGTGGAATAGGTGTACCAAAATCTGGGTAAAAGATGGTTATGCCAGAAAGTATGGTTTTGCCGATGTACCGGAATCTTCTTATGTATCACAGATCCGTTCGATTTGCTCTTTATGCATAGATCTATTTTATATCTGTTTATGTACCAGATTTGGTACACAATCCGGTGTACCGGAATCTGTTACTTTTTGGTTTCGATCTATTTCTTGGTACATCGGATACACCGGATACATTCTGGCATGTGTCGCCGGTACACCGGATACATCGCCGGTGTACCGGAATCTGCTGTCGATTGTAAGATTTTTGGAATAGGAATTTTTTTTTGTAAGATAGTTGATGTAATAGCATATTTTTTGGAATAATATATTCATTTGGTATAGCATATTAGGCTTTTTTTGTAGCAGCAGCTTTTTTTGTAAGATTATTGGTGTATTTCATGTTTGTAAGATTGTTTTGATACATCTAATATTTTCGATTGCCAGAATCTGCTGATGTACCGTTTGGATAGGTTGCCGGATACTGGGTAAAAAATGTGGACCAGATTCTGGGTAAAATGCACAGATTCCGGTGTACCTACACCATCATCTGCTACTGTACCGCTTGGATAGGTTACCGGAATCTGCTGATGTACTATTTGTATAGGTTGTGTTACAGTTTAATGTATACAAAATGTTGACCAGATTTTTGTAAAAACAAAAGACAAAAATTTGAAAAAATATTGACCACACTTAGATTTGAATTCTCCAAAATACCCTTGACGCCTTATTTAATTACAATAATGTTAATCATTTAATGTTAATCTCATCCAACACAAATACAATGATCCAACGGTCCATATTGGGTCTTACTTTTATAACTTTAAGCTTGATCTTACATTAACCCTCCCCTTGCCCTATGTCACATAAAAAAGTTGTGCAATGAAAACGTAACAACTCGTTGCCGTCAGCAATACACCGTGGATCATGACGGTGTCGTGCTGACGTCAACTTAATGGTCTCACGATATTCTTCAAACCGGGCAAGTATTTTTTGGCTGTTGTGGATTTTCATGACCCGGTGGATGGTCGGGTATTTGGTACCGGGCCAACCCGATTCAAATATAATCTGGACCACGTTCTTACCTGGGTCGTCATCTAGAAGCTCACAAAGAGGATGTTTTACTGATTGGTGTTCTTGAAGCAACCCGGGATTATGGAAAATTTCACCACAATTCAGGCATGGGTGTATTTCTTTGTGCATGGGGGAGGGATCGGATCCGGGCCGGGTTGTGAGATGGTTTTCGCGTTGGATGAGGGATATTTCTTTTTGTATATCAACCAAGTTACGAGACTTGAACTCACAACTTTTTGTTGACGCGGCACATTTAGTACTATTAGCGAAAATTCGTTTGAGGAACGACCAAGAGGAAGAGACATGTTTATGGCGTTTATGTTTTGTGGTGGAGACGCGAGGGAACGGCTTTGGAGACGGTGGTTTTGGACGATGGTGGTGGTGGCGTGAGGTAGGAAAGATGATGAAGCACCCGAGGTGCATGAGAATGACGAATATGGAGATGAAATTACCACAAACTGGAGCTAAGTTAGCCATTAATGATAGTTATATGTCAAAATAAATGAATGGATGTTGGTGCTGTGCAAGAGTTTTAAGCAAAATGATGGAAGAATATAGGCAAGTTTGATGGATTAAGGCAAGTTCATAGCATTTATACGTGTTTTGTGACTTCTGTCTTTTAAACATTTTATATTTAAAGACGACAATTTCAAACTTATTCGTATTTTTTTTTGAGTTTTGTTAACCACAACCCATGAGGTTGTGTTTAAACATAACTTAATTAAAATTTTGCATTAAATGAACACTAAAAATTCCAGGTTTAACATAATAATATTCCATGTAAAAAAGGAAAAAATATGTATAATTATGATATATATTCGTTCATTTAATACAAATTTTTTAATTAAGTTATGTCTAAACACAACCCAATGGGTTGTGGTTAACAAAACCGTTTTTTTATTATTATATATTTTTAATACAAAAGAATTTCGAGTTTCTCACTAAAGGAAATGGTAGTTAACTCGTCTTTTACAAAATTTGGGAAACCAACTTTTAAGCTGTGCTACTTGAATTATTTTGTTGGATTCAAATATCACCCGACTTTCTCAAGTTAAGCCGCATAAGATATACAACTAACGCAACAGGTTTAATTAAAGGTGTAAATTTGTCTGTTATTATGTATGTATTTTAACGATTAGGGCTCAAGTTGCACTTAAAACATCTAAACAGGTTTAAAAGGTGTAAATGTGTTTGTTTGTTTTCTTTTGAAAGACAATTATGTGTACGTGTAGAAATAAATAAGAATTAGCAAGAAGCTATAAATTGTAACAACATCTTGTATGCAAGGGCGGAGCTTAGTGGAGCTTGAGGAGGGTGATGGCCCCCTTAAGAAAAATATTTGTAGTGTACTTTGCTTTGTATTATTATGTTAAATTCTTATAATCATAGTTTTGGCCCTCTTAATATACATGAACTACTTTGATGGCCCTCCCAGAAATTATGTTGAAGCTCCGCCATTGCCTGTATGTCCCCAAAACTTGCAACAAGCTTACAAAAATTTCAACCAAAACAAAAACGACTTTAGCAGGCCACTAGAGCCTTGCTACAGCGAGCCAACTGAAGAAAGAACCCACCATCCAAACTCACCCAACACAAAAACCACCTAAATGCATCACACACGTGTAAACACGTGAAAAGCTGACCATGACGGACTATAAGGCTGCCCCTAGTAGGGGGATTCAATCCCCTTACTTTTCACTGCCACGTCAGCTTTCTCTCTCCAGCGACCTTCAGGCGATTAGGTGCTCCAGTAAGGGCGACCAAGTTCAATTTTTTTTTTTTTTTTTTAAAAAAACATTTTTAACACAAAATAAAATTTCATTAATAATTAAAACGTTACATAAATAAAAACGATACGAAATAAAAAAGATAATATATTAAATATAAAAACGATACGAAATACATAAATCATAAATCTAATCTGAATGCTCCCCGCATGCAGAGTCATACGAGGGAGTACGAGAACCGGCAAATCACTCGAAGCGAGCCAAATCTTCCTCGTCTAGCAGAGGTTCCCCCGGTAGCTCGAAGTTGGTAGTCGAAGTTGATGCACCTACACCATCGTTTTTGTTCTCCCGATAGCTCCAATTGATTTTGGTGCTGACGTTGTCCGTTATCTTTTGAACACACCGCCACAACTTGTCAGCAACCTCGCGATCTTTGCGGGCTTGATCTTTCAAAAATTTGTCGATCACAGCTTTTCGTTCAGGCGTAATGTCGTTGCAACTCTTGTAGTTTTCTCTCATCTGCCTTCTCCGCCTTCGGTCAAACAATTCGATGACGCTATAATAATTTCGAGCCTCATCGTCAATATTGCATTGATTTTGAACGTACACTTGCATATCTTCAACGGAATGGGGAGACGGCAAGCCATATTAAATCTTGTGTTTGAAGTATTTTGAGTTTGAATTGTATGAAATAGATTGTGGATTGAAGGTATTGTATTGTGTATTTATAAAGGTTAATTTTTTTAAACTGTGCAATATAACGGTAATTTTTGGATATTAAACCTTTACTCGATCATTTAAGACGATCTATTTGGTTGGTGATCGAAATAACCACAACAAGCCGATCGATACAAATCGATCGACTTTACACTCGATCGAGGGTGGCGATTTGCCTATTGGGGGCAGTCTAACAACCACGAAAGCTGTAAAAATTAGCTTTAACAAATACAAAGCGAGTATCATTAGTTTGAAAACTGAATTGCTACTATTATACAAGAAACGAAAAAATATTCATATATGATATAATGTCGGAAATTATATACACCATTTCTTTTCAATCAATAGAGTATCCAAAGCTACATCTTAGACTTATAGATAATGTTGAGTTTATAATACATGACATGCAATAAAACATGTAGACACCACAGAGTACACAGCGGAAGACTTAAGATCATAAAAAATAAATAATTAACTGAATTAAAAGCGTAACACACCTCTTGCAAATGTCAGATCTCTTGAACAAAACAGAAGAAGTGGTTTAAAGAGTTGTCCCTTACCGTTTTACAACTCAAACCAATTAGGTGTAAGAATAGTGTCTTACTACCATAGTTTTGTACACACGAATTAACCAACGAATCAAGCGATTGCTAGATCTAACACAAGTCCTTGTTTTATGAAAAAACAAAACCAAAACACCCTAGGAGGAGGGGTTTCGCCGAAGTAAGCAGAGAGGAGAGCAAGATCTAGGTTAATTCAATGCACAAAGTTATGAAAAACCCTAAACCCTAGCCTCTCAGATATAGTGGATACAAATCTTTGGGAACAAGTTAGGGTTTGGGTTGAGAGAACCCCCTATGGCCACCATCATGCAAGCCCAAGGGATACCCGAATCTTTTCCATATAAACATTTTACACTATAAGTCTTTCTCTTTACATTTAATCGTAGTTATTTTCCGTTAAATACTTAACGACGTTAGACGGACTTTATGTGCAATAATTAATCGTTAACATTAACATTAATTATTTAACTTTAATTCTCATTCGCTAATGTGTGCAATCCCATGGTCACGAGTTCGAATCCGACATTCACGTATTATAAATATATACATTTCAAACTCCCACTGGATATGTTTACAAACGTGAAATGACATTGGTTAGCGTCTAGCAACATGCCAATGCCCCCGATAACCTCGTATGGTTTTCTGGAGAAAAACCAAGTTTCGATGATTTATCATCATATTCATCCTTTTGTTTCTAATACCATGTTAATAAGAATATGGATCTCACTCATTTCTTAATTAACTATTCTGTTTCTCGCTTTATGTGATTGATCAAGATTACCAATTGTTGAGATGTGAAAGTGCTGAAGATTGACAAAGTACTGAAGATTGATAAAGTACTGAAAACTACAAAGTACTGGAAAAAGTCAAAGAGTCAAAGTACTGCTAAAGTTAAAGTCAAAGTACTGCTGATTGAAGTCAAAGTACTGCAAGAACAAAAAACTGTTATATTTGTTTATAGAAAGTCTTGTAATTCTAGAATATTCTTTATTAGATTACTTGTCGTACAAGGATACAAATTGTAAACCGACTAGGGATATCCTTGAGCCTATTAAAGGACCCCTAGATTGGCATTAGATGTACGAGTTCATAAGTCTTAGAGTTTATGATTGCTTACGAGTTTTAGAGTTTACAAGTTCATAAGTTTAGAGAAGTTCGATATTTAGAGTTGTTGAAGTAATTTGCATAATAAAGCAGAGTTAGAGTTATTAATATAATCGTTTAAAGTTAAAGTTATTCTTCTTAGCTTTGTTAAGTAAATTCCGCATACTTAATAGAGTTTGCTCAGTGTTTCTTTGTTAATAACTTAGGATTTATCCGAGGTTATTAAACCTTAAAAGCTATATAAGTTAGTTTGGTTAGAGTACATCGATCCAACTAGTGGTATCAGAGCTTGTGTGGAAACTCTGACTAGGAAGAAACCCTACTACAACAAAAACCTAAAGATGTCGATTGATTATGTTCCACCACCTTCCATCACCTCAATGAGGATTCCTGTCATCAAGAAAGGCGAATATGATCTATGGTGTATGAAGATGAGACAGACATTGCCATTACGACCATGCTCTATGGAATGTAATTGTTAATGGTAATGAAGAAGTCCCAGAACCTATTGATGTTCCTAGACAACCCAAAGCACCTAAACCAGTCTTACCAGCAGCAACCTTAAGGAATCAAGAGAAGGCACTCAACATCTTGTCTTCCATTCCGTGGTCATCTCTCAAATTTCATGATGCTAAAGATGCAAAGCAACTGGGCTGCTCTAAAGACAAGATTGGAGGAATGAAGCTTCTAAGAAGATGCACGAAATCTTCTCAAGCAACAGTTTGAAACTTTCACAGTTGGTGAAAGAGAGAGTCTTGATGCTCATATGATAGGTTTCAAAATCTCCACAATATGTTGAGTTATACAAGGCGAAGTATCAATGAAGATGTTAATCTGAAGTTTCTAAGGAGTTTGCCATTTACATGGCATGTGATTGCTACAATGATCAGAGGACAACCAGTTTTGGATGTCATGGACTTTGATGATCTCTACAATCATCTGAAGGTGTATGAGCATGAGATGAATGGCCAAACCAGTTCCAAATCACACAGTATTGCTTTTCTGTCATCTGAAAAGAAGGGCAATACTTCAACCAAAAGTACTGCTTCTCCTCAAAGTATTGTTGCTCAAAGTACCGCCATACACCCCCCCACCTATGCTCAGCAGTCCCCCAACTACTACCATGCACTCAGATGAAGTTGTGTGCTCATTCTTTGCACAACAAGCTAGTTTACCTGTCACTTATGAAGAAGATCTAGCACGATGAAGAAGATGCACTTGAAGAAATTGATATCAGGAGGCAAGTTGCTATGATCACTGCAAGGATCAAGCAGTACTATGAAGAAAAACAGAAAAAGCATTGACTTCAAACCAAAACAGGGTATTACTTCTGACAAATCCAAAATTGAATGCTTCAACTGTCAAAAGACTGGACACTTTGCAAGGGAGTGCAGGTTTGCTAAGCATCAAGCAAACAGGACATCTGAGAAACCAAAGTCAACTCAAAGAAATTCCAATTACTAAAACAAAGGCTTTGATTGCTCAAGAGAAGTTATCAGAAGTTGATTGGAGTGAAGAGTTTGATGATGAACCAATGACTTACTGTATGGTAGCAGTGGAAGAAGTAGCTGAAGAGTCAGTGGAAGAATTGGACTGGAGCACTGCGTTTGATGAAGAACCTGAACATGCTGATTTGGAATCCAGAGATTGTCTAGGAGAATTTGATTGGAGCATGGAAAGTGAAGATGATCCTGTTCAACTTGCAATGGTGGCTACTTCACCAAGTTCACCTCCTATCTCTGAGGTATGCTCAAATTGTCATGATTTTTATCAAAAATTACTTGGCGGTTATGTGATTGAAAGAGATAATTGTGTTAGGGTTAGGTCTGAGGTAGCTGGTTACCAAATAACCTTAGAATCTATGGAAGCTAAAATCTTAACACATGAAAATAATGAAGTAGCTTGGCGAAAATATGCACAACAGGATTATCAGTTAAAACTAAGTGAATGGAAATTAAACTGTAAATTTTCTGAAATAGAGAAACTGACTAAGGAAAGAGATGATTTGTTAGCTAAGTTTCATTGCTGGTGAGTCCGGTCTGTCACATGTTACCTATGTTCAAAAACAGAGAAGAGCTTATATTAAAACTGGCTTAGGTTTTGGAATGGACTTTGATAACATAGAAGAGAATCAAATTGATGATGACCTAGAGGATATAACCACTAGTGATGATGAGCTCATTAATTATGTAGACACATCTAGTAATGAGGATTCAATTAGTGAACCACCTCCTGAGTATAAGAAAGATAATGGTTATCATGCAGCTCCCCATCCCACTGCAGCCATCAACCCCATTGGCTCGACAAGTTTCTTGTTTCAAGCGTGATACGCCTAGAGTTTAGGAAAAGCTTGTCGCTCAATCTAGGTTGAAACCCCAAAGGAAACCGTTGGAAAATAATGTTCAAAAGTCAAGCAAATCTTTAAATCAAAGTAATGGCTCACAAGCAAGTATCTTTGGCAAAACCTTTTCAAAACAAAGATCGCTTAAACCTTTTTAAAAAATCCTTTGGTCAAACAGTTTAATCATTCACCAAGAAGGCAAAATAGTTTCGGGTCATAGACATAGAAGAAATCACTTTGAAGT
>OU343217.1:30926139-31026494 GCA_910596185.1 Chrysanthemum makinoi
AATCTTTCTTTCGACTTCATTCACCGGCTTGGTTTTGTTTGGAAAATCGTTTAGTTGATCAAAGTTCACCTGATGTAGGTCTTTTGTTTGGTTGACAATAGTATATCGTCCCCATTCTTACGGAAGATTGTTAGGGAACTTGATATTTTGCCGCGATAGTTACGGGTGCCAACTTGTTTCCGATAAGCTCATTCATCAAAGTGCAAAACCTTCCATAGTAGGATTCAATGGATTCTCTCGGAGGTTGAAGTGAACTTTTCCCATTCAGGTTAGCGACTTGTTCTCCATGTCTTGTTGACCAATTTATGTTCCATGACAAAGCTGTCTAACACGTTCCCACACATATCGGCGGTTTCACAACTGTCTCTGCAAGCAAAGATGTCCTTGGTAAACCCGGTTGGACAATATGAATTGCCATGTCATCTCGCATCGACTTGTTTGATCCTCTTGATTGTATTCGATTCATTTTGAAGGCGAGAGGATGGTGGGATGGGAGGTGTTGCATCAGCATTTCTAGGGACTTGGACTTGTCGAGGCTTGAAGGGTCCATTCTGAATGGATTGAATCATTAGTTTCCCATTAGGTTTGGTCTTTATGTAACGAAGCATACGACTTGTCCATTGAAGATAACCACCTTTTTCCAACATAGGAGGGCGGTTTTACGCACCCGACGCATGAATATCTTGTTGAGTTGCCATTGATGAAGGTATGTTATGATAAAGTTGATGTAGGATCGATTCAACGATAAAGGAGTTGTGTTTCAAAAGATATTGTCGTTTGAAGTTTTTCGAAAGTCGTACTTCGTGAACTTGGTTCTTAAGTAAAACTTTTCTCCCAAAATTTGAAATTCACTATAAAAATCAATTCTAAGGTCGTATGAAAATTTTGAGTTATGACAATTTGACGCCAAATTTGTAGAAAAATTTGAATTTGGGTCCAAAAATTTGAATTTTTGACCAAAATTTTCAAGTTATACCAAATTTTGAATTTCGTAAAATTGAGCGTTTAGTCTCCTCAAAATTAAATTTTACTCAAATTTTCCGCCAAAAATGAAGAGCTTAGGCGTAGACACACGAGATTACAGTAGACGATGCTTAGGCGTAGAGATAACTTACGAGTAATACCCAAGTTACGCGTAACAATAGAGTTATGCGTAGACTAAAACTTAAACGTAGAATCCTTATGCGTAGGATTTACTTATGCGTAAGACAAGCTTAAGCGTAAGAAAATACTTATGCGTAAGAAATTATACGCGTAGATTTAGCTTATCGTAAATCTAGGGTTTGCCCAAAATCCTTTACACTATCACAGTGTAAAGATATCCAAAAGTCGAAGTGTTCCACAAACTTATCCAAGTGAGGGAAGCAGCGAGTAACCGTTATAGCTCGAAGAAACTGCACAAAACTCTTATGCGTAGAAACTTATGCGTAGAAATAGGGTGTTGACTTTCTTACGTGTAGAACTAGGGTTTTGACCTACGGCGTAAAAATTTCGGTGATTCAAACAATTTATCTTGCACAAACAGCCTTAAAACACTCGAATAACACAAAAGCGTTGACCTTTTCACCCAAAGTGCTTAGATAGCTTATGCGTAGAAATGACCTACAATTAAATGCGAGTTTAAAAATGATTAAAAACACGTAAAGCTTCAAACTTTTGCAAAAACTGAAACTTTAACACCAAATAAACCTTAAACCACAAGAATCTTGAATTTTTAAGTGTAAAATGCAAAGCTTTAAGCGTGTCAAAGATGTATAGCGAGAGCTTCTGGCGTATGGTACCAAAACTTCAAAACAAACACAAACACTCCTAAACCATTGTTAAGCGATTGATACCAATTGTAGGACCTTAGATATATCAACCTTATCACAAACCCAACACGTATATCACGTTAACACAAACACAAACTATGCGTGAAGATGAAAGAAATAAAGATGAGAAAGATGGTGACTAGAAGATGTAAACCGTGTATATGTGTAGAGAAAAGATGAACACAATAAGTTGTATATTCCAAAGAAAACACACACACACACACTCAAGCACACCCCTCAAATGAGACTTTGAGGGGTATTTATAGTTCAATTAACATGATGTCCTAAAAGGCTTTCTATATAGGCTTCGTGGGCTTGGACATGGGTTGGATTGGATATTTGGCAAGCTTATCATAACTAGTACCCATTTAGCTTAGTCCAATCCACTAGCCCGTTGACTATTCTATTATGATATCTAACACACGTTACAAAGTTCCTAATCGTGAATGACCATCACTTCTAATAAAACTATTAAGGCTAACAAATAAGCTTGTAGATGTCTTTTGGAAGACCTTGTAATATGATGTTAGAAGCCCCGATATCCGCATCGAATCTCTTCTTCTCCTTATCATTGAGCTCATCATACGTCTTTGGTCTGTCTATTCCATAGATCATTGTTCCATCTTTAGTTGTATCAATTATGTCTCTAGTAGTCTCAACTCTATACGGTCCTTCATCAATCGATTTGAGAATGTTGGCCCCATTTTCCTTTCAAGACGTACAATCGATTCTTTGAGCCCAGAGTCGTAGTCGATTCGTCAAGCATAGGTGGACGAGTATCTCGATCTGCTTTGCTTGAGCGTCCTCGACTACAGAAGAAACAATAGTAGGAACAATGTTTGCCATGATTACAAGTTCTACGGGATTTTACAATTCTTTGATTAAACCGGGAAATTGATTCTTTCGCGGGATTTTACTAAACCAAAAGAACAACCGTAAGAATGTATCACGAAGAAGTGACAAGTCTAAAATTATACAAGTGTTAAAAACACAACTTCGCAGTTATCAACTCGCTAAACACCGACTCGCTCAAGGAGACAACTTGCTTAAGGTATCAACTCGCTAAATAGCCAAGTCGCATTAGCATCAACTCGCAACACGTCAACATGCAATGAATCAAGTCGCTAAATAGCCAACTCGCTTTAGTATCAACTCGCAACACAATCAACTTGTTTGAACACCAAGTCGCAAATTAACTTCGCTAGCTTTACAACTCGCAATAGCTAAGTAGTCGCTTTAGATCAAGTCGCTTAAAGAAACAACTCGCTTAGAACCCAAGTCGCATAAAATCAACTCGCTAACCAAGTCCCATGTACCAACTTCATCCAATGACAAAGCAACTCGCTTAGAAGAACAAACTATCCGAGACTCAACTCGCTTAGTACAAACTTCAAAAATAACCACTTTATCAATCAAAAACAACCAAACCACAATGATTTAAGCCTTCCAATTCAAAACATAAACACATATGATGATCCTAAACACAAAAGTACAAGCAAAATTCAAACTTTAACATTAGAATTTGTCCAAATGAATGAAACTCTCCTAAACCCTTAATACCCCAAAAACCTTATGAAATCCACCAAAACAAAAAGCATGAAAGATGAGTGATCAAACCATGGCTCTTGATACCAATTGTAAGATATAGGATTTCACAAACACATTAAACCATAACCATGTGGGACGTTAACAATGTTTAGAGAGAGTTCTAGAAGAGAGAAAGTTATAAAGAGAGAAAGGGAATAGAGTTGGGAACTATGTGAAACAAAGAAAAATGGTATTGAAGCTCCAACCCTCAACTTTGGGAGGTAGAGGTTTTTATAATCTTACAAACAAATGCCACCTACGGTACGTGGATCAGGCATACAATGGGTAAAGACCCATCCGTCCTCCACGGTGTTACTAAACTAAATACTACTTAACATAAAAGTACTATGACTACGAGCTTTCTAACGATTACATATACTTGAGGTGACCGACTCTTTAATACCTGGAATTTCTAATTCCTAACAATTATTGTTATCACACTAAACCCTTAGTTCAATTATCTTGTTGCTTGCATAAGTTGCTAAGTCGAGTCATATCCTTTGTACACAGTTTTGGGGCGATTGGGATCATGGGAAAAGTTAAATTTTATGAAATGACGGGAAGAGAACGTTAAATTCAAATTCCCTTTATTTGTGTAATAATGTACTCCAAGTGTTTTGATCTTTTCAATTCGGGTCAAATTAGTGTTCGAGTAATAAAAACTTAAGTGTAGGGATGTGCCTATAAATCCCTATCATTTTGATGTTATCGTAGAGGATGGTAGAGTAAAAGTGTATGAAAAAAAATATATATAGAAAAAGAGAAAGAAAAAAAGCGGGCTACCATCCTACATCTATCTTTAAATTTATGTTTGTTTATTTCATTTATCTAGAGTTTAGAGTGTCGAGTCTTGGCTTATAGCATGCCATTCTTAGCATGCTTGTAACATAAAGATTTTTGACCTACCACTAAATAGCCTATCACCAAACCCTTTGTTTCCCACTATAAGTAGCTATCATTACAACCCTTTAAAAGACCTCTTGGATAGTCTTTCCTAGGTGCTTACGCCAAAGCGATGGAGGTTTGATCTAGTCTCAAGCCTTTGGTAATCTATGTACTAGGACCGGTTAATGAGTGTTTATCTTCCATTTCCAACTTGTTATATTTCATATGCACCCGAGAGATGTGAGTATCCAAACACACCATGTGAGGTGCTAGTATGTAATTTCCGTGCTTGTTATGACTTTTGCGGGGCTTATATGTGTTGTGAATCATTCTAAACTAATGCTTCATGACCCCTAACTTATAAATTAATTGGCTAAAAGCACATTTGCTTGAGGACAAGCAAATACCAAGTGTAGGGATATTTGATAAAGTTTTAAAATATACCTTTTTTAGGGGTCATTTAAGCCCTTATTTGATCACTTTTGTATCCATTATTACTTAATATTGTTCCTTTTCACTTTTTAGGTCTCTTGAAGGCAAAATGCTGGAATGACACTTACCAGGCGAATATACGAAAGAAAATGGCCAAAGTCAAGAATCGAGACACTCAAGCTCTTTGGCTGAATGAGAGGCAGTTAGGTTATACTTGTGGCCGTCGAACAAAATCTTTAATAACGATCAGTGGCAAATTGCTTATTTTCAAGTGCGGCATTAGGTTTTAAAAGAGTAGGGCGTCGCAGCTCGGGCGGCCTAGATTTGATCCAGACGGCGTCGAGACTCAAAGCGGCGGCGTCCGCGGACATAAGGTGACGTCGTCACAATGATAGCGTGGCCAAGAGCGAAACCCTAATGACGGCGACCGGCGGCGTCACAAATTAAAGGGTGGCGTTGTGCAGATTGTAACCTTATATATAGAATCTGAATTTTTAGTTTTCATTATTGTAGTTTTGTGGAGTAAAACCTAAACCAAACCAAGGCTGTCTTGTGCGATATTTTAGGGTTCCATACCCTATCTTACATCAAGATATGTATTTTACTTCATTAATTTAATTATGTCTTCAATTGATTGTGTGTATGCTTGCATGTTCCCCATGTCCGGCTAATTTACTTGTGTGTTTGCTTAGGTAATATGAAACTCAGTTATTGAATATTGATTGGTTGTCTCTTATCTTATTTGTGATTGACCTAGTATTGCGATAGGTCATTCGTTGTGTTGTTAATGCTTGATTAATCTTTGTTGAACCTTAGTTTATAATCACCTAGAGTAATTGTAGGCTATACATCCAAAGAATACCTTAGAGTTAAAGTTTATAAATCCTAGAGATTTTGTAGTCATTAACCTTTGGTAGCTTCAAAGATTTAGGGATAAACACATACCCTACGACCTTAGAGACACAACGCGATTAAGAATAAGGACGTGACAATTCAACCATCAATAGGAGATAACTATGGAGTAATAAAGCCTAAGCAAATACATTTTTAATCATCATACGAGCACACAACAATAGACATAGACTCACCTTAGTTAAACAGATAATTAGATGGTAGAAGTAATCGGTAGAAATACCAACCCCCCAAATCCAAACCCCGAGATTCGTACATTTCCATTTCCTTAAAAACACATAAAAAGATAAAAAAAAAATAATCTTCCTCAACCCCAACCTTAGCGTAGTAACTTCTCACTAGCATTCCTATTCCCCTAGAGAACGATATCAATTCCCGTGGCTTACCCTAATACTACACTACAACAATTAGGTTCACTGCCTAGGGTGTTGAAAAAATTGCTCGATGAAAAGGAAGTTCATTTGACCCCGAACGCGCTGTGTAGGCGTATCAATTACTGGGGATCTGTGGGACGCTCCCTTTTACCCATGGGTTTTGGTTCATGGGTCATGGGTTATGGGTTATGGGTACCAAGTAGATTCAATGTATCTACAAGATGCAATGCATCTAATCCATGGTTTTGAGTGCCCACCAAGGTACAATGTATCTAGACATTGGGTATGGGTCATGGGTTATGGGTACCAAGTAGATTCAATGTATCTACAAGATGCAATGCATCTAGTCCATGGTTTTGAGTGCCCACCAAGGTACAATGTATCTAGACATTGGGTATGGGTCTTGGACTTTGGGTTTTACCCAACTACATTCAATGTATTTGGTCAATGGTCAAATACTTAAGTTTCTACCCATTTACATTACCCAATATACTACATACTAGTTATGTGTATATTTACCCAAATATGTAAACACTAGTTGTTGTACATATGTAATACTAAATCATAAAATCACTTATACTTGTTTTAGTGTTTTATGTGAAAACGTAAGTGTGTTAGAAAAGTATTGGCTCAAACCATTTACGTATTTTATTTGTTTTGTTAAAATGATTTTACGTTTGTTATCGACAAAACATTAGAAGATCGTAAAATATAAATAAACGTTTTTACGGCTTATTTGTATTAACAGAGTCAATTATGTCTTCAATTGTATGTGTGTATGCTTGCATGTTCACATGTCCAGGTTAATTTACTTATGTGTTTGCTTAGATCTATGAAACCTAGGTATTGAATATTGATTGGTTGTCTCTTATCTTAATTGTAATTGGCCTAGGATTGCGATAGGTCATCATTGTGTTTTTAATGCTTGAGTAGTCTTTGCGAACATTAGTTTATAATCACCTTGAGTTGTTGTAGGCTAAAAATCCAAAGATAACCTTAGAGTTAGTTTATGAATCCTAGAGATTTTGTAGGCAATGTCCTTAAGGTAGTCTCAAAGAGTTAGGGAAGAAAGCATACCCTACGACCTTAGAAGACACAACGCGTTAAGAATAAGGACGTGACAATTCAACCATCAATAGGAGATAACTAGGGAGTAATAACATCTAGGTAATAATATCTTTAATCATCATACGAGCACACATCAATTAGACATAGACTACCCCTTAGCTTAGTTAATTAGAATAGATAATAGTATAGTAATCGGTAGAAATACCACCCCCCAAATCCAATACCCCGAGATTCGTACATTTCAATTTCCTAAAAAAATATAAAAAAGATAAAAAAATAAACTTCCTCAACCCCAACCTTAGCATAATAATTTCTCACTAGCATTCCTATTCCCCTAGAGAACGATATCAATCCCAAGGCTTAACCTAATACTACACTACAACGATTAGGTTCACTGCCTAGGTGGTTGAAAAACTTGCTCGAAAAGGAAGTTTCCTTTGACCGAGCGCAGCGTTGTGCGCGTATCAGTGGAACTTGATAGCTTTGCGGACATTCCCTTCCTACTCTTTAACCTATCAGCTATACCTAGAGCACGTGATTCGAAATTCATCCTGCGGGATCGTCGAAATCGCAACATTCTCAACCAATTGGGAGGGACCCTCAACAGTGCTTGTGGGGTCTTTGGCGATAGGCTCTATCTTGGGAATGTCCACGTCATTGTTGTTGACAGAAGTAGAAGGTGAACCAACACCATATGACTCTTCGGCTTGTAGCGGGCATAAAGCTCAAATCTTCGTCCAAATCCTGATGCATGAAGTTCCTAAACGCCATCTCTTCAAAAAAGGTACAAGAAAAGATAAATATCCCGCTACATTGGTCCTACTTAAATAAAAGTGGAAGCACATACTTTTTCCCTGATAAATGATCATGGGCTTCTTGGTAGACCCCTCCCAACTTTGTGCAATCCCGCTATACAGAATTGGCTCGGGAAAGGCTTGAACATCAGCAGGATACCTAGCCAAACGTTGATAACACGGATTCCTTCGAACTTCATAAGGTAGGGGGTCATTGAAACGTTTTGCATCAAACCTAAATGCCTCATTCAGCAATGCTGGATAGTCAGGTGGTACAATGGTGTTCTGAACATAAAAGAAACTACCCTTCTAGTCTCTTATGTTCGTGTAAGGCCTCGTAATGAGGTTAGGCACATCTCCTTCAGACCTCTTTGCCAAGGTTAGCCAGTTCCCACCAGGATAAAGGTTCAAAAATCCCCTCAAAACCTTAAGAGTTGGTTCATAGTCGTAAGCTTTACACATATCGATGTATGTGGTCAGTTTAGCCAGGCCAAATGGGTTGATCGAGAGATATGTACTTCATAGTACTCCATTAACTCTAAAATCAGAGGGTGGATAGGAATCCTAAGATTCGAATGACTAAAAGAGTGGGTATACAGCCCTACAAAGTTTTAAGGGGCATAAAAAATCCCTTGGTTTGATTTGGGAAGCGTGACTTTAAACTCTTTAGGGATTGGGTATTCGGCAAGATGATCATGTAACTCTTTAGCAGTCAATGTGCATTTTTGTTGTTTGATTATAAACTTAGAATCCATAACTATCTTAAGCTACGAAAAGATGGGAAGAGGACTTTACCTTTTGTTCGAAGCCGGTGAATAATGGCAAATCACTGTGTGTGAAAAGTATGCGAAGAGGGTAAAGTGTTTAGGGTTTTCATCTACCTCCCCTTAAATACCCCTTTCTACTCGATTTTTAAACCCAGAACGTGTCTTGGGATTTACCTTATCCAGATTTCAAAGGGTCTTTAAAATTTTGAAAACTTGTTTTGGTCAACCGAGTTAATTGGGGTGAAGAATTACGCAGCGGGTAGTTAGATGGATTTAGGTAGCATTAAATGTGCGAGATAAGGCGTAATTATCTTGTTTACGATAAGCATTGCAATGAATGGTGATTTCATTAGCGGGGTGAAGTCGAAAGCAATGCCTCCTTGTTCATATGCATCACTTTCGTGGGGCTTGATGATGTACCCTCCGAACACTCGACGGACACCCCTTCTTGATGTGTCGAAGCCCCGAACGAAGGCCCAAGTTAGGTCTCCGAATGTTCGTAGGCGTCAACCATTACGTACACACGAAGGTTACCTACGGGGAATTTTCCATTGAAGCCTTAAGCCCTTCGGGTATGGTTGTGACGAAGGAACAACGGATAGGGATCTTCCCGACTTGGTCAAACCCACGATCTCCCTCTCTTTCCTGGTTTTCTCGCCAAGTTTGAGAACGTGGGTCACTAAACCCCAGCGGTTATCCACAAACATAGGACGTCCCCATGTTCTCCGACATTTGCGCAGAGGTGCCCTCAAGCATATTTCTTCCACTATAAATAGGTATGACGGGCAGAGGATTATGGTAAGCTCACTTAACACTCTATCCTTTACTCACACTCACTTATATCACCATAACTCATACTTACTCTTGGGAGGTGGTTCGCAGAGGTCCAACCCTGCGTAATCACTTAACATAGTGTCTTCGTATTTTTTATCCTCAGGTGAAAGACAATCTTGGCTGGAACATACACCCCTCTTACCTTCGATCATCATTGAAGCCGGGTAGTGCAATTTATTGTACAATCAAGTGTTTAGCCAAGTGCTTGTGTGTGATGTTTATACATCGAGTATGATATGAAATAGAACCCTTTGGAGGTAGCTATATTAATGCTAAGATACAAAGTAAGTGTGATATTATGTGTAAATGTGTTATGTGAGATTACGTAAAAGAGACATGTTAAGTCTTACATGTTCGAGCATGGTATATTGTAAGTTTATATTTTTATAAGCCAATAATCAATAGTACAAAGAATGGGTGACTTTGCTTGAATTGTGTTAAACTAACATGTTAATGCATGTGAAAGTGTAAAGATAATTGTGAACGTTTACATGGAATAATGCCCTTCAGTTAATGGTAAGCACCTTTCGGGGTAAGATATAGAACCCTTTGACATAGAACGGAAGTGTGTAACATAAAACCTAACTGAGGTTTTAGCAAATCACAAGGATTTAAAAGACAAAGTCTTGAAATTTTATTGATAAACTGAATAATAAACATAAAACCCAAGACCTATATTTATAGGGAAGCCAATCTTGGGGAACAAGCAATAAAAACTTGTCCAAAACTGACTCAAAATCTAAAATAGGAAACTGGCGCGACTTAGGTTACGGCTTAATTGAATTAATCAATTACGGCGTAATTGCTACACCGAATGTAAACTAAAATTTAAATATAAATTTACGGCGTAATTTTGGCTTGGGTTACGCCGTAGTTAAACCATAGACTACGTCTTGATTTGTCGAAGGTTCTTGTTACTCTCAATGTGCTCCATGTACTCCTCCGCAAGTTCCTCAATCTTGTCATCATCATTCCTCCTTACTTTAGAAGAACTCGTCCTCGAGTTCTATTCTTCATCCAAATCACTATGGTAAAACTCATAGATATCCGACACATTGAAAGTCTTCGAAATACTCATAGTATTCTGCAAATCAACCACATAAGTATTATCATTGATTTTCCAAAGAATCTTGTATGGCCCATACTTTTTTGGCTGCAACTTGCTATATGTACCAAATGGAAAACGCTGTTTTCGAAGAAACATCATCACTTCATCACCAAATTTGAACAACTTCACAAGGCGATGCTTATCCGATACGGATTTATAATTAGCATTTGATTCGGAAATTTTGGCTCTAACAACCTCATGAGTAGCTTGAACCTCTTCAACCATCTTGTTTGCTTGAGCACTCGTATTTCCCGGTAAATCAATCAAATCCATCACTTGTCTTGGCGACGTCTTGTAAACAACCTCAAATGGTGAAAACTCCGTTGAACTATGTACCGCACTATTGTAAGCAAATTTGGCTTGAGCCAATGACACATCCTAAAGTTTCGTCTTCTCTCCACATAAACACCTAATCATGTTTCCCAATGTTCTACTGACTACCTCGGTTTGACCATCCATTTGAGGATGAGCGGTACTACTAAAGTTCAATGATGTACCCAAACGCCTCCAAAGAGTTAACCAAAATTAAGCAAGAAACTTACTATCTTGATCTGAAGTAATTGACTTGGGAACTCCATGCAAACGAACTACTTCTTGAAACAACAACCTAGCAATATGCGTCGCATCTGAAGTCTTCTTGCAAGGAATGAAATGCGCCATCTTAGAAAACCTATCAACAACAACAAACACGGAACCGACTCCCCGTTGGGTACGAGGAAGTCCTAGCATAAAATCCATAGAAATATCAACCCAAGGGATCTCGGGTACAGGTAATGGCATATAAAGTCCTGTATTTTGTGCAATACCCTTTCCTTCTTGGCACACAACACACCTCTTCACGAATGAACCAACATCCCTCTTCAACTGAGGCCAATAAAATCGGCCCTCCATGCTAGCAATAGTCTTGTTACGACCTAAATGAGCATGCAAACCTCCCGCATGTACCTCCTTGATCAATTGAAAGTGAAGTCTTAGGAATACACAATCATTACATTTAAACAAATAGCCGTCAAGTACAAGAAACTCACCTCGATGTTGCTTGGTTTCAATTTCTTCCCAATTGCCACGAAAATCTTCATCTTCAACATACAACCCTTTAATTGACTCAAAATGCACAACATCATTACTAATAGTAACAAATAAAGTAGTCTTCCTACTCAATGCATCCGATACCTTATTACTTGTACCCGACTTATGCTTGATCACATAGTTGAACTTCTCCAAAAAAAACTCGCCCACTGTGCATGTATCTTATTTAAATGCTTTTGGGTTTGAAAGTACTTGAGAGCTTGATGATTCGTATAAACCACAAAATCCTTTTGAATCAAATAATGCTCCCACTTCTTCATTGCTTGAACAACCGCATACAATTCTTGTTCATAAGTCGACCACTTTTGCCGAGCCTCATTCAATTTTTCATTATGAAATGCCACATGCCTACCTTCTTGAGACAAAACGGCTCCAATTCCGGTTCCACAAGAATCACATTCTAATTCAAAAACCTTATCAAAGTTAGGTAAAGAAAGTACCGGTGCTGTTGTCAACTTCTCCTTGATAGCTTTGAAGCTTTCTTCCACTTCACTTGACCACTTAAACGAACCTTTCTTCAAACAATTTGTGATTAGCGCCACAATGCTACTAAAATTTCTCACAAATCTTCTATGAAAAGTTGCCAATCCATGAAAACTCCTAACTTTGGTCAAAGTCTTAGATGAAGGCCAATATCTAACTGCCTTAAGCTTTTCGTCATCCACATGAATTCCATCTGAACTCACAATATAACCAAGAAACAAAAGTTTATTAGTGAGATAAATGCACTTCTTTAAATTAACAAATAACTCATTATCCACCAAGGCTTTCAAAACCTTCCGTAAACTATCCAAGTGTTCTTTCTCCGTTTGACTATACACCAAAATATCATCAAAATAGACCACCACAAACTTACCTATAAATGGCCTAAGAACTTGAGTCATCAAACGCATAAAAGTACTAGGTGCATTAGATAACCCAAATGGCATAACGAGCCACTCATATAACTCATCCTTCTTTTTGAAGGCGGTCTTCCATTCATCACCCGGTTTAATCCGGATTTGATGGTACCCACTCCTCAAATCAATCTAAGAAAACACTTTAGCACCCGAAAGTTGATCTTATAAATCATCAAGACGTGAAATAGGAAAAAAATACCTTACCATGATTTTGTTCATGGCATGAATATCAACGCACATCCTCCAATCTCTATCCTTCTTCGGTGTAAGAAGCGCCAGAACCACACAAGGACTAATGCTTTCTTGAATATGCCCCTTTCTCAATAATTCTTCTACTTTCTCACGCAAGATATCAGACTCCTTAGGACTCATTCTATAGTGAGGAAGGTTTGGCAAAATTTCTCCAGGAACCAAATAAATATGATGTTGAATGTTCCTCAGGGTGGTAAAGAATCCTGTGTATTATCCGAGACTACTTTACTAAACTCTTCAAGCACGGGGCTTAACCACTTCCTGAATCACAAGAAATCCCCGTCTCCTTCCTTCAGCATGAAACTCCTTTGGTGATGAAACCATCGTCAACAAAGTCTTGCTTTCCACTTTCTTTCCAAGAGAATTGACACCTAAAGGTAACATAGCAATAGTTTTTCCACTCCATTTAAACAAATACATATTTGACTTACCTTGGTGCGTAGCATCCACGTCATGTTGTCATGGTCATCCTAGCAAAACATGACATGCTTCCATATCAACCACATCACAAGTAATCAACTCATTATACTGCTTCCTAATAGCAAAAGGAACCTTACAAATTTCGGTCACTTTAATCACCGGTCCCTTCTTAATCCACCCAATTTGATATGGGTTAGGATGAGGCTCGTTTGGTAGTTTAAAAGCTTTAACCAATGCCTTAGACACCAAATTCTCACAACTTCCCCAATCACTAATAATAGAGCAAATCTTTTCTTTAACCAAACACTTAGTTTGAAAAATCTTATTATGTTGTGAAGAATCACTAACCTTTGGCGAACACAAAGTCCATTGAATGACACATGTCATTTGTTCCACTTCTCTATCTAATGGCGGCTTGTACTCAAACTCATCTTCCTCTTAAAACGGCTCGTCCCCAAACACTCCATCATTCCCAATCCCTGATGTATAGAGTGTATTCCACTTAGGACAAACATTCTACCTATACCACGGTTCACCACATCTAAAACATTTGTCACCCGTGAGTTTAGCATAAGGATTAGATTTTTCCGTTTGAACTTCCATACCTTTGTCAACCCTACTTCCACTAGCCTTAGAATTCGTAGTAGTAGAAGTAGTAGTACTAGGGAGGGAAAATTGGGTTTGATTGGGCTGACCCCCATAAGTACTTGAACTCTACAAAGTTGATCGTTTAAACTCAACTCCGGTTTTAGAAGCCAACCTCTCCGCCTTCATAGCCAAGTTTTGAGCTTGATCAATAGACCAAATTGACATCAAACTCAACTTTTCTTGAATCAAAGAATTCAAACCACTAATATACCTAGCGCGGTTTTTCATCCGTTTCCTTTAAATTACAATTAGCTTGCAACCTTAAAACTCACCTGTATTTACGGTCTTCTTCCCTTGAACACAACTATGATATTGTTTGTACAATGTTTGATCCACATCCGGAGGCAAAAACCTTCCTTTGATCATTCTCTTCATCCTTGGCCACGTGTTGATTGGATACTTACCTTGTCTCCTACGGTTTTCTTGTTCACGTTGCCACCAAGCTCCTGCGCCTCCTCGTAACTTATAAGCCACGATCTTCACTTGCTCTTCTTCAGGAACATCCATGATGTCAAAGAACTTATCAAATTTATATAACCAATCTAGCACCGCTTCAATGTCAAGATTTCCAACAAAGTTAGGAATCTCAGCCTTGACCCGCTAACCTTGTCGCTCACCATAACCTTGTTGACGGACATTCCTTTGAACCATGTTCATATGTCTTGGATTCCTATCCCTTGGCCCTACATCAAACTCCTCATAATCTTCTTCATCTCCTTCCTCATCCGAAGATACAAAGCCATCATGTCCCCAAACTTGTTTAGGAGATTGGTTACGTGCCGCGATTTCTATTGAAACCCTCGTTGTTAGGACGGTTTCTATAGATACCATTTTCGTCACCCTCACGATTTGGATGTCTACCACCCCGGCGTGGATAGGATTTCATCAAGAACGGTGGATAAGCACTCAAATTTGGTCGCGAGATCGGTAATCGCATGATCCTCTTCGGTCGATCGCACCCCACCTTGTACGGGTTTTGGATCTTCGCGTTCACCATCTAGGATACTAATAAGCTCTAGATGTTTAATATACGAAGAACTTATAATTCAATTACCACCAGAAATCAACATTTCACTGATGCTAACTGACGTAGAATGGAAGCGTGTAACACAAAACCTAAGTGAGGTTTTAGTAAATCACAAGGATTTAAAAGATAAAGTCTTGAAATTTTATTGATAAAATGAATAATAAACATAAATCCCAAGCCCTATATTTATAGGGAAGCCAATCTTGAGGAACAATTAAGAAAAAATCGTTCAAAACCGAGTCAAAAACTAAAATAGAAAACTGACGCGACTAAGGTTACGGCGTAATTGCTACACCGAATGTAAACTAAAATTTAAACATAAATTTACGACGTAATTTTGGTTTGGGTTACGCCGTAGTTAAACCACAGACTACGTCTTAATATGTTGAAGCTTCTTATTATTCACAATGTGCTCCATGTACTCCTCCGCAAGTTCCTCAATCTTGTCCTCATCACCCTTCGAGGCAAGTGAAAATACTTTCTGGGTATCGGATAAGTCCCTTTTTGGGGTAAGTTATTATAAGGTGGAAATAGGGGTGTCATTCGGGCTGACCCGACCCGAACCGAGTCAATTTGGGTCGGGTCAATCGGGTTCAAAATTATATTCAGGTCAATCGGGTCAACCCGAATTGACCCGAGTTCTAAACAAGGTCGGGTACCCGAACCCGACTAACCCAGCTCAACAACACTTTTACCAGGGGTGGCAATTTCTGACCCGACACGAAACCCGACCTGAAACCGACACGAAAATTAACAGGTTCGGGTTGTGCTAAATAGATTTCGGGTCAGGTTTGGGTCGACCTATCTAACCCATTTATTAAACAGGTCAGGTTCGGGTTGAGAATAAAATAAGCGGGTCGACCCACCAACCCGTTTAAGATTTGTTTCATAAACTCAAAATTATTTATATTTTATTATGCGGTGTAATGTGTTAAACGGGTCGACCCAACAACCTGTTTAACCTATTTAACTCGTGTAATGTGCCAACTTTTGTATATAAAAAGGGTTAAATGGGTCAACCCAAAACCCGATGAACCGATTCAACTCGTTTAACATATTCAACCCGTGTAACCTATTTAACCCGCCAACCCAATTATATATACGGGTTAAATGGGTTAGGTTCTGGTTATGTCTAAACAGGTTAGGGTTGACATATCTGACCCGATGATTTAAATGGGTTAGGTTTGGGTTGGTATTTTCTGACCCGCAAACCAGACAACCCGAACCCGACCCGAATTGCCACCCCTAACTTTTACAATGTAAAAAACTCGGGTTGACCCCGAATTCGAATTGAGCCGATCCGATTGACCCGACCCGAGTTGACCCGAACCCGAATTGGCCCGACCCGAGTTGACCCGAGTTCTAAACAAGATCGGGTTAGGGTATTTTTTAAGGCTTGACCCGATTTAACCCGATCCGAGTTGACCTGAACCCGATCGGGTCAACCCGAATAACACCCCTAGGTGGAAATATGAGAATACGCATTCCAAAATCATACATCATGTCACCAGAAATAAATTGAATGATTTCATTGTATATACGTACTTATATTATTAGCTCGAGCATAAATCCTTATGAGATTGCAGTTGCTAGGTACACG
The DNA here is from genome assembly GCA_910596185.1 of Chrysanthemum makinoi. Taxonomy (NCBI): domain Eukaryota; kingdom Viridiplantae; phylum Streptophyta; class Magnoliopsida; order Asterales; family Asteraceae; genus Chrysanthemum; species Chrysanthemum makinoi. The sequence continues at coordinate 30,942,647 of OU343217.1, forward strand.
ATATTAGAATAACTTTCACATGATCACTTTGCATATTTGTGTTGCAAGTGTATGTTTTTAGACTTTCAAACACGTACAACACTTTCTATGAGCAGAACACTCGAAACAACAATTGTTTGTCATGTTAAATACATACGTTCGCATGTTACATCAATCTTGCTTAGAAGATGGATTTTCTTATTTTTAATTTTACAACTTCTCGTTAACATTTACTTCCTCAGCTCCAATTAAGACGGTGCGGATAGATTTTTATCATGGCATAGCCATGGATGAAACTTAAACGTGTTAGTGGAGGGGGCAACTTGAAAAATAATTTTTTTATGGGGCTCGATATACACAATGCTGAAACTTTTGTATTAAAAATGACTAAAACCAAATAAGAGCATGTGCTATGATCACTTGATCACTTTCAACTATAGTTGTCACATTAGCTTTATTTTCAATTGCTATTCGATCACATTACACCGTTGTGGTTTCATCATTACCACTAACCATTGCAAAAATCGGCCTACATGGCTGATTAATCGACGTTTAATCGCTAGACGGAGATTAACCGCTCCGATTTTCATTAATCGGCCTTATTAATCGGTTTGGTCAAAAATTGGTCAACATACCGATTAATCGGATAAAAATCGGCCAAATCGAGCATAAATCGGCCAAATTGAACAAAAATCAAAAAATCGGCCAACTCTCAGTCAAATCAAGCATAAATCGGAAGGAAAAAAATTGTAGATCGGCCAATCAGGCATTTAGTTTCAAAATTTTATAATTTTAAATATAAAAAATCTAATCCGATAATCTCCACCTAACCGATTAATCGCTAGATGGTACCCGACCCGCCCAGCTACCGCGTAACAATTTTTGCAACCTTGCCGATAACCAATTTCTTGACCACAATATATCTAGGACACAACATACTCTCAAAAAAAAAAACTTTTAAAAAACATGCAAACACGATTTGTGTTCCCTCCACCTTCACTTTTCTTGCTCATGCTGTGCACACACCGCTATGGTGACGCCGAGCAATGCCAATGTCTCGAATGAAGTAGTTCCGACCCTAGCTCTAATTGTATATTACCAAATCTTCTACACTTTTAAGAGGTGGGCTCTTATTGGTTTCTTTCTAATTGTCATTTGACAAATCATAATCATACGGTGTAGACTATAACAAAACAAGGAAGCACAGCCCTCGGATCAAATACAATAAGCTCATCCACATCGTCTAACACAGTTCTGCACCACACTAGATTCTCGCCCAACCAAAGAATCATAACCCGGGTCATTTTTGTCCCCAATTTCCGGGTCACATCGACCCGACCCGCTATAACACGACATACAAGCATAGCCCGTTTTACGTTCATGAACCCGAACTCATCCTCGATATCATCGAGGCTGAACGCGTGTCCCCTATAACTATTTGATAATGTGGATATACCATCTAACTTGGGTGAAACCACGACCCTATTATCCCATAGACTACAATATTGTTGGGTGCAAATGGTGGCATTACCATTTTGCCTGGATTTAGGATCAAATGAGATCATTGTTAAAGTTCTAAAAAGAAGATCAATGCATGAACCAATAGGAGGAGAGCAAGTGGCAATACATTTAATACACAAAAAAAAAAGAAACTGAAAACTAAATATATATTCATAAGGGCATTATAGGTATTATACACTCTTTTCTAATTTAAACCTAATAAAACTTATATTTCTTCTGTCACTTAAAAATCACCCCAGTACACTCTTATCTAACCGAATCCATAAACATCATTTTTTTTGCTCTCTCTTTTTCTTTAATTGAATCCATTATCATCCTTCTATTTCGTTTTTAAAACGAATGTATGAATCTATAAACATAATATTCAAGGGTCTATTTTTTTTTACTCGGATATAAACAAAAAACCTTCTTTGTTGAACTTGCAGATCCGTTTTTATAAACACCACCGCCGAAATCTTCTTGGTTTTCATTGCCGGCGACCGTTTGGTTGGAGTTGTAGATCCGACAACCGTGTGGTTAGTTTTCAGATATGTGATTATCATGTTTTCAATCATAAACAATCATAACCGCCGCCGCCATCTTTTATCAGGGTGTTTGCTGTTTTAGATCGTGCCATGAACGGAAAAAATGGTATGTACGAGTTTGTGGTGTTTGTGTTTTTGATGCCGTGGGATTTTTTATTTTATGGTTTGTGGTTACAAGATGGTGTACCAAATCTGGGTACAAGATGGTGGAATAGGTGTACCAAAATCTGGGTAAAAGATGGTTATGCCAGAAAGTATGGTTTTGCCGATGTACCGGAATCTTCTTATGTATCACAGATCCGTTCGATTTGCTCTTTATGCATAGATCTATTTTATATCTGTTTATGTACCAGATTTGGTACACAATCCGGTGTACCGGAAACTGTTACTTTTTGGTTTCGATCTATTTCTTGGTACATCGGATACACCGGATACATTCTGGCATGTGTCGCCGGTACACCGGATACATCGCCGGTGTACCGGAATCTGCTGTCGATTGTAAGATTTTTGGAATAGGAATTTTTTTTTGTAAGATAGTTGATGTAATAGCATATTTTTTGGAATAATATATTCATTTGGTATAGCATATTAGGCTTTTTTTGTAGCAGCAGCTTTTTTTGTAAGATTATTGGTGTATTTCATGTTTGTAAGATTGTTTTGATACATCTAATATTTTCGATTGCCAGAATCTGCTGATGTACCGTTTGGATAGGTTGCCGGATACTGGGTAAAAAATGTGGACGGATTCTGGTAAAATGCACAGATTCGGTGTACCTACACCATCATCTGCACTCTTGTACCGCTTGGATAGGTTACCGGAATCTGCTGATGTACTATTTGTATAGGTTGTGTTACAGTTTAATGTATACAAAATGTTGACCGATTTTTGTAAAACAAAAGACAAAAATTTGAAAAAATATTGACCACACTTAGATTTGAATTCTCCAAAATACCCTTGACGCCTTATTTAATTACAATAATGTTAATCATTTAATGTTAATCTCATCCAACACAAATACAATGATCCAACGGTCCATATTGGGTCTTACTTTTATAACTTTAAGCTTGATCTTACATTAACCCTCCCCTTGCCCTATGTCACATAAAAAAGTTGTGCAATGAAAACGTAACAACTCGTTGCCGTCAGCAATACACCGTGGATCATGACGGTGTCGTGCTGACGTCAACTTAATGGTCTCACGATATTCTTCAAACCGGGCAAGTATTTTTTGGCTGTTGTGGATTTTCATGACCCGGTGGATGGTCGGGTATTTGGTACCGGGCCAACCCGATTCAAATATAATCTGGACCACGTTCTTACCTGGGTCGTCATCTAGAAGCTCACAAAGAGGATGTTTTACTGATTGGTGTTCTTGAAGCAACCCGGGATTATGGAAAATTTCACCACAATTCGGGCATGGGTGTATTTCTTTGTGCATGGGGGAGGGATCGGATCCGGGCCGGGTTGTGAGATGGTTTTCGCGTTGGATGAGGGATATTTCTTTTTGTATATCAACCAAGTTACGAGACTTGAACTCACAACTTTTTGTTGACGCGGCACATTTAGTACTATTAGCGAAAATTCGTTTGAGGAACGACCAAGAGGAAGAGACATGTTTATGGCGTTTATGTTTTGTGGTGGAGACGCGAGGGAACGGCTTTGGAGACGGTGGTTTTGGACGATGGTGGTGGTGGCGTGAGGTAGGAAAGATGATGAAGCACCCGAGGTGCATGAGAATGACGAATATGGAGATGAAATTACCACAAACTGGAGCTAAGTTAGCCATTAATGATAGTTATATGTCAAAATAAATGAATGGATGTTGGTCTTTGTGCAAGAGTTTTAAGCAAAATGATGGAAGAATATAGGCAAGTTTGATGGATTAAGGCAAGTTCATAGCATTTATACGTGTTTTGTGACTTCTGTCTTTTAAACATTTTATATTTAAAGACGACAATTTCAAACTTATTCAGTATTTTTTTGAGTTTGTTAACCACAACCCATGAGGTTGTGTTTAAACATAACTTAATTAAAATTTTGCATTAAATGAACACTAAAAATTCCAGGTTTAACATAATAATATTCCATGTAAAAAGGAAAAATATGTATAATTATGATATATATTCGTTCATTTAATACAAATTTTTTAATTAAGTTATGTCTAAACACAACCCAATGGGTTGTGGTTAACAAAACCGTTTTTTTATTATTATATATTTTTAATACAAAAGAACTTCGAGTTTCTCACTAAAGGAAATGGTAGTTAACTCGTCTTTTACAAAATTTGGGAAACCAACTTTTAAGCGCGTGCTACTTGAATTATTTTGTTGGATTCAAATATCACCCGACTTTCTCAAGTTAAGCCGCATAAGATATACAACTAACACAACAGGTTTAATTAAAGGTGTAAATTTGTCTGTTATTATGTATGTATTTTAACGATTAGGGCTCAAGTTGCACTTAAAACATCTAAACAGGTTTAAAAGGTGTAAATGTGTTTGTTTGTTTTCTTTTGAAAGACAATTATGTTATGCGTGTAGAAATAAATAAGAATTAGCAAGAAGCTATAAATTGTAACAACATCTTGTATGCAAGGGCGGAGCTTAGTGGAGCTTGAGGAGGTGGTGGCCCCTTAAGAAAAATATTTGTAGTGTACTTTGCTTTGTATTATTATGTTAAATTCTTATAATCATAGTTTTGGCCCTCTTAATATACATGAACTACTTTGATGGCCCTCCCAGAAATTATGTTGAAGCTCCGCCATTGCCTGTATGTCCCCAAAACTTGCAACAAGCTTACAAAAATTTCAACCAAAACAAAAACGACTTTAGCAGGCCACTAGAGCCTTGCTACAGCGAGCCAACTGAAGAAAGAACCCACCATCCAAACTCACCCAACACAAAAACCACCTAAATGCATCACACACGTGTAAACACGTGAAAAGCTGACCATGACGGACTATAAGGCTGCCCCTAGTAGGGGGATTCAATCCCCTTACTTTTCAACCCACGTCACTTTCTCTCTCGGCCTTCAGGCGATTAGGTGCTCCATAAGGGCGACCAAGTTCAATTTTTTTTTTTTTAAAAAACATTTTTAACACAAAATAAAATTTCATTAATAATTAAAACGTTACATAAATAAAAACGATACGAAATAAAAAAGATAATATATTAAATATAAAACGATACGAAATACATAAATCATAAATCTAATCTGAATGCTCCCCGCATGCGAGTCATACGAGAGTACGAGAACGGCAAATCACTCGGCGAGCCAAATCTTCCTCGTCTAGCGAGAGGTTCCCGTAGCTCGAAGTTGGTAGTCGAAGTTGATGCACCTACACCATCGTTTTTGTTCTTCCGATAGCTCCAATTGATTTTGGTGCTGACGTTGTCCGTTATCTTTTGAACACACCGCCACAACTTGTCAGCAACCTCGCGATCTTTGCGGGCTTGATCTTTCAAAAATTTGTCGATCACAGCTTTTCGTTCAGGCGTAATGTCGTTGCAACTCTTGTAGTTTTCTCTCATCTGTTCCTTCTCCGCCTTCGCCTGGTCAAACAATTCGATGACGCTTATAATAGCGTTTTTTCGAGCCTCATCGTTGTTATTGCATTGATTTTGAACGTACACTTGCATATCTTCAACGGAATGGGGGAGACGGCAAGCCATATTAAATCTTGTGTTGAGAAGTATTTTGAGTTTGAATTGTATGAAATAGATTTGTGGATTGAAGTGTATTTGTATTGTGTATTTATAAAGGTTAAATTTTTTTTAAACTGTTGCAATATAACGGTAATTTTTTTGGATATTAAACCTTTTACTCGATCGTACAGACGATCTATTTGGTTGGTGATCGAAATAACCACAACAAGCCGATCGATACAAATCGATCGACTTTACACTCGATCGAGGGTGGCGATTTGCCTATTGGGGGCAGTCTAACAACCACGAAAGCTGTAAAAATTAGCTTTAACAAATACAAAGCGAGTATCATTAGTTTGAAAACTGAATTGCTACTATTATACAAGAAACAGAAAATATTCATATACTGATATAATGTCGGAAATTATATACACCATTTCTTTTCAATCAATAGAGTATCCAAAGCTACATCTTAGACTTATAGATAATGTTGAGTTTATAATACATGACATGCAATAAAACATGTAGACACCACAGAGTACACAGCGGAAGACTTAAGATCATAAAAAATAAATAATTAACTGAATTAAAAGCGTAACACACCTCTTGCAAATGTCAGATCTCTTGAACAAAACAGAAGAAGTGGTTTAAAGAGTTGTCCCTTACCGTTTTACAACTCAAACCAATTAGGTGTAAGAATAGTGTCTTACTACCACAGTTTTGTACACACGAATTAACCAACGAATCAAGCGATTGCTAGATCTAACACAAGTCCTTGTTTTATGAAAAAACAAAACCAAAACACCCTATAGAGGAGGGTTTCGGCCGAAGTAAGCAAGAGAAAAGGAGAGGCAAGATCTAGGGTTAATTCAATGCACAAAGTTATGAAAAACCCTAAACCCTAGCCTCTGTATATATAGTGGATACAAATCTTTGGGAACAAGTTAGGGTTTGGGTTGAGAGAACCCCCCTATGGCCGGCCATCATGCAAGCCCAAGGGATACCCGAATCTTTTCCATATAAACATTTTACACTATAAGTCTTTCTCTTTACATTTAACGGTCGTTAGTTATTTTCCGTTAAATACTTAACGATCGTTAGACGGACTTTATGTGCAATAATTAATCGTAAACATTAACATTAATTATTTAACTTTAATTCTCATTCGCTAATGTGTGCAATCCGTGGTCACGAGTTCGAATCCGGACATTCGCGTATTTATAAATATATACATTTCCAACAGCTCCCACTTGGATATGTTTACAAAGCGTGAAATGACATTGGTTAGCGTCTAGCAACACGCCAATGCCCCCGGTACAACTCGTGTATGGTTTTCTGGAGAAAAACCAAGTTTCGATGATTCATCATCATATTCATCCTTTTGTTTCTAATACCATGTTAATAAGAATATGGATCTCACTCATTTTTTAATTAACTATTCATTTCGCTTTATGTGATTGATCAAGATTACCAATTGTTGGGATATGAAAGTGCTAAGATTGACAAAGTCTTTGAAGATTGATAAAATCTTGAAAACTACAAAGTCTTGGAAAAGTCAAAGAGTCAAAGAAATCTGCTAAAGTTAAAGTCAAAGTACTGCTGATTGAAGTCAAAGTACTGCAAGAACAAAGAACTGTTATATTTGTTTATAGAAAGTCTTGTAATTCTAGAATATTCTTTATTAGATTACTTGTCGTACAAGGATACAAATTGTAAACCGACTAGGGATATCCTTGAGCCTATAAAAGGACTCCTAGATTGGCATTAGACGTACGAGTTCATAAGTCTTAGAGTTTACGATTTCTTACGAGTTTTAGAGTTTACAAGTTCATAAGTTTAGAGAAGTTCAATATTTAGAGTTGTTGAAGTAATTTGCATAATAAAGCAGAGTTAGAGTTATTAATATAATCGTTTAAAGTTAAAGTTATTCTTCTTAGCTTTGTTAAGTAAATTCCGCATACTTAATAGAGTTTGCTCAGTGTTTCTTTGTTAATAACTTAGGATTTATCCGAGGTTATTAAACCTTAAAAAGCTATTTAAGTTAGTTTGGTTAGAGTACATCGATCCAACTAGTGGTATCAGAGCTTGTGTGGAAACTCTGACTAGGAAGAAACCCTACTACAACAAAACCTAAAGATGTCGATTGATTATGTTCCACCACCTTCCATCACCTCAATGAGGTTCCACTGTCATCAAGAAAAGGCGAATATGATCTATGGTGTATGAAGATGAGACGTACATTGCCATTACGACCATGCTCTATGGAATGTAATTGTTAATGGTAATGAAGAAGTCCCAGAACCTATTGATGTTCCTGGACAACCCAAAGCACCTAAGGGAGTCTTACCAGCAGCAACCTTAAGGAATCAAGAGAAGGCACTCAACATTCTCTTGTCTTCCATTCCAGATGGTCATCTTCTCAAATTTCATGATGCTAAGATGCAAAGCACTCGGGCGCTCTAAAGACAGATTTGGAGGGAATGAAGCTTCAAGAAGATGCACGAAATCTTCTGAAGCAACAGTTTGAAACCTTCACAGTTGGTGAAAAGAGAGTCTTGATCTGCATATGATAGGTTTCAAAATCTCCACAATATGTTGGAGTTATACAAAGGCGAAGTATCAATTGAAGATGTTAATCTGAAGTTTCTAAGGAGTTTGCCATCTACATGGCATGTGATTGCTACAATGATCAGAGGACAACCGGGTTTGATGTCATGGACTTTGATGATCTCTACAATCATCTGAAGGTGTATGAGCATGAGATGAATGGCCAAACCAGTTCCAAATCAGACAGTATTGCTTTTCGTCATCTGAAAGAAGGGGGTACTTCAACCAAAAGTACTGCTTCTCCTCAAAGTATTGTTGCTCAAAGTACTGCTGTTACACACCACCTATGCTCGGCAAGCTCCCAACTACTACCATGCACTCAGATGAAGTTGTATGCTCATTCTTTGCACAACAAGCTAGTTTACCTGTCACTTATGAAGAAGATCTAGCACAGATTGAAGAAGATGCACTTGAGGAAATTGATATTAGGTGGCAAGTTGCTATGATCACTGCAAGGATCAAGAAGTACATGAAGAAAACAGGAAAAAGCATTGACTTCAAACCAAAACAGGGTATTACTTTTGACAAATCCAAAATTGAATGCTTCCATTGTCAAAAGATTTGGACACTTTGCAAGGAGTGCAGGTTTGCTAAGCATCAAGCAAAACAGACATCTGAGAAACCAAAGCTTGAACTCAAAGAAATTCCAATTCTTGAAACAAAGGCTTTGGTTGCTCAAGAGAAGTTATCGAAGTTGACGGAGTGAAGAATTTGATGATGAACCGGTGACTTACTTTATATGGTAGCAAAGTGGAAGAAGTAGCTGAAGAGTCAGTGGAAGAATTGATTTGGAGCCTTTGCGTTTGATGAAGAACCGAACATCTTGATTTGGAATCCAGAGATTGTCTAGGAGAATTTGATTGGAGCATGGAAAGTGAAGATGATCCTGTTCAACTTGCAATGGTGGCTACTTCACCAAGTTCACCTCCTATCTCTAGGGTATGCTCAAATTGTCATGATTTTATCAAAAATTACTTGGCAGTTATGTGATTGAAAGAGATAATTGTGTTAGGGTTAGGTCTGAGGTAGCTGGTTACCAAATAACCTTAGAATCTATGGAAGCTAAAATCTTAACACATGCAAATAATGAAGTAGCTGAAATGAAAAATATACAACAGGATTATCAGTTAAAACTAAGTGAATGGAAATTAAACTGTAAAATTTCTGAAATAGAGAAACTGACTAAGGAAAGAGATGCTTTGTTAGCTAAGTTTCTTTGCTTGGGGTGAGTCCGTCACATGTTACTTATGTTCAAAAACAGAGAAGAGCTTATATTAAAAGCGGCTTAGGTTTTGGAATGGACTTTGATAACATAGAAGAGAATCAAATTGATGATGACCTAGAGGATATAACCACTAGTGATGATGAGCTCATTAATTATGTAGACACATCTAGTAATGAGGATTCAATTAGTGAACCACCTCCTGAGTATAAGAAAGATAATGGTTATCATGCAGTTCCCCATCCCACTAGCAGTCATCAACCCCATTGGCCTGATGTTTCTTGTTTTGGCGTATACAGTCTAGAGTTTAGGAAAAAGCTTGTTGCTCAATCTAGGTCTGAAACCCCAAAGGAAACTGTTGAAAATAATGTTCAAAGTCAAGCAGTACCTTTAAATCAAAGTACTGCTTCACAAGCAGTACCTTTGGCAAAACCTTTTCAAAACAGTACTGCTAAACCTTTTTGGGGTAACTTTGGTCAAAACAGGTTTAATCATTCACCAAGAAGGCAAAATAGTTTTGGTCATAGACATAGAAGAAGTCACTTTGGAAGTATGGGTCAAAAACTGTGTTTTGTGTGTTTTAGTCCTACTCATTTAATCAAGGATTGTGAACATCACTCAGAATATCTTAGAAAATTTCCAAATAACAGGACTGCACAACCGTAAACCTAGAGAGCACAAACCAGTCTGGAATAATTCAAATAGGGTCAATCGCAGAAATTTCTCACCAGATCATAGATACCCCCACCAGAGAAGACCTTTTTCAAAACCTTCAGTATCTCACAGTACCTTCTAAAGTACTGTTAATTCAGACCGATACTTTCTCAAAGTACTGCTCGGCCAAAACAAGGTACTTGATCACACTCATTGGAATAGGAACCCTAGGATATCTCATTACTATCAACCTAGAAGGTACTACAATTCACATAGGATCTAGATCACAAGAACCAAGTGTTAAAACAGAATGGGTTAAGAGGAAGAAATACTTGTTGAGGGACAAACAGTACTTTCAACAAAAGTGAATCAGATGTTTTTGTGATACAAGAAAAAGAGAATGAACTTGTAAAAGAGAATTGTGTTGAAAAACCAGAAAGTTTTGAAAATCCACATGCTAAAGATCAAAAGATAATTCGGATCATGTTTTGAACAACATGGAAATTACATACTCAAAGAATTTGAGTTTGTAACTCCACAAGGGGAACACAAGTCAGTAATGGCTTGGGTTCCTAAAGATCACTAACTCTTTTGTTTTTGTGCAGGGCAACCTAGAAGAGGAGCTTAAAGATCATCTGATTGTGGATAGTGGTTGCTCTGGAAGTATGACAGGAGACAAAGAGATTCTGTCTGATTTTAGATGTATTAGTGGAGGAAGAGTTGCATTTGGGAATGATCCCAATGGAGGAAGGATTACTGGCAAAGGAACTATCAAAGCAGGGCGTATAGATTTTGAAAATGTTAGATATGTGAAGGAGCTAAAGTTCAACTTATTGTCAGTCTCTCAAATCTGTGATAAAAAGCATCCTGTGTTATTCACTGACACAGAATGTCTTATCCTCTCTCCTGAATTCAAGCCTGTTGATGACAACTTGGTAGTGCTTAGAGTACCAAGAACAAATAATGTGTATAGTTTAGACATAAAGAGTCTACATTCCTATGGAAGAGCCACCTGTTTAGTGGCTAAAGCAACAACTGAAGAAGCACATCAGTGGCATAGAAGATTAGGCCATGTAAATTTCAAGAATATCAACAAACTGGTCAAAGGAAATTCAGTTAGAGGTTTACCTTCAAAGACTTACAAGAATGATCACTCCTGTTTGGCGTGCAAGAAGGGTAAACAACACAAAGCTTCATGCAAGAAGCTTGAGGAGAGGACTATTAGAGAACCTTTGGAGCTGTTACACATGGATTTGTTTGGACCTGTCTTTGTGGCAAGTTTAAACAAGAAAAAGTACTGCTTAGTTGTAACAGATGATTGCAGTAGATTCAGTTGGGTATTTTTCTTGGGATTTAAAGATGATACTTTTGATGTTATTCAGACTCTCATAGTAGCACTTGAAAACCAATTGAGACTCAAGGTTAGAGGTATTAGATGTGACAATGGGACTGAATTCAAGAACAAGCTTATGGATGAATTTTGTGCAAACAAAGGAATCAAAAGGGAGTTCAGTATTGCTAGAACACCACAGCAGAATGGTGTTGCAGAGAGGAAGAATAGGACTTTGATTGAAGCAGCCAGAACAATGGTAGCAGATTCAAAACTACCTATTCAATTCAATAAGTGGGCTGAAATCTGCTTGCTATGTATATAACAGAGTCTCATCACCAAACCCAGATGAAGACACCTTATGAGTTGCTAATGGGCAACAAACCCAACATTCGTTTTATGAAGCCTTTTGGATGCCCTCTCACTATTTTAAACACAATTGATAATCTGGGAAAGTTTGATGGCAAGTCAGAAGAAGGATATTTATTGGGTTATTGTACCAACAGTAAGGGATTTAGAGTGTACAATAGAGTCACTAAGAAGGTTCAAAATTGTCTTCATGTTGAGTTTTTAGAAGATCAAGATAATGAGAAAGGTAAAGGTCCTGATTGGATGTTTGATCTTGAAGTTTTAACTCCTTCCATGAACTATGTACCTGTTAAAGAAGAAAATCAACCTGTGCACAATGGAGAAGATTTACAATATGTTGTTCATGGAGTGCATATTAGACCTGATGTTGTCCCTGATGAAGATCCTGTTAGTCCAAAGCAAAGTACTGATGTTCCAAAGCAAAGTACTGATACTCCTAAGCAAAGTATCTTGTTGCAACACAATCCTCATTGTCTGCCGAGGATCAATCTATTCAAGAGGAACTTAATCAGATGCTTCTTCAAGATGTTTTAGCACATTCTTACACTGCTGATGAACAAGAAGAGCTTATGAAGAGGCAAAGAAGAAGAACAAGACTGCAGAGTACTCTCACCGTACTTTGCACAGTACTTTCGAACAAATTACTGCTGCACCAGTTGACAGTACTTTAGATGATTTGGATGATCCTACCATGCCTGGATTAGAGGAAACTGATGATGAGTTTGAAGATGAAGGAATTTTTTCAGATTCTAATGAAGATGCTGATTGTGGATAATTTAGATGATACTTATGGAGTTCCACGGTCTCCAAGTTTAAGAATTCATAAGAATCATCCTACTGATCAAATCATTGGTCCTTCTACTTCTGGAGTGATGACTAGACACAGAGCTAAGACTTTTTCAACACCTCACAATGCTTTACTTAGCTTTCTGTATAAACAAAATAGGCTGAATCATAAGGACCATCAAACCTGTCTATTTACTTGTTTTATCACTCAAGAGGAACCCAAGAATATTGCTCAAGCTTTGACTAAAGAAAGTTGGGTTGAAGCTATGCAGGAAGAACTTCTTCAATTTAAACTTCAAGAAGTTTGGGTTTAATGTGATCTTCTAGAAGGAAAGAGAGTTATTGGAACCAGATGGGTTTTCAGAGTCAAAAGAGATGAAAGAGGTAATGTTATCAATAATAAGGCAAGGTTAGTAGCACAAGGTTACAGACAAGAAGAAGGAGTAGATTATGATGAAGTGTTTGCTCCTGTTGCAAGGATTGAAGCAATTAGAATATTTCTTGCTGTTGCTTCATATATGGGATTTCAGGTTTACCAGATGGATGTCAAAAGTGCCTTTTTATATGGCAAGATTACAGAGGAAGTTTATGTCAAACAACCTCCTGGTTTTGAAGATCCTAAACATCCGAACAAAGTCTACAAGGTAGTTAAGGCTCTTTATGGCCTTCATCAGGCACCTAGAGCTTGGTATGAGAGGCTCTCTACATTCTTATTGCAACATGGCTACAGAAGGGGAGCTATTGACAAGACTTTGTTTATCAAGAGATACAAGAAGGATATCATGTTAGTTCAAGTCTATGTTGATGATATCATCTTTGAGGCTACCAAACAGTCCATGGTTAAGGAGTTTGAGCAGCTGATGCAGAAGGAATTTCAAATGAGTTCAATGGGAGAGTTAACATTCTTTTTGGGACTTCAAGTTAAACAGTCAAAGGAAGGAATTTTCATAAGTCAAGACAAGTATGTTACATACATACTTAAGAAGTTCAATTTTGATGATATGAAGATTGTTACTACACCTATTAAATCTATCAATTCATTGGGCAAAGATGAAGATGGACAACCTGTTGAAGTCAAGTTATACAGATCAATGATTGGCTCACTTATCTATCTTACTTGCATCAAGGCCTGATATCATGTTTGCTGTGTGTTTATGTGCAAGATATCAAGTCTCACCAAAAATCTCTCACATGAATGCAGTAAAGAGAATTTTTTGTTATTTGAAACAACAACCTAAGTTGGGGTTGTGGTATCCAAAAGAGTCGCCTTTTCACTTAGAAGCTTTTTCAAATAGTGATTATGCAGATGATAACTATGATAGAAGATCAACAACTGGTGGATGCCAATATCTTGGAAGAAGATTAGTCTCCTGGCAATGTAAGAAACAAACAATAGCAGCAACATCCTCTTGGCTGAATATGTAGGCTGCTGCAAGCTGTTGTGGACAAGTTTTGTAGATCTGAGAATCAAATCTTGGACTATGGGTTCAATTTCAAGAATACTCCTATCAATATTGATAATGAGAGTACCATTTGTATTGTGAAGAATCCAGTTTATGATTCCAAGACCAAGCACATACAAATTAGGCATCACTTTATCAGAGATTGCTATGAGAACAGGCTCATTAATGTGGTTAAGGTTCACACGGATGATAATGTAGCTGACTTACTCACCAAAGGTTTTGATGTTTCAAGATTCAATCACTTGGTGGTGAGCATTGGCATGATTAACTATTGAGCTACATTTAAGGGGAGGACTATTTAGTATTAGTATAGTCACATTGCATTGCTTGAGGGGAGGATATTTATGTATACTTAGCTTATATAGAGGAATTTGGAAAAGTACTGTTTTTTTATGAAAGTACTTGCTTGGGAAAGTCTTGCATACGTGGAAAGTCTTGTTTGTCTTATTAAAGTATCTTGTTCCAACGGTAATATTGAGGGTAATTAATTCTAACGCAACTTTGTTATTATGGGCGTGATTTTTAAATCTCACCTATAAATAATTACTCTCCGATTTTCCCTCTCATATTGATACTTTAGAATCTTTTCCATATTTCGCTCATCACCTCTATATTATTCGATGATATCTCTTATTGTGCTCACATATTCAACAATGGCGAATTGTCCTACAGTTTCAAAGCACAATATGGTGGCTAATTTAGATAAGACTGAAGCGAATGCACTTTTTCAGGATATCATTGATTATCTTCTTGGATCGCCAATCGGTTATGCTCTTTTGGTGGAGCCGGATATAATTGAGCCATGGATTCAAGAATTTTGGGCTACTGCTATGGAAAATATGGAGAATGATGAATTTTATATTAGAGCTACGATTCTTTGGAAGAAGCTGTGAAGATTCTGAAGCCTCCATTAGAAGACTTATTGTTTAATGATGACGATGGGGCTATTCGGTTTGATAAGCAGTTGATTTGGGATACTTTTGGACATATTGGTTATGAAGGGTCTTTAAATGAACAAACATTTAGGAAACAACTCTTTTGCCCTCAATGGAAATTTTTAGTGCATGTGTTGCTTCACTGTATTAGTGCAAAAAGTACTTCATGGGAACAATTTGGATCAAACATAGCATCTGCTATTGTGGGCTTGGCTACAGATCGTGTTTTTAATTTTTCAAGGCTCATTCTTGATGGAATGTTTTCCCACATCACTCATGGTTCAAAATGGCTCATGTATCCAAGGTTTGTTCAAGTATTCCTCAATAAACAACTTTCTGATGTTCCTAAGCCAACAGATCTTTTACATGTTGTGGTTCAACAAGCCAAAATTTTCACCTTTATGGCTAGGAAGAGTGATCAATTCATTGGAAGGGATACTCCATTAACTACTTCTATGATGGAAGTTGTTCAAGCTGTTAGAGCTGATCTTTGAAGATGAAGCTAGTGAAGGTGCTGCATGCAAGTCTTGCATCTCAAAGTGTTGCATCTCAAGAAGGTCTGCATCTCAAGATACTGCTTCCCCAAGTACGAAGTTCAAGAAGATGTTGCGTTTCACCTTCTCCATCTCCACAAAGATCTGTTCACGATTCTCAACCGGAGGAACATTCACCATTTCAAGGCGATGATTCACATACTATATCCCCTGAAGGTTTAACATTGGATGATTATGTTTTGACAAGGGAGTTGGTTAAGTTGAAAAGACTCTGAGGCTCAAGCTAAGCAGATTAAGAAATTGAAGCTCAAGTTTAGAAGGCTAAAGAATTTTGTTTGGCCATTGGTTCAACATCATCGTATATGGGTCAAATCAAAGAAGAAGGAGCAAAGGCATTCTAAGAAAACCAAACGCCAAAGGTTCACAAACAATCTTCTGTCCAATTGGGGAGGAATTTAGAAGAAGAGAATTTGAAAGAAGATGTTGTTAAGGAGAATAAACACGAAGGTGCTTGAAGAACATGAAAAGACTGAAGAACAGTTATTCAAGAAAGCGAGGAACAAGTTATTGATGTTCCAGTTCAAAGTACTGATGATCAAGGTACTGATGATCAAGGTACTGAAGATCAAAGTACTGCTTTTCAACTACAAGGATCTTACAGACAAGAATTGATTTCTCCAAGGTTGTTAGACTTTGAAGAAGAAGCTGGTCCTTCTACTCGTACATGAAGAAGTTGTTGGTCCCTCAACTGTTATACAAGAAGAGGAAGCTACACCCAAACCTATTCATACTTCAAGTGATGATGAAACCATTCTTTGTAATGTTGCAAGGTTTATCACAACCAAGGGGTGGTGTTAATATTCTAGGAGTGCAAGAAGAGGAACAATCAAGAATTTCTCAACCTGCTATTGATCCTAAGGATAAAGGAAAAGGTGTTTTGGTAGAAGTAAAGAAGAAGAAATTAACTTTAGCATAGATAAGAGCTGCTCAAGATGCTTTGAATGAACAAGCAGCTAGAAAGATTCAAGAGGAATTAAATTCTAAAGATAGAGAAGCTCGAGAGGAAAAGAAGCTCGTGAGTAGAGAAGCGACTAAGAAAATACAAGAAGAATTGGATCTTTGAAGGCTGGCGAACCATTCTGATCACCTACTCTGTTAGATTTATGCCAAGAAGACCTAATCTAGCTAAAGACAAAAATGCAATGATGGCTTATCTTAAAAGTCAAGGGTATAAAGGATTGCAGAGGTTAAATTATGTTGAGATGAAAAGATTGTATGATCTTTGCTAGGGAAGCTTATAAGAAACATGTTGAAAGCATCAAAGATTTTAGAGATGAGGCTACTTGGACTGAAGCAGAAAGAAAGAAAAGTTTAAAAAGAAAAAGGAAAACTGAAGTTGAAGATGTACAGTTCTTAAAGAAAGAAAAAGTTGAGTTAAGATCTGAGACTAGGGATGAACTAAGAAATTATCTCAGAGTAGTAGATTTTGAATACTCAAAATAAGATGCTGATATGAAGATGAACAGATCTCAGATTAGTTCTTTTGAAGTTGTGGAATCCAAAGAAGGAAGTTATCTGATGTTTCATAAACAAGATGAAAGTTTCAGAGTGTTCAACAGATTATGGGATTTATTGCACATAATAGATAGAGTAGATTTATTCTATTTATATCATGTGGTGCGAAGTTACTTTGAACAAAATCCATTAGAAGGTATTGGTTTAGTTCTACTTGGAGATCTCACAACTATATGGGAAACTCAAGAGCTGAGCACTGATGATATTTGGAAGAATCAAGAGAATTAGGAAATTGTTTGCTGGAGATTCTTTGAAGAATCTGGAGTTCATGTTTTAGAGCTGGAAAATGGTACAATGATACACATGTTTGCAAATAGAAGATATCCTCTAACAGTAGATCTTATGAGGAGAATGCTAGAGCATGGAATGGAAGTTGAAGAGGATAATGAAATTGCTTGCATGGTCATCAATCTGTTTATCAATTGGACTACTATTGCTGATGAGGATGAATGACTTGTATGAATCTTATTTGAATAAATTATTTTTGATAAATCAGTACTTTATTCAAAGTATCTGTGATCAAACAATACTTTCATCAAAGTCTTGCTTGCGTTTTTAACCGTTAAGTGATTTTTGAAAGAAACCTTTTGTTAAGTAACAAATATTTTGGAACAAAAGTTGAATAAAATAAATGGTTTTTGAGATAGTAACATCAATAGGTTATCAATCCACCATGGTTACAAAAGGATTGGCTAATCCATGAGCAAACGGCTCTGGTAAAGATTTGACAAATCCGTTTTAGTTAACAGACTTGCTAATAAGTTGTATGGTAATCAACTCACCATATCAGTTAATGTGAAGAGTTGGCTAGCCCACACGAAAATGGCTTGTGGTAAAGGCTGTGGAAAAACCATTATATGGTAATTAGTTCACCATGGTTGGAAGAACTAACTAGTCCGGGGAAGGGTACGACTTTTGGTAAAGACAACTCAAATATGTTGATAGATGGTGATTTGCTAAAAATCATATGGTTATCAATGTACCATGGTCTTACACACCAAAACATTCGGCTACTCCAGAGTTAATGGCTTTGTTAAAGAGATCTAAATCCATTAAATTTTCAATGATTCACCTCTCACAGGAGTTAACACACCTCGAAGTGATGAGAATAGTATGCAACTTAAACTGAATTAATGTACAAATTGTCATATGTTGCCATGTGTTCTTTGAAAAGATGAAGCTTGCTAGATGATGCTGTAAAAGAATAATTCTAGAGATACTTTGACAAGCACAGAAACTACAAAGATAAAGTTCAAAGACATAGAAACAATATGTCCTTAAAGATGAAGCTGTTAAAGATAAATTTACAAAGGAACTTGAAGTCAAGCTAGTAGAATTCAAGTTAGGGGAGGATTGTTGAGATGTGAAAGTCTTTGAAGATTGACAAAATCTTGAAGATTGATAAAGTCTTGAAAACTACAAAGTCTTGGAAAAGTCAAAGAGTCAATCTGCTAAAGTTAAAGTCAAAGTACTGCTGATTGAAGTCAAAGTACTGCAAGAACAAAAAACTGTTATATTTGTTTATAGAAAGTCTTGTAATTCTAGAATATTCTTTATTAGATTACTTGTCGTACAAGGATACAAATTGTAAACCGACTAGGGATATCCTTGAGCCTATTAAAGGACCCCTAGATTGGCATTAGATGTACGAGTTCATAAGTCTTAGAGTTTATGATTGCTTACGAGTTTTAGAGTTTACAAGTTCATAAGTTTAGAGAAGTTCGATATTTAGAGTTGTTGAAGTAATCTGCATAATAAAGCAGAGTTAGAGTTATTAATATAATCGTTTAAAGTTAAAGTTATTCTTCTTAGCTTTGTTAAGTAAATTCCGCATACTTAATAGAGTTTGCTCAGTGTTTCTTTGTTAATAACTTAGGATTTATCTGAGGTTATTAAACCTTAACAAGCTATTTAAGTTAGTTTGGTTAGAGTACATCGATCCAACACCAATTCTTCTGAACATATTCCAGAAGACCTTGGGCATGGCCATGCAAACATCTTAACAACCCTACGAGGGGCCCAGCAGTATTATACTTCAAAATAAATTTGAAGGAAACAATTCCTATTTTGACTACAAGCAGGATTCATAGATTTCGCAACACTTCTGAAAACAACCCTTATAACTACCAGTTACGTATAGCATTAGATTGCTTCACAAAAATGCACTACATCCATGACATATCTCTGGTATCTCAAGTCAGATGATAAATATTCATGATGTACTTAATGACTAAGATCCATAAAGTATCATCATGTGGGTGGGATAAGTCATATACTCAATTCATTGAATATCATCTGAAATTAATCATGCTACGCATCAATATACTTTCAAGTATATTCTAACTAATACTCAGATTTGTCTTAATTCAATATCATTCCCATGTTATTGATTGACAACGGACTATTTAGATTTAAACATGCAAATATAGGATAACATCATAATAAATGAATAATAAACATAACAAAATACTTTATTTCATTTCAATAACAATGTTTACAATATCCTTTTATCTAAAATACTTAGTCACAGATGGGCATGAAACTATTAGCTAAACGAAGACCAAACTTATCAGACAAATGATTAAGTTTTTCACCAGGTAAGGCCTTCGTTAAAGGATCTGTTAGGTTATCATCTATGTGAACTTTGAGCAACTCAATTTCACCTATCTCGACTTGTTCTCGAACATAGTGATATTGTCTAGGGTAGTGTCTGGTGCCCTTCATGACTTCAGGTTCATGGGCAAAAGTAATTCCTGCAGAATTGTCACAATATACTTTAATAGGATTTTCAATCGACGGCATAACACCAAGCCCGAAACAAACTTCCTTATCCAAACAGCTTCCATGGCACCCTCGGGCCGCTATGTACTTACTTTTCGTAGCGGACATCGCAAGTGTTGTCATTTCTTGCTCTTCCAATCCACATCACCTCCATTGATGACAAATATGTAACCCGTCTGAGACTTCGTATCATCTTTGTCACACTTTTAGGATGCATCGCAGTAACTGTAACAGCATTACGCTACGGATTTCCCATACACTATGAACATATCTCTTGTAGCCCTAAGGTACTTGAGAATATGTTTAACAGACATTCCGATTGAATTTCACCGGATTCGTTGATACCGAGTCAAGTTTTGAGCAAACGCCACATCAGGCCTTGTGCATCGTACCGCTTACATGATAGATCCTACAAATCGAAGCATAAGGAACTTTCTTCATACGCCACCTCTGCAGGTGTTGAAGCACTGACCTTAGCTGCTCAAACCATGATTTACTTGCATCGGCAAAAATCCCTTCTTGGAATTTTACATATTGAATCTCTTCAATATTTTGTCAATGTAAGCACTTTGGCTTAAACCAAATAGCCGCCTTGATCTATCCCTGTAGATCTTGATTCCAAGTATGTATCTGCTTCCCCTAAGTCCTTCATCGAAAAACATTTACCAAGATAGGCTTTCACCTCATTCAGACTTGGTATATGATTTCCCATGATTAGTATGTCATCGACATACGAACAAGGAAAGTAACATGACTCCCACTAGCTTTGTGATATACACATGGCTCATCAAGATTATGAGTAAATCCAAAACTTTTGATTTCTCCATCAAACCTTTTATTCCATTGCCTTGATGCTTGCTTCAATCCATAAATGGACCTTTTAAGCTTGCATACACGGTTAGGAAATAATGGATTCACAAACCCCTCAGGCTGTGCCATATAGATGTCTTCATCTAGACGACTATTCAGAAAGGCGGTTTTGACATCCATTTGCCAAATCTCATAGTCATAGTGTTCAGCTATAGCTATGAGAATCCTAATAGCTCTTACGTCCGCTACAGGAGAGAATGTCTCCTCGTAATCTATGCCATAGGTTTGAGTAAAACCTTTAGCTACCAGACGAGCCTTGTAGGTGTGTACATTGCCATCCATGTCAGTTTTCTTTTTGAAGATCCACTTACTTCCAACGACTTTAGCATTGGGAGGAAGGTCAACTTCAATCCAAACATCATTATCATTCATGGATTGCATTTCCACATTCATAGCAATCTGCCATTTATCCTTTTCGGGGATCAGCCATGGCGACCTTATAGTTTGGGTTCATTAAGATCCCCAACCATATTTTCCTCCACCTACGTTAAGACATAGCATCAGGTGCATATAGTCTTCGGACCTCTGAATGGGAACAACTTCGGAGGAGCCTAAGCTTTCATGCTCTTCTTGAAGTTGGCTAGTAGTAATTCGAGAAGGTGTTGTATCTTCTTGATCATATTCCAGATCATATACTCTCCCACTGGGTTCTTGAGATATGAGATTCCTTTCAAGGAAATCTCCATACCTAGCCACGATGACTTTGTTCTCAGCTGGGTAGTAAAAGTAGTAACCCATAGTTTCCTTAGGGTATCTTACAAAGATACACTTATGATCGGCTTGGAGCTTATCACGGTGTGTCACGTTTAACAAACGCCTCACATCCCAAGACCTTTAAGTAAGAAAAGTTGGGAGCTTTTCGAACCTGTCCATATTTCATATGGAGTTTTAACAACCTTCTTCGTTGGAACCATATTCAAAATGCGAATAGCAGTTTCAAGGGCATAATCCCAAAAGTAAAAGGAAGAGTCGTAAGTTCAAACATTGATTGTACCATGTCAAGTAAAGTACGATTTCTCCTTTCGGATACACCATTTTGTTGTGGAGTATAAGGAGATGTGAGTTCTTTGGATAATTCCACACTCAACTAAGTAATCTTTGAACTCTTGACTTATATACTCACCACCTCTATCGGACCGAAGAGCTTTAATCTTCTTACCAAGTTGTAATTCTACTTCACTTTTGAAAACCTTAAATGTTTCAAAGACTTCATGTTTATGTTTAAGTAAACAAACATAACCATAACGACTGAAATCATCCGTAAAGGTTAAAAGTAGGCAAGACACGTTTTGACACATGTCTAAGTGGACCACACACATCAATGTGTATCAATCCAAGTAGATTAGAAGCCCTTTCCACTTGTGGTGAAAAAGGTTTCCTTGTCATCTTCCCACTATGCAAGACTTCGCATTTGTCAAATGATTCATCATTGACCGTTTGTAAAAGCCCATCGTGTTGCGGCTTTTCCATGCGTTTCTTGCCTATATATAGGCAAGGCGACAGTTGCCAAAGATAAGAAGAGTCACAGTTCAACTTGCTCTTCTTATTGCTAATGCTATACAACGAATTATTTTCATTGGATATACAACCATCCATATCAATTTCAAACACACCAAGCATAGGAATTGCATTAAAGTAAAAAACATTATTTAAAGAAACTGAAATTCCATAACCGGTAAAAGTGTGCACAAAACCAATATCTTTTAACAAAGAAACTGAAATAACACCCCTAACAATGGAGGGTGCATAATGACAATTATTTAGTTCTAAAATTAAGCCCGAAGGCAACACTAAATAAAAAGTCCCTATGGCCCGACAACCTGCACGCTTTCCATTTCCAACGTACAAGTATCTTTCTCCACAAGTCAGCTTCCTTGCTCCTCTAAGTCCCTGCGATGTATTACAGATGTGAGTACCACATCCCGTATCATATATCCGGAATTTTGCTTATGAGGAAAATAAAATAATTCAAACATAAAAATACCTGATGAGCTAGGCACCATCTTATTTTTATTCTGAAGGCACTCATTCGGATAAACGACATTCCGCTTCGGTGGCCCTGTGAGATTCGCATGGTGGCAAGTTAAATCCTTTTTAGGATTCTCCTTTTTCTTTGGAGGGTTCTTCTTAGGAGCTGGTGGGATTACAACTTGTTTCCCCTTTCCTTTTCCTTTCCCTTTCTTATCTGCTTGCGGCTTTGGCTTATCCACCCTACCACCTTGTATTGCTAGTACAGCAGGTCTAGGAGCCTTCTTTGGCAATCTCTTCTCGAAGTCTACAAGCATTGCATGTAACTCATTCATTGTCTTCCCCGTGCAATGCATGTTAAAATTTCAGACAAAATCACCAAATCGTTCCTGATTAAGGGAGTGATTGATGGGGCCGACACATACATCGTTCGAGTAACCACCGTAGAGCTTCTCCAATTGGTCCAAGTGATGTTTCATCTCGAGGGCGTGGTCGAGACAGATTTGCCAACCTCACGCTTGCGGCTATGAACCTTTTCAATCAATTCATACAGTTCATTCTGGTGGCTTCTCAAACATACGTTTGAGTTCATCTAGCATGCTCATAGGCGGATAGTGCTCAAATTTTTTTTGCAATTGAGCAGATATCCCCGAAAGCATCAGACACACCACATCATTGTGCTTCTCATATTCAACACGATATGCCTCTAGTTCAAGAGCAGTTGCCGTGTCGAGAGGAGCATCAGGCAGAGGTGTAGTCAAAATCTCAAGTCGTTTGGCAACATGAAGGATGATCCTAAGTTCACGATGCCAATCGTTGAAATTAGGGTCAGTCAGCTTGTCTCTTCCAATCATATCTTTGAAAGCAGAACTCATTAAGCTCATAGTGTTTTCAGGTTGATGAGCCATCTCTAGAAAAAGTTCAAAAAACCATAATTAGTATTTTGATAATTTTCCTTTTCAATAAACAATTAAATACCTAAGATTCATATTCATATAACCAATTAATTATTATTGAAAACTAGGATCCAAATTGTCATAATCTCATCACGTTAGTTGATCTGCTAGTAATGAACCTTATACAAAATGGTAGAGCTTTTGCTCAATTGCCAATTTCAATTGCAATTCCTAGATTTATGGGATTTACATATAGCCAATTTCAATCGCCATGTAAACATGTTTTATTCCATCTTATGCCTTGAGTTGCCGCTCACCGCTAACTCAATTAAGTTGTCCAACTTAAGAAACGCAAAATCGTCCATGCCCGTTTCACGACCGTGGACATTTTACCCTTTAATTACGATCTAAGTAACGTTCTCACGCAAATAAAAGGTAATGTTAGGTGTTTCCGTTTCGCTGGATGGCATATAACTCAAATTAAAGGGTAATAATTTTGATGTCAAATCAAATATGTACAAAGATGTCATGCATTCATCTTCGTAGCATAGTTTTATTAAAACATTTATATCCTTGTTTTAATGATTTAAGCTTTTCATCATCAAACTTTAATCGAGGTATTGGATAACCAATTAAAGAATCACCTTAATTACCACTATATCCTACTATTGCATGAGTCATAAGACCCAAGTTATTCGGATAATTACCACTAAAGTGGCGCGTAGAAATTAAAGTAATTCACCCTTAAGATTTTATGCACATATATAGGAATACTTGGTAGCTCTATTAAGACGCACAAACGAGGAGAATTAGTCACAAGCATATTACATACCCTCATCTTTAAGCTCACAATTTAATGCGTACCAACCTTATACCCATCACACAGTTTGTCATTAATGGGTGAGCCGTTCTAACTATTTTGTGCAAAAAATCAATCAATTAAACGATTGTGATTGCTATGCTTAAAATACATGTTTCACCATTGTTTAGGTCAGTTTATTTTTCTTGTAAAAATACCCTTGTTACACATAACAAACAAGCAAATATTTAAAAAATAAACAAATAAACAATGAATGCATAACAAATAATAAGTCATGCATATCAAATAGCCACATGCAAACCTTTTTGATAAATCCTATTAATAATCAATTCTAGATCTGTCAATATGTATATATTTAATTAAGACTTTCACTCGTTTTCAGCTATGTACAAGGTGAGCCACATGCATCGATTCATCGATTGCGTAAGTCAAAATTAAACATATACCACATAGCACATAATTGATTAAATAATAATTATTGAGGTCTTCCCCAATTTTAGATCTATCGTAATATTTAATGTATATCACTTAACCAAGTAGAACATACAATAAAAACAGATCCATGACAAAACATGCATGTAATTATCATGGATATAAATCACACTTAACAATTAATGCAATTAAACAGAGTTACGTAATACACATAAAATTGCATGCATCCTAGGGTTTCTAATCCAATTAAAACTCAAGTTTACAAAACCCTAATTAGGGCACCAAAAAACGCCCCAAAAAAAATTAGGGTTTAGGTTTTGCAAACCCTAGATCTACGCATACAAACAATAACACAATCATGTTTATTTTATTTATGTGTTTCAATAATTAATTACTTGTTATACAAGGCTCGTGATGCCACTGTTGAGTTTATAATACATGACATACAATAAAACATGTAGACACCACAGAGTACACAGCGGAAGACTTAAGATCATAACAAATAAATAATTAACTGAATTAAAAGCATAACTTGCAAATGTCAGATCTCTTGAACAAAACAGAATAAGTGGTTTAAAGAGTTGTCCCTTACCGTTTTACAACTCAAACCAATTAGGTGTAAGAATAGTGTCTTACTACCACAGTTTTGTACACACGAATTAACCAACGAATCAAGCGATTGCTAGATCTAACACAAGTCCTTGTTTTATGAAAAAAAACAAAACCAAAACACCCTATAGAGGAGGGTTTCGGCCGAAGTAAGCAAGAGAAAAGGAGAGGCAAGATCTAGGGTTAATTCAATGCACAAAGTTATGAAAAACCCTAAACCCTAGCCTCTGTATATATAGTGGATACAAATCCTTGGGAACAAGTTAGGGTTTGGGTTGAGAGAACCCCCCTATGGCCGGCCATCATGCAAGCCCAAGGGATACCCGAATCTTTTCCATATAAAGATTTTACACTATAAGTCATTCTCTTTACATTTAACGGTCGTTAGTTATTTTCCGTTAAATACTTAATGATCGTTAGATGGACTTTATGTGCAATAATTAATCGTAAACATTAATATTAATTATTTAACTTTAATTCTCATTCGCTAATGTGTGCAATCTCATGGTCACGAGTTCGAATCCGGATATTCACGTATTTATAAATATATACATTTCCAACAGATAACTCAAGATCGTGTCTATTTTTGTCCGTTTCAATACTGACATTAACAATTATACAATTATTACAATTCTGTTAACTCGAATAATCATGTCTAGCATTTGTAATTAAAGAAATGCACGTTTGAGCAGTGTCCTCTGTTAATCACGTGAATATTCCTTGATCGACGTATACTCTCAGTAGATTCTATGTATATGTTCTTTAACTAAAAATTAAGTTACAAATTTCAATTTTCATCCTTAGGTATGAGGTTAAGTTATATATTTTTTTATATTTTGTCTTTCACTCTTTCAATCGACTTACATATGGACAAACACATTATCTTTCGTGAATCCAAAACGTGTCTATCCAAAAGAAAATGAAGGTGCAGTATAGCGGTGACCGGGTAACTTTCTATTTTTAACGGCATGATTTCTTTTATATTATACTATCTTATAACTTATTTAAGCCTTCTTTATATAAAACTACTTAAAAATTATTATAGAAATTCAATAGTTTATAAGACAAAAGACATAATGTATACCATTTTAATACAAACATTTAAAAGACGGGTCAAGTTATAACCACCCCCTTTATTTTACAAAGGGCACCCCCTTTCATTTTTGTGTTTTTTTATTTATTTTTTTATTTTTATAATTTTGTTTATATCAAAAAAACTATAAACCTGAAAGTACGGAACAAAAAATATAAAGTTTAATAAGTCAAACGGTTAAAATTTTATTGTAGAAATCAGACGGAATGTAAAACAAAACTTGCCAAACAAATAAAGGACAAAAGCGTCTTTTGGCCAAAACCCCCGATATGTCACATCATGAGGGGTTTGTATAGTATGATTCTTAAAAGACAAAACACAAGTCTTACTAGAATAATAATGTACACTAATTTAATATTATTAATATAGTCAATGTTTTAAATATATATAGTCTATTAATTAACTGGTCAATAAATACAATTAATGCATGTATTAAAATATCTCTTACATAAGAAATACAAATTATCAAGCATATTGTACAACCAACTTGAACATAATTCTTGCAATAAATGTCACTAATACAAATAATGAAGCACATTATACAAATATTCAACGAAACTTATTAGGCTGATCTCTGGCGCCAAACGAGCAGGCCGCAGGCCAAGCACTGGGCTAAGCAGGCAGCGACGCCAAACGCCATGTTATACGAATCGCTTTAAAAAGTCCAAAACAGGATCTCATACTTGAAACTAACGGGTTAAACGGGCATGGGCCAAACGGGCTCATGTTATACAAATTGGCACCTCTAATATTAATTATCTTAATTGTATAATGAAAAACATTGTCATTAGTTAAGGAGTTGGAAATACATCATATAAATTTTTTGATATCCGTAAATTTATTGTCAAGATGAACATAATAAACTAAAATACATAATTTACCGAAAATTTTCATTTCAAAATACCCGCCATCACAACGCACGGTAACCTGCTAGTAAATATAAAAGTAGCAAAGAGCTAAATATTACAATACACCAAGAAAAATGAAAATAAACACCAAACCCAAAACAACGAGCCCCGTAAAAAGAACTCACACTTGAAAGGGACTTCCATAAACCTCGCCCAAACGCCACTTAAAACTATACCTAAGAAAGTAGACTAATACAGCTCTACAGACACACGCTACCATATGAATAAACCAAAATGATTTTAACACTTTTGAAAGGTTTTAATGGATATTTAAATAATAGTATGTCCGGATTCGAACTCGAGACTTCGGGATTGCACACATTACGTATGAGAATTGATGTACATAATTAATATAAATAAAACGTTATTATTATTAATTATTAATCACTAAATAAAACATAACGATAGTTAAATGATTAACGAGGTTTGGTTAACGGTCGTTAAATATTAACTATAAGGACTAAGAATGAAATTAGATGTCGGAAAGTTCTAATCCCTTGGGATTGAATAGGCCGATCGGTGGAGGGTTTCCAAAACCAAATCCCACTCAAACTTGTACTCCAAGATATGTTAACTATAAATACAAATCAATGTATTCATTATTGACTAACCTTGGATCACTTTGATAACCTAATTTCTCTTCTCCCTCTCCTCTTTTCTCTTGGCGATCGTTAACCCCTCCACAAAGGGATCGATTTTTCCAAGTGAAAGAAACTAGTGTTTGGTTTATTTGTGATTCAAGGAACTAGCTTTTCCACATCAAATCGCTATTAGGACGTGTGTACAAGAAGCCAAGAGCAGCACACTTGAGCTTGTATTCCTTGGTGGTCGATTTTTTGGGTGGACGATTTTGTGAAACCCTAGTTTAGGGTTTTGGGTTTTGTTACTTGATCACATCATCATTTGATTACTTGAATTGCTAAAAGGCTGCACTTTCTTGTTTGGTTAATTAATTACATATATTATTCCTATTGTCTTCCCATTGCTTGCTTTGATGATGTTAATTGTTTTATGTATAATTGTTATGAGTATAAAATTCCAACGGTGGCATCACGGTAGTTAATATGATGTAATTAATTACCAAAACACATAAAAATTGAATCTTTATGATTATTTGCATGCTTTTGATGGTTTCTAGGGTTTTGAATTTGAAACCCTAATTTTTTATATATGGGTCGATTACCCTAATATTTATATAATTATGTTTTAATTTTGTAAAACTTGTAGAAACCCTAGGATTGCATGCTTATTTTATGTGGTTAATTAATGAATAATTGTTATGTGCCATGTAATATGCTTATCTTGGGTGATAATTGTTATGCGGAATCCATGGTGGAACATGCATGTTTTGCCATGGAGTATTGTTTATTGTATGATTGATTAATTGTTAAGTGATACACACATGTTTTATTTATTTAATAATTATCGAATTGGGGAAGACCTCAATTATAACTAATAAAATTTGTTATGTGCTAATTGGTATACTATTAACTTGACTACGCAATCGATTTGTCGATGTATGTGGCTCATCTACCTTGCGAGATGAAAGTCCTAGTTAATGTATGCATTATTTACGTCTAGAATTGTTATTAGAGTTTATTGAAATAATTATGCATGTGGCTAATTGTTTTACATATGTTAAATTGTTTAGTTATATGTTTATATTATTTGAGTGTGTTTAATTTTTATTAAAGTGCTTTTTGTGTATATAAATTGTTGGACATGTTAGTAAGCAAAAAGGGTTTTTGGAATAGAAAATTAAATAGACTAAATAATGGCGAAACTGATTTGTTATCAAAGAATTATTCTTGAACTTTTAATCGATTGATCTTTGTACTAAATGGTTAGAACGGCTCACCCACTAGAACAAACTATAAAGGGGTATTTAAGAAGTGAGCATAGTCTCACTGAAAGGATGTCTAAGGTTATGCTATGCGCGCTAACACGGTCCTCACGCCTGTGTGAGTTCGATTGGAGCTACCTAGTATAACCATTCAATGTACGAAGCATCTTAGTGCAAAGTTGTAAGTTTCTCAACACATCGATTAAAACTTTGTAGAATTCAATCTTAGCAATTAAAAATCTAATGTAAGTTTTTCGAAAAATATTATGTTATAAAGTTGTATGCATGCTTCTTTATACATAAGTTTTGATTACACGTCAAAAATTGTACCCTTTAAATTTAAGTTTATGCCATCTAATGATATGAAACACTTGAAGTTGTAATTTAGTTATGTGAGACCTTGATCTAGATTACAATAACGAGGTGAATTATTTAGTTGTGTGAGACCTCACTTTATGATTTGCAGTTTCTAAATTAGATAACTTAATTAAGTTGTTAGTGAGACCTAAGGCTTAAGGCATGAGATGGGATGAAACATGCTTACGTTTTGCATTCATTGTTTTGGCAAAATTGTAAATCCCATAACTTTTGGAATTGAAAACTTGTTTGTCAATTATCGTTTTTCAACGATTACCTATTCTATACTTTCACCACTAGCAGATCAACCTGATGTGGTGAAACTATGATAATGAGGATCCAAAATTCAAGGAAAATTCTATGGTTAATATGAACATTGACCAAAGGGTATTTTATTTTCTTGAATGTTTACTTATCGAAAGTACTAACTTTTGAACTTTTATTGCTGTAGAAATGGCTCAAGTGAATCATCGCACTAGCCTCGTCGTTCAAATCTATGTTTGATCGAGAGAAATTGACTCGTGGCGAATTTCAATGATTGGTATCGGCAACTAAGAATTGTCTTGAGGGTTGCCAAAATACTCAATTATTTGACTCGCCTTGTCCTCGAACCTGCGGTGATGCCATGAAGCACGAGCTGCATGGCAATGAAAGTATGACAAGTATAATGAGGTCGCCCGCATTATGCTCGGGAGTATGAACTCAAGCTTGCAAAAGCAGTTTGAGAATTACTTCCCTAATCTCATGCTTGAAGAATTGCAAAAGTTGTTTGAAAAGCCCTGATTTGTAGAGGTTATGATTTGATAGATGCTCTTCATAGTTGCAAGCAAGGAGAGGAAACACATGGCGCCCAACGCTCGAAATGATGAGTTACATGGACCAGTTGGGCGTTTGAACTATGTCTACCCTAATGACATACAAATTGGCCTTATCAACAGATCCCTTAATAATGAGTTTGATGGTTTCGATGCAATTATAATATGCATTGCACGGGGAAGACGTCGTTGAGGTACATGCAATGCTCATTGATTACTGAAAAGGTTTGCCCGAAGGCTTCTACACCTGCGGTTTTGACCATCCAGAAGGGTAGAATTTCTAAGCCTAATAAGCCGCTAGCGAACAAGAAAAGGAAAGGTAAGGGTAAAGGCGATAAAAACAAAACAAGTTATGACTTATCAGCAAGAACCCAAGAAGTACCATTCCAAGAAGCGTGAAAATCCGAAGAAGGATATGGCTTGTCATCACTGCACCGAGGTTGGACACCTGGAAGAGGAATTGTCCATTGTACCTTGATGAGTTCGCAATAAGAGGTATAAAAATCTTGCGTAGCTGATGCCAGTACTTTTGATGATAGAATTATTTGCTTTTCCTCATAAAATAAATTCCTGGGTATATGATACTGGATGTGGTACTCACATATGTAATACAACAGGGACTTAGAGAAAGGAAGCTTGCCTATGGACGACAATACTACTTGCGTGGGTAATGGAGCACATGTCGTTGAAGCTATAGGCACGTTTGATTTAGTTTTACCGGGTTTAGTCTTGTCATTAAACGATTGTCATTACGCACCTTCCATTGTTAGGGGTGTCGTTTATGTTTCCTTGTTAAAAGATATTGGTTTCGTTCATACATTTATTGATTATGGAATTTCGGTTTCTTTAAATGATGTTTTTTACTTTAATGTTATTCCAATAAATGGTGTGTTTGAAATTGATTTGCATGATAATGTTGTTGATAAAAATAATTATGTCTTTAGCATCAATAATAAAAGAATCAAAGGTGATTTGGATTCTTCATTTCTTTGGCATTGTAGACTTGCTCATATAGGCCAGAAACGCATGCAACATTTGCAACATGATGGGCTTTTGCAAGACATCAATGATGAATCATTTGATAAATGCGAATCTTGTATATCTGGGAAGATGACCAAGAAACCTTTAACAAATAGTTTAGAAAGGGCTTCTGATCTTCTTGGTGTGATACATCTTGACGTATGTGGACCACTAAGACATGTGTCAAGAAAGGGTGCTAGCTACTCTTAACCTTCTTGATGATTTCATCGTTATGGTTATGTTTATTTACTTAAACATAAACATGAAGTTTTTGAAACATTTAAGGTTTTTAAGAGTGAAGTAGAACCGCAACTAGGAAAGAAGATTAAAGCTCTTCGATCCGATAGAGGTGGTGAATATTTAAGCCAAGAGTTTAAAGATTATCTAGCTGAGTGTGGTATTGTCCAACAACTCACATCTCCATATACTCCACAACAAAATGGTGTATCTGAGAGAAGGAATCGTACATTGCTAGACATGGTGCGATCTATGTTTAATCTTACAACTCTTCCCTTATCCTTTTTGGATTATGCTTTAGAAAGCTAAAAGCTGCATATTGAATATGGTTCCAACTAAGAAGGTTGATAAGACTCCTTATGAAGTGTGGTATGGTAAACCTCCCAACTTGTCTTACTTAAAGGTGCAGGGTTGTGAGGCGTTTGTTAAGCGTGACTCTGATAAGCCGCAACCTAGATCATTAAGTGTATCTTCGTAGGATACCCAAAGGAAACTATGGGTTACTACTTTTACTTTCCACCCGAAAACAAAGTAATTGTTGCTAGGTATGGAGAATTCCTTGAAAGGGATCTCATATCTCATGAATTCAGTGGGAGAGTTTATGATCCGGAAGATGATATAGAAGATACAACACCTTCTGAAAACACTAGCCAACCTCAAGTAGAACACGAAAGTCAGGCGTTCCACCTCAGATTGAAGTGGTTCCCATTCGTAGATCCGCAAGGACTCTGCGTGCACTGGCGTCTATGTCTCAACGTAGAAGCTGAGGAATATATGTTAGGGGATCTTGGTGAACATGCTAACTATAAAGCTGCCATGATGAGTCCTGAAAAGGAAAAATGGCGAGTTGCAATGAATGGGGAAATGCGATCCATGAAAGATAACGAAGTCTGGATAGAGGTTGACTTACCTCCAAATGCTAAGGTAGTTGGAAGTAAGTGGCTCTTTAAGATAAAGACTGACATGGATGGCAATGCACACACCTATAAAGCTCGTCTTGTAGCTCAAGGTTATACTCAAACCTATGGGGTAGACTACGAGGAGACATTTTCTCCTGTAGCGGACATTAGAGCTATTAGGATTCTTATAGCCATAGCTGCATACTATGACTATGAGATATGGCAAATGGATGTCAAAACCGCCTTCTTAAACGGGCCGCCTTAGATGAGGACATCTATATGGCGCGACTGAAGGGTTTGTGAATCCAAAGTTTCGGCGTGTATGCAAACTTCAAAGATCCATTTATGGATTGAAGCAAGCATCAAGGCAATGGAACAAGAAGTTTGATGAAGAAATCAAGAAACTTGGTTTCACTCAAAATCTTGATGAGCCATGTGTGTATCACAAAGCTAGTGGGAGTAATGTTATTTTCCTTGTCTTATATGTCGATGACATATTGATCATGGGAAAAGACATTCCAAGTATGCAAGATGTAAAGTCTTATCTTGGAGAGTGCTATTCTATGAAGGACTTAGGGAAGCGACATTTATTCTGGGAATCAAGATCTACCGAGATAGATCAAGGCAGTTAATTGGACTAAGCCAAAGTGCTTACATTGATAAAATATTGAAGAGATTTAGTATGCAAAATTCCAAGAAGGGATATTTGCCGATGCAAGTTGAACATGGCTTAAGTAATATACTATGCGCGTCAACACTCAAGAGGTGGAATACATGAAGAAAGTTCCTTATGCTTGGTACATGTAGGATCTATCATGTATCTTTGTAAGATGTACAAGGCCCGATGTGGCGTTTGCAATTTGAACATTACCGGTCGGTATCAAGAACCAGTGTGTGAAACAGAAATTAAGAACATTCTTAAGTATCTAAGGGCTACTAAAGAAATGTTTCTAGTGTAAGGAGGAAATCCAGATGAGAACTTGATGTTCTGAGTTTTTGCGATCGTCTTTCCAAATGATAAAGATGATCTGAAGTCTCAAACTGGTTATGTCTTTGTCATTAATGGAGGAGCGATTGATGGAAGAGCAAGAAACAAACAATTCGCGATGTCTATTACGAAGTTTGAGTACATATTTGCCGGAAGGCTGCGATGGAAAGGCTGTTTGGATTAGGAAATTCATTTCGGGACTCGGAGTAATGCCCTCAATTGAATTACCTTTAAATGTGTATTGTGACAACTCTGCTGCAATAACATTTGCCAATGAGCCAGGAGTCATGAAGGGCTTTCGGACATTTTCCTCGTCGATATCACTATGTTCGAGAACAAGTCGACATAGGTGAAATCAATCTACTCAAAGTTCAAACAGATGATAATCTAGTGATCCTTTCTGAAACCTTTGCCAAAAGAAAACTTCTGACCATCTTTGATGGGATAGGTCTTCGCTTAGCTAGTAGTTTCATGCGGATCTGTGATTAGTATTTGGATAAAGGATGTTATGAACAAATATTACTTTAATGAAATAAAATAGTTGTTATGTTTATTTTTCATTTTTTAATATTATATCCTATATTTGCATGTTTAATCCGTGAATAACTTATGTTATTCTAAATAGTCCATTGTCAATCAATGATATGGGAATATCATTGAATTAAGACAAATCTGAGTTTTGGTAGAATATACTTTTAAAGTATATTGATGTGTGGGACATACCAGATTCACATGATATTCAATGAATTGAATATTGGACTCATCCCAACTTTACATGATGATACTTTTGGATTTTATCATTAAGTATATCATGAAGTGTTTATCTTCAGACTTGAGATACCGGATAAGCGATATGAATGTAGTGCATTTGTGTAAGATAGTCTAACGCTATCCGTAGCTGGTAGTTATAAGGGCTATTTTCGTAAGTGTTGCAAAATTCATGAGTTATGTTTGTAGTCAAGAGAATTTGTTCCTTTGAATTTGTTTCAAAGCATAATACTATATTTGGGCCCCTCGTAGGGTTGACAAGATGTTTGTATGGCAATACCCAAGATCTATCCGAGTACGTTGAGATGATTTGGTAATCTTGTTCAATCATATACAACGAAGAAAGAATATTAACTTATGAAATGACTTGATCCATATTCATAGTTAATGTAGTATTAGTAACAAAAGGATAAGTAAAATGATGAATCATTAAATGGTTTTTTCCAGGAGACCATGCTTGATTCGATCACGGGGCGTTGGCGTGTGAAAGCTAGACTAACCAATGTCATTACTATATTTAGTAATATCCAAGTGGAATTTGAAAGGTTTTAATGGATATTTAAATAATAGTATGTCCGGATTCGAACTCGAGACTTCGGGATTGCACACATTACGTATGAGAATTGATGTACATAATTAATATAAATAAAACGTTATTATTATTAATTATTAATCACTAAATAAAACATAACGATAGTTAAATGATTAACGAGGTTTGGTTAACGGTCGTTAAATATTAACTATAAGGACTAAGAATGAAATTAGATGTCAGGAAAGTTCTAGAATCCCCTTGGGATTGAATAGGCCGATCGGTGGAGGGTTTCCAAAACCAAATCCCACTCAAACTTGTACTCCAAGATATGTTAACTATAAATACAAATCAATGTATTCATTATTGACTAACCTTGGATCACTTTGATAACCTAATTTCTCTTCTCCTCTCCTCCCTCTTTCTCTTGGCCGATCGTTAACCTCCCTCCACAAAGGGATCGATTTTTCCAAGTGAAAGAAACTAGTGTTTGGTTTATTTGTGATTCAAGGAACTAGCTTTTCCACATCAAATCGCTATTAGTACGAGTGTACAAGAACGAAAGAAGCAAGCACCTGAGCTTGTATTCCTTGGTGGTCGATTTTTTGGGTGGGACGATTTTGTGAAACCCTAGTTTAGGGTTTTGGGTTTTGTTACTTGATCACATCATCGTTTGATTACTTGAATTGCTAAAAGGTACGCACTTTCTTGTTTGGTTAATTAATTACATATATTATTCCTATTGTCTTCCGCTGCTTGCTTTGATGATGTTAATTGTTTTATGTATAATTGTTATGAGTATAAAATTCCAACAACTTTAACCAATACCGCACCAACACTCATGTAAAAGTTAAAATAACCCTCAGCATAACATTGTGTGAAAAAGTGGTGTCGTGGGAAAAAATTGTGTTATATCAGCATCTTTTTTTTATGGCATTACATTTGCTTATGACACCAAAACTTTTTTCCCTAACATAACATCAGTTTTTGTGGTGCCGTTTGGCTTTTTTTTTTTTTTTTTTAATAAAACAATATATATAACCAAAATTTAATTTCATTAATGAAAAAACACATTGCATAATAGAAAAAGACTTGAAATTAAAAAAGTACATTAAATGAAAAACTATGTAAAATAAAAATTAGACGTAAAAATAAAAGTAAACTAGTTGCGGGAACAATATAAGGCCCGAATTTATTTTTTTCCGCCTCGATGATAGTCGCGTCTTCTGGATCCATATCCTTCGTACTTATTTGCAAGACCTTCATCTCCTCGGCCTTTTTTGGGCGTAAAGTGCTTCAGTCTTCAACTCCTCGTTCCTTTTTTGAGTGTTTATTAATTCAACTCTCACCGACGTCTCACGTTCCAATTTTTCCAACTTCGCCTCACGATCCAAAGTGTATTGTAGTTGCAACATTTCTTGAAACATTTTCGGGTTTGAACCGGAAGTGGGGGATGAGTTTGAAGACCATTGACTTTTAGAAGGTCTTTCTTTGCCTTTTGGACCCGACATTTTTCCACTTGTGCTTATCTTTCCAAAAAAACCAAACACTAAAAGTGTAACCCGTGATGCGGCTAAAAAATATATGAGCCCGTGATAGCAAATCTTCATCATTCTCCCGCTAATAGCTTATGCTCTGTTCTCGAGTTTTTTTTAATAGAAAGATAAGGGATGGGAAGGGAAATTGAAAAAAGGAGTGTTCTTGAGTTTTTTTTAAGAGAGAAAGGTAAGGTATGGGAAGGGGAGGGAGGGAATGTATGAGCTTTTTTGTGTATATGTCTTCCTCCCAAAATTTGGAGGATTAGGAGGAGTATAAGAGAATAAATAGGCCCAAGCCCGGTTTGTGGGTTTAGGGCATCTAGGGTTTTGCCATTATAAATAATGGTGAATAATAAAGTTACACCTACGGGTTTCTATCATTTAACATGGTATCGGGAGCGGGTCTGATCCTCAGACCTAGGTGGCTATGTTGAGCCGCCGTCTCTATCTCACCCCGTCACCTTACCTCTCTTCTTCTGCTACTGCTCGTACCCCTTTTTCTAATTATTTTTAATTGCTTGTTATAGTTACAAGTTGAAGGGAAAAAAAACTTATTCGCTTGGATCTGACACGCCAGAAAGATAGTGAAAGATGTTTGTTTGTTTGTTATTAAAAGGTTAGAAGTCGCCTAAAGAAGATAGTGAAGATCTGTTGATACAAAAGTTGGATGTTCCTAGTTGGTGCTCCGGTTCTCGTATCAATTGGTTGTTTGCTACTTGAGACCTGCGCACTAATAAACAGAAAACACCGTTAGGCTTATCGTGGGATTGTCTCCCACGATTATCCTCTGGCGTGAGAGTAAGTAATCGGTTTTAGGGTTATAGAGAGTTAGGGTTTTAGATCGTACCTTTAATGAGGAATGGGATCCCCTTATATACACACGAAATCCTTGTTGGTTTCGTGTTCTTCAAGCATAGGCGTATCCCACCTAAATCGGTGTGTGAATGATTATCTCTAAAGTTAGGAGATATCCAATATCCAATATCCAATGCCCTTAATAACTTTGGGTTTGGGATTTCGTGGGCCCAAACTATTATTGGATTAGCCCATGCGTACTGGGCCTGCTAGTAGCAGTCATGGGTCGGGTTTGTGACCCGAATATAGACTATACGTCATCAAGATCCAAACTGCAATTAAAATATATATATATATATATATATATATATATATATATATATATATATATATATATATATATATATATATATATAAATATATATATATATATATAGAGTTATTTAATTGTTTGTTTTTGTTTTATATCGAATCTAGGGTATTAATTCCTGAGACGATTTTTGTTGGTGTCGAATCTAGGGTTCTTATTCCCGAGACGAATTTTGGTGGTGTCGAATCTAGGGTTTTTATTCCCGAGACGACTGTTTGGGATACTTTGGGTTATCCCGTTTTATTTTGCTTTTTTGTTTCCTACTCTAGTTCGAGCTTTCGCGATTTCGCCACTCGAACTGCGAGGGAGTATTAGAGAATAAATAGGCCCAAGCTCGGTTTGTGGGTGTAGGGCATCTAGGGTTTTGCCATTATAAATAATGGTGAATAATAAAGTTACACCTACGGGTTTCAATGTAAACATACGGTCTAACAGAGAAGTGGCCAACTAACAACATAGGCGTTTGTTAAATTACGATTATATCCTCATTTGTTTATGGTTATATCATCGTCATGTATGTGTATATTGTATTATGGTTATCATCGTCATGTATGTGTATATTGCATAGTCATGCGTAATGGATTTGTATGTGTACAATCAACCACCTGTAAGTATAATAATCTTATTAATATGTTTTATCGTGTGTATTGGATTTGTGTTTGTTTGTGACTTCTTATTATTTGTAGCAACCAACTATAAGCAACCAACTCTAAATACGATAATCTCATTAATTTCGTATTTGTTTTGCTATCTTTGTTATGTGTAGAATATAGTTGTTTATGTTATTTTTTGGATTGATAAAGTTATTTTGTGTAATTGTATTGTGGGAATTGAAATCAGTGGTTAATTTGAATGCTATCTTATTTATAAGAAATCGATGATGTAGAATTATTATTTATATAGTTTCAAGGATATATTCGTAAGTTTATTAGCTTTTATGTTCTTTCCTTTCTATTTAAAATACAAACTTAAGAACACAGAGTGGAATAACCACTTTCTTCACAATGTCATCCCTTACTTTGCCCTTCCCATTCCACTCCTTTTCATTCTTTAAAATTCAGACTCGAGAACAGAGCGTTAGGTTTCATCGACAAGCGAATTAAAATTCTTTACATCTTTATTCATCGGAGTCCACTTTTTCGTTAACATGTTCTTGATACGCTTCACAAAATTTTGTTTTACGGATTCTTTATTGTAAATGTCGAGAACCCGGTACCAAAATGTGTATCTATGTTGATCCACCCCCACATTTGGATTCTCGGATACTTGTATGAAACATTCCGCCAAAAGTAATTCCTCATCTTGGCTCCACACGTTTCGACTAGAAGAAGATCCCTCGGGTTTATCCTTAGGTTTTTTGGCAATTTTTTTGGTACGGTTTTGGGAAAACATGCCTACGGGTTCGGTTTCTTCGGGTTGTTCTTGGGATTGTTGTTGAGATTTTTGTTGAGGTTGTTGATGAGATGGTTGTTGGAATAGTTTTTGGGAATTTTGTGTTTGTTGGAGTTGTTGTTGAAGTTGAAATTGTTTAAATTTCAATTGTTCTTCGGGTGAAAATTGGTTGAGATATGGATTATATGCGGTAAGTTGATTTGGTATTTGAAATGGAAATTGGTTAAAGTTTGATGAGATGGAATTTGCGGATGTTGGTGTGTTCGGATTAGAAGAAGATGATGAATTCGGTATTTGAATTTGTAGGTCGGTTAGCATAGTGTTGACCCATTGTTGGTTATTGTTGGGATTTATTTTAGAAAGAAAATGAGAGTATTAGAGATGAGCGATAGTGAATTGTTCCAAATCCCTCTATGAGAATATGCCGTATTCTCATTTCCTCTTCATCGTTATTCTTTTTTCTCATTACCAACTTATGTGTTCCGGTAGTTTGCACCGATGTGACCCATTAGGATTTCTATGGGTAGTAGTTGTGAAAGACGTTGTTCTTTGCCTAGTAATCATGTCATTGTATACCCATGTAGGATTCCATTTGGTATCAAGAATCACACACTTAAACTAAATTTAGAGAAAGAACGAGAAATAGAGAGAAAAATAAGGTGGAGAGCAAAAACTAATCACACACTACTATGTGTGATGAGAAATGAATAAATGAAACCTCCCACCCCCTCCTAACATGATAGGAGGGGTATTTATACTTAGAATAAAGTCAATGGGTCGTGTATGAGCCTTATATCGAGAACCGGGTTTTAGACCAATAAAGGTTCTTTGTTTGGACTTTGGTTTATCTAGTGGACTAAAACATAACATATCATTGATATTTTTTATATCAATTGAACCTTAATCCAGATTTGATGTGCGCTATTGCAGCTGTCCACTGATTCATAAAACCCGACTGGTAATCCAAGTAACAGTATCTGAATAGCCTCATCATCAGCAACAACTTGTGTAGCTTCCGCTTCAGAGAGTTCCTCTTTACTTTGTAAGCGGAGAAACGGGTTAACTAGGGTACGGGTTGGTTCACCAGGGTCTTCAATTTCCTTAAACTAGTATGGACCATTAAAAGTTGACTAGACCCTCAATTTCCCATTTGGTTTACTCTTAAAAAACTGAATCATACGTCTAAACCACTAAATGTAGTTTCCTCGAAATATCATAGGAGGACGACTCTCAATACCAGCAGCAAATATGTCTTGTTGTGTAGCCATTGTTAATGTGTGAAGACTTGATAAAGGATATATGATTTGATATGGATTTGGTGATTGATTAGTTAAATGAAACATTCTCGGTGATAAATCGATTTGACTTTTTGACCTAAAGTTCTCGGTGATGACTTTTTAGGTTGTTAAGTTCTCGGTTACATATGATGAAAGTTCTAGGTGTCCAAGTGTTTATCGGTGGTCACTGTTCTCGGTTCCTTATATAACGTAAGTTCTTGGTTTGACTAGAAAGTTCTCGGTGTTGACTTTTTCAGGTTGTTAAGTTCTCGATGAGAAATAGTAAAAATTTCTCGGTTCACAAAAAGTTCTCGGTTACTGTTCTTGGTGCCATGTAATAAGATAATGGAGGTCCAATGTTTCTCGATTACAATAGTTCTTGGTGCCACGTATATTGAGTAATTTCTAACTTACCGGGGAAAAAAATCTAGCGAATAATTTCATAAACTACCGAAAAATTATACCAAGTAAATTCATCAAATACTATCATTGAATAAAATTATACTAAGTAAATTCACCGAATACTATCATCGAATAAAATTAACGGATAATTTTCCTAACCGGATACTTTAGATATTTTTCCTAAACTTTTGGAACGTACAGAAAAAATTCAAATTACCGATGAAATTCAAATACTACAGAGAAAAACCAAAAACGTAGCCTTTCTCCTAAAATCACCTATAACTTCTTATCTAGTGTGTTTTTTTTACAATTTTGTTGATAGTTGTCTCTGATATGACCTAAACTAACATAACAACTTTAACAAATCTAACAGTGAAATCTCAAATTTGATCTAAGAAAGTTCTCGGTGCTATTTTTGTCACATTTTCAATTATAAAAATCTATCTAAACACTATCTAATCTATATAATAAACCCAATATCATCATTTGGCTCTGTTAACAATTATAGGATCTTATTTGGTATCAAGAATCACACACTTAAACTAAATCAAAAGAGAGAACGAGAGGTAGAGAGAGAGAGAGAGAGAGAGAAATAAAGTGGAGAGCAAAAACTAATCGCACACACTAATATGTGTGATGAGATATGAATAAATGAAAAATCCCACCCCTCCTAACATGCTAGGAGGAGTATATCTACTTAGAATAAAGTCGAGCCGTGTATGGGTCTTATACTGAGAACCGGGTTTTAGCCAAATAAAAGTTCTTGGTTTGGACTTTGATTTATCAAGTGGACTAGCACATGTTTATACTATAACACTTATACATATTTGACTATTAATACAAGACACATTGACTAAAGAATGACCGCCTATTTTAATGCTAACAACCCAACTATTTATTTATTTGGCTATTATAACACTAAAGTTTTGAATTCACCGTTGTGTGTTTATACTATAACACTTATACATATTTGACTATTAATACAAGACACATTGACTAAAGAATGACCGCCTATTTTAATGCTAACAACCCAACTATTTATTTATTTGGCTATTATAACACTAAAGTTTTGAATTCAGACCGTTGTGTGTTTCTGTAACCATTTTAACCCTACTTTATTTTTACCACTCTATTAACAATGAAGGATAAGTTGGTCATTGTACATGAATAAAATGCACACAAAGTTACGCATTCAAAACTTCATTTAATGCCTCTTCACCAATACACCCCATTTTGGCGTTAACAAAAGTGCCAAAAACCATTTTGAATGGTTGAATCAAATCAAAGCATCCAATGGCTCAAATTTGGGAAAGTCAGAGGAGAGAGAAAAGATGGGTATAGAGAAGCGAAAAAGAGAGTTTTTAGTTTTAATTTTCTTTCTAGCTTTTATGTAAAAGTGTTATTCATATTAAACACGAAAAGTTTCATATCTATGATCACAATTATCCAGTAAGGTGGCTCTCAATAAAAAGTACAAAAGGGCTTTATGGCCCCAACGATTTAGTTAATTATTAAGGCCCCGGATTTTCTAGGACTTTGTATATATATAAAGTCAGTCACATGTTTTTGCAGTCGTCTTTAGAGATCTGATTATTCAAAGCCCCAATTAGTCAATAAATGTTAAATAATCAAAGTTTTCCACGGGACTCATTAAAGATCTTTATCTAATTTTTGGAATTAAGCATGGTTTGGTAGTCTTGGACCTAGTACTTTCATTTTCGAAGCTTACAAATTGTAGAAATTTAAGCCCAAATATATTAAGTATATAAAAAGATCCATTTTAGTATAAAAATAAGCAAATGTTAAATTAAGCCATATGATAACAACTATCTAACTGAAATTTTCATTTAGTTACTATTTTTCTTAATTTTTATTGGTTTTACATTTATAGCATTTATCAAAAATTAGAAAAAGCTTCAAAAAAATAAGTTTTCATTTTTATTAGGTTTAGATAAATATAAAAAGTGAAAAAAGTAATTTTCCATATTTTTCATAGTTCATTTGGTAATTTTTAGTGATTTAATTAGTTTTCAATAGTTTAAAATTCATAGAAAATAGATAAATGTCATAAAAACAAAAATAGTTTGAAAAGTCTATTTTGATATTTTGATTTTCCAAGTCTTAATTTTATTTTTATAGTTTTATTTCTAATTTTTGTATTTCATTTTCTTTTCTAAAAATTT
Organism: Chrysanthemum makinoi; assembly: GCA_910596185.1. Classification (NCBI taxonomy): domain Eukaryota; kingdom Viridiplantae; phylum Streptophyta; class Magnoliopsida; order Asterales; family Asteraceae; genus Chrysanthemum; species Chrysanthemum makinoi. Next base: position 30,985,541 of record OU343217.1, read on the forward strand.
TCTTTTATCATTAGGTTTGTAAAACATCATTTTCATATTTTAGGGTTAATTTCTTAGTTTCACGTTTTTAAAATTTTGATTTGTTTTATAAAAACCTAAAACAAAACATCATTTTAATTTTAGTGATAGCGTTTATTTAATAGATTTTATCTTTTTTAATTTCCTCTCATTTGCATTTTAGCCTTTGTGTTTGTTTGATATTTCTGTAGTTATAATCATAATCATATTCCCTTTCTAAATAATCGTTGATTGATCCATTGCATAGCAAAAAAATGTCTAATGTATCATTTTTCAATTAAAAGTTGCTTTTAAGGATTTAAGTTTCCGCTAAATAAATTGCCAAAGAAAAATGAATGTAAAACGAAAATTTGAAAGCAAAACAAGCCATTTGTAGAAATTGAAAATATGACGACGATGTTGACAATGAAACTATAAAAACCGGCGAAGAGACTTTTAGAATCAATTATTTCTTGTACATTGCAGATCAAGCTATTTCATCAAGTAAATTTGACCAATGTAGATTGTATAGATGTATCTTTAATTTACAAATTAAAAGCTAAAAGGTAGTTGTTTGAACCTTAAAGGTTCTTTAAGCCACGTTATAACACTTGTTTGGATATTAACGGTATATATTTATTTTTGAAACTAAAAGTTTTGAGAGAATTTTTTGGGTAAAAGGGATTTTTCACACTGGTAAAATTCATTACGCCAAAAAACATTGAAGTACAAAGGATGATGGTGACTTCTCTCATCTCAGTCCCTTAGATAAACTTACACGCAACCACTATATAAGAATGCCACGCCATTCTTATAACTTACAAAAATGATACACCGATTGATATACTTAAACAAATTATAAATCTAAACTCTTTCTGTAATAGTTATATGGCGTATAGAATACTGTTTAACCATTTCGGTAACAATTTCTTTAGCAAAAAAGAAGTATTTCAATATTAAAGTTAATTAAAAGTTACTACGATCGAAATGTCACCAAAAGATGAGATTTATTAGCTCATTTATCAATTAAAAATGAAATATTATACTAATATTGATTTTGAGAAACTAATCAAAGATTTTACATTAAAAAACATGAAAAAGTAAATTTTATATAAACGATTTTTTGGCAAATAACTTTGATAAAAGACCCCGTTTTTAGTGGGTAGTCGAGTCAAATGTATTGGTAGGTAGTCGTTTATTTTCCTTATTATAGAAATAGTTGTTAGTGTCTTGTTATTTAAACCTTACCGCTTATGTAACGGGCTAAGATACGAGATTCATCAACGTCCTATGTACTTAAATGTTTTTTGAAGTAATATATTCATTGGGTGTAAAACCTTTACCAAAAAAAGGCCTCATTTTAAGGCTTCGCTTTAGGCCTCTAAAAAGGTTGAGTCGCCCATGTATACATCCTCATATAATTGTCAATTTTTTTTTACCATTTTCATTTCCATGTCAAACACATGCCAACTGCTAGTTGTTGCATCAACAACTTGTACCACAAGCTACTACTTTTGTATCACGTGTCTCACATAAACCACTTAGGCTTGTCGCAGTGGTTGAAAAATCATCGGTTGGGCCGTAAAAAAGATGGCCAATGTGGGTTCGGCTCCACATTTGTCTGAGGAAAAGTGGACATCGGGCTAATTCAACCGATCTCATTTGAACGCTTTGTCACTTTCTTGTATTATTTCAAAATTAGAACGCGGTAAACAAAAACTTTTTAAAACCAAATCTACCCATCTATAACACCTCAAACACAATTCACCACTCAACATTTCTCATATATTCAATAAACCATTCGCGAAATACCCAGAAACCACAAATTTTAATATGTCGTATTCGAGCATTTATTCGGTTCTTCGCCTTCGACGATGAAGAAGTTTTTTGAGTTTGTATGGACTTTGCTGAAGGCTTACAAAGCATCACGTAAAAAGAAGGTACATAGGGATCATGAGGGTGCTCATAATCGTTTAGTGGCGGCATAAAATCCCATCGACGAAAGAACATTCTCTCGCGTTCCGTTATGAGCCGAGAGCTATTATTGTTCGAGAGATAATTATCACTCTATTAATTATTTTCGACAAAATCGTCTTTGCTAGGGCGCATCAGTAGCCCGTTGGTCAAGTGTCTCTTGTACGCCATTCAATTGGGATACGCCGTTCCGATTCACTGACGAGACTCGGCAATTGCCGCATCCACGTGAATGTCTTCGTAAGTTTTGTTATCATGGGTTATATGGCCGGAGTATTTGGCGAAGGCCCACGATTTCGACCTTGAAAGAATATATGCTCATCACGAGCATAAGCATGGCTCCGGATGATGGAAGCATTGATTGTACAAGCTGGGAGTGGGAGAATTGCCCGAATAGTGAAAGAGCTCAACATTGTAATATCCATTCATTTTGTTTCGCTTTATGGATTTGGCATTTTGTGTCTCCCGAATGAATAATGGCGTAAGCGTTTGTCGCTTTCAATGATATCTCAAACGGGAAGCGACCTTGAGTTTGAGGCTAACGATGCGGCTTATAAAGGATATTATCTCGATGGGATATATATGGTCCGTTTCATGAAGTCTATTTCAAATCCTCCCCAATTTGATCGTAAAAGATGTTTTACAAGAGGCAGGCTTGGCCCAAGGAAAGATGTGGAACGGGCTTTGGTGTGTTGAAGAAAAAGTGGAAAAAGGATCACCTTTCGAGGTTTTAGAAATGATATCCAAGATATTATGTATACATGTATCATATTACATAATATGATCATCGACAGCTATGATATGCATGGTTTGAAATAGGGACACATAGACCATGATGATCATTAAGAACAATTCGAATCAATGGTGGTTTGGAATTTGATGGACTCAACAACTCATCAAAACTTAAAATCGATTTTAACCATTTGAGAAATAAACACAAAATAAGACTATCATGTCAAGTGATGGAATCAAGTCGATATTTGGCGAAGACGATGAAGAGTTTTTTGCTTCGCGTTATTTTGAATTGTATTGTAATGTTTTTTTTTTTTTTTTTTTTGTGAGTGTAATGTTTTTTTTTTTAATTCGTGAATGTAATGTTTTTTAATTTGAATGAAATTTAAATTTAATGTTAAAAATGTTTGAATTAAAAAAAAAAAAGGGAGTCGCCCATGCATCGGGTTGTTTTTTTTTCATTTCCATGTCAAAACATGCTGCTAGTTGTTGCCCAAGTACCACAAGTTTGTACTCACGGACATAAACCACTTATACATTATATTTGAATGAAAATTGCTAAATGTAGCTGTAGGGGCTATGATTAAAGTATTCATATTAAATGTTTGTACGTTCATTAATAAGTGACCACTTTAGAGTACTTACAACAATAACACCATAACACCAATAACATCGTTCACGTTCCATCAGCTTTAACATTAACATCCCCAAAAAACACCCACAACAATAACATTCTAATAACATCAATAACATTTCATATTTTCAATTTCAACCCCTAAACTAAAACAAACACTTCATTTATTAAAACACATATCACATTTAACATTAAAACACCAAGTTCATTAAACGTTAAACACGGATTACATTAAAAATTAAAGATACAACTACTAAAACTATTAAAACTTAAAAAAAACGTTAAACACGAATTAAATAAAACTACTAAAACTTAAAAAAACGAATCATCCGAGTCCCGAAAAGGCTGGTTGGCGGAGAATAAAACTCCCCTGACCATGTATCGACTCTCCATTATGTCGAAGAAGTTGTCTTGGAGGTACCGAGCTTCATGTGCTTCTTGCTCACGACGAAGCACCTCTTCACGTGCTGCACTTCCATAATCTCCCTTACGGTTTCTTCATCTCGTTCGATTCTTGGGAGGAAGCCTCACTTAACCCATTGGGGTGGTTTTGAAAATCCACTGTGGATTGTTCACGAGTGAACTTGGAACAATTGGGAGGTACGGGATGTTTTCAAAACCCACCGGAAAGACATTTTCTGGAGGTGTAGAGTAAACATCGGGTTCTGGTAGAGTTGGAAAGTCGGTTTTAGGCAAGTGATTTGGAAAGGTGGTTTCCGCAACTTTTCAGGGGAATTCTTTGAGAAAAATCTTTTGAGACATTTTGTGTGTGTGAGTTGTGTGTGTAACTTGTGTGTGTTGTGTGTTCTAAACAACTATGGTAGAGTTGTTTATATAAGCGAGTTGAATTTTGCTGAATAAATCCCGCTCATATCTGATTTTTAAATTTCAAATTTAAATTTGAATTTATCCCGCCCAGAATTGACCAGTATAATTTAAATTTGAATTTGAATAGGTGGAGAGGGTGTAAGTGAAAATTTATTTGAAATGGTTTAGGGGGTGAAATGGATTTTTTTTAACGTGCGTTGGTAAACCAACGCTATGCCACCAACGCCCAAATAACGCGATGCTTCCAATGGTATAACGCCTAATAACGGCGTTATTAAGGCAATAACGGCGTTATGCCGTTACGTTTGTGAGTGCTCTTATAATTTAACCACTCTTAACTTACTCTGCTTCAAAAACTTATATTTCAATATATGAAAACTTGACGGGCTCAACTTTTGTGAAATCTCACCTAGGCGTGTTCATGGGTTGGGTAATGCCCGAATAAACCGAATCAAATCGAAAATAACCAAACCGAACTTGTAATCGAATCGAATTTGCCAAAACCGAACATAACCGAATTAAATATTCGGTTTTCGGTTCGGTTATAGTTTTATCTATCTAAACCGAAAACCGAATTCAAATAAATATATATCTTAAAAAAAAAACTCTTTCTACTATAAATATACTCCCTCCGAAACCTCAAATTATTCAAATAAATATATAAATCTTCAACCACTCAAATGGAATAAAATATTTCTTTTTCTTACTAAATATTGGACAATTAATTGACTATAAATATAGCATTTATTAAGCTTGATTTTTTTTTTGCTAAAAATCTATATAAGTTAGTGAACAAATTATTAAAATTATATAATTCGGGTTATTCGATAGGTTTTCGGTTCGATTTAATCAATTTAAAATCAGTTCGATTCGATTTTTGATTATACCCATAAATTTTTTTAACCGAACAAACCGAACCAAATAAAACGAACAACCCTAATCTCACCTCGTCCAAATCCAATAGTACATAGTTATCATTGGGCTATTCCCACCAACGAACACCTTGACAATAAGCCCAAACAAAACCTCTTACACTCTCATTTCCAAATTCCAAACGACACACTTATCAAGTTTTCTAATCTCACGAATCCGCAAACATGCCACTTGTCATCGTTCCAACCAATCACAGTAAAATATCAGTAACTCGCTTGCTAGTTGCTTCATCGTCCAAAAAACCATAAAAAATACAAAAAACTCTCCGACCAACACCATGGCCGGAAAATCACTTCCCATCACTTTAAACTCACGTCCAAAACGATACCGTCCACCTGACACTTCACTTCATCATCGTAAAAAGCTCATTTGCATGGACTCAAACACAAACATAATAAATAAGAAACTTGAGTTAAGTTACAACTACAAGGTTGAGTTCTTGTCAGGTTCTAACGTTTATGTGAAGTTGCAAAGTTTAAGATTTGATAAGTACGAGGTTTGGAGGATAAGAAGTGATGTGAAGTCAGAGTCATATGAAGTGTCAAAGTCAACTGGTGTACCAGGATCTTTTAAGTTTAAGGAAAGGTTGGTTGGTGATGTGGGGGATAGTGGAGATGAGTTTGATGATGAGAGTGGAGTGCCCTGGTGGGAAGAGTTTCCGAAACGATGGACGATTGTTATTTTGTGTTTTTCGGCTTTTCTTCTTTGCAATATGGATAGAGTAAGTTTTACTCATGTTTAGTTGTTTCTAGGGACTGTTTGAGATTTCTTATTGCTTAGGATCTTGTTTTGGAAAATATTGTCTGATTATTTCGCAAATAGTCAAATATACAGTTTTCGCCATGAAAAAAGTGATTAATATCTTAGAGACAAAATACAGTTTTGTGTTGAGACGTTCTTTTTGAAACGCAGTTTTGCAAAAGCATAATCAGATTAAAAGCACAATCAAAATCCCTATAGCTGGTTATCTACTTATTACGTTCTATAGAATAAAATATTTTTTGTTCCTTGGATAGAAGCAAACAGCTTATCATTAGCTAATTAATTAGGGTGAATAACGTAAGCAGTTTTGTATTTTTATATATACAATATGAGAGTTGCTTATTTATCTGATTGTAATTATTTTACTTTTGAATTAGTAGAATTGCAAGACATCCAAACTGTTGTTACGGTTGATTATCTGCTTCTGCCAGTCTCAAAAAGCATAAGCAAGTTGTAATAAGCAATCCCAAACATCACCTCAGTTGAAAAGAATTATTTGAATTGATTACTTTTCGTGTTTAGTTAGTTAATATGAAATTTCTTTGGCATTCTGAGTTGTGGATACTGTAATTGTGTTGCACTAATTAATCATCTCAAATATTGAGATTGCGGATATAGGTTCTTAGTTGTGATTTTTGGAGAATTAGGATGTATAACATTGAATCACTGAATTATATAATTATATGTGACCAGGTGAATATGAGCATTGCTATACTACCAATGTCATCAGAGTTCCATTGGAATTCTACAACTGTTGGTTTGATACAGTCGTCGTTTTTCTGGGGTTATCTTCTCACTCAGGTTCTCCCAAATGTCTTCCTACATCTAATTTCATTCTTGTTCTTTTCATTTGGTGCCAGATTATTAAAAAATGATGCTAATGAACTAAATTATTACTGTTGGGACCTCAAATGAATACTTGTAAAACACTGTCAATACTCAAATTTATCTCTATATATAGCTTAAGTGGGCACACAATTCTCGATGAGTCGATGGATTTTTTTTTTAATTTTTTTATATATACTAAAAGTTGTGATTTAAGAACTATATTGCTGTCAATGTTCTAAACAAGGTTGCCCAACACATGAATTCAAAGTAATTATCACTTTATTTACAAACTTCACACTAAATCCTGCTCGAAAGCATTCCTAATAAGTGTGTTAAAAACCATTCGAAGATTGGCTAATTCTTGGAGTAATAGTATAATCAGTTTGTATATAAATGACATCATAAAAGGATCACTTGAAATGAGTTATAAATTTATATAGTAATACAAATCACATGAAGTATGAAACTGTATTGTTACTCAATAAAATTACCAGCAAGACTTGACGCAGTTGTGTACTTAATTAACGATAATTAAGCTTAGATTGCAGGAGGCATTTGGGCAGACACAGTAGGTGGGAAACGTGTTTTAGCTTTCGGAGTCATTTGGTGGTCTGTAGCGACAGTTCTTACTCCAATTGCTGCGAAGTTAGGATTACCATTCCTACTCATAGTCCGTGCTTTTATGGGTGTAGGCGAGGTATATATCCCTTCTCAATATTTGATATTGATAATCTTTTCTTGACTTTTTAGATCTCATTATTCTGGTGCTTTCTATCAGGGTGTGGCGATGCCAGCCATGAATAATCTTTTGTCAAAATGGGTGCCTGTTGCAGAAAGAAGTAGATCATTGGCTCTTGTATACAGTGGAATGTATCTTGGTTCTGTCACGGGCCTTGCGTTTTCACCATTCTTGATACATTCATATGGATGGCCCTCAGTCTTTTTCTCGTTTGGTTCTCTAGGGACAGTGTGGACTGCATTATGGTTAACTAAGGTATATTAATATTATCATGCTCCTACTTTTACTAAATTATTTTTTGAAAATATTGATTTTGGAGGTTTTATGCATGAAAAATACACTTTGTGCGACTATTGACCCGTTTGATCCTTTTTACATGTTTTCTTGTAAACTAATTTGATTGATTGTACTGTGGGACCCCTTAGAGATAAAACATAAACTGTCAATTGTTTCCTCTCAGTTGTGATACTTACATATTCATTTTTGAAATATTTTTCTGTATTCTAAAGTATATTGTAAATTTTAGGCATATAGCTCACCTCTTGAAGATCCTGAACTTCGTCCCCAAGAAAAGAAGCTGATCTTTCGTAATAGAGTTTCTGAGGAACCTGTTAAAGATATTCCCTGGGGACAAATCTTGTCAAAAGCACCCGTATGGGCTTTGATATCTTGCCATTTTTGTCACAATTGGGGAACATTTATACTCCTCACATGGATGCCTACCTATTATAACCAGGTTAGTCCAGTAATCCTGCAATATCAGTTGTTCCCCTTTTTGTTTTAGGCAATTTAACCCAGTTCATATGCCAAAAACATGTAGGTGTGACAATCACCAACACCATTATATAAGGAACCAAGCTCAAATAGTCTTGATTAGAAGTGGCGAAACCAAAAAAATGAAAAAGCAGGTGGTTCGGGTAATAAGTCAAAACTGTGACGAGTAACAATAAGTAACTTTTAAGTGCAGGTCAAAACAGGCTGGGTTGGGCTGACAAACCAACCCATTTTTCCATATTTTACAGATGAACACGTAAAGACGTAAAGTTTATTAATAAAACAGTAAGATAACTTAGTTTATTTATGATGATAAGCAACATTGTAAGCATTCGAATACACGCTGGTAATATTTGACCCATTTAACCCGATCAACCCATTTGACCCTTTTTAAATTTAACTTATATTTCACCCTTTTTCAATAGAATAGAGCCTGAATTGACATGTTTCCATACAAATGGGTTGAAGTTTCCACCTCTACTTAATTACGTATTCAGGTAAAGTGATATATAGTATGAAAGCAGTTGAGCAGTTTTATGTCAAATATAAAGTTATCAACTTAATGTCACTTTCTGTTTGGTAATAAACTTGATACAGGTACTGGGATTCAATCTAACAGAGTCTGGGCTGTTTTGTGTATTGCCTTGGCTTACAATGGCTTTCTCAGCCAATCTTGGAGGATGGATAGCTGACACACTTGTGAGCAAAGGGTGGTCTGTCACCACTGTTCGAAAGGTATTTCTCATTGCAGAAAAATGTACAAGTGATTTAATGTCCTATTTGTTTTTTTTAGAGTTACTGATTCTTCTACCCCAAACTCAGGTGATGCAGTCAATTGGTTTTCTCGGACCTGCATTTTTCTTATCTCAACTGAGTCATGTCGACTCACCTGCGATGGCTGTCTTTTGCATGGCGTGTAGTCAGGTTTGTGCATAATTATTGATTGATTCCATTACATCTTACAGCTAAATTATAATTTTGAAATAATGGCATGGGTATTCACTCATGTTTGGACATTTGCTCACATGAAACAGGGTTCTGATGCATTTTCACAGTCCGGTTTATATTCAAATCATCAAGATATCGCCCCTCGATATTCGGTGAGCATTTCTATTCTCAAACACCTTTGGATTGACTAAAATATTATCAAACTTTTATAAGTACTCATGGAATTTGGTGTTCAATAGGGGGTGTTGCTTGGTTTGTCTAATACCGCGGGAGTTCTGGCTGGTGTCTTTGGTACTGCAGCCACCGGTTACATCTTGCAACATGGTACTCTTTTCTCTTTTTCCCTAAAACGATATATATATTTTTATGAAACAAGCACTCTCTTATGTAAGATTGCACCCTGAGTCTCATTCACGTGCCTTGCAAGTTTTCTAAATACTTCTAAAACAACTGATTGGGTTTTTACGTGTCAGGTAGGTCATTTTTTGTGCGGGTCAAAATGAGCTGAGTTTGGTCAACCCACAAACCACTTATGTCCCATTTGTATGAATTAAAAATTGAATTTGGATTACTTTCAACCCTCATGACTCGTTTGACCCATTTGACTCGTACTCCTTTAAGCTAAAATTTTAAGTTGACCCAAAATAAGAAGAAATAAAACACTACCCAAATTGAGTCAGTAATAAGTAGATTCAAAATTTTTAGCAAGCAAAACCGCAACCTGAAGTTCAGAACACAGATAAAGTTTGATGTAACAAAATGTTGTAGACAGATTATTTTCTTGTGTGATATGTTTTTATACCGAATTTGTGCATAGAGCGGGTCTATCTTCATTACTTGAAATTTAGACCCACATGCGACTTGTATTTTCATTTCCATACCTTATAAACGAAAGGCCTTATAACTTGAAGAAACTTTACAATTGGTAACATGTGACCAGGTTCTTGGGACGAGGTCTTTGATGTGGCAATCGGGCTATATTTAGTTGGAACAGTAATTTGGAATCTTTTCTCCACTGGTGAGAAAATTATCGACTAAATTACATATATAGTTTGGTGCCACACATGATGAGGCAATTTCAGATCGATAAATTGGTGCATGCATTTTTTGAGGCTCGTAGAAACAACTTTAGTACGTTTCAGAAGCTCGAAAATGACTTCTTGGTGCACAGAAATGGTGAGAAAACCTGATGCTGTAAATCACAATCAAATTTTTCAATAACCATTTCACTGGTGCAAAGATAGAAATATAGGAAGATTAGACACACATTTTGATAGATCTTGTATATTTTACGATACCCCCATAACATGCAAAAGTATTTTAGCATAAATGAAATTTACGCTTTTGTATGTAATCTTGTACATACATGAGATTTCGTTTTACAAGGTCTGTTTGCTTTGTTGAAAGCTCCTTGTGTACTTACGTAGCACTAGAGTGTTTGAGCTCGGTGAGGCTTCTAAACAGACTCGACTAATTGCTTAAATTTATCAATGTAAAGTTTTTATGTGATCTCAGCATCAATAAAGTCTAAATTGTGTAGGGAAGCTGCTTGTTTAGAACTATGTTCAATAAGTTTAATAGTACTACGTAACATAGTTAAAAAAAAGTATCAATATAATTCCCAATAAAACAAGATTATTGAAAAAAATTCTTTGCTGACTACATAATTGAGAAAAAAATTATGATTAGTTTCTGGTCTGTTTTGTCTTGCAAAAGATAATGTCAATGTAAAGGTACAAGTATGTATGTCATGTAAATGATACCTACAGTCATTAAATTATAAACACGGTCAACATGATGTGAAGGGAAAAAAGGAGGATGTTGCGGGTAACTAGTTGAGAAATTGTCATTATAGGGAGATCCAGGTTCAATCCCAAGGAGAAATACTCCACTCTAAAATCTAAATTGCAGAGCCTGTTAATTGATGTGGCAATATCACAGCACTCGAAAGAAAACATGGAGGGTGTCGTGGAGTTGCTGGACTAGCATGGCAGACAATAAGACAGTACTTAGAAGTAGGGGTGGCAATTTCTGACCCGACACGAAACCCTACCTGAAACCGACACGAAAATTAACAAGTTCGGGTTGTGCTAAATAGATTTCGGGTTAGGTTTGGGTCGACCTATCTAACCCGTTTATTAAACAGGTGGAACTCAATCTCATTTAGAAAGCCTTCTCTCTATCTTTCAGCAACTGAACGGGAAGTGGTTTAGGAAAGGACTTTAGAATCGGATGCGCTCGCCCAGCGAGAAAAGGCCCGACCGCCAACCAAGTCAAAATAAAAAAGAAAGAAGAGAACGAAAAGAGAACTTCGTATTTTGGTAACTCTCTAGGAGTCATGTTTAACCTTGAATGCTATTAATAGATTCTACAGCAATAGTCCCTCGGACTCGGAAAGTAATAACGAAAATGGCTAACCCAATAGCAGATTCCGCAGCTGCCACCGTTGGAACCAACAGGTTCGGGTTGAGAATAAAATAAGTGGGTCGACCTGCCAACCCGTTTAAGATTTGTTTCATAAACTCAAAATTATTAATATTTTATTATGCGGGTTAAATGTGTTAAACGGGTCGACCCAACAACTTGTTTAACTTGTGTAATGTGCCAACTTTTGTATATAAAAAGGGTTAAATGGGTCAACCCAAAACCAGCTGAACCGATTCAACCCGTTTAACATATTCAACCCGTGTAACATATTTAACCCGCCAACCCAAGATATACGGGTTAAATGGGTTAGGTTCGGGTTATGTCTAAACAGGTTAGGGTTGACATAGTTGACCCGATGATTTAAATGGGTTAGGTTTGGGTTGGGATTTTCTGACCCGCCAACCTGACAACCTGAACCTGCCAACCCGAACCCGACTCGAATTGCCGCCCCTACTTAGAAGAAAACATGGAGGGTGTCTTGGGGTTGGTGGACTAACATGCATATAACAATCAAGCTGAATTGTTTCGATTCGGTTCATCGATTAACTTATCCCATGATAATAAACTTTGTTTGATGTATCAATCATTTGAGGATTTATTGATAGGGATATGTGGCCATTTGTTTTGAAATGATTACTCCATATGACAGTAAATATAGAAAAACAAAAATGTCATAATGTACATCTGAATTCCATAACCTAAATAAATGTGTTGGTTATGTTTTAAAATGTGACTGAGCCTACTTTGTACGGAACACCAGACCAGAGCCAGCCATGACAGCATATATAAACCACAACATGTGATGTCTCTTATTTCATTTAATTCCACAACTAGATTTTGTCCATAACCATTACAACATCCAACCATTAACCGCGTGTTATGGATTCCACAACAAGCTAACTATCAAATCAAACATGAAACATCGGTTTATTATTACAAATGTCGGAAACTTGGTTATGAACAAGAATTCAACAAGAAACAGAATTAGACCTTGTTAAGGAAGAAGAAGAGTTGATAAACTCAATACAATCCTTCATTGCTTCTACACGTTGTGAATCAAACTGAGAACGGGAAATCTGTTTTGGTGTTCCTGAGGAAGATACCTTGGTGGAACCTCGTTTTCGAGGAACAACAAAGCACAGAACCGCCACCACCCAACTACCAACATGTTTAAGGTATCTCACGGGTGCCATATATCTGCGTCCTCCACCATCAACCCTTTTGCTCGAATTCAGTTTGCAGGACATTGTAGCTCTCGTGTGTTAGCTGTGTGTTCTTACACACTAAACTGAGTGAGTTGGAAGAAGAAAGGAAGATGGGGAGATAAATAATGAAGTTCAGGATATATATAGTGTCTATTTATATTTCTTAGAGTGGTAGCAAGAGGTCTTTTAATATGCAGCAATAGTAGTAGTATTACTAATGCATTGATGACTTGTAGGGTACACGGGTTTCTATGAAAACAAGTACTCCCTCGTCACCAAGTTTAATACAAATGGAGCCGCTATAAATTTCAACCACTTAAAGAGAATATTCCTCTAATATACTCTCTAGTTTTTATTAAAAATAGAAAGTGGACAATCTTTTTAAAACATCCCAAAATGGAAATATGAACAATTATATTGAGACGGAGGGAGTAGTAAACTAGACACAGAAATTAAGGTTTCAATGAACAATCAAACAGAGTACACTAAAAATAATGGGACAACTATAGACACACCTAGCTCTTTTTGTTTTAAATGTCTTTCTATAATTGGAAAATTACTACTGATAGCAAAATATGAAAACATCAACACTAAGAATACTTTTCGTAGATAGTATTTAATATTTTAATATATAACAAGAGACATGTAGCTGAATGCCTCTACTTAATATACTAGTCATTAGGCAGGACACATTACAAAACATATTCTCTACTCTCTGATTCAGGGTCAAGAGGGGACCGAGGTAGTCTTATGAGTTATGAACTATGCAGTGTTTACATATAGCCATCTGGGGACCATAACGTGCATCTTTAATGAAGATCATTGCATGACTATCTTCAGGCTCAGCCTATTCTATAATTCAATGGATAAACTAATAATTGGACTAGTGGAAATTTCAACATTCCCAGATTATATACAAAGTACAAGGAAAAAATCATTATATTTATAACCGAACTATTGTAATATGATCAGGAAGATGCACCTTCAATAGGAGTTAGGACTAAAATGTATTTTACAGATAAGGTTCAACAATTCTTCATTAACAGAACACTAGGAAATATAATTAGACAGCACACTGGACCATTTTAATTTCATTAAACTCTATATGACATATGACCCCTACTGGATGCATCCATAAAATCAGGATCAATGCTCAAGTTTATACAAGCCCACAAGAATCAAGCAGACAATGTGTTGCCTGGAAGAGGAAAATTTTTAGTCAAGGTAATCCATGAACCAATGACAAATGTCATGCCAACCAACATTCTTAAAACGAAAAGCAAGCTTACCCCTATGTTAAGAGTCGGTACACAATGACCAAACTTATACTAAACGGATGTATGAAAGTATGGTATTTCTTAGAAAGAAGGGCAAATAATTACACCTGCTTAACGGTATCTCAAATGCTCCGTAAGCCTGTTCAGAACTTCATTTTCATTGCAAATTTAACGTTTTCTTTTAACCCAGGTTTAAAGGAATCTGGTACAAACACGAAGAGCTATATTCTATGTAACAAGTTATTGTATTGACATAATATACAAGTAAATTGACAAATAAACAGTACGTCGATGGATGCAATTTGCAGCTCTGTTCTTTTAACTGAGTAAAAAACAACCAACACCACACTAGTATCTACATAAAGCAAGCCGGAAGTTACAGACTTGTAAAGAAAACATGTACGTAAGGACATCTCCCATACAAAATCTCAAAGAATTACCACAAACACGATCAAAGTGACATCTTATGACGTATATTTTTATATTCTTAAAAGGTCCCAGTAACCATCAACCACGGTTCACACGAAACAAGCAAGTTGAGCAGCGTCAGACAGCGAAAATCAGAAATAAACTTGATCACTCTATGACTACAAATCTACCATAACAACAAAACAGGACCCAAAACTATTGAACCTCTATTGTAGCCAGCTAGTCCTCATCCTTTACAAGCAACATTTCAGTACCGCATTCAATGGCACTATCCAAAAACTCCCTTAAATATTCAGTACTTTCATATGGGTACGGAGATGAAAAATCACTATCCAAATTATACCAAATCCCGTTAATCCTTCTTAAAGAAACCCAATGGCGGCCCTTCCATATCCCGCCGTATCTTTTCACAGGTATATTGAGTACAATACCCATCAATTTACTTTCAGGTTCATCAAGATTAATGGAAGAAGCTTTATTACGCCGATCATGCCAAACTACCCTCTTTCCCTTTCCTTCCACTGCAGATATTAACACGTTTATATCATAATTACCTGTAAATGAGTTATGATGAGGCTTGAAGATGACTGATAAAGGTGTCCAGTGTCCTTTGTATGGATCATTTAAAACAAGCTTTTCAGCTATCTCATCCAGATGTTTTCGTGTAAATGCATTCTTTTCCTATCATGACAAAAAGAGAGAACTGGTTACCTACATTACTCAGAATCATAAGAGACTAATAATCTAGACAAAATAAAAACTGTTTATCACTGCTTCAAATTCACATTCATTCAGTAACATGCCTAGATCCAATACCAGAAAATGATCCAAATAAGTAATTCAGCACTAGGTTGCTTCAGATGTGAGTATTTATATCGTTTAGATATTAAAGATACATTTTAGCTTTCGTCAGTTCTAAAAAAGGGGATACAAGAAGTAGCATGGACTTCCCGACCAACTATCACTTCTAGCAAGGATTTAAGACCCCGATTTTGTTAAAGATAAACCTTAAGCTCTTGATTACAGAAAAGATGTTGATACTGCACAAAATCACTAGGCATAGGATGATATGATCATTAAAAAGTACATTGCATGAAGTCTTCGACTTTAACAGTTGAACAACTTAAATGTAAATCCCCAAAAACCTAAGTAATCTAATTCACTCTGCGGTGTTTGGGATTTCCTTTGCAAAACAAATTATACATCTTAACCTGCTTTTTCGAAACTGCGTTTTCTCGCTAGGGAACACAGATAATCACTTATTATAACGAATTGCAAAACACTGTACACTGATTGTTTGCTCTTTGCAAACGCAGTAATCATACAATCACTCCTAAAACACAATCGCAAACACCCAAACACGCCTTTAGCCTTTCCCCGTACAATCTTGATACGAAAACAATCCTAAGACAATCAGTAATAAACCTTAAACTAACAGCATAAAATTACAATATAACTATACATAATTGGAACATATGTAATACAAATTATAGTTAACAGATCAAGATAATAACTAAATGACAGATCAGATAGAGTAAAATTTAAGAACTGGAAACCTGAAAGAGATTATTGAGAGCGTGTAAGAGGCAAAATTGTAACTTTTGTCTTTCGTGATATATCTTCTTTTCGTCTTCCATGAATGGTTTCGTGACTGAATTCTTGAAATGGAACATTCACTTGATGTAAAAAGTGTGTAGAGTATAAAAAGAAAATGAAGAGCAATAAAAAAGTTGGGTTGTAACGTATTCATAATGTTATTTGTAAACTTTAATGTAAAGAGTTAAAACAATGTGTGTGTTGCTATTCGAACTCTAAATACACTATTTAAATTAAAGTCAAATTAACATTATCTTAAAAGTAGTTTTCTCAAAATAGTGTTATTAAAATAAGCGCAGTCTCTCTCTCTCTCTCACGTGTTCATATTTGTTTTTTAAGAGGCTCTGAACCGCACATCTGAATCTAAATCTGAATCTGAGACGTAATTGTGTGAATTTGACCGCATCTAAACAGGAAAAAAAAACTCATGTTTGAACCGCACATTTGCTTGCTCGTATTATTTTTTATTTATTTTTTTATTTTTGTGTCAACAAGAAACATTAAGACACCCCTCTCAAGTCTAGACCATTAAGATCTTACTGCCTCTGACCGCGTCTGAAAAAAAAAAATCGATCTGAACTGCCAAAATGTCTGACCGCGTCTGAACGGTTCAGATTCAAAGGCTGTTAAGAGCTTTTTTTTTTAAAACCAAACACCACCTAAGATTAGGAGGTAATTTGTCGAGAAATTTTCTTTTGTTTATTTTTATTTTAGTGCTTATTAAGGGATAAATCTCCATCATCTATCTAATTTGATCTAATAATTGAAATTAACCTAAAAGCTCCCGGTATCATGTTAAATAACATGCCAAACACACTCTTTTTGGACCAAGGGCATGCCAACTGCCATACCATGTAATACGCCATCTACATGCCAAATGATTTTGAGTTACTAGAGTGGCTCACACCAATGGTCTTTTGTGTGTTTTTATTTTTTATTTTTTTGTTATGTATTGTGAGTGTGTAGGTATTTTTAGTGGGACCCAATAACATGTTGGTGGTGTGTTATGAGAGAAGGTGTTTGAGTGATTGGTGTGTTATTGGGGAGGGGATGACGTGGCGCTGAGTTGGCATACCGATAACATGTTAAACGTCAACACGATACCTAGTGCTATAAGATTTAATATGTCAACCAAAGTCCATATTTTTTTCTTGCATTTTTCTCGTCTTTTTCTCTTTCTTATTTATTCACATTTTTTTTTCACTTTCATACGTTTTCGTTTGTTTTCGACTGTTTCAGACAATTTTATATGTTTTCGTCCGTTTTCATACATTGTCGTCCGTTTTCATACGTTTTCGCCCGCTTTCGTTCGTTTTCATACGTTTTCGTCCGTTTTCAGACATGTTTTACGCTTTCATACGTTTTCGTCCGTTTTCAGACGTGTTTTACGCTTTCATACATTTTCGTTCGTTTTCTTATATTTTTGTCCGTTTTCTTACGTTTTCGTCCGTTTTCATACGTTTCTGAATATTACAAATGATATTCTTAATATCACATGTGATATTCTGTGATATTCAGAATATCACTTGTGAATTCTGAATATCACTTGTGAATTCTGAATATCACTTGTGATTTTCATGTTACAAAACATTAGTTGAAAATCACTTATGATACACAGAAAATCACTTGTGATATTTTGAATATCACAGAATATCTTGTGATTATCACTTGTGATATTCAGAATATCACTTGTGATATTCAAAAACGTCCGAAAACTTTTAAAAACGGACGAAAACGTAACGAATATGTATGAAAACGTATGAAAGCGTAAAAACACGTATGAAAATGGACAAAAACGTAAGAAAACGTATGAAAACGAGCGAAAACGTAAGAAAAAGGACGAAAACAAATGAAAAAAGATGAAAACGTATGAAAACAAAGGAAAAAGTATGAAAGTGAAAAAAAAAAACGTGAATTTAAAAAGAAAAATGTGAATTAAAAAAAGACAAAAAAAAGTGAATAAATAAGAAAGATAAAAAGAAAAGAAAAATACATAAATTTAGGTTGATATATATTAAATCTTAGGTTGATCCCACCATTAGATCAAAGTCATCAAACTAGATGAATGATAGGAATTTGTCCATTGGTAAGCACCAAAATAAAAGTATGCAAAATAACTCATACTCATTTTTTATTTGCACACTTCAATATGTGCTATAAACAATTCTACATTTATTATATCCTCATTTTTCAGATTACATTAAAGTGTGCAAATCACAAATAAAAATGTGTCAATCAACTCCTTTAAATTAGGGCATAGCAGTTTTATTTTTCTCTGGGGGAATTTCATATATCCCCACATACACACCTATATTTACATATTTTCCCAAACACAAGTTTTTTATGCATGATGTACAAGTCATTAAAGCTATATGTAAATTATTTTTCTTATCTCTTCCTCCATCTCAACTAGTTCTCTCTCTAAACTTTTACATCAACCTTAATAATTCAACCATTTTTAACCTTCTTAATAATTTACAAGTCATACATTCAATCAACTAAAATTTCTATATCGTGTGGCTTATTTTTTGATTTTTGGGTAAAAATAAGCTTTTCAGTTCTTGTTCTTGTTTCAATTCTTTACCGACAATCGGCTAACTACCACTGCGGCGGAAAACAACCCAAGTAGCCAGAAAAATGGCGCCATAGCAGTTGGAACAACCACACCGTATCTCCATCCTCATTTCCGGTTCCATTCGATTCGCACCCAAAAACACTCGATCCCTTTTTCCGATTATAATCGATTTGCAACAAAAAAAACACACACTTTTAGCTCTTAATGACTCTTTAATGGTTTTGTGAATTGAGTTTGACAAACAAGTAGGTAATTTATGAGTTTTTGTTGAGAATAAATTTTAAACATTTTTCTAATCTATACTATCTATAAAAGGTGTATGGTCAAAGTGAAATGTTAAATTGTTGAATGTTGAAAATTAGTCAAATGTGTGAGAAATGTATAGTATAATTAATACTCTTATTAAAACACCTCATTACTTAAAAATACAGTGATTTATTCATATTGTACAACCAACTAAAAGTATGTCTACCAAATTAAATACAAACAATTAAAATACCCCATACTAAAAAGTATAATAAAATTTAAACGAGCTACAACATAATTCAGAATATAAAATAATTCAAGACACTAATTAATGTTATTATACACATTTCTAAAACACCCGACGGGTTGACCCGGTTTAATTTCACCCGTGTTCAACCCAACCCGTCAGGTTGACCCGATTTAAATCGACCCGTTTTTCTACCGGAACAGTTCAACCAGTTGAACCACGGGTCGACCCGGGTTTCAAAACATTATGTTTAATCCTCAAATCTTCAAAATTTTATTATTTTTCGTTTATAACCCATAATTTTTTTTAATACACGGGTACTCGTCTAGTGAAAATTAATAAGTACATGATATGAAAGAGAAAATATGACGATTGTGAAAAAGGGTAAACAATTTTTAATATCTTATTAAGGCAGTAATAACTAGGGCTGAGCATTCCGACCGTATCGACCGGACCGACCGACAAAACCGACCGGACCAGACCAAACCTGACCGGACCGAAAGGCCGGCGGTCCGGTCTCGGTCCTGATTTTTACCTTATTTCGGTCTCGGTCCGGTCCGGTCCGACAAAAAAATCGAAAATCTTGCCAATTTGGACCGGACCAACCACATTCGATCTCGGTCTCGGTCCCGGTTTTTACCTTAAATCGGTCTTCGGTCTTGTCGGTCTCGGTCCGGTACGGTCCCGGACCGATGCTCACCCTTAGTAATTATGTTAGTGAAAAATATAGGTTCATTTAAAGGGATCAAATATTATATTAATATTGTACACGTATTTAATGAATAAAAAAATATCCGTGTCAATCATGAAAGTATGCAAATCAATACTTATAACTTAACAAAAAAAATAACTAAAAAATAAAATTAATTTAAAGGGATCAAATATTATATTAATATTGCTCAAGTCGAATTGAATTGAATTTGAGTTTTTCTTTTTGAATGAGTAAAATTAAAACGCTACTAAAAAAAAAAAAAAAAAAATGCTTGATGTTTCTTATTAAAATAACCAATAGAAAAAAAAAAAAAAAAAAAAAAAAAAAAAAAAAAAAAAATCAAATAAACAACAAATTTGTAAGGCTCGTGTAAACAATTGCAAAAGTTGTATATGTATTTTAGTTGTGCAATAGATGTCGTTTATGTATATGTATTTGATTGTACATTAAATGAATAAAAGTTCATTGTAATCTGGTGGTTGGAATACTTTACTTTTACCTAAGAGACCTAGGTTCAAATCTTGCCACTACCTATTTTTTAAATCTTATATAATTCCCAAATTAGCAAGTGTTGAATCTGAAAATTTTAAGTTTTTCATAAATAGAATGTCCCAAATGCTTTATATAGTAGTATAGATGTTTACTTTCGACCTTTTTAATTTTTCTTATTTAAAACTTGGATACAAAGAATTTATTATGTAAAAAGCTTTTGAAGTTTTCTCTGAAAAAATATAGTGAAAACTCAATTTTTTCTATTATTCTTTTTCGTTAATGAATTTTGTTAATGTGTTTCTCAAAGCAGGCATTCTTTCTTTCCAAACTTTGTAACAA
Organism: Chrysanthemum makinoi; assembly: GCA_910596185.1. NCBI lineage: Eukaryota > Viridiplantae > Streptophyta > Magnoliopsida > Asterales > Asteraceae > Chrysanthemum > Chrysanthemum makinoi. The sequence goes on from OU343217.1 coordinate 31,006,235, forward strand.
GTAAGCTATTTTTATATGATACTAACTCGTTTGGTTTGTATAACAAGTTATGCAGATGTAATGAAACGAGAAATGTGTAACCCTTGCTTCATTACGGGTTACAAAACATACGTACGTTGTAACTTGGGGTTTTAAATAGATATAACATCAATAAAGGACGTGTAATGGGCATACAAAATTCAACAATAAAAAATAAAAAGAAAGGTACAATCATCATCAATGTCCTAATGATAAGGTAGCTAACATTAGGTGCACATTCGATGGAAGCTAGGGAAAGGTAAGAAACGGTCACAAGGATACATTGATTTATGTCATATACATATGAGTTAAAGACTCGCCTACTTTACCTTAACAGGAAAAACATACGTGTTTACTAATATTTTCAATAAAAAATGAAAAGTATAGCCTTTTGGATTAAGAGACTCCTCGTTACAACTCTTGGAATAAAAAGTGATAACCTTAAAATGAAATCTCCTATGCCAGATGTTGATATCTAATTAATAGCTTCCTGAAAAATGTGCTAATACAAATAAACTATAAAAACGTTTATTTATATTATACGATCTTTCAATGTTTGTTGCTAACAATCATAAAAATATTTTAACATGATAAATAAAATACATAATTTTTCAAGTCAGTAGTTTCCTAACTCATTCTACTATATTAATAAACCATCAAATACATCTAGTTAAAAGTTCATAAATTAATTAATAACTAACACTTGTTACTTAATACATAAGAATAAACTAGACAAATAAATATGTAAGTAAATATAATGGCTATAACCCATAACCCATGCCCATGACCCATGTCCATGATCCATGGTCCATTTACTTACATCATGCTTATATCATATTGGTTAACCTATGACTTAAATTCCATGACCCATGACCCATAACCCATTGTCCATATGCATTGTATATAGTTGGGTACCCATGACCCAAGGTCCGTAGTCCTTTACCCATGACCCATGACTCGGAATATAACACAAAATCCGGACTGGTTTACCCAGTCTGCCGGATCCCTGGGGTTGTACTGGCCGGATCCCTGGTGTTGTACTGGCCGGATCCCTTCTGAAAGGGATCCGTCAGAACCGGGCAACAGTAGCCAGTCTTTGCCTATAAATAGCTTGCCATTTCTCCCTTGTTTTACAACACTTCAGATATATTATTCTCTCATCTCTTTATCTCTATAACCTCAGATCCTAGATCATGCATGTAGCTTTTCTTTTAGTGATTCTTTAGGTACCTCTTAAAGGTAAGATCACGACATTTGCATAGAAGCATTGCAAGCTCAAAGATATGAGTTGCTAGGCTTCTTCATCATCACAAGATCACTGAAGTGTTTCTTGTAGTTGATTCATCTTAATTATGTCTTAGTAGTTGTTGTGTTAGTTGAAGATGTTGATATGTTGTGTTGATAGGTGTAGTTGATATGTTGTGTCGATATGTGTTGTGATAGTTGGTTCGTTCCTGCATTGTAAAGGAACCCGATATCTAGCCTTGTACCGGATAAAGTGTAGATGACGTAGGTTTGGTTCTACCTTGTGGAAGAACCCGATATTTAGCTTTATACCGGATAAAGTGTAAGCGACGTTGTGAAGGCTTCTCCACCAAGATAAGGAGCTTGTTGGTGTAGTGTTTACGAACTTATTCCGATGCTGACAGGGTTGGTTGTCCTTCTACTCGGCGATCCACCTCTGGCTATTGTGTTTCTCTTGGTAATAACCTACTCTCGTGGTCCTCTAAGCGTCAACCAATGCTTTTTCATTCTAGTGGTAAGGCTGAGTATCGTGGTGTTGCTAATGCTGTTGCAGAGACTTGTTGGTTACGAAATCTTCTCCGTGAACTGCATACACCATTGTCTTCCACTATGCTTGTGTATTGTGATAATGTTAGTGCAATATATTTGTCTTCTAATCCGGTTCAGCATCAGCGTACGAAGCATATTGAGATTGATAATCATTTTTTTGGGGATTTGGTTGCGTACTGGGCAAGTACGGGTTCTTCATGTTCCATCCCGCTATCAGTATGCTGATATTCTCACTAAGGGACTAACTTCTGCATTGTTTCAAGAGTTTCACACCATTTTGAGTGTTCGGTGTCCTCCCGCTCCAACTGCGGGGGAGTGTTAGTCATGTAATATTGATAGGCCCGTTTATATTGTTTGGGTTATGGCCCGATGTTATCTTTATTATTTAGAGTTGTCACGCTATATAATGTATTGGTGAATTGATTAATGATATACGATTCATTCTACAATCCTACATAAGGATGGTGTACACAACAATATCAAAATTTAGCTTGCAATCACCCACCAAATGAAACAAATATAGGGCCTCTTCCAGTTTATTGTTGTTGCAAAGACCCTCTAATATTATTTAATAAGTGATTTCATCTAGAATTTGGCCTTTTTGCACGCATCTCATCAAAGAGTTTTTGCGCATCTCCGCAATGTCCAACCCTAAACAATCTTTTTATCATGATGTTGTTAGGCCATCCACAATGAGGTGAGGTGGCATAGTTCAATGAAATGGTTTAGATGACAACTCATCATTCAATTCCATTGTGGGGATAGTAGGTGTAATATGAGTTCTTCTCTGTTTGCACCATATTTAAACTTGAATTGTGGGCCCTCTTATTTCATACCCATGAGTTTTCTAAGAAAACCTTCATGTTTCTCTCTCTATAAACTGCCAAAAAGGGCTTTAGTGAGTTCAATGGATTGTGGAGGAGTAATGTAAATATATTTTATGTGTGGAAAACTAGAAGGGGCGGTTGAATAGTTTTGCCGATTTTAATTTATGTTTCAAAAATTTAGATTCGATCTTATGTGAATTCGTATGGATGGATAGAAAGTATAAAACAATAAGTAAAGTAAATAATGAAAGCAAGTAAAGTAAATGATAGAGAGTAGTGACACAAGTGATTTATAGTGGTTCGGCTACAAGGACACCTTCCTTGCCCTACTCCACTCCCCGAGTTCCTCACTCGAGAGTTCAAGCACTATGTCAACAAGCTTCTTCAACACGGAGGAGAAGCCTCACAACGTCTCTTACACTTTTTCGGTACAAAGCTAAATACCGAGTCCTTAGCACGGCGGACCAAACCAACACAACTATTACAAAACAACTATGTGAAATATGAAATACAAGATCTTGCTACAGAAATCTTGTGGAGGAACAAATCATTCAAGGACCCCTTGCTTAGATGACTTGTAGTATCGTGATCTAGCCTTTGAGAAGGTCCTATATGAGAATCACAACAAGAGAAAGAGTGAGATAATATATGAGAGAGTTTTTAAGAAGAGGGGTGAGTAACAATGAAGAAATGGATCACTATTTATATGCAAAAAAACTTACTGTAGCTCGGTTCCGGCGGATCCCTCACTTGGGGGATCCGGTCAAATCCAAGGGATCTGGCAAATTGGGTTGTACCAGTCCGGATTTTGGGTTGCAAACCGGGTCATGGGTTATGGGTATGAGCCTTGGGTGCCCAACAAGATACAATGTATCTAGACAATGGGTCATGGGTCTTGGGTCAATATCCAACATGATTTCATGCATGATGTCATGCAATGGGTCATGGGTTATGGATTAGCTCCATGGGTATGGGGTCTTGGATATTACCCATCCTATTACATAAACTATTACAACAAATGAATTATTACAACATTTTATGTGAATGACCAAATGTATATACTTTACAAAAATAACATGTATTCTTATAACTTATGGTAACTTTATATTTGTTATGAACAAAACACAAAGAGATCGCTAAATATGAATAAACGTTTATACGGTTTATTTGTATTAACAATCTCCCCCTTTTTGTTGATGACAAAACATAATGTTATGATGAGTAAAACTTAAGACTAGATGTATGTTTTGAAAGCATATGTAAGTAAGTTTTATTTTTTCTCCCCTTTTTTGTTGAAACAAAAAGCGAACCTAACGAAGAAACAAAGTGTGGAATAAAAATAAGTATGATCCACAAAGCACTAGCTCCCCCTTGACGGTAGCTCCCCCTAGAATTGGGCGTCAAGTGAGAAAATATAATATTGATGTGCTATTTCATCCTGCTTTTAATATTTATAAAACTTAGACAACTTAGGATAGACACATACTAACGGGCAGAGTACCCGATCAGATGTAGTAAAGCCTTAGGTAAATCCGAGTATCGTCCCAAAAGAGCTGTGACCTTGAAAGAACTAAGATGATTAGATAATATATTGATAATATATGGGTAAGACAAAGTTGATATAATCCATAGATATGCTACTATTCTACTTACACAGACACCAGAAATTTAGGGAAAAGAGATAGATAAACGAAGCTTAATAAAGACTGCAAATACGAATTGATTCCCGATACCAAGATTCAATATAGTGGTTAATTATCACCAGACTCCTTTGGTCGATTCGTCATGGCCTATGGTTCTTCGATTCCTCACCAAGATAAGCGGGTCACCGGGATAATTCGGCAACCTAATAGCAGTCATTAAGCACCAAATCTACTAGATCTAGACGGTGGGAACCCGCCGTTAGGAACTTAGATTCCCCCTAACCTCTTAAATACCTCCACTTTATAAGTGATCATTTGGTCAATTCGCACACGAAGAGTGGTCGTACTATGGCCAATTCCTCCCATACTTCGCTATCTATCAGACTGGGGTCAGTTGGTCATATCTCCCTGTTAGGAATTAGAAAATTCCATGGTGAAGAGTCGGTCACCCCAAATATTATCTAGCATAAGTTAGCTCGTAGACTTGTAGTTATTTACGTTATTTATTAGTTAATTAGTTAGTTAGTAGCGTAGATTAGTTTAGTGTAACACCGTGGAGGAAGGACGGGTCTTTACCCACTGTATGCCTGATCCACAGTCAGTTAGGAGGACGTTGTATTTGTAACTATAAATACCCCTTCCATCCTTGGAAGGGGTGGTGCTTCTTAATCTAACATTCCATTTTTTACAAAGCAAGTCTCTACCAAGAAACACCCTCTCATCTCTTTCTCTCTATAAATGGCTAACATCTATTTCCATCATCCAAGACCACCCGAATCATCAACACAATAATATTTAAGGTCCTACAATTGGTACCAGAGCCAAGGTTATTGTGTTGTGTTGATTTGTTGTAGCTTTTGTACCTTGTTAAATCTGTTTTGGCACTTTACTTGGTCGGAAATTTGTGTTTTTCCCATATTTATATGATAAACAGTTTTTTAACATTGGTTTTTACTTATTCCTTTGATTTGGTCAAAAAGTTACATGTGTCAAAGTCCAATAGTCCTTACAAATGTTACATCTGTTTTTGTGTCAAAGTCCATCTGTTTTTGTCCAAACAGCAGTCTTGTAACTATTACTTTTGTAGCCTTGTACCAATATGAGAGCATAAGTGGTCATTTGGTCATTTTAGTGGTCAAAACGGGTAAAAAGGAAGCATTTTTCTTATGCAGTTTTCTGGGTTTGGTATAAATATGGTCGGAAACTTGGTCGTTAAAATCGCCGAAAAAATTAAAATGGTCAAATTTTCTTATTAGCGAGTTGTCTAAAACTGTTTCTTTATAGCGAATTGATGTAGCGACTTGACATTATTGAATGTCAAGCGAGTTGTTAACAGAAAGAAGTAGCGACTTGTATCAAGAAAAAATGTAGCGACTTGACCTAGCGACTTGTTATTTAACAAGTTAGCGATTTGTTATGTAGCGACTTGTCATGAAGCTGTTATAGCGACTTGACCTAGCGACTTAACCTAACGAGTTGATCTAGCGACTTAACCTAGCGAGTTGTGACATGTAGCGACTAGACATAAAGGATGAAGAAGAAACAACCACAAGACCAAGACCACAAAACAACATACCATATACCAACAACTCATGACCTCAGTTTATACAACATCATCAGTCCATGTATGTTTAAATGATAACGAATAAAAAGGACAAGGACTGCAGTTAACCACTACACCTACATATCTAATCCCATCTCCTACAACCCCTCCTTACTACTCATTCAAGTCTCACCAAACTGAAAAGAAAAAATCTTGAGAATCTCAGATTATTTTCGTGATTACTCATTGAAAATTTGGACCTTTAAGGACCTTATCACGAAAACTTTATCACAGTTTCATATTTGAAGCTTTTCGCTTATATCAATATCCGAAATCCAAATAAGTAAGAAACCATAACATAACTGTTTAGATCTCATTCTTTTATTCGGTGGTATAATTAATAACAAAAAGATTTCAATCTCAGATGGGTTTGCGATTATTCATAGTCAATACAAAACCATCAAAGGTCCATCACACAAATCCCCTCATCATTGATCGATTGTTAAAGATTGATACTTTTCTTTAAACTTTTCGAATGACTGTCAAGAATGAACATGAATAACCATCACTTGGTTACCTGTCCCTCTCTCATTCAAATGATACATGAAACTAATATATATCGAAAACACACTCTAATCTAAATGGTACTAATTAAACCTACCTGTGAACCCATTTTGAACGGATCAAGAAGACGAATCATCTTTATGGATCATGCCATCCCTGTGGCGATCACATAAGTTCCAGAAAATGAAGGGGGTGGAAAAATAAGAAATGAGGTTTGATTGGTATGATTAATTAGAGTTTTAATATATTGGGATGAAAATGGGATAGAGGCGTACATTATAGTGTGAGAAGGATTAGGGTTAGATGATATTTCACTTGACTGCTCACACGAGGATTTTTTTTCTGGGGAGATTTGCGTCTGAGATTACTTGGGGGCGGATGGAGTGAGTTTAGGGTTTGTGTGTAGTTAGGGTATAACTATGTGTTACGTGCTTTTTATATCCCAATTTTTTAGGGCATTATACCGGTTTAGAATGTGGGCATGGAATGGTCATATGGATCGTGTAACTTCATTATGTTGGGCCTCGTGTATTTGGATTTGATCTTGTGGGTAGAAACGAATTTAACATGGGCCGTTGAACTATCATTGTTTTTTTCGGAATGTACCATTGTGAGCCTATTTTACGTTCATACCATATGTTTATCATATGTGGTTTTTGGATTGGAGATTATGTCATGGGCAACATTTTGTTCGTTGATACCGGATATTAAACTCGTTGAACTTGCATTGGATATGCGTTATAAACTTCCATTGAATTAAGATTGGATATGGGTCTTAGTTGAATCATGTATGCGTTTTTTTGTGTGTCGATGGGATTTTTATTTGGACCATAGGGTGCGTTTTGATAATTGTCATTGGACCGGGTTTGTGTAATTTGTGAGATGGTTTGGATTTGGATTACGGAAAAATGGGTTTGTCTATATTGGATTGTTTCTATGATGTGATAAAAAGACTTGACGATGAGATTTGTGATATGAGACTTGTCGATGTTTTGTGATAATGAGTTTTTAATGATGATATTTGGTGTAATGATGAGATTCAATGAGGTTTGGTACTTTGGTACATACATCTTCACAAAGGATATTATGTTACGGCTTGAATCAATGATTGATCAAGGTTGACTACGGGGTTGTTTGGATGGTATTTCTTATTTGGATTTGAAGTGACATTTTCCGGAAGCGTTTACTTATTTCGTCTTCTATCTTTCTTCCCTTCCGCGAAGATGACTTGTTTGGGCATTGATAGTGTGTGATAAAGACTTGGCTATTTAGTTCCGGTTGTGATTCTTTCTCGCTTAACCCACAACGTAACTATCACTTCGGTGTCTCACGCAGTTGAGAATACGTCAAGAGGTTTTGTACATTGGGTACACCGTTTCTTCTTTACGTGGATTAGTACAAGTTTAAGTAAAAAATCTGGGGAATTTTACTTCATGCTCAAGTTTGGCATATCGGGTTTACTTCTCCATGTTGACACTGCAATACCGACATAATGCGTGAATGATGTGTTTACCAAAGTGTTTATTGGATGGTTAATTTTGTTGTTGATATTGGATTATGAACCGTTGATGAACCGCTGCATGTTCCCCTAAAACAGATATTCACTGAAACCAATACTGTCATAACACATTCAATCTGACATTGTTTACGGTTTAGTCTTGATTTTGTAAAATCCCGCGAAAGAAACTATTTCTCGGTTTAAATCATAGACTTGTAAAATCCCGTGACAATGGAAACATCCGGGTAATAGTAAAGTGCATTTCCGGATCTATCTTACGGTTTATTCTTGGTTTTGTAAAATCCCGCGAAAGTAACTATTTCTCGGTTTAAACCATAGAGTTGTAAAATCCTGTAATGATGAAACCATCTTGGAGAAGAAAAGTGTAATTACGGATCATACTTGATCTTTGGATGCTTTCTGATTTTTGCTTCGAAGAAGGGATAAAAGGATGTATTTCATGAATTGGATGTGTGTTTGGATATTCGTCATGGTAGTTTGGTTATTACATAGTTTTTCGGGGTTATGTGCTTTTAACCATGGTCGGGATGAATCCATTATCAAAGTTCATTTAAATGTCAAAGAAGGCGAGATTTGACATTAACCAGAAGATGTGACAACGGCGTCAATTCAGTAGTATTTATTTGAGGTTGAAGTGAAATGTCACGGGCAAGTGTACTTAGTATCTGAAGGTATCGGGGATGGTTGGATGAAGATTTTTCAAGATCCTTGTTCAAGCTTATTATAAAAAACGAAGACTTGGGAATCTAGTTATTGTTGGGTGACTTTTTCCTTTTCTTTTACCACTTGGGGGAATTGGGCTCTTATCACCTCAAAATAACTATCACTTTAAGGAGTTATGTTGTAGTGCTCAGTGTCACATTCAATTGTGGATTTTCAAAAGGTGATGTACGTCTATTACTTGATGGTTGGTTGGATGAAGAGTATAGAGTATGTTAATACAAATAAGCCGTAAAAACGTTTATTTATATTTTACGATCTTCTAATGTTTTGTCGATAACAAAAGTAAAATCATTTTAACGAAACAAATAGAGTACGTAAATAGTTTGAGTTAATAGTTTTCTAACACACTTACGCTTTCACATAAAACACTAAAACAAGTATAAGTGATTTTATGACTTAGATACATATGTACAACAACTAGTGTTTACATATTGGGTTAAACATATACTTAAACTAAGTATACTAAAATGGGTAAAAACTAAGTGAATGCTAAAATGGGTAAATACAAGTATATACTAAATGGGTAAATACTAGCAAATGGTTTTGACCCATAACCCATGGTTTTATATATACCACTTAACCAAGTTCATTGTATCTAGAAAGAAAACCATGGATCAACCCATAACCCATGACCCATGACCCATGACCCATAACCAAAAATACCCATGGGCAAAGAAGAGCGGACCACGGATCCCTAGCGTTGTGCTAGCCGGATCCCTTGTGGTAGGGATCTGTGGATCCGGGAGCGATGGAAATTTTCTCTATAAATAGAGAGCCATTTCTTTCTCTCTAGACATGGTTTTACACACATACTTCCCCAAAGTATTCTAACCCTCTAACCTCAGATCTAAGTGATTTATGTAGTTTGTCTTTTGTTTTTGTGTGATCTACTAGGTTCCTCTTAAGGAGAGATCACCACCTCTTGAAGACGTGCAAGCTCAAGTCCATGAGTTTGCCGTCATTATCAAGACTACTAAGGTTTTCTTGGTGATAGTTCTTCCTTTCTCCATAGATGTTGGGTTGAAGGCATTAGTGAAGAATGCCGAAAGTGTCAAGATGAAAGCATTAGTGAAAGGTGCTCATCATTCGTGTCAAAGCATTAGTGAAGGATGCTAAAGGTGTCAAGACGAAGGCATTAGTGAAGGGTGCCAAGCGTTGTGTCAAAGGCATTAGTGAAGGATGTCAAAGAATCAAATCAAGTAGCATTTGGGAAGAATGCTTAGGTCGTATAATCGATGAGGTGCATCGTTATACATATATGTATTTGTTTACATACAAGGATGATGATATCCTTGATGGTGTTGTAACAAGGAGTAGATCTCCTTGAGATTAGGTGTTGTGTTGTGAAGGTGTAGTTCACCTAAGGTGTGAAAGAACTAGGTGCTTAGCCTAGTACCTAATAAAGGGTAGGCGACGTTGTGATAGGATTAGTTCTCCTAAGGTGTGAAAGAACTCGGTGGTTATCCTAGCACCATATAAAGGGGGTAAGCGGCGTTGTGTTAGGTGTGGTTCGCCTTGGTGTGAAAGAACTCGATATTTAGCTTTGTATCGGAAAAAGGTTAAGCGGCGTTGGGGCTTCTCAGCACAAGGAGTTGGTGTAGTGCTTACGAACTCGAGTAGGTGACTCGGGGAGTGGAGTAGGGCAAGGAAGGTGTCCTTGTAGGCGAACCACTATAAATAACTTGTGTTGTGGTGATGTGCTTCTTACTCTTTATATTTCATTTCGCGTTTATATATCCATCTATCAACGTCCAACATAAACAATCAAATAGATTGACATAAGTCGATCTAAATATTTAAAAGGAAGTTTTAAATTGGTAAAACTATTCAACCCCCCTTCTAGTTTTCTACAATTGGCATCAGATTCGTTACCAAGTTTTTAAAGTATGTTGTACTTTAAAGACTTAATACGATCCGTGTATGTTTGAAAACTACAAAGAAGGATTTTTTTTCTTGTTGGTCATATTTTCTTTTAAATCATTTTGTTGGACATTGATAGATGATTCTAATCATTTTTACTCTTAAGAAATCTTCGTGCTAGAATCTCTTCAAAATCTTCATTCAAAGATTAATGAAGTCAACATTCAAGGAAGGATCTAAAAGGTAATCACAACCTACATTACACCAAGTACAAAGGATTACTTTAAAAGCTCATGAAGTAATTTTTGGTATTATACCAAATCAAGAAGCATAGAGGTATGTTTTACTCTTCATTAGATAGGTTACATGAGTTCCATTTATTGTCATAAGTTATCTTTGCTTAACTAATCACTAACATCATTAGAAGTCTCTTCCGTCACCTTTAGTCTTTTTTCAACATAGGGGATGATATTATTTTTTTTTCAAACTACTTGCGTCATCACATATGAACCCTCGATACGTAATTCATCGAAAATCATCATTCAAAAACAATCCTCATCTAATACCTCCATTTTTTTGGCAAGCTAATTTATAAGCCTACTACAAAAATAATACCAAACAACTCCCTTTCTATCCACAATAGCCGGATCCCTCTAGTTGTACTAGCCGGATCCCAAATACAAGGGATCCCGGGGAACCGTGGACAGAACTTCGATTATCCTTCAAAAATTCACCACTGATCTTTTTCCCTCTAGTCAAATAACACTAAAACGACTAAACTACTGAATCCATCCTCATTGGCTTCCATACTCTCAAGTATTCCTTCCTAGAACATCATTGTAAGTAATTACATTAACTTCTTCTAATTTTCATCATCCTCATCCTAGGGTTTATGGTTTCTTAATTTTTAATCAATTAATTTAATCAGTGCTTTTTAAATTAATCATGAAAAGGAGATTTTTTAACAAAGTCACATTGTGTTCACAACATTGTTAATACAAATCAAAACCATAAACCCATCCCAACTAATTTTACCTAATTGGAAAATTTGTATTTTTAGGACCAACCATGCCCAAAGCTACTCAACAAGATCATCATGACACCGTCCACTACCTTACTCATTACTATCGTAAAAAGGGATTGACCAAAACCGACCGTAAAATTTTCAAAAGCCTTGTAAAACGACTTATCCACGAAGGTCGTGTAGTCAAAGAATGTTTCCTTGAAGATACCGGCATTCGTCAAGTTTTCTCGACAATCAACTTTGATTGTCTCCTTGACATAGATGAACAAATTTGTCCGGTTTTCATTTTTGAATTTTACAAAAGCTTTAGGATCATTTGAAACGCCAATGATAGCATTTCAATCGCTTTCATCATCAATAAACAAAACTTCACTCTTCCTCTCAACACGTTTGGTCAAATTCTTCGCATTCCTTGTGAAGGAATTTGTATGTACTCTCAAGATTGGGCAATTAATGCTCAAAACCTTGCACTTGATCCTAAGCCTCTCTATAACACTCCTATTGATGAACCCAAAGCCATCCGAGATACTATTTTCAAAAAATAACCGACCAATCTCGTTTCGACCGAAACAAGAAGCTCATTCACCGTAATCCATTTCAAATGGAACTTTTTGAAATGTACCCCATGTTTAGAAAATGGGAAGAAATCCTTAGGGAAAATGTCATTAGCCTAGTTGGAAACAAAGATCATCCAAATGCATGTCTTGTGCAAATGATCTATTGTCTTATCCATAAAAGGCCATTTAATCTTGCCTATTACATGGTAAGGAGAATGGTCGGGGTATTCAAAGCTTCCAACATGGTACTTCTGTATGGTATGCTTCTAACCGACTTTGTAAGTATGTTGGTACATTGCAACCATCTCCCATCAGCGATGATCATTATCTTTCGATCACGTCATGGTACCTCTTACAAATGACCTTCTAAGCGGTTCATGGTCAATGGAGAGCAACCGGATGCTCTCTCGGACTCCTCGGTCGGTGAAGAAGAAGAAGATGAAGAAGATGTCGACCCCGTAGCCAACATCAAATTGGAAATACTTGAATACCACAAAAACCCGACCATTCCAAACGAGACCGTAGAATTTAAGCAATTGAGGGGCATGATTCAAAACCTCGCATACAACCTCACTAAGCCGTCAAAAAGGAAAAGAAAGGATTGACGAAAGAGACAATAGGATTATGCTTGTTTTCTTTATCTTATGTTTGGATGATTACATTTTAGCTCTTTCGGTTTATGATTATTTGGATATTGTCTTTAACTAGTGTTTTGTGATAAACATGCTTGTTTCTATTGTTTATCTATGGATTTACTAGTGTGCATAAACTGCGCATCATTTCTGCGTAGATTACGTGGTTACGATCTACAGATGCGAGATCCCTAGGATTAGCCTAGCGGATCCCTCCCTTGAGGGAACGTGGGATCCGTGACATCGAGATCACAATACGACATCGATACATCAAAAATGCTTCCTAAATAACATCACACTAGCTCGACATGATTTTAGAACCCACTAAGTCCACTTCTGGATGAGAAAGGCAGACTCACTAAAGGCTTACTTAAGATCTTAGTCTTATTTTATCAACACATCTAAACTCACCATATTTCCGCTTCAACTACTCACTAACTATTTCTCACCTCTCAAAACACTTAAGAAGATAAGCTAAGCAATTTTAGAAAATTGCTTCTAGTCATTTATATCTCAAGATAAGACAAAATTGGTTTTGAATTTTTGTAGTTTTTAAGAATTTTTCTTAATATCACCTCAAACCTAAATCTGATCACTAGGATCATTTATTATGACTTGACTCCTTCATAACTCTTAATGTTATCCTTAGACAACCATTGGTAGTCATCTTGTCCCATCCCCCTTCCATAAAAAACAATCATTTGCTACAACACCTATTACCTCTAATCATTCAAGTACCCTTTCATTCTAAACCTTTAGGGAAGCTGAAACATTCAAAATGAGATAGGCTTTAGCTCCTAGAAACCTCATTTCAAACACTGTCATAGCTGCGAGGCGGATCCTAGAATTAGCCTAGCGGATCCCTTCAAGAAGGAACCGTGGGATCCGGTGTGGAGTTTATGTCAAACATAGCGAAAACAATCATTTCAACTCATCTTCCTAACTCAAACACTCCATCTCATCTTAAATGATTTCCTAGATCATGAAACTCTGGATCAACCTTGTGCATGTTAATCATCACATTTCCAAGAACATTAGTGGATTAAGTCTTAAATGCAATTGCAAAACTCTTCTCTTTATAACCCATATTGCCAAGAACACTTTAGTCATCAAAGACAAACATAATTATCAGCAATTGCAACCATTCTTCTTAGTCATCTGCGTGAGAAAAGCTCCTAGTGCTTACTCATCCACTCAAGAACCACCAAAGAAACTTGCTAGAATCATACACAAAGTTTCCTCAACCGAATCATCTCCGGTTAAGTCCACCAATGCTAGGATTTCCCTTACACCAAGGAAACCAATCAAACTAATCCCCAAGAAGAGTGTTCCCACTAAGATTTCATCACCGAATTCTACTATACCAAACATACCTTCCACAACTCAACCGACATCATTAGTGCACGAGCCACCTCACAATCATCTCCACACTCTCACAATGTAGAAGATTTACCCTCTTGGCCATCTCATCTTTCACCATTACCAACTAATTCACTTGAAAAGATTGAGCAACAAAATCAAAGTGTTGAATCAACACTTGTTCCAAAAGCAAACTCTATCATTCCTCCCAATAGTCCATTTTGGGTTATGAGAAAACATCAAAGGCAACCACCCGACCAAATGGAAGTTGATGCTTCCTTACCTCTACCCTCAAACATTGTAGAACCACCACTTAATGAGCCTCCATCAAATTCTCCTTCATTTGAAGATCCTCAACCCACTTCACTTGAATTTTCACTTCAAGAAACTCAAAACCATGACAAGGATTGCTATCATTGTAAACATGTTGAAAGGTTGATACATGAACTACGTGAAGAGCAGCATTTCATGTTTTATCACCTCCTCGAGCGTTTGAAGAGGTTAATAAGCCTAAACTACAATGAGCATCACATTCAAAAACTCAAACTTAGAACGTTTAGGAAACCTTTCTCATCCTTGATCATCATTTAGTTTAACCTTGAATTGGGGTAACTGGTATGTGCTAAAACACATACCTTTTCTTTATCAAAATAGACCCAAAATAACCAAGAAAGAGCCGTTTATTGCTAATATTTGTGGTTTTCTTGAGTTTGTGCTTGTGCTGGTATGGATATGTAAAAACACGCAAAAAGGAACCAAATCGGGCGTAAATCCGAGCACGAGATTAAGAGAGCTTAAGCTTTGGCGGAAGGTCAATTATGCATTTTGAAGATTTCTAATCTCTGAGGATGATTTGTGAAGATTTGATCAAAAGTTTGAAGAAATGTCGAAGCTTGATCTCTCAAGTTTCAGCGTGACATAAATGGCCGGCGATTGAGAAAAAGTGCAAATTTAGCCCTTGGTCTATTGAAGATTGTCAAGAGTGGTCCTTGAAGATACTTTCAGAAGTTGCATGATTGGTCCCTCAAATATCCGGATATACATGTTTGGTCCTTATGGTTACTAATGATTTTAATCCAAGTCATATGTATACAAGTCCAAGTATCCATTATTCACTTAATAAAACCTTGAGGCCCAAAATAAAACCAAATCCAATCCAGTAACATAACCCGTCCCTTTTGATATCCAACCCGAATCACCATTTGACCCGTATTTTTACCCGGTCAAGACTACCCACGACCCGTCAGACCATTTGAGATATTATTTTATATCCCAAACGCGCCCAACACAGGACACCTTCTTCCCTGCTTCTTCTCCAACCAAACACCACCCATATCCCCACACCCAAACACTAAACTTGGTACTTAGAATCTTTCAAGCTTCTAGATACACTGACCTGTCAGAAGGAGTGCCCACGTGGCCAAACCAATCCCTCTACATTGGATATAACACCTCATCATGGACATATGGTGCTTAGTGATTGGAGCTGATGATCATGGATTGATGTGTGGTTGTTAATAGCATTCTAGGACCTTCTGAATGGAATCCAAGCAAGGCTCAAGCTCGGATATAAATAGACCTCTAGTCACAATGGATCTTTTGTCCAATTCCTTAGGTCTTAGAGGGGTTTTGACCATTTTAATTACTTGTCATTTAATTGTTTTCAATAGTGTAAACCTTTACTTTTAATCATTGTAATCCGTTTTCATAAGTGGCTTTCATCATTTTAATCTTTTGTCATTTAATTTCAAAGTATTAGTTGCTTTGGTGATTTCACTGTTTTGATAAGCTCAAATAAGCTTATTGCAGCTTATTTGAGCTTCTTGTTGGTTAATGATTCTTAAATCTCAGTTTTGAAGAAAAGTCAATAAAAGTCAAACTTTGAGGTCAAATTTGGTTTTGGTCAATTTATGGTGCTAATCTGTGTTAATGGTTAAGTTTAATGATAATCTTCTCATTTTGATTGTTAAAGTTCATTCCATCGGTTTACATAGTTAAGGTGTAATTTTGTTATTTTGAAGGAGTGTTTGGTTTACTTGATTAAAAGCTGTTTTAGAGGTTGCAAGTTTGGATTGGATCAGTTTGTTGAAGCTTGTTATAGGTATATCGCGGTCATATCTGTCTTTATTTTGCTGCATTTGAGCTAATAGTCAATTTTGCTTTGTAATCTGTCCTTGTGCTCTCAACAGTTGAAATCAGTGGTTAAGTTCCTAGCATATAGGTTTAGAGTGGATAAGCTAGCTTGTTTAAGTTTCTTTACATCATATCTCATCCATTTCATTCACATATTTGCACTAGAATCTCAAATTAGTCAACATCTCTTAACTGTTTCAAAAGTCAAACTGTGTTCAAAACCATTTTGTGCAGAAATTACAGTCACTGCATAGTTTTCAATACAGCTAGTTAGGGTCTAAGATTTGGCACATTTTCAGTATTCTAGGTGGTCTTCAATACCCTATATCTGTTTTTGGCTTAAGCACTCTGATAACCCTTGTATAAGCTCAAAGTAGGTGACTGTTTTCATTGTTTTGCATCGTGACCTGTCCATTTTATGCCATTTTGATTTGATCTCTTATTGCTTCATTTACGGTCCTTAATAGCTGCAACTTTGGAAAAATAGTCTCTGGTTGGTGGTCTTGAGGACCATACAGTTGGTTTCCCCTCTAGCTTATTGGATAAGCTGTTACATCAGCTAGAACAGTGGGGTTGAGATTCATATTTGCTTATGTAGCAGTTTCTTGAATCATTGGTAGATCATTGTTTAGGTCTTAGGAGTAGCATTAAATAGTTGCTGTAGGGTAGTTTAAGGATAATTTAGCTTATGTTTTCAGTTGGTTCACTATAGAGCTTGTTAGCTTATTAAAAAGTGCTTATTCCATTGCATTTACACTACAGCTTCAGATTCTCCTACATAAGACCTAGTTTTATATTTTTTCTCAGCTTTAGAATAATATTTTAGGATTTCCCTGAAATTTTCATAATTTTTAGACACTGTTTAGTATTTTTCTTAATTAAAATCAGTTTTTAATCAATTTTAATTAGCTTTAATTGCATTTAATTGAGAAAAAGTTCCAAAAAAAATAGTTTTTCAATTTTCCCAGTTTAAGATAAATATAAAAAGCATAAAAAAGATTTTTCCATATTTTCTCCTTTTTATTTGGTATTTTTCATAATTTAAATTAGGTTTTAATAGATTTAAATTCATAGAAAATAGGAAATTAATCTGAAAAATACAAAAATAGTTTTTAAAAGTCTTTAGTGATATTTTAGATTTTTAGAAAGTAATTCCATATTTTTCTCTCTCTCTTTCATAATTTTTAGATAATTAGTTTAATTTTTAAAGTTAATAATTAGTTTTAATTAGAAATAAAATCAAGAAAATTTCTAAAAAATAGTTTTAATTCATATTTAGTTTCCTAATATCATTTTTAGAGTAAAAGTAATTTTAGGTTAATTTTAGGAGTAGAATAGGCGTATTTGCTTTTATTAAGCGTTTAGTTTTAATTCAGTTTTTGCGTTTTAGTGTAGAATTGCGTAGTTTGCCATAGTTCTTAGGATTTCCCGTAGATTATATGTTCCATTTACTTTCCTTATCCCGTAGTTTAGATAATATCATCTTATCCCCTTTTTTCTTATTCGAATCCGATTATCGAGGCGTGAGTTGGAAATTCCATTGACCGTTCGGGCGATCTCGGTACTCAAACTGACGTTTGAGTTACCCGTGTACTACATACTCTTATTATTGATTTTTTATACAAATCAATTTTTGGCCGCCCATTGGGAGTTTGTTGTCACGAAATCAATTTTTGGCGTACATTGTAGGGGGCTTGTAGCGAGTTTTATTATTCCGTCTGTATCGTGTTGCATTTGAAGATCCTTCCTCGTGAAGTTATCGTTGATATTTGTACATATCCTTTTATAAAAACCCAAAAAGATTTTCCTTTTTCAAATTTGTTTTAAAACCCAAAATATTCTTCTTTATCCTCGAGCCAGTCAATTCTTTATCTCTTTACCCTCATTAGTATAATTCTTCTCGATGTCTTCGTCTTACCATTATGGTTGTCAATGGTGTGGGGACCTCAAAATGGTGGGAATTGTCGGTTGTAGCATTGTGAATACGGAGCGAGTTTGTCTACGACCAATATCCCTACAATGATCTGACCCGATTTCCTTAACCAATCCCATTACCATGAGGCGGTCATACTGGGTGTGATGCTTGTGGAGGTCCTCACCAAGGTTTTGAATGTCAAGCCCAATTTAACAATACAACCTTTGGTTATGAACCCTATCCATATACTTCACAGCCGAGTAACAACAATCCTTGTTGAGTATTGTGGAGAGTCATGTTAACTCCAGATTGTCAAATGCAAAACCCGGCTTATTACATGGGCGGGTTCCTTGTGATAATTATGACTATTCTTATGACCCACCTCCACAATACCAAGAGATTCAACCACAACATCCACAAATTCCTCAAGATAGTTTCCAAAGATGTATTAATATACCCGAAGAATTTATGGGTAAAGATCCTCATCGAGAAAGCATTATGGTGAATTACTTAGAAGATCGGCGTCTCATAACAAAAGATCTATGATAGAATTACTTTCGAAGAAGAGGAGCGAGCAGCTCAGTTAAAAATGCCTTGAAGAAATACGATTGAGGAGCAAGCACTTGCAAGGCGTGCCCAGATGTTTCGCGACTTACATCGGTGATGATGATGAGGATTCCATCAAATGAAAGAATATTATGAAAGTTTGTCGGTGAAACTCCTCCCGTTTCCCCGAGCCTTTCATGACCCTTCCCCTTCCTCCAGCCCGGTTGAGAGAAGTGGCGTCATTTGGAAAGGTGATGATTCTATTTCTTCAAACATTGTTGAACCCGTTGACTCTCATGTGGGGGCGAGCCTCTTAGGTACTATTCGAAGCGGAATCTTCTTGTATTGAGCCTTATCCCAACCCCGAGAGAGTGGGGTTGTTGATGATATTTGTGATGAGCTTTCCTCTTGATATTTGAGATAAATTCGAGTCAGCTGATCGAGGATTACTTATGTGATTTTCTCAAATCCTCTTTTTTTGAACTCAAAGATGACTATACCTTTGTGAAGATAATCCTCTTTTTTGACCAAGATTTTTGAGTCCGGTCGAGACCACAAGCGGAAGTGGTGGATATTGCTAGCTCTCGAGGCACACCACTTGTCCCATCTCGTGTTCCGACCTTTCTCTCGAGTCATGTGATGTTGAAGAAAGTATTGAATCCGACATTGAGGTTATTATGGAGATTGATTTTGAAATGGTTGAAGACGATATTCTTGATAAACCGCGTGATTGATATGGAAGAAATCGACTTACCTATTGATGACTACCTACGGTGTGAGGATGTTATGGTTGTTCTTGATGGTTCTCTTGACTCTCCTTCTTACATTACCATCCTTTATCCCGTTGGCCAGACATGTGAAGACAAGATCTTTAAACAGGATATTCATTGATGAGTTCTATGCTAAAACCGTTGTTAGAAAAGGATCCTCCAGATGGATGCCTTCATTTGTGAGCCTACACCTCTTATCTTTTACCATGAGCTCCCATCTTTCTTGGAGTTTTCTCACTCTGATCCGTCATCCTTTTTCGCCCCGGCTAAACCACGGATGATGGATCATTCTTTCATGATATACCATTTGTGCTTGAGCCCAACACTTTCTTCACCACCCGACCCATGATCTCTTGTTCCTTGAATGAAGAAGACGCGATTTTGACCACAGTATCTCTACCACTTTCTTCGAGGACAAATGAATTGAGGGCGAATTAGGGCTAGCGACTTCGGTGATCCAAAAACGATGGCGCCGTGGGAGGCACCCCATGCTTATCTCATCTTGCTCTATTTCTAATAAGTGAGCGAAGGGAGTGCGCCTCGATTTCGTGTTTGGTTGTTTGTGATGTTGTGTTTAGGATGTTCCGATATGAAGACTCGTGCTTTCGAAGTTTGTCATTTCTCCACTCGAGTTTCATGATCGATGTTGATGGAAATCCGATATCCTAATCTTATCGACTAACGTTTATCTTTGAGCATACTTAATAATCGGCTTTTAGATTTTTCATTGATACCCACTTTAAACATTGAGGACAATGTTTAGTTCTAGTCTGGGGTAGGGTAATCTTGATTTGATTTGGCCGCACTTGCTTATTTGTTGTGTTTCTCATTAA
>OU343217.1:31026594-31042366 GCA_910596185.1 Chrysanthemum makinoi
GGCAAGTTTTAAAAATTTATAAACACGAATTATCCGGAAGACATTATAAACAACACATAATGCATGCAAGCATACTGTTCATGAGAAGCAAAGGTGGGTAAGTCGGGATCGTCCCAAGAGATTTTGCCTTTGAATTTGTTTTAAAAGATTGGTAACAAGAAAGCTTTGTCAAGGCACTCTCCAAAAATTATGGTTTTAATGAAAATCAGTATTAAGAAACATATACTTGTGTGTAGTTTATAGACAACCATAGTAAGTGTTCATGAAGGCTTGGTGTAAACTCCTGATGTGATGCACAAATCATAAGCAAATGATTTCCAACCCATGTCATGGATCGATATACTCTAACCAACCTAACTTATGTAGCTTGTAAGGGCTTAGAAACTTTGGATAAATCCTAAGTTACTAACAATGAAACACTGAATTAACTCTATTAAGTATGCGGAATTTACTTTAATAAAGCTAAGAAGAATTAACTTTAACATCAACGATTTTATTAATACTTAGAACCCGCTTGTTATCTGATTCTCTAATGACCTAACAACTCTAATATGCTGTATGAATTCGTACTCTTAAAACTCTAAAACATATATCTCTAATACCAATCTAGGGGTCCGTTTATAGGCATAAGGATAACCCTAGTCGGTTTACAACTTTAATTATTTTACGACAAGTAATCTAAACTAAGAATATTCTAGAATAACAAAGCTTTCCATAAACGATGTAACAGTTCTTTTAGCTTTGCAGTACTTTGATGTTGAGCAGTACTTTGACTTTCTTCTTTAGTAGTACTTTGACTCTTGACACTTTCACTTCTTGATTACTTTGTATTTCTCCGATGCTTTATATCCCAACAATCCTCCCCTAACTTGAATTCTACTTGCTTGATTTCAAGTTCCTTTGTATATTTATCTTTAAAAGCTTTGTCTTCAGGAAAGATTGTGTCTTTATCTTCAAAGTTTGTCTTTGTATTCCCTGTGCTTATATTATCATCATCAAAGTAGTCTTTAGAAATATTTCTTTTTACAAACAACAATCGATCTCCATCTTTTCAAATTTACTCAAACATATGACAATTTGTACATCAGTTCATTAAGTTTCAGTCTATTCTCATCACTTCCAGGTGTGTAAACTCCTGTGAGAGGTGAATCATTGATATTTTAATGGATTTTGATGTATCTTTACCAAAGCCATTAACTCTGGAGTAGCCAATGTTTAGGTATGTAAAACCATGGTACATTGATAACCATATGATTTTTAGCAAATCATCAGCTATCAACGGATTTGTTTTGTCTTTACCAAAAGCCGTACCCTTTTGGAATAGTTAATTCTTACAACCATGGTGAACTAATTACCATATAAATGGTTTTTCCACAGCCTTTACCACAAGCCATTTTTCTTGTGGGCTAGCCAACTCTTTACACTTGCTGATATGGTGAGTTGATTACCATACAACTTATTAGAAAGTTGTCAACTATTAACAGATTTGAGATATCTTTACCAGAGCCGTTTGCTCATGGATTAGCCAATCCTTTTGTTAAACATGGTGGATTGATAACCTTTTGTTATAACCATCTCAAAACCATTGATTCTTTGTTAACTTTTGTTTCAAAATATTTTGCACCTAACAAAGTTTTGCTTATTTTCTATTAAAATCTTCTATTGGTTTTATGCTGCAAGCGTTACTTTGGGTTAAATCTGTTTGATCAGCGACTTTGAATAAAGTACTTGATTTTTCAAAACATTAATACAATTATAAATCATAAAGTATTTAATCATCATCACCATAGTTGTCCATCGATAAACAATTCGATAACAATAGTGGCGGTTTCATTATCTTCTTCGACTTCCATTCCATGATCCGATCCATTCTCATAAGATCGATGTGCGGATATCTTCTTCTGCTAACATATGAATCATGGTCCCATCTTCCAACTCCAAAATATGCACTCCAGATTCTTCAAAGAATCTCCGGTACAGTAATCTCCCGACTTCTTGGTTGTTCAGATTTCACGGTGCTTGTTTCTTCCCCCATATAGTTGTGAGGTCTCCAAGCAAGACTAAACCAATTCCTTCTTATGGAATGTGTTCAAAATATTCTTGCACCAGTTGGTATAAATGCCACAAATCCTCTCTGTTGATGATGTGCAATATGTCCCATAGCAAATTAAACACTTTGAAACTCTCATCTTCTCTATGGAACATCAGATAATCTCCATCCTCGATTCTCGACTTCAAATGTAGATATCTTTGACTTTTTATTTTCTGCAACATCTTTAGACTTAGGATGCTCAAAGTCTACAACTCTTAAGTAATTTCTCGACTCATCAACCATCCGGACGCAATTCTACCTTCTCCGATGGTTGTTTATCTTCGGTTGTTCTTTTCTCTTTAAGCTTCTTTTTCTAGCATCCTCCTTCAGCTTATCATCATTTTTAAAAGAAATAATACTATCAACTTGCTTTTGATAAGCTTCTCTAACCAATTCATACAATTGTTTCATCTCTAAATACTTCAAATTGTAATCCGGTATATCCTTGACCTTCGGATAAGCCGTCATGGCATTTCTTTCCTTAGCAATACTTGGTCTTCTTGGTAGAACAGAACATGTTGCTTTCTCGTATAGCAGTTGGGTTCCTTCACTGTAGAGCAACCTCGGCATCATATTCAACTTGAAACTTAGCGGCTTCTTCATTCTTAGCCACTTCAATCGCTCTTAGCTCGCAAAGTCAGGCTTCTTTTTCTTCTTTGTTTCTACCAATTTGCTTTTGTCCTTTGGATCTAAAGCAGGTTGAGAAGCTTGAGATTTCTTCAAAGAACTCTGGAATACTAACACCCCTTGGTCTTGATAAGTTTTGTAATATTTCAGCAATAGTCTCATCATCACTTGCGTGTGCTCCACTTTGGTGTATCATCTTCCTTCTTGTAGAATGTTGAAGGACCAGCTTCTTCTTCAAAATTAAGAATCCTTGGTGTAATCAGCTCTTGTCTGTATGTTCCTTGAAGAGCGCACTTTGATTACCGCACCTTGATCATCAGTACCTTCTATACCGACTTTGAACTCCGCCTTTCAGGGCTCGGTACCTTCAATATTTACTTGTGCTTCAGTACTTTGAGGTTCATCTTCTTTATCTGCATGAAACTCAGCATCTTCTTTTAAATTATCTAGCTCCAGATTCCTCCCCAATTTGGATGAAGACTGTTGTTGAACCTTTTTGCCTTTGGAAGTCTTTTTAAACTTCTTCCCTTGCCTCTTATGTGACTTGACCCATAACCTGTGATGTTGAACCAAAGGCCATACAAAAGTCTTTAATCTTCTAAACTTGGTTGTTAGGAATTAGAAAATTCTATGGTGAAGAGTCGGTCACCCCAAATATTATCTAGCATAAGTTAGCTCGTAGACTTGTAGTTATTTACGTTATTTATTAGTTAATTAGTTAGTTAGTAGCGTAGATTAGTTTAGTATAACACCGTGGAGGAAGGACGGGTCTTTACCCACTGTATGCGATCACGTCCGTTAGGAGGGCGTATTTGTAACTATAAATACCCCTTCCATCCTTGGAAGGGGTGGTGCTTCTTAATCTAACATTCCATTTTTTACAAAGTAAGTCTCTACCAAGAAACACCCTCTCATCTCTTTCTCTCTCTAAATGGCTAACATGTATTTCCATCATCCAAGACCTCCCGAATCATCAACACAATAATATTTAAGATCCTATAATTGGTACCAGAGCCAAGGTTATTGTGTTGTGTTGATTTGTTGTGGCTTTTGTACCTTGTTAAATCTGTTTTGGCACTTTTCTTGGTCGAAAATTTGTGTTTTTCCCATATTTATATGATAAACAGTTTTTTAACATTGGTTTTTACTTATTCCTTTGATTTGGTCAAAAAGTTACATGTGTCAAAGTCCAATAGTCCTTACAAATGTTACATCTGTTTTTGTGTCAAAGTCCATCTGTTTTTGTCCAAACAGCAGTCTTGTAACTATTACTTTTGTAGCCTTGTACCAATCTGTGAACATAAGTGGTCATTTGGTCATTTTAGTGGTCAAAACGGGTAAAAAGGAAGCATTTTTCTTATGCAGTTTTCTGGGTTTGGTATAAATATGGTCGGAAACTTGGTCGTTAAAATCGCCGGAAAAATTAAAATGGTCAAATTTTCTTGTTAGCGAGTTGTCTAAAATTGTTTCTTTATAGCGAATTGATGTAGCGACTTGACTTTATTGAATGTCAAGCGAGTTGTTAACAGAAATAAGTAGCGACTTGTATCAAGAAAAAATGTAGCGACTTGTCATGAAGCTAGTATAGCGACTTGACCTAGCGACTTGTTATTTAACAAGTTAGCGATTTGTTATGTAGCGACTTGTCATGAAGCTAGTATAGCGACTTGACCTAACTACTTAACCTAGCGAGTTGATCTAGCGACTGTAGCGACTTGACAGAAAGGATGAAGAAGAAACAACCACTAGACCAAGACTACAAAACAACATACCATATACCATCAACTCATGACCTCAGTTTATACAACATCATCAGTCCATATATGCTTAAATGATAATGAAATAAAAGGACAAGGACTGCAGTTAACCACAACTTCACCAACATATCTAATCCCATCTCCTACAACCCCACCTCACTACTCATTCAAGACTCACCAAACTGAAAAGAAAAAATCTTAAGAATCTCAGATTATTTTCGTGATTACTCATTGAAAATTTGGACCTTTAAGGACCTTATCACGAAAACTTCATCACAGTTTCATATTTGAAGCTTTTAAACTATATCAATATCGAAATCCATATAAGTAAGAAACCATAACATAACTGTTTAGATCTCATTCTTTTATTCGGTGGTATAATTAATAACAAAAGGACTTCAATCTTAGATGGGTTTGTGATTATTCATAGTCAATTCAAAACCATCAAATGTCCATCACACAAATCCCCTCATCATTGATCGACTGTTAAAGATTGATACTTTTATTTAAACTTTTCGAAAGACTGTCAAGAATGAACATGAATAACCATCACTCGGTTACTTGTCCCTATCTCATTCGAATGATACATGAAACTAATGTATATCGAAAACAAATTCTAATCTAAAAGGTACTAATTAAACCTACTTGTGAACCCATTTTGAACGGATCAAGAAGACGAATCATATTTATGGATCATGCCATCCCTGTGGCGATCACATAAGTTCCAGAAATCTTGTATGAAGGGGGCGGACAAATAAGAAATTAGGTTTGATTGGTATGATTAATTATGTCACAATTCGCAATTTCCGGTCATTTCTCATATTTCACATTCAGCATTTCATAACGATTCGTACATGGTTTTGCATTTTTCATTAAACGTTATTTTCTTATTAAATAAACATTATCGCGTAAACATTATTTTTGAACATTTGATCTGATACTTCCAAAATGATCCGATACATATTTTATACTTACATTTAGTTATAAAAACTATATTTTGAGTTACCTCGTGTTTTAAAATTCATTTTTTGTATGTAAATTGTTAAATTTATATTATTACGACGGTTTTCTTAAAAACTACACGAATATTATTATTTCACTCAAGTTTTGCAAGAAATGTATTTTTATAATTTTTTTATGACCAAAATATATTTTATCTTGACCCGTGAAATTTATTTTATCTAACGCTACCTTAAATATTCAAATGTGTATACAACTTACTAATCTTATTTAACAATACTACAAGTTACTACTATCCTCAAATAACTTTACATCTACTTACACTTATATATTTACATAATAATAATAAGAGAAATGTATATGTATGTATCATTTAATACAAGATTCACTAAAGATTGCAAGATTTCTTACATATACAACTTGACACTCAAAGTCTTACACACACAACTCAATTATTCAAAGTGTAAAGATCAAAATTCCTCTCTTCCTCTCTTCCACACCATAAACCGCCTCCCCATGGATCCAAGAAGAAATCATCAAAAATTTTCTCTAGTCAAGTTTTAACAATCTAGTAACACTCTTTGTTTAGGTTTTGAAATAAAAACCTAGGGTGTTTAGGATAATCCTTGGTTCACTAAACCTCATCAAGCATTTGTAAGCATAAAACTTCATCTCTTACTTTTTCATATATATTTTTCATACATTTCATGAAGTCCATATGATCATTTTTGCTCAAGTGGTAGTTTTTATTCATGTTTATCAAATGTTATCACCCATATGTGTCCTATTAATTTTTATAACAAGTATGTACTAGTTAGAAGTTTATAAAAATGATAAGTTTGAAAAATGGATCATCAAAGTCTAGTTGTGATTTTTTGGAGGAAATGATTACATAAATTTTATACATGTTTATTTAAGTTTGTATATATATTTTTTAGCCTCATAATGAATATTTATTTTGGGTATGATCAAATGAAGTTGTTTTACTAGTAGGATTGGTGATGAGTAGATTAAGGGATTTTTGTGGTGAAGTTGTGGTTAAACAAGTAGAAAAATAGTAATTTTAAAAATAAGCGAAGGCCATTTAAATTTATAATTTTTCGAAAAGTTAGTCATTTTTGTAAGTTTTATTAAAGTTTTAGAAAATAGATTTTTAGTTATGAGCGTGGCCTTTTGAGCGGACTAAAGCGAGTTATAACTAAAAATATACGTGGTTTCAAGTTACGATTAAAAACTACCATTTCTCGGAAAAATTGTACATGCAGTCCGAATTTTAACTGACCCAAACAGTGGCCTTAAAATTTCTGTGAAGTCTCCGAAGTTTAAAAATATATTAGTACTCTTAATTACCTTCGCGTGGATATAAAGAACTTGAAAACGGACTTAAAACGAGTGAGTTATGGTTAACCGAACTTTGAGTCAAAACGCTGAAAATACTATTCACGGCTTAGGTAAGCTGTCGGGATTTTAATCAAGGTTTTTGAGGGCCCAAACGGACGTTTGGAAACGGACCTTAAAAACGAGTTAATTTTCCTATGTATATATTACGTCAAGTCGATGTAAACTATTTTTCAATTACTAAACCGTACGTAGTTCTAACTATATTTTTACCATTAGCTCAAGAGTATTTATTTTCGACATGAAACCGTCACACATTCAAGTAACAATATTTTTATATAACTAGTTTTCAAGTAGCATATTGGGTGATACGTTTTCAAATCATGCATTCACGACAACATATCATAACTCAAGTCATAACATTCATTTTAGGTCGCGGATAGTTTCCGAGCCTCACTTTCGTGCACTTCATTTTGTTAGCATATCAATCACACCGTGAGTTCGTAGCCCCTACTTTTACTTGCTTTCATGACTGTTTTGGGGGAGATACATGCTCAAACTATTTTCACTTACTTTCACAAGTACTCTAAACTTTGACATACTACTGTGAGTTCATACCCCGCTTTTACTCGTTTAAATTCTTACAAACTATTTGGGGCAAGATATATGCTGATTTATACAAATATTTAAACTCTTTTGCCAAACAACTTTACTCATACTTTAGACTTGATTGCGTTTTATACTTGATTGGGTTATACTTGTTTACTTTGCGAATACTCAAACCATTAATACAATTGTGTTACACTATACTTCTTATACACTTTGGACATTGTGTGTTTATTCCTATGTGCCTTAATGTGCTAAACTAGTTTTCAATTATGCATCAACATACAAACTTTAGCAACTGTTACTGGAGCGGCAGAGAGGTATTGATAGTACTATCGGTGACGCCCACCCTTGGGTCCTTGATGACGCGACCAGGGGTGAATATAATCTGTTATTCAAGTTATTCAAGGCAACAAACAACAAAAGTTAGACTTCGCCGTGAGGTTAGGTTAATGCGTGATTCTTTGCATTAAGTTTATGTATATATCGTATGCACCTATGTCCTACTTACAAACAAGATTGACAATTCCATATTTTGGCAATGGGATGTAAACACACAGGTAAAGTTTTGTATGGGCGAACTTGGGCGGAGTGGATTACGAGGCCTTTGTTGCATCAACATTTCTTATAGACTTTTTTCAAATCATTTTCAACAAACTCTACTGAACTCACCAACCTTTGTGTTGACACTTTTTAGCATGTTTATCTCAGGTTTTAAGGTGATAGCATTTCATGGAGCTTTTGGGTCGCATGGCATACATTGGAGTCTTGTGCTTTTAACAGTTACCATTCGACATGTTTTGTAAACTCTTTGGGTATTATCAAACTTTATGATTTCTTGTTGTGTAATCTTTGACATTTGAAATCGAATGGTAAACTTTTCAAAACGTCTCATTATAGAGGTCGTTTTCTGTATCCATACTTTGTGCTATGACGTTATACCCCAATGACACTATCGTTCCGCTGCGATATTTTGGGGGTGTGACAAATTAGAGTTTTGATATATTGGGATGAAAATGGGATAGAGGCGTACATTATAGTGTGAGAAGGATTAGGGTTAGATGATATTTCACTTGACTGCTCACATGAGGATTTTTTTCTGGGGAGATTTGCGTCTGAGATTACTTGGGGGCGGATGGAGTGAGTTTAGGGTTTGTGTGTAGTTAGGGTATAAGTATGTGTTACGTGCTTTTTATATCCCAATTTTTTAGGGCATTATACCGGTTTAGAATGTGGGCTTGGAATGGTCATATGGATCGTGTAACTTCATTATGTTGGGCCTCGTGTATTTGGATTTGATCTTGTAGGTAGAAACAAATTTAACATGGGCCGTCGAACTATCATTGTTTTTTTGGGAATGTACCATTGTGATCCTATTTTACGTTCATACCATATGTTTATCATATGTGGTTTTAGTGATATCATTTGTCTATCACTGATTGGATTGGAGATTATGTCATGGGCAGCATTTTGTTCGTTGATACCGTAT
This sequence comes from Chrysanthemum makinoi, assembly GCA_910596185.1. Taxonomy (NCBI): domain Eukaryota; kingdom Viridiplantae; phylum Streptophyta; class Magnoliopsida; order Asterales; family Asteraceae; genus Chrysanthemum; species Chrysanthemum makinoi. The sequence goes on from OU343217.1 coordinate 31,035,464, forward strand.
ATTAAACTCATTGAACTTGCATTGGATATGCGTTATAAACTTCCATTGAATTAAGACTGGATATGGGTCTTAGTTGAATCATGTATGCGTTTTTTTTTGTGTGTCGATGGGATTTTTATTTGGACCATAGGGTGCGTTTTTATAATTGTCATTTGACCGGGTTTGTGTAATTTGTGAGATGGTTTGGATTTGCATTACGGAAAAATGGGTTTCTCTATATTGGATTGTTTCTATGATGTGGTAAAAAGACTTGACGATGAGATTTGTGATATGAGACTTGTCGATGTTTTGTGATAATGAGTTTTTGATGATGAGATTTGGTGTGATGATGAGATTCAATGAGGTTTGGTACTTTGGTACATACATATTCACAAAGGATATTATGTTACGGCTTGAATCAATAATTGATCAAGGTTGACTACGAGGTTGTTTGGACGGTATTTCTTATTTGGATTTGAAGTGACGTTTTCCGGAAGCGTTTACTTATTTCGTCTTTTTTCTTTCTTCCCTTCCGCGAAGATGACTTGTTTGGGCATTGATAGTGTGTGATAAAGACTTGGCTATTTAGTTCCGGTTGTGATTCTTTCTCGCTTAACCCACAACCTAACTATCACTTCGGTGTCTCACGCAGTTGAGAATACGTCAAGAGGTTTTGTACATTGGGTACACCGTTTCTTCTTCACGTGGATTAGTACAAGTTTAAGTTAGAAATCTGGGGAATTTTACTTCATGCTCAAGTTTGGCATATCGGGTTTACTTCTCCATGTTGTCACTGCAATAGCCGACATAATGCGTGGATGATGTGTTTACCAAAGTGTTTATTGGATGGTTAATGTTGTTGTAGATAATGGATTATGAACCGTTGATGAACCGCTGCATGTTCCCATAAAACAGATATTCACCGAAACCAATCATCATAACACATTCAATCTGACATTGTTTACGGTTTAGTCTTGATTTTGTAAAATCCCGCGAAAGAAACTATTTCTCGGTTTAAATCATAGACTTGTAAAATCCCGTGACAATGGAAACATCCGGGTAATAGTAAAGTGCATTTCCGGATCTATCTTACAGTTTATTCTTGGTATTGTAAAATCCCGCGAAAGTAACTATTTCTCGGTTTAAACCATAGAGTTGTAAAATCCTGTAATGATGAAACCATCTTGGAGAAGATAAAGTGTAATTTTGGATCTTACTTGATGTTGGTGCTACAGTTTTTGCTTCGAAGAATGGATAAAAGGATGTATTTCATGAATTGGATGTGTGTTTGGATATTCGTCATGGTAGTTTGGTTATTACATGGTTTTTCGGGGTTATGTGCTTTTAACCATGGTCGGGATGAATCCATTATCAAAGTTCATTTAAATGTCAAAGAAGGCTAGATTTGAGCTGTTAACCAGAAGATGTGACAACGGCATCAATTCAATATTATTTATTTGAGGTTGAAGTGAAATATCACGGGCAAGTGTACTTAGTATTTGAAGGTATCGGGGATGGTTGGATGAAGATTCCTCAAGGTCCTTGTTCAAGCTTATTATAAAAAATGAAGACATGGGAATCTAGTTATTGTTGGGTGACTTTTTCCTTTTCTTTTACCACTTGGGGGAATTGGGCTCTTATCACCTCAAATAACTATCACTTTAAGGAGTTACATTGTAGTGGTCAGTGTCACATTCAATTGTAGATTTTCAAGAGGTGATGTACGTCTATTACTTGATGGTTGGTTGGATGAAGAGTATAGAGTACTTAGAGAATACTTAGAGATGCTAATGGAAACGCACCTCTTGTTACATATGTGCAAGTTTAAGTCCACGAAGTTGGGTTGTTTTACTGTGGTCAAATTCATCATATTGGGTTTTCTCCATCAGCTGTCACGACAAAGAGCCTACTGAATGATAATGGGGTTGATTTCATGTTTGCCAAGAGAGATTGAAAAGAGAGAGATTATGACGTTTGAACACAACAGTTCAAGCCTCGTTCTCTAAAGAAAAGAAATATGTACGCTTTAGTGCGCATTATCTTAGAAAGAAGTGAAATCTGTAACATATTGGATTTCACATACACATCAAAACACAAGCAAAAGTAGGCGTATAGATGATTTTAGAGAGAGAGAAAGTGGGATATTCTAGAAAGAGAAACTCATGTAATATTAGATTACCAAAGAACATCCAACCCTCTACCTTGTAAGGTAGAGGGTATTTATAGGATACAAACTAAAAGACCTCCTGACGGCCTGTGGATCAGGTATACAGTGGGTAAAGACCCGTCCTTCCTCCACGGTGAAGCACTAAACTAAAAAGCTAACTAAGTAACTAGTAAATAACGTATTGTCTACGAGCTAACTTATGCTAGATTACATTTGGGGTGACCGATACTTTACTTTGGAATTTTCTAATTCCTAACACTCTCCCCCTAAGGGAGGTCACCCCATGGTTTACATTTTGAATCCTAGCATTCTATTAAATCTTCAGTCTTGAGCTCGCAGACTTTTCTTCATCAAAGTATTCAAACTATGTGCTTCTGTGGTGATTTCATCATTATTCAACTAAGATGTATGTTTCGTGGAGGTTGTTGAGCTGATCCACCATTATGACCTTTTGAGCATTACAAGAGATCATCAGCCACTGTAAATCTCAGCATCAACCATTATTGTGTTGCCAGCATATGATGTTGTGACATTTGGACCGACATGCTCACATTCTAGATCATGATTCATTCTTATCGAGTAGCGGAAGCTTTTGTTGATTCATGATATTGGCAGCAGCGAGTGAAGCATGGAGTGATAATATCGAGTCTGATGCACTTATCATGATTTCTTTAGAGATGAATATGTTGTGTGAGCATGCGGCAATGGATTGACCGCTCCATTCTGATCACCAAACGTCGGGCGTACTGCATACAACAGTTAGCAATAAAGCGCACGAGAGTGTCTTTGACCACTTTCGTCGAATTGAGGTATACGGCCCACGGTTCCCGTTGATCGTAAGACAAGCACGCCTGTGACGTATAATTCGAAGAATTTCCTTGACAGGTTTCAGAATGCTCTAGCTGTTCTCAAACCGGAACGTCTCAAAGAAGACAACACAGAATGAGTGAACCAGCGAATTGAGATTCACTGATTGATGAAAAGATATTTGAAAAACAATCATGTATCGCTTAATAGAAATTTTTTGCAATACAACGAAGGTTTTAATGAAAATCAATTATCAATCATAAACACCTTTTGATTTGAAATATTCGTACACGGTCGATGTGCAAAATAAAAAGAGTTTTAAGCACAACGACCGGTTTTTCAAAGGTATTTGTCAATCCATAACCTGAACCAGGATTGATTCAAAAGATTGAATCGCCCCATCATTTTTGTTCAGTTGTCACATGGTTGATCTATAGAATAGACCTCACATGCCACCCAACCGGAGCTTGTTTGATGTTGGCTCCAGAAGGCTTTCCATCTTCATTGTGAATATGATTGCATATCACTCAGATGTTCTGGCAATACCACAAGGATAGTGCGTAGGACTCATAAGATATAATCTCGAGTCTTCAAGAAATAAGTGTCCTAAAGAGATTTATTGATGATCTCGTGGCTCTAGACTCAATTTGTGCATATTTCGATCCTATAACGGAGACTAGGGAGAGGGTCTCCTTCTTCAATATCAACAATCTCTAAAAGAAAGTCGATAGATAATGTCGGTTCCCCGTGAGAATGAAACAAGTCCTTTTAAGAGGAACTTGAGTGGCTTGGGAAGTTAGTGCAGTTGGCCATGGGTCCATGACGTCTTGTCTTCAATACCGATGTTGCCATGTGAGTATATGAATTGAACCCGTTTCTGCCCTAAGGTTGAATAAATGGAGGGCTATTTGTTTTCACCCTTTTCACATTCAATTCTTTTTCATTCTTCAACCCTTCAGTGCTTACCGAGACTTCATAACTAGAACCTTGTTGGGTATATTCGAGTACTAGCTTAGTCTCACCGACTCTTCCCATATCTCATTTTTCTCCTTTTTATCATCATACCTAAGAACTCTACACTAACTAGTGGATAGTTCCTGGGTAGATCCCTCCTGGTTCTCGGATCATGGGAACAAATACCTAACCTTATCATCCTTATATCACCATACATAAAGTAAAGTTGGTCGGTCTATTTGGTATTGTTCGTCTTCCATTGGAACCAATTGAAAACCATTTGAAAAATCAATTCAGATACTTGTGATATATTATCAAAGCATTTTTTTCCTGAATTGTTTTGATATTTTTAGAAAAAGAGCTCCCCCTCAATATGTGCATCATGTATTTGAAATCGTTTAGCACACGGAGGCAAGAGAAAGAATCAACTTCTTTGATTTCCAATTTCTAAAAGATATCATCATCACTTCCCAATCCATTTGATTAAATACATCATTTTGAGTAAGGATGAGGTTTTTGAAATTTTGCTCCCCCTCAATATGTGCCTTGAAGTTTGAAGGAGTTTTTGCACATACAAGAGGGAAGTTCATTGAAGTACAACCATGATCACTTTGTATTTAGAAACCATTTAATCATACAATCAAGGTACCTTATATAAAAGCATGGAACACTTTGTACCCTGAAGGTTTGAATTTGTTTTGAAATGCTCCCCCTTAATATATGCCTCGACATACGAAAATTGTTTAGCATATATTAGAGAGCAAAGATGCACTTAAAATGGTCATCTTTTACATCTTTTATATTTATATCACATTTTCTCCCCGATCAAAAATTTCAAATCCTTTGAGATTTTGGATCTCAAGTGATTTAAATATGTATGAGACAAAACATTTGTTGGAGAAAAATGTGGCCAATTTTATATGATCAGAAGTGGACAATATTGGTTCCCTTTAGACACAGGGAAGCCACATAACATAACCTAACACTATTACATACTTCATAGTTATTCTTAGTTTGTACACCACATTTTACACATAAATAATACAAAACAGAACCAACATCCGGAAAATATCTTCATTCAGTCCTTTGAAGTAGCTTGTAATGACCTGCACGAAGTCTTCCACCCACAAAGCTTTCAAGGTTGCGATAGATCATTCTGGTCTTCAATCTTCGTTTGATTGCAGCAATGAACTCTTCACACCTCTTCACATCTTCATCAGACAAGAATTTCGTTTGGTCCCCCGGCTTCATTTTAATTTTGATGTCCTTCACTCTAGAGTTTAATTCTTCTTCGACCATTTTGAGTGTTCCATCACTGAATTTGTATAACTCACATAATTTCATTAACATCCTTGAACCATATCTCACAAAAGATGACTGCTCTGGGGTGTCAATCACTTTATATTCGTGATGAAATTCATGTCCACTGGCTTCCCAATTTGGTCTTGTAAGATTGAATCGAGTCCGTAGCTTTATTCCCATTGAAAATCTCCAACTCTTAGTCGAATGACCAAGCCTCTGATCCATTGATTGACAGTAGCAGAGAGAGCCTTCTTCTCACGAGCAGGAAGATGGTCAAGGTGTCCTTGGAGGTTTAGAAGATAGAGATCTTCAAAGTCATTAGGCATCAGATGTTTGAATTCGTTTTCTTCTATGATGTGCTCTTTCAAGTCGCTCTTCAAGAACAATCTTCTTCAAGTAATCATACCCGTAGATAGGGAAGATCTCTATACCAATAACACTAAGAATACGCAGTCCGGATCGAACTGATATGCGTCTCTTCTTGGCTCTATGTCTTTCGATGTAGAATTCCTTCTTCTTGAACCACCAATGTGAGATCCCATATGAAGCGGCAATGTCATATTGATGCTCTTCGACTGCCCAAAATTGATCTGGAACCATCTGTTCGAGACCTTGATCAGTGTAGGTAGCTGCCTTCATTTTTGAAATTGATAGAGCAGTCTTCTTCAGAGGTGAGTCCACATAGATAGTCCAGATCATGGTTAAAGAAGAATTCTGAGTGTATGGTCATAAATCCAGTTCACCGAGGGAAGAGGGTTGTTCTCATCAAACCTATTGATCTGTTCACCAACTTGATCATTCAGCATTCTATAGCATTCCTCCATTTGATATTGAAGCTGATTAGCATCCAAGTGGAAGACTTTAACTATTTCATAAGCTGGACCTTCAAGATCTTTAGGGGTGATAGATGTAATTTCCTTCTTCTCACAAAACCACTTTATAAAGCTCCCCATATCCCCTGTGAAGTGAAGAAGAGAGTGTTCTGCCGGAGCTTCATAGTTGGAAATGATAGTTGAAGCCCAATTGTTTGTTGGATTTGTTGACTCAGACTCGGGAATAGACCATGAAGGCTCAGGAGTTTGAGGTCTTTCTTCAGAGAGCCAACTTCGAATGGTGTCTTTGAGGTGCGTCGGATGGATTAGATGGTTCACCCGACATATAAGTATCAAACCAATCATCTTCGGTGGCTTGGGAATAAACCGTAGATGCATCATCTTCATTCATCTAATTTCTGCTATGACGATTCCTCATTAACAACTTGATCTTCGGGATAGAGGAGATAGATGTGAACCTTGAGTCAACCGTGGTCCAAGCTGCAGATTTCTTTTGCGTTCCTTGATTTTCAGATGAACTGGGTTGATTGGCAGGCTTTGGTGGTGATGATGGTGGTTGTGGTGGAGGTGTGGAGGTTTTCTTAGAAGATCCACCAACTCCAGATGTTCCAGCACCCCTAGTTGGAGGTGGAGGTGGAGGAGGATCTTTATGACCTTTACGCAATGTTTCCAACACTACGGTCCTCCTTTTCTTCTTAGCTTCTCTTTCTCCAACGTCTATCAAGAACTGTACATGATTGTCGTACTTGATTGATTCTTCGAGAGCCTCATAAAGCTTCTTATCGACCTCATGCTTATCTTCGCCAGCTTCAAACATCTTATCTGAAAGTACAGCTCTTATATCAGCGATAGGAAGATCCT
>OU343217.1:31042466-31161030 GCA_910596185.1 Chrysanthemum makinoi
ATGTGGGTTTTTGGATCATGTTGTTAACTGTTTTGCACTATTTTTTGGTTGGAATGTTTCATTATCATATTCTTGTGATAATAGTTTTTTTTACATGTTTTATCTAATGTGCTTTTGTATCCTGGTCAAAATAGTTTCATGGTCCATCAAAACTTTCAATATATGTCGTGTCCCAATCTGTTGTCCAAGGCAGTACTTTTGTATCATCTTTGCATAGAGTTTTTTTTGTACCAACATTTATCAGTGATGTATACATGGTCGTTATTCTTGGTCAAACTTCGTGGTCAAATGGGTCAAAAGGTTGCAACTTTTTAATGTTTTTCTCGGGTTAATATTAAGATGGTGGAATATTAGTCGGAAACTCATCGGAAAACATAAAAAATCTTGCTAGCGACTTGTCAAAACTGTCCAGATGCAATGTATTTTACCTAGCGACTTGTCTTTACAAGTCGTAGTTAATTTTGTCTAGCGAATTCTGGTCGAGCGACTTGGTCTAGCGACTTAGTCGCAGCGACTTGGTCTAGCGACTTGGTCTAGCGACTTAGTCGTAGCGACTTGGTCTAGCGACTTAGTCGTAGCGACTTGGTCTAGCGACTTAGTCGTAGCGACTTGTCATTGTGACTTTTTGACTGATGCATTATGACAGAATAATGATGAAGATATAAGTACTTTTGCATAAACTGAAGAATGACCACAACCACATAATACTTATGCCAATACCAACAACCTTATCAAAACTTCAGTATATCTACATCATCAGCCAACGAAAAAAAAATGAAAAGGAAAAACAAATCCGACTCAAACATTATTCAATCTCAGCCTCTATATTTCGTGGTACTTAAATGTATCATCAAGACAACCAAGTGTCTTTATCACGAAATATTTTTACATCACAGATCAGTTTTTGATAAATCTTCGAACATCAAATCAAGTTATAACATGTGTGTGTTACACTCTCTTATTTGATTTGTTCACGGCACTAAGTGTTCAACATAAAGCCAATCTTCTGATAATATACGAATTTCAAAGAAATGTAAATAACAAGAGTGCTATTTCATTTTTTTTATTCGTATTAATGGAAATAAAAAATTAAAACTCGTGTCATATCTTATCAAACCTACCCGTACTGCTCCAATGTTCTAGTAGCCGTGAAGCCATCCCTGTGGCCTATTCATATTCTCAAAGCCATCCCTGTGGCGAGACTTGTGTATCTTTAACGTCAAGGGTGTCTATGCAAGGTTGACTGTCGTTTGATATTAAGAAGTTTGATTGATTCTTGGGATGTGATTTGATTTTTTTTGCTTGTTTGTTCGGATACATGAATGAAGAATGGGGGATGAGATTATCGGTAAGAGATTATGGGTTTGTAAGCTCGGGTTTGTGATGAGAGACGTAAGTTGAAATGGGGGCTTGACTAATATGTGCTAGGGTTTGTGTGTGTTACGGTTTATTAGGGTCTTTGTGTGTATTTGTAACTTTTTATACACCGTTATTAGGGCTACATCAGATTATGGATCATGTGCAAATGGGCCGTGTATCTCTAATCTCATTACAGTAATTTGATCACATGGGCCGGATTGGTGTTTCCCACGAATATTGTTTTGGCCTTGAATCAAACCGGTTATTGCATTGGGTTTGAGATAATGAATTCACAAATTCGAGATAATGAAATCACAAATTCTATTACTGAGTGTGTATGGGTTATTTGTGTGATTGGAATGATTTCTTATTGGACCATGAAAAAATGGTATTAATTTTGCACGGGGCATGTGTTAACTTTGGACTGATTAAATTTCTGAACCGCATGGGATTTGAATGTTGATAAGATGGGCTTCTCATGGGTGAGATTTGATAATATGAAATTTTATGAGATGTGAATTTTGTGAGAATTGGACAAAAAGAGATGTGTGAAGAGATTCTATGATGATGAGATTAGTTATGTTATGAAAGTTGACACTTTGGTTTATACATTTTCACAAAAGATATTATGTCACGGCTCGAATTGATGATTGAACTAAGTTGACTATGGGGTTGTGTATACGATACTTAATATTTGACTTTGAAGTGAAGTCTCTTTGGACGCACTACTTCGTCTTCTTTCTTCCTACCCTTCCGCGAAGATGACTTGTTTGGGCATTTATAGAGGGTGATAAAGACTTGGCTATTTAGTTACGGTTATGATTCTTTCTCGCTTAACCCACTACGTAACTATCATCCGGTGTCTCACAAGATTGAGAATACGTCAAGAGGATTTGTACATTGGGTACACCGTTTCTTTTTCACGAGGATGAGTACAAGTTTAAGTAACAATCGGGAATTCTACTTCATGATCAAGTTTGGCATATCGGGTTTACTTCACCAAGGGGTCACTACAATTGCCAACAATAATTCGTGAATGATGTGTTTACCAAAGTGTGTACTGGATGGTTGATGATATGGATGATGTTGGATAATGAACCGTTGATGAACCACTGCACATTCTCCTAAAACAGAAATTCACTGAAACCAAAGTTGTCATAACACATTCAAGCTAACATTGTTTACGGTTTTGTCTTGATTTTGTAAAATCCCGCGAAAGAATCTATTTCTCGGTTTAAATCATAGACTTGTAAAATCCCGTGACAATGGAAACATCCTGGTAATTGTATAGTGCATTTCCGGATCTATCTTACGGTTTATTCTATAGAATTATAAAATCCCGTAATGATGGAACCATCTTGGAGAAGAGAAAATGTAATTCAGTGTCTTCTGATGCTGATGTTACGGGTTCTGTTTCGAAGAAGGGATAAAAGGGTGTACTTCATATATTGGATGTGTGTTTGGATTGTCGTCATGGCAGTTTGGTTATTACATGGTTTTATGGGGTTATGTGCATTTAACCATGGTCGGGATGAAACCATTATCAAAGTTCATTTAAACGTCAAAGGAGGCTAGAGTTGAGCTTTTAATCAAAAGATGTGACAACGGGGTTAATTCATTATTTATTTTGAGGTTGAAGTGAAATATCACGGGCAAGTGTACTTAGTATCTGAAGGTATCGGGATGGATGGATGAAGATTCTTCATGATCCTTGTTCGAGCTTATTATCAAAAACGAAGACTTGGAAATCTAGTTATTGTTGGGTGACTTTTACCTCTTCTTTTACTACTTGGGGGAATTGGGCTCTTATCACCTCAAAATAACTATCACTTAAAGGAGTTACGTTGTAGTGCTCAAAGGTCATTCAATTGTGGATTTTCAAGAGGTAATGTACGCCTATTACTTGATGGTTGGTTGGTTGAAGAGTATAGAGTACTTAGAGATTCAAAGGGCATGAATTCTCGACACCGCTCTTTGTTACACATGTGCAAGTTTATGTCACGAGTTTGGGTTGTTTTACTCTTTAGGTCAAATTCATCATATCATTGGTTTTCCATCACCGGTCACTTACAAAGAGCCTAATGAATGATAATGGGGTTGATTTCATGTTTGCCAAGAGAGATTCATAAGAGAGAGATTATGATGTTTGAACACAACAGTTCAAGCCTCGTTCTCTAAAGAAAATAAATGTGTACGTTTTAGTGCGCATTATCTTAGAAAGAAGAGAAATCTTCTAATGACGTTTGAACACAAAAGTTCATGCCTCGTACTCTAAAGAAAAGAAAAGTGTACGTTTTAGTGCGCTTTATCTTCTAAAGAAGAGAAATCTTCTCAATTATGACCATTCTCATCAACATGCTTCATGCTTTTTCCATGCGCTTTCAATTATCAAGTGAACCGGGCTACTATTGATTGTTTTTCTTATTCCACTTGCTCAACTATAATGACGATGGCGACATCATGTGCTAATTTTGCGGGGGAGAAGTGTGAATAGAATACATTTGGATGATATTCACTTGTTTAATCAAGAATGGCATCTCCGTATGCAATTCTTGAGGAGGAGAAGAAGTGTGAATTTTTGCATGGTTGATTGATTTTAGAATTTATGGTCAAACGGCTCCTAACTCATGTAAGAACTGAGCTTCTTCTTATCGGATCATCTTCACATGTAGTTTCTTCTTAGAGCCGTTGGTTGACATCTTCACAAGCTGATATGAGTTTAACGACAAAGTGCTTCCGGTTAATGCTTCGCGCACATCAACATGATGATTCCGAACAACCTTTTATTCTTGATTGATGTGATTGTTGGCTTGGTGTTACCACGTTTCGTGCGGGCTGATTTCGATTCCTTGATGAACATCTTTCTGTTCTTGTTTGATTGGGAGGGATTTTAAGTTAAGGGGATTTGCAAGATGTAATTAATGGGATGCTTTTTGGTATGATGAAGATGTTAACTATCTATTCCCCAATTGGACAATCTTGAAGAAGGTCGAGTCTACAGTCTGTTCTACTTTTTCTACTGCATGTTAGAAGACTAAAGACGAATTGCATTTAACGATCCAAAGACTTCTTCTTATTCCGGGAATTTGTCGAAAAGATTGTCATCTCAGGGGAGAGCAATAATTGGGGGATAGTGAAAAGCCAATGTTAATCCCCAATTAGACTTGCTCACATTCTTCAGCAAGTTGATTCTCACAAAGATTAAAAGTGTTCTTCTCAAAATATTTCTAGTATACGGGCTTACAAAGAGTTGCTGATTCTGATGTGTCAAAACCAGCAAGGGGAAAGGAGACACACATCTAAACACAAAGCGAGTAAACTTGATGAACTTAATTCTTCTAAGTGATTGAAGATATCCCGGGAAGACAAATGTCATGACCGCAGAGAAACTCAAGGTTTTACTCATCAAGGCTTTTAGTGTTATTATTCCAACTACGTAGAGGAAGTGATGTAAGAGAAAGTTTCTGAAGATAAAAGAGGTACACAAGTATGACATATTCAGGGGAGATAAATGTATAACATGAGGGAGAGAGATTGTGTACATTGGGATGCTCAGTTGTCTCACTTGAGTGCTTAATCAGTGATTCATAAGATATAATCACTTATTCCGAGTTGACATCCGCAGAGATTGTCATCCGCAGAGATAATCAGTGATTTCGCCTGCTTCTTCAATGTTATCGGTTATTCTTTCTTTGGGAATGTGTACTTCGGTTCTTGAGCTTCATACACGATCTTCATCGGGAAGAAAAATGTGAACATTGGGTAGGTGTTTTCATTCCCCTCATGATGTGTATTGGGAGAGCTCTTGGATATTGGTGTACTTCGGTTCTTGAGCTTCACACGATCATCAAGGAAGAAAAATGTGAACATGGGAAGGTTTTTCATTCCCCTCATGATGTGTATTCGGGAGAGTTCTTGAGCATTTTACAAAGAGACTGGCTGCATCAATTCAACTACTTGGGGGAATTGTTCTCTTGACACCTTTGGAATGTATTTCTTCGACTTCCGCTATGGAAAAGGAATTTGAGAAGATTATTTAAATGTGGGATGATACGTTGTTGTTCTATTGGATGATATAACCTCGAACGAAGATTCACGGTGATTATTCTTAAAAGGAGCAGCAGGATCGATGATAATGGTGTGCTTCTTTATACACCTGGCTAATGGAAGCTTGAAAGAAAGCTTTGAATCTGCTCAGCTAAAGGATTTTCGGTTTGGGGAGAAGCTGCCAAAGTCTCTCTTTCTCAAAGGCTCATGTTCTATCTCTATCTGAAGCCTCGAAGCTTTGGTGGTGAATGTTTAAGAGATGATGACTTCTATCTTCTACAACGGGGCTGCTCGATATCCTTATCTCGGTACTCGTATCATCATCTTCTTAAAATATATCATCTATTCTATCTGTAAATATTTATCAAAATCAAAATACAAAAATATAAAACCAACAAAAAGAAAATAGAAAAATATAAAACCAACTAAAACCATAAAAATCAGAAAATTCGAAAAATACCAAAAATATGTTTTCTCAAGACATGTCTTCTGGTATCGATAACATCTGCGGTCTTAGAAATGTCATTCAACAATGGCACGGGACCATAGATTAAGTTCGAGCAGGAGGTGTAAATATTCTTTTCTAAACATGTCAAATCTAATGGCTTACAGTTATTTCAGACTGTAACCCGAACTTCAAACTATGGCTTGCAGTTACTTCTGACTGTAACCCGTGCTTAAAAAAATGGTTTGCTGTTATTTCTGATAGCAACCCACTCTTTAAAGAAGGAAAGTGCTGCGCTAAAACAATTTTCATGAATTTCGTGCACTTATCCTAAAATCAAAATGAGGAAAGTAAATCAAAGGACTGTTGTTCCTACACAAATGTTTTTCCGTCTAAAATTCTTCAGAAAAATATTTGTTATATTTCAAAATGGTGGTAATCGAGTTGCTTGAAAATCAATCTGGATCAAAATTTTCTTAATTTGCAAAACCCAATCAATGACTTCAGCGCTTTTAAACTTTTCAAAAAAATGAGTCACTGATTGTGAGGGAGAATGTTTTCAAATTTATATCATATAACGGGCTTTCTTAATTATCCTATATGCTTAATTAAAAATGATGTTAACCTACGTTGAAGGACTAGGTGCCTAGGATAAGATTGTTAGGATTAGATGATTAGAGTTTGAGAAATACATTATTCCCATGCTTTATATGATCTGATTGATATGTTGAATTGACTTTTATTAGTCGATTGTTGTTTGGGTGATGTCGACAACCATATATCTGTATGTGTGTTCACTAACGTATGCAGGTATATTGGTATATAAGAATGTTCCCGATCCGGATCCCACAAATGAAGATGATTGGATGCCGAAAGGAAAGGGTAACAATATCTTGGGTTGACAAATGAAGAAACGGAGCTTAATTTGACTTCTATGGAGAGTTGGCATGATAAAATGCAACGTAAGAGGTCTCACTGCATCAGCAGATGGTTTTCTTCATCATCAAATGAAGAAACGGAGCTTAATTTGACCTCTATAGAGAGTTGGCATAAAAAAATGCAACGAAAGAAGTCTCACTGCATCATGTGAGATGGTTTTCCTAACCCTCAGAACAACAACAAAAGCTTCTGAACCACCTAACGTATCTTTGTGCAGGACAAGTAGTGATGATACCATTCTTTTAAAACAATTTTTGAATAATATTGTTTTGAAAATGGAAAAATATTGTTTTGAAAATAAATCTGATTCAAAGTTTTGAAATCAACCGGACTTTATTTTGTCAATTCATAAGTGATTTCAAATTAAATAATTTCAAACGATATTTCTTCATAAAAGTCCGGTTTGTACAATAAATTATGTGGTGATCTAAAGATTTAATGTTATGTCATGGCATGATTTTCTTTAAAACTCAAAGATCTTACAAAATGAAATTTTTTCTGTTCTTGTTTGATTGTGAAATTGTTTTATTTTACTTAAAGATTTCTTAAAAGCTATCGTACCTGACACTAACAATCTTTAATGTCTAAAATTGATCCGTATCAATCATCTTTCAAAATTAAATCAAGCCACGTCTTTCCCCAAAATCTTTTAAATGATTTAAATCAATTAGGATCACAAGTCTCAAAAGGTTTGAAATTTTTGATTGGGGTAGAGATCGTGATTTAAATCTCAAATTTGTAAACATGGAATTGGTTTTAGTCCTTTAAAGGCACTCCTGCCTCCATGTGCCAAACGATTTCTAATACATAATGCACATGTTGAGGGGGAGCATTTATCCAAAAACAAGATGAGTATTTAAACCTAGGCACATTTTCTCCTATGTTTTTCTAAACCTTATTAAATCACTTGGGATCCAAAATCTCAAAGGGTTTGATATTTTTGATCGGGGGAGAATTTGTTATTTAATAATGAAACTTGATTAAAGATGATCATTGTTTTGGTTCAAATGTGCATATTGCTCTCCCATATGTGCTAAACGCTTTCGAATCTCGAAGCACATATTGAGGGGGAGCATTTCATAAGAAAACAAACTTTCAAGGTACAAAAATTCTATGTTTCAACATAAAGTACCTTGATTGATTTTCTAAATGGTTTCTTAATGGATTTTGTGATCGTGGATGTACTTCAAAAGAACTCTTTCCTCTATGTGATAAAATGATTTCAAATATCCTATGCACATATTGAGGGGGAGAATTTACCAAAGAAAATCAAATGGTTTTTTCGATGGAAATTGTGATGAAGAATTTATTTCAAAAGAACTCTTGCTTCCATGTGCTAAACAATTTATAAAAAAATATGCACATGTTGAGGGGGAGCATTTCTAAAAGATCAAAACTATTAAGGTACAAAATGCTTTGATTTCGTATCACAAGTACCTTGATTGATTTTCCAAATGATTTTTTAATTGGTTTCATGGAAGAATGAACAATACCATAAGACCGACCAATTTACTTTATGCATTGAGTTATAAGGATGGTGACGTTAGGTATTAGTTCCCACGATCCACCAGAACCGGAGGGATCTACCCAGGGACAATCCACTAGATAGTGTAGAGTCCTTAGGTATATTGAAAAAAAAGGAGAAAAGTGAGAAATGGGAAGAGTGCGGACTGAGATAGAGCTAGAACTGGAATAAACCCAACAAGGTTCTAGTTATGAAGTCTCGGTAAGCACTGAAGGGGTTGAAGAATGAAAAAGAATTGAATGTGAAAAAGGGTGAAAAGAAATAGCCCTCCAATAATTCAACCTTAGGGCAGAAACTGGGTTCAATACATATGCTACTGGTGGTTACTAAGGTAACACTGGTATTGAAGACAAGACGTCATGGACCCAGTGACGCACTGCACCTAACTTCCCAAACTAGTCAAGTTCCTCTTAAAAGGGCTTGTTTCATTCCCACGGGGAACCGACATAATCTATCGACTTTCTCTTAGAGATTGTTGATCTTGAAGAAGGAGACCCTCTCCCTAGTCTCCGGCACAGGAACCAAATGTGCACGATTGAGTCTAGAGCCACGAGATCATCAACAATATCTCATTAGGACACAAAAATAATGAAGACTTGCTGTTTCACACAATGTGGAAAGTGAGTATATATTAAGAGTCCTACACATTATCCTTGTGGTATTGCCAGAACATCCGAGTGATATGTAAAAGTATTCACGATGAAGATGGAAATCCTTCAAGAGCCAACATCAAACAAGCTCTGGTGGTGACATGTGAGATCTTTTATAAAGATCAAGCTTGTAAAACTGGATAAAAACAATGGGGCGATTCATTCTTGAATCAACCTTGGTCCAGGAAATGAATTGACGAATACTTTGGAAAAACCATTCGATGTGCAAATCTTCTTTTCTATAGCACATCGAATGTGTATTCATATTTCAAATTGAAAAAGTATCTCTGATTGAAAAAATACTTTTGGAAAAACCGTTCGATGTGCAAATTTCTTCTTTTCTCTAGCACATCGAATGTGTACTTTTCAAATACAAAAGTATTTATGATTGAAAATTGACCTTTCATAAAAAATTCGTCGATTGCAAAACTCTTTCTTATAAGCACATCGCTTTTCAAATCAATTTTTCATCAATCAGTGAATCTCAATTCGCCGGTTCACTCACTCCATGTTGTCTTCTTTGAGACGTTCCGGTTTGAGAACAGCTAGAGCAGTTGCGAAACCATGTCAAGGAGATTCTTCGGAATTCTACTCGATCAAGGCAAGACTTGTACTCGATCAACGGGAATCGTGGCCGGTACCTCAATCAACGAAAGTGAACAAAGACACTTTCGTGTGTTTTATTGCTAACTGTTGTTTGCAGGTACATTTGGACGGTTGCGACTGATCAGAATTGAGGAGTCAATCCAAAGCCGCATGCTCACAGCATTGATTCTTGATAAAAATCAATAATAGAGAAGTGTGTGTAGTATACGGGTAACTCAAACGTGTAAGGTTTGAGCACCGAGATCGTTCCGAACGAGGGTTGAATGAAATTTCCAACTAACGTCGCGATTATCGGGATTTGAATGGGAAAAGGGGATAATTTGAAGTTTTCTAAACTACGGGGCAAAGGAAGCATAAAAGGGAAATTACACTACGGGAAATCCTAAATACGCGAATTATACTAAAACGTAATAAATGAAACGTAAATAAAATGCAACTACGTCTATTCTAAGTCCTAAAAATAATCTAAAATTACTTTATACTAAAAATGATATTTAAAAAACTATTTAAGAATTAAAACTAATTTTTAGGATTTTTCTCGAATTTATTTGAATTAAAAACTAATTTTTAACTTTTAAAACTAATAAAAAAATACTAAAAATTATAAAAACAAAAGTGAAAATTATGAAACTATTTTTCAAAAATCTAAAATAACTAAAAAGACTTTTCAAAACTATTTTGTATTTTTTCTGAACTATTTTCTATTTTCTATGAATTAAAAACTATTTAAAACTAATTTAAATGCTAAAAATTACCAATTAAACTAGGAAAAATATGGAAACATTATTTTTTTGGTTTTTATATTTATTTTAATCTATGAAAATTGAAAACTTATTTTTGGAACCTTTTCTCATTTTTCTGTATTAAAGCTAATTAAAAGGATTAAAAACTAATATTAATCAAGAAAAATAGTAAACAGTAACTAAAAATTATGAAAAATTCAAGGAAATTCTAAAATATTATTCTAAATCCATAAAAAATATCAAAACCTATGCTTATGTGTGAGAAAAGTAATATGAGTGAAATCGCCTATGAATAAGCTATGAAGAATAAGCTAAAAAGCACTATAAACCACCAAACTGTCTAAGAAGCTAAATTATACTAAAATAAGCTAATTCCAACTTATACCAGCTAGTCCTAACAAGCTACAAGTCCCGACTTATGATTCAAAGATTAAAAGAACTTTATGACTAAAGCGCTCTAACCTCTACTTTTGAGTATATAATGCTATCTAATAAGCCAAACTGAAACAAAAGTGAGGAATTCAAGATCACCACAGAAAAGCAAATAGACCAAGTTTGGACCCTAAAAGCTATGATGAACTCCTATATGCAAAAAGCCTGGTTCACACTCAATGAATTCTGAGTGTGAACAGGGCATATGAGACTTACTTGGATAGCTTATTTAGTGCTTATAAAAGTTTCCAAAAATTCCACAAAATTCACTTTTCAAAACTTGACCAATTGAACTAGTAAAATCTAAAATCTCACTGAATTTAAACCAGAATTGAAACCATGAAAATTCTAAAAACTTTTGCAAAAACCTTATTTTCCACTTTTGACTTTTATGAGATTTGGAAATGTTGACTAAAATGAGTTTTGAGCTTATGATTCTTAATGAAAATGATATTAGATGATGAAATGGAACTAATGCAGGTTATAACTACTTATTTCAAACCTATATGCAAGGTTTGAAAATTTGAAACTAACATATATGAACATAAGATCAGAAATAATGCAATATTGACTTATGCTATTCTAAGGTGCAAATGAATGACTCTAATGACTACAATGTTCCTAATTGAGACCTAAGCAGCTGAGTCTAACTAATGAACAAACCTTAATCTCGATTAATACCTAATCCAAACACCACTGTAGTTACGGTATGCAATTTTAACTAACCAAATCTGATCCAAGCTTATTTAATCATAAAAACAGATTCAATATACCTAAATCTAACTAGATGAAACAACTTTAATAGCAATGTAACACTTTTACTACTAAATCCTAATTATGCAAATCTCAACAGTTAAGTATGTAAATGGACAAATTAAGCTTAAACAAATCTACTACCAATCACACTAAGCAATATAATGAATATATAAGCTAACTTAAACAAATTAAAACTCAGAAGCTAATCTATACTATTGATTCAAAATGTAAAGCAGATGTGAACTTACAAAAGTCCTAGCCACAATGGCTTGCTAAACAACACAAAATAACCACTACCTAAAATGCTTTTCAACCCAACTCCAACTAGTTTCAACCCAATTCCATGACTGTAACACCAACAAATCAGATCCAAATGATTAAGATGACTGCAGATTGACTTTAGTTGTCCTGAGAGTAATTTGAGATTATGAACTGAGTTGTGAGAGTATAGGCTAATATGAACTTATAAAAGCTTATTTTAACATAAATCTTAGATGAATTCGTATAAAAAAAGATTTGAGTTATTTTTTATTTTTCAAATATTTTCTGATTTTTTTTAGATTTTTGATTTGGAAAACATAAACAACTGAATTGAATGGTAAATAAGCTGAAATTAATATTGAAAAGAGATTAAGCTTGTTGAGATTAACAATGAAACAAGAACTTGAATTGATTTGAAAATCAAAGATAATTTGTATTAATACCAATTTAAAGTACAACTTGAAATAAAAACTGAAATAATCAACAGAAAACTTAAAATATTAAAAAACTACTAATTAACTCAGAAGCTACACTACTCCTAATCTACTTGGTTACAATAATGAAAGAAGGGGAGTATTTATAGCCACGCTTGAGGTCTTGAGGTCTTCGAAGGTTCCGGAAAGGCAAATGTGTGTTTCTTTTGAGCATCTCACAACCCTTGGATTAATTCCCAGCATCATCCAATCATTTTGGACCCTTGGATTTACATCTCCACGTAGCTTGCACCAATCAGAGGTGAGGAATGAGGAATGTGACACACGGATTGCCAACCTGGCATCCGTGTGTCGCTTATGTGTCGAGAAAGTACGATATTACCCTTCTATTAGACTAATTTGATCAATTGATGGAGGGTGTTTTAGGTTCATAGTGGGTTGGTTTGGGGATGAGTTTTGCGCTGTGTTTTTTTTATATTTGTTTGGTTTGGTGACCGGGTTATAAAAGTGGGAAATGGGTTGGTTATTTGGGTTAAAAGGAAAACGGGTGTGGGATAGTGGACCGGGTATAGTAACATGGACTTGGGCTTTTGATTAAACTTGGGCCAAGGTAATGGATTTAAGGATATGAAATGGATCCAAGTAATAATTTAGGGACCAAAAGTGTCAAATCTGAAAATCCAGGGATCAAAAGTGTAAATCTGAAATTATCTCCAAGGATCATTCTTGTCATTCTTCAAATAAGCAAGGACCAAATTTGTCAACTTTGAAAATTCCAAGGACTAAACATGACAATTCTGAATCTTCAGGACTAAAAGCTGCCATTTTGAGAATTGATTGTCCAAACTTGCAAATTCCTTTCTCAGCCTCGGTTTTTAGCATTCTTCTTTCTCTCGTGCTCGGTTTTCTTTGGTTTTGGCTTTCTTTGTCGGTTTTGTCATATCCGTACCTGCACATGCAAAAACTCAAGAAACACGCAAATGTAAGCAATAAACGGCTCTTTCTTGGTTATTTTGGGTCAGTTTTGATAAACAAAAGATATGTGTTTTAGCACATATCAAAATACCCCAGACGAGACCATTTTCGTGTCCCCACGCAATGCAATCAACTCACACTTCTAAAACCAAGGATTTCAATCTCTTTCTACTAAACCTATGAAGAAATAGCAAAGATTCCTCAAAAGAGATTAAAAAACCTTAATTCTAAAAACGCCCCGTTTACCTTTTAATACACTTGTATAGATATTACGATTAAGCACATTCCGGTTATGAGTGACGGTTTGTTGAACTTTCATGTCGATCAATAACTCCAACATTTTTCAAACGACACGTTAGGATCACGGAGTAAGAAACACAACACAGCCTGAAGTGACCATACGGATAGAATACATCGTCCCTGATTTTTCACAAGTCCCCAAACTAAGCGTAAAATCGAAATCATTGTTAAATATGACTCTAGATGCTAACACTACCCATGGAAGTTACTTGTGTAAATACCTTTTGCTCCCATTTTCCTATTTCCTCTAGATTTTTTTTGTGAGACATGAATTTCTTCAAATTTCTCGTTTCGATAACTTTTATTCCGATAAAGATATAAAGCTAAGTCGCTAATTAGTTATCCACCTTCCCTCGAAAACCATTGCACACAAGAATGAGGTCCACATCAAGGTCCTAATTTCACATGATTTAGGGAGAATATCCTTTTTATGGCGACCGAGACAACTCATCTACGAGTCCGAGACAAGCTTTATTTAGACATCTCCCGGATCTGAAGTTTGGTTTAACACTATTTCAGCACATTTGCATTTTTGCAATTTAGGCCCTTGGTATTTTAAACTACTAACTCAACGGGATTACCGCTTTATCAGAAGTCTTATTATGACTTTGGATTTTCCTCTGCTTTTATAGAAGTCTATGACAACTTTTATAGCTTTGGATTTTTTTTTAATTTTAAAACATTTGGGCTATATTTCATGTTAATTTTTGTGCCAAACTCCAAACCCTACGGCTTTTATAACAATAGAAACAATAGCAGCAAACTATCATGAATCAGTTGTCTATTACACCGTAACACTGACAGTACCTCGATGTGTACCCAACTATCATGGGCAAAGATTCTCTAAAGAAGACAAAGAACTAACTATCGCCAAAAACTCAACATCTCTAATTATTATTAGCAGATATGGGGTGAAACAATTTTGTGGGAACAAAAAGCCATAAGTACCTTCGATGGGCTCTAAAAGAGAACCAACTACTCCACGCTTAGCATCTAAACTCATAAGTAACTCTATCATTTCTCGATCTCCGCAAATTTAAAATCTCAAATAATGAGATCCGCGGATGCTTAGCCGATAATTTTAGATTATCTATGGTTAAGGGAACAAGCTAGGGCTCGCCCGGTCAAGTCAGAATTCTATTCCTACTCTCACCAGCGGAAAGTCAACAAGGTGTCAAAACATATATTAACTTAGCAAATGCTTCGTCTAAATGAAATCAAGTTATGCATATTTAAAATCACTCAGGGAAACTTGCAAATTCTTGGCCTTGTGAGCTAGAATTCGCATTTTATAGCTTCTTGTCTAAGAGACTAGCAAACTTTTCAATCAAAAAGACTTAACAAAAGCTTAAATTTTTTTTAAATATTCTCATATATAGCACAATGTTTTCATTTTCTAAGGAAAAACGGGGTTGCGAGAGTACACGACAGAAAATAAGCAAGTGCGGTTAAATCAAATCGAAGATTACCCTACCCCAGACTAGAACGAAACATTGTCCTCAATGTTTAAAAAACAAGGGTATCAACGAAAATCTAAAAGCCGTTTATTAAGTATGCTCAAAGATAAACGTTAGTCGATAAGATTTCGGATATCGGATTTCCATCAGCAACGATCATGAAACTCGAGTAGAGAAAATAAACAACTTCGAGCACGAGAGTCTTCATATCGGGAACATCCTAAACACAACATCACAAACAACTAAACACGAGAAATCGAAGAGGCTAACCCCTTCATGTCACTTATTAGAAAAAATAGAAAGAAGATAGAGATAAGCATGGGGTGCCTCCCACGAAGCGCTACTGTTTTTCTTCAACAAGTCGCTAGCCTGACTCGTCCCCGAATTCATTTGTCCTTGGGGAAGAAAGTGATAGAGATACCAGGGTCAAAAACGGTGTCCTCATTCCCGAAAGAATGAGACTGGGTGGGTTGGGAGGGAAAGAAAATGGGTGGATAAGGCATATGATGTAAGAAAGATCCATCATCCGGTGGTTTTGCGGGTGGACGAAAGGATGACGGATAGAAATGAGAAAACTCCAAAGAAAATGGGAGCTCATGGTAAAGGATAAGAGGTTTAGGCTCACAAATGAAGGCATCCAAGAGAGGAGCCTTTTCTCCAGAAATGATTTTAACAAAAGGCTCATCAATGCATATCCCGGGTTTAAAGATCTTGTCTTCACATGTCGGCTCAACGAGATAAAGGATGGTGGACTCGTCAGAGAAAGGGGAGTCAATAAAACCATCAAGAACAACCATATCCTCATCAGGATCATTCACAATATCCTCAATACCCGGTGGTATTGGGTCATCAAAAGTGAGAGATGAATCAGCATTCTCAATGATCGGGTCATTCGTCGAATTATCAGAAATATCGTTCAAAACCTTGCTCATATCAACCTCGAAGTAGAATTGCTCAAGAATCGGAGGATACATATCAGTAATAGTGGGACTGCCACTAATTTCTTCATCAAATCAGAAAGTCTCAAGCTCGGGAGAGAAATCACTATCTTTAACGGAGATAGGATGTGAACTTGAATTATCGTTTAAGGACTCAATCTTGGAAATGAGAAGATTAACATTCAACAATGTTTCACGTAATGCTTCATCCTCGATCTCTATATCATCAGGCTCAATCTCTGTTTCTTCTTCAATAATAACGGGCTCAGACGGTAAATCGTCGACGAAATCGATGTCTCCATAAGAATTGTCATCGGAATCGGAGAACATCTCATCATGATCGTTTGAAATATCAAGTGAAGGCTCATCATAAATATCATTAACAACCCCAGACTCTCTTGGGATTGGGATAAGGATCTCAACATTAGACACTTCCATTTCCGGAATAGTACTAAGATGCTCATCCCCCATTATGAGAGAATCAACGGGTTCAACAATGTTCGTAGAAATATGATCATCGACCTCTTCCAAAAGAACGTCACTTCTCTCAACCGGCATGAGAGAAGGGGAAATTAAAAGTTCAGAAACGGGAGTGGGATTGCCACTCGGAGGAGTATAATCGTCATCAGAATCAGAATCGTAATAATAGGTAGTTGGACGATGTTGGATCACTTTCGCGGTTTCTTCAGCTAATAATTCACGATAGGTCTTCTGAGGAGGATCTTCTTTTCCGTGGGTAAATTTATCAAGAAGATTCTTAAGATCACTCATCATTTCCAGAAATTTTTGATTAAATTCTTCAGAACATGGTGAAGGTTGGGGTTGAATTTCTTGGTATTGTGGAGGTGGGTTATAAGGATAATCGTAATTGTTACAAGGAACTTGCTCGTAAACAATCGGATTCTGCATCTGACAATCGGAATTAATGTGCGGACCTCCACAATACTCACAACAGTATGATTGTTGTGACGAATAAGGGTAAGGTTCATAACCAAAGGTTGAGTTGTTAATTTGAGCTTGACATTGAAAACCTTGGTGAGGACCACCACAGTACTCACAAGAGTATGATTCCGGCTCATGGAACAGAGGTTGGTTAGGAAAATCGGTTTCCCGTAGTAAGGATTGTGGTGAAACTCGGTTCCTGATTTTCCATTTCTACAACCGGGACAATTCCCACCATATTCGGGTCCGCTACACCATATGCACAAGAGCTGATAAATCGAAGAATTATCCGGATAAGAGTTAGCTATTTCCACCATTTCCGTGATAGGCTCTGGTTCTTGAACGGGAGTCACCTCGGGCTCAGAAACATATTC
The DNA here is from genome assembly GCA_910596185.1 of Chrysanthemum makinoi. Lineage (NCBI taxonomy): Eukaryota > Viridiplantae > Streptophyta > Magnoliopsida > Asterales > Asteraceae > Chrysanthemum > Chrysanthemum makinoi. The sequence goes on from OU343217.1 coordinate 31,059,650, forward strand.
CATTTCCCTCACCGGAGAGGGAGTAGGAATCGAAGATTCTTCAAGTAAATTCTTCCACCATGCTTTTATATCATCATCATTATGAAGAGTTCCCTTATGTTCTAGACGTGCATAAAGACGGGCGAGATCTGGATTTGGATTAATAAAATTCTGGCATACATTACAAAATCCATCTCGACAATTATTTCCACACCAGTCGCAAATACATTTCAAACATCGATATTGATTTTCTTCCATACGGCTTTGGCAATGAAGGCAACGACGATAAGAACATATCTCGGGTTGTGGCGGATGGTCAGAAACACTTTTAGAATCATCGAGAGATTGTTTGTCGGCTAAGTCGCACCAATAGCAAGATTTTTTAGAAACGGGGTGTCCACATCGCTCACATACACATTCTGGATTCAAACAACAATACTGATCTTCTTCCATACGGCCTTTGCAATGAAAACAATGACGATAATTGATTGTTTCCATGGGAATCAAACATATAGAGGGTTAAGGAGAAAGAATTATCGGGTTAGAGGATAAAGAAGAATATTTTAGGGTTTTTAAAACAAATTTTGAAAAGGAAATTTTTTTTGGGTTTTTATAAATTGAAAACTTTGAAAACACAATCTTTTTGTAACCTTCACGTCAACCGGTGCTCGGTAGCTCTCAAAAGTACGCGCAGCGGAGCGGGAACGAAGAGTGGATCGTTCTTCAGTCTGCAATTTAATGTCAAGACTTTCCTTATACCCCGTGTATAGGTTGTACCTTCAAGGTGAGCCGACGTAACAATTAACGTTCGGGTTTGTTTTGTTGGTTTTTTAATTTTTATGGTTTTGTAAACACTCTAGGAAGAATGTTTAGGTTTTTTTAGATTTTTTTGGGTTTTTGAAAAAGATATATATACAAAAACGACGGTAACTTCACTCGGAGAAGGATCTTCAAATGCACGCGATTCGAGACGGAATACGAAAACTCGCTACAAGCCCTCCCCAGTAGCGGCGCCAAAAATTGATTCTTGATAAAAATCAATAATAGAGAAGTGTGTGTAGTATACGGGTAACTCAAACGTGTAAGGTTTGAGCACCGAGATCGTTCCGAACGAGGGTTGAATGGAATTTCCAACTCACGTCGCGATTATTGGGATTCGAATGGGAAAAGGGGATAATTTGAAGTTTTCTAAACTACGGGGCAAGGGAAGCATAAAAGGGAAATTACACTACGGGGAATCCTAAATACGCGAATTATACTAAAACGTAATAAATGAAACGTAAATAAAATGCAACTACGTCTATTCTAAGTCCTAAAAATAATCTAAAATTACTTTATACTAAAAATGATATTTAAAAAACTATTTAAGAATTAAAACTAATTTTTAGGATTTTTCTGGAATTTATTTGAATTAAAAACTAATTTTAAACTTTTAAAACTAATAAAAAAAATACTAAAAATTATAAAAACAAAAGTGAAAATTATGAAACTATTTTTCAAAAATCTAAAATAACTAAAAAGACTTTTCAAAACTATTTTTGTATTTTTCTGAACTATTCTCTATTTTCTATGAATTAAAAACTAATTAAAACTAATTTAAATGCTAAAAATTACCAATTAAACTACGAAAAATATGGAAAAATTATTTTTTTGCTTTTTATATTTATCTTAATCTATGAAAATTGAAAACTTATTTTTTGGAACCTTTTCTGATTTTTCTGTATTAAAAGCTAATTAAAAAGGATTAAAAACTAATTTTAATCAAGAAAAATAGTAAACAGTAACTAAAAATTATGAAAAATTCAAGGAAATTCTAAAATATTATTCTAAATCCATAAAAAATATCAAAACCTATGCTTATGTGTGAGAAAAAGTAGCTGTAGTGAAACTGCCTATGAATAAGCTTTTAAGAATAAGCTAAAAAGCACTATAAACCACCAAACTGTCTAAGAAGCTAAATTATGCTAAAATAAGCTAATTCCAACTTATACCAGCTAGTCCTAACAAGCTACAAGTCCCAGCTTATGATTCAAAGATTAAAAGAACTTTATGACTAAACAGCTCTAACCCTCTACTTTTGAGCTGTATAACTGCTTATCTAATAAGCCAAACTGAGAAACAAAAGTGAGGAATTCAAGATCACCAGCAGAAGAGCAAATAGACCAAGTTTCAGACCCTAAAAAGCTATGATGAATCCTAGGTGATATCTGCAAAAAGCCTGGTTCACACTCAATGAATTCTGAGTGTGAACAGGGCATATGAGGCTTACTTGGATAGCTTATTTAGTGCTTATAAAAGTTTCCAAAAATTCCACAAAATTCACTTTTCAAAACTTGACCAATTGAACTAGTAAAATCTAAAATCTCACTGAATTTAAACCAGAATTGAAACCATGAAAATTCTAAAAACTTTTGCAAAAACCTTATTTTCCACTTTTGACTTTTATGAGATTTGGAAATGTTGACTAAAATGAGTTTTGAGCTTATGATTCTTAATGAAAATGATATTAGATGATGAAATGGAACTAATGCAGGTTATAACTACTTATTTCAAACCTATATGCAAGGTTTGAAAATTTGAAACTAACAAATATGAACATAAGATCAGAAATAATGCAATATTGACTTATGCTATTCTAAGGTGTAAATGAATGACTCTAATGACTACAATGTTCCTAATTGAGACCTAAGCAACTGAGTCTAACTAATGAACAAACCTCAATCTCAGATTTAATACCTAATCCAAACACCACTGTAGTTACTGGTATGCAATTTTAACTAACCAAACTACTGATCCAAGCTTATTTAACCATAAAAAAAGATTCAATATACCTAAATCTAACTAGATGAAACAACTTTAATAGCAATGTAACACTTTTACTACTAAATCCTAATTATGCAAATCTCAACAGTTAAGTATGTAAATGGACAAATTAAGCTTAAACAAATCTACTACCAATCACACTAAGCAATATAATGAATATATAAGCTAACTTAAACAAATTAAAACTCAGAAGCTAATCTATACTATTGATTCAAAATGTAAAGCAGATGTGAACTTACAAAAGTCCTAGCCACAATGGCTTGCTAAACAACACAAAATAACCACAACCTAAAATGCTTTTCAACCCAACTCCAACTAGTTTCAACCCAATTCCATGACTGTAATAACAGCAAATCAGATCCAAATGATTAAGATGACTGCAGATTGACTTTAGTTGTCCTGAGAGTAATTTGAGATTATGAACTGAGTTGTGAGAGTATAGGCTAATATGAACTTATAAAAGCTTATTTTAACATAAATCTTAGACGAATTCAGATAAAAAAAAAGATTTGAGTTATTTTTTATTTTTCAAATATTTTTCTGATTTTTTTTAGATTTTTGATTTGGAAAACATAAACAACTGAATTGAATGGTAAATAAGCTGAAATTAATATTGAAAAGAGATTAAGCTTGCTGAGATTAACAATGAAACAGTAACTTGAATTGATTTGAAAATCAAAGATAATTTGTATTAATACTAATATAAAGTACAACTTGAAATAAAACTAAAATAATCAACAGAAAACTTAAAATATTAAAAAACTACAAATTAACTCAGAAGCTACACTACTCCTAATCTACTTGGTTACAATAATGAAAGAAGGGGAGTATTTATAGCCACGCTTGAGGTCTTGAGGTCTTCAGAAGGTTCTGGAAAGGCAAATGTGTGTTTCTTTTGAGCATCTCACAACCCTTGGATTAATTCCCAGCATCATCCAATCATTTTGGACCCTTGGATTTACATCTCCACGTAGCTTGCACCAATCAGAGGTGAGGAATGAGGAATGTGACACACGGATTGCCAACCTGGCATCCGTGTGTCAGTTATGTGTCAGAGAAAGTACGATATTACCCTTCTATTAGACTAATTTGATCAATTGATGGCAGGGGTGTTTTAGGGTTCATAGCTGGGTTGGTTTGGGGATAAGTTTTGGCGCGTGTGTCTTTTTTTTATATTTGTTTGGTTTGGTGACCGGGTTATAAAAGTGGGAAATGGGTTGGTTATTTGGGTTAAAAGGAAAACGGGTGTGGGATAGTGGACTGAGTATAGTAACATGGACTTGGGCTTTTGATTAAACTTGGGCCAAGGTAATGGATTTAAGGATATGAAATGGATCCAAGTAATAATTTAGGGACCAAAAGTGTCAAATCTGAAAATCCAGGGATCAAAAGTGTAAATCTGAAATTATCTCCAAGGATCATTCTTGTCATTCTTCAAATAAGCAAGGACCAAATTTGTCAACTTTGAAAATTCCAAGGACTAAACATGACAATTCTGAATCTTCAGGGACTAAAACTGCCATTTTGAGAATTGATTGTCCAAACTTGCAAATTCCTTTCTCAGCCTCGGTTTTTAGCATTCTTCTTTCTCTCGTGCTCGGTTTTCTTTGGTTTTGGCTTTCTTTTGTCGGTTTTGTCACATCCGTACCTGCACATGCAAAAACTCAAGAAACACGCAAATGTAAGCAATAAACGGCTCTTTCTTGGTTATTTTGGGTCAGTTTTGATAAACAAAAGATATGTGTTTTAGCACATATCAAGCATCCACACTTAATTGAAGAAATCACGACTTGTGCATATCTACAGAACCTGGCTATGATATTTTTATACTATGTTTCCGCTACGCTTCTGCAAATATCATGGGCCAAGAAAGCTTCCGCTACTCGATGAAAAGATGTCATGATCCGAAGTGTGGAGCATGTCGGTCCAAAAGTCACAACTTCACATGATGGCAACACATTAAAGGGTGATCCAAAGATTTACTGTGGCTGATGATCTCAAAGAAAGCTCGAAGATCATCAAAGATGTGGATCAGTTTAAAGGCCTCCACTTAAAGTACAAATCAATGTGGACTTTAAAGAATCGCTACAAATGCACAAAGATTGCGGAATTGAAGAATTGAAGTCTACGAGCTCAAGAACAAAGTCAAGAATAGAATGCTTGGATTCAAAATGTAAATCATAGGGTGACCTCCCTTAGGGGGAGATTGTTAGGAATTAGAAAATTCCATGGTGAAGAGTCGGTCACCCAAAATATTATCTAGCATAAGTTAGCTCGTAGACTTGTAGTTATTTACGTTATTTATTTGTTAATTAGTTAGTTAGTAGCGTAGATTAGTTTAGTGTAACACCGTGGAGGAAGGACGGGTCTTTACCCACTGTATGCCTGATCCATAGTCCGTTAGGAGGACGTTGTATTTGTAACTATAAATACCCCTTCCATCCTTGGAAGGGGTGGTGCTTCTTAATCTAACATTCCATTTTTTACAAAGCAAGTCTCTACCAAGAAACATCCTCTCATCTTTTTCTCTCTCTAAATGGCTAACATGTATTTCCATCATCCAAGACCACCCGAATCATCAACACAATAATATTTAAGATCCTACACTCCCAGCCCTTTAGATACTACCAAGCTTATAATACTACCAAGGCTAGCGATCTATGAAAAAGACTAGCAAATGTCTATAAAGAATTATAGAGAATAACAATAATAAATGCAAACTTTAATTAATGACATGAATTCATAATATAGGATCTAGAAAAATATAAAAAGAATCCAAACTCGAATACAAAGAAAATCGTAGACGAGGACTTCGTTATTCATGCTCCTAAACCATGCTTCTTCTTCTGTGTTTTGATCTCCCTAAACCCTAGAAGGTTTGAGAAAGGAGAGATATCTAATACTGATGAAACCATCGACTATTTATAGGCTTCAACATAGTTACGGCGTAACCTTATTAGGTAGTTACGCCGTAACTTCCTTCAATCTTCAGTGCTTATCCATTGGCTACGGCGTAACCTTGTTTGGTGTTACGGCGTAGCTGCTATAATCCAGTGCAAATCTTTGTTACGACATAGCCTAAGCTGAGAGCTACGCCGTAGTCTTTGTTGATTTAATATATATCAGTAGTTATGGCGTAACCTGAGCTGAGAGTTACGCCGTAGCCTTCGAAATCTTTAGTTGCGTCGTAACTTCATCACTCGGTTACGCCGTAATTAAGAGACAGTTGGATCAATAGGGCTTGAAAACGTCCAATTGCAGCTTCCTTACTTCGAATGTGTCCTGAAATGAAATAATAAGGAATATGGATGTTTTCACTAATAATTTACTCAAAATGTGATGATAAAGGGGGAAATTAACGCTTAGAAACTCAGGACTATTTGATGTTATAAAATATCCCCCCACTTAAACTCTACTTGCCCTCAAGTAGACCAATTTAGACTGCAAAAGATACATCCTTGAAGAATGTGCAGTTTTAATTTCCATGCTAGAATATTAATAAGAGCCGAACACCTCACGAAATGGGAACGAAAACACTCTCACTCATCCTATTCTAAGTGTTAATTTCGGGGTGATCACTCAATTGCACGGACATAGTAAGTATTCTATCATAAGCTTGGCAATTACACACAACTCTACCACTAGAGCTAAGGTTAAGACAAATTTAAGAAAGCAATGTTGGGTTGAGTTTCAAAGGCTTAAGGGATGGTGTCATTACTAATGTGTCACGACGAAGTGGACAAAATCAATGATACATGACCAAATCCATGGCCAAGACATCAAGGATTGCTCGCTGCATCACCTAGACCCGCTTCACGACAAAAAGGGTAAGGATAGGCATGGGATATTTAATGGGTGAAAAGGAAAAGAGAAAACAAATAGTTTTAGCTTAAAACCGAGTTGCCATCGTCCAACCAATAATTCAAGGTTCGTCTTCATATGGTCAGTACATGCCTCTGGAATCCACCATTATTTATTTTTGAACTTATTCTTCCAACCTTTATATGTGATCGAGAAGATTATTCTCAATACAAATTTCTTCATGCAGTGCTTATATGTTCGCACTATTAACAATCATACTTCAATTTTTTTATTTATTTTTTTTATTTTTTTTGCATATGCAACGATATGCAATGATATATTTCCCCCCACTTGAACTGAGCATAAGGTGATTACTTGGGTTCTTTGACGATCTTTAGCGAGATGTAGATGATCAGATACACTTCTTTATTTGAACCTCAAACTAGGGTGAACAACGGCTTCTAGGTAAAAAGGTAAAACCACACGGTAGGCTAAGGTGTAAGGTTGAAACGGAAAATAAGGGTTAGAAAAGGAAAGGATAGGCTCAAAAAGGGTGTAACTAGGGGTATTTTGTACTAAAGGAGAGTGCAACAAAAAGGGTTAACACGGGGAAAAAAGCCAATGCGACTAATCGATAAACGCACACAAGTGAACACATATGGGCTTTTTGGGTTTAATCCTAAAACATTTTCTTTTTTCAAATCGCCTTTTCCAAATGCACCAAGCTAACTTGATACACTACTCGTTTATGGTCTCGAAGTGATGTAAAAGCCAAGTTCTAAAGTTTACAATACTATCGGCACACTCAAATTATGGTAGATTTGGGTAAAATGGGGGAAACGGAAAGGCTAAATCTCACCAATGGGAAAAAGGGTTATAGTGTGCTCGGCTTTATGTGATTCTAGATTGGTTAAAAATATGACAAAAATTTTCAAATAAGCATAAAATTTTGAAACCAACTAGAAAATTAGGGCAAGTAAGCTAAGTAATCATACACTTCATTTCTATTCCTATCCCCCCACTTGAAGTGTACAAAGTCCCATTTGTACAAAGAAAAAGGAAAAATAAAATAGAAATGAAAAATAATCAAGAAAGAAATAAACTCCCCTCTCGAATGGTTGCTCAAGATGTCTCACTAAAGGTTAAATGTAGGTCATGGGGTGGCTAATGCGTATCGTTTCCGGGAATGGGCCTTAACTATTTGTGTTGCTTCCAAAATTGCCTACTGCAGCAGGGGTTACGGCGTAACTAATCCTAAGGTTACGCCGTAACTGTATCACAGAACTAAAACTTGTACAGCATATCAGGAAAATTTTGTACCCGACGGGTACAATTAACGATAGAACAAGCAAATATCCACATGGTTAAGTTATTACAGACATGAGTTTCAAATTGTTTTAAAATTGTTTCAGATTGTTTCACCAAATGGGGAAATCACTCGTCCCCAGGAAGATCATGATCCATGGAGTGAAATTGGGATGGCTCATATGGAGTGCTCGTGGTGCTTCCAGGAGTGGCACCAGGCTGCATGAAGGCCACTCCTCCTTGGACTCCGATATCGGGGATGTTGGGCTGGTACACGTATCAGCACCTTCCCACCTAGGGTGGCTCAAATGCATGTGCTGTAGCATCTGGCTAGTCCGATCCGCACTTCAATGAAAGAAATCCTGGCTGAGCTGCTGCACCTGATCTAATGTACCTGAAAAACCCTCAAACTGGTTACTAAGACCATAAAGACCCACTTTAATGCTTTCAATCTCCTCGTTGAAGTGGGATGACATTCCCTCAAGCCTCTCATCAATGATCTGCAACCTCTCCCCAACATTCACATGTGCCCTTCTTCGTACCCTGGGCACCTGCTCCTCGGCTGCTTCCTCAGCTTCACCACCTGCACCACTAGCTTCCCCTTCTTCCCTTCTCGGGGCAGCCCAGCTAGTTGAATCGCACCATAAACATCCTGGATGCAAATCCCTAACTCCACTAGTTTAGGCAGGCCAATCAAATAAGTATCCCTACCAAGGGTCAATCGGGCCAAAGCTACATCGGTCATAAGATCAAAACTCCTAGCCAATCTCCCGATGAAATGAGCCCCCTGCAGAGGACTCCTGGCGGAAAACCCCTTAGCACCCACAGCCATAAACCTAACCAAATAGTATGGAACATCAATGTTGTTCCCTCCTTCCATTCCCTGCATCAGATAAAGAACATCCATGGTCATCTTCTCTTTGGCTGAATGCCTCGCTCGAATAGAGCATGCAAGAAGGCGGTGCACCAATCGACGGATATGGTTCCTCACCATCACGTATGATGGTGGCCTCTTAGGATCATAATCACCTGAGACAACGATCTGATCAAAATAAGCAGCAAGGTCTTGGGACTTATCCCTTCTTCTCCAGCACTTGTTATAAAACCGTTTAAAAGCCTCGGTTTCCATCTCCTCCTCAGTATACAAACCCATCCTCGTAGTAAACTGCTTAAGAGTCAAACTCCTCCAAACACCCCCAAGCTGGAATGACTCCGTGTCATCATCACCAATATGAGAACAGAACTCCACACTAGCAAGGAATTCACGGACGTACTCCGGAATGACCGTATCCGTGATCCTGAATAGCCTCAACCATGCACTACACGTGAACTCCCCAACATTACACGTGAACTTAATCTTGCAAAACTTTCTTAATCTCCTACTAGCTTTACCGTTTGCCAAAGTACCAAATGTATCAAAATCAAGAGCCTCGGGTTGACTGATATTCTTTCCCCTTAATTTCTCGTATTCTTCTACGCACAATTGCCTAATACCAGCATTAGGGTGTGCCAAAAACCTAGGCCAATTCGTGGGATTGTTTGCACCTGAAAATAAGACAAGAAACAGTAAGTGCAGACCTTACTGATGTCAAGTTACGGCGTAACCTAAACACGATTTACACCGTAATTAGGAAATTTCAAAGGTTACGGCATAGCTATGACAAATTGCTACGCCGTAATTGCAGATATAATGGTTACGGCGTAACTAAACCCCCTGTTACGCCGTAACTTCCCCAGAAACTCAGCATCTCAGATGTTTCAATTACGCAATAGATTACGCCGGAACTATCAATTTTTTACAAGAGGTAAAAGGTTTAGATAAACTTTTAACCTATTAGTGCTGAGGGACCGTGCCTAACCCACTAAGTTTGCGTTTGACCCAAAACCCATTTAAATAAAGCCAAAACACCCAAATCGAACCATAATGATAGGACACGAATCAAAATAACAAGGGGAAATCATCAAAATTATCCATTAATCAAACCAATATCAATAATCAATTCAAATAGGCAAGAGCCCTAAAATACTAAAATATAACCCTAATTGAAATAATCAAAAGAAACAAATCAAAAAGAGTAAAGATAGGTCTTACTAGCCATGAAGATTGATAATGATGAAGAGAGCTCGAAAAACATTTTGGAGAGAAAATTTTACAGTTTGTGTGGGTGGTGAAAGTATGTGTAAAACCTAGTTTTTATTCCGTAAGGTTTTTATACCGCTTTGATAGTTACGGCGTAATTCGATTAATTAGTTACGCCGTAACTAATATTTTTAGAATATTAATTGGTTGTGAAAAGGGTTACGTCGTAATCCAAATAAGGGTTACGCCGTAATTAATTTTAATCAAAGGTCAGATTTTTTTATATCTGATTTTATAGTGGTTACGTCGTAACTCTAAAAGGAGGTTACGTCGTAACTAATTAGTCAAAGAGATTTTATAATAATATAAATAAATTACAATACGGTTACGTCGTAACTCAATATAGTAGTTACGCCGTAACTAATAGCGTTAGAATATTAATTATGTAATATTGCAATAGGAGAGATTAAAAAATGTACCTTACGGAAGTGCTCAAATCTCTTAATGAGGTGAATATGAAATACCTTAGATATTTCATTAACTGCTCCCTGGCAGCGGCGCCAAAAAGCTGATGTGCTATTTCATCCTGCTTTTAATATTTATAAAACTTAGACAACTTAGGATAGACACATACTAACGGGCAGAGTACCCGATCAGATGTAGTAAAGCCTTAGGTAAATCCGAGTATCGTCCCAAGAGAGTTGTGACCTTGAAAGAACTAAGATGATTAGATAATATATTGATAATATATGGGTAAGACAAAGTTGATATAATCCATAGATATGCTACTATTCTACTTACACAGACACCAGAAATTTAGGGAAAAGAGATAGATAAACGAAGCTTAATAAAGACTACAAATATTAATTGATTCCCGATACCAAGATTCAATATAGTGGTTAATTATCACCGGACTCCTTTGGTCGATTCGTCATGGCCTATGGTTCTTAGGTTCCTCACCAAGATGAAAGCGGTCACCGATCATTCGACAACCTAATAGCAGTCATTAAGCACCAAATCTACTAGATCTAGACGGTGGGAACCTAGCCGTTAGGAACTTAGATTCCCCCTAACCTCTTAAATACCTCCACTTGATAAGTGATCATTTGGTCAATTTGCACACGAAGAGTGGTCGTACTATGGCCAATTCCTCCCATACTTCGCTATCTATCGACGGACTGGCTTTGGTCATATCTCCCAACCCCTTAGATACTACCAAGCTTATAATACTACCAAGGCTAGCGATCTATGAAAAGACTAGCAAATGTCTATAAAGAATTATAGAGAATAACAATAACATAAATGCAAACTTTAATTAATGACATGAATTCATAATATAAGATCTAGAAAAATATAAAAAGAATCCAAACTCGAATACAAAGAAAATTGTAGATGAGGACTTCGTTATTCATGCTCCTAAACCATTCTTCTTCTTGTGTGTTTTGATCTCCCTAAACCCTAGAAGGTTTGGGAAAGGAGAGATATCTACTACTGATGAAACCATCGACTATTTATAGGCTTCAACATAGTTACAGCGTAACCTTATTAGGTATTTACGCCGTAACTTCCTTCAATCTTTAGTGCTTATCCATTGGCTACGGCGTAACCTTGTTTGGTGTTACGCCGTAGCTGCTATAATCCAGTGCAAATCTATGTTACGGCGTAGCCTAAGCTGAGAGCTACGCCGTAGTCTTTGTTGATTTAATATATATCAGTAGTTACGGCGTAACCTGAGCTGAGGGTTACGCCATAGCCTTCGAAATCTTTAGTTGCGTCGTAACTTCATCACTTGGTTACACCGTAATTAAGAGACAATTGGATCAATAGGGCTTGAAAACGTCCAATTGCAGCTTCCTTACTTCGAATGTGTCCTGAAATGAAATAATAAGGAATTAGGATGTTTTCACTAATAATTTACTCAAAATGTGATGATAAAGGGGGAAATTAACGCTTAGAAACTCAGGACTATTTGATGTTTTCAAATATCTACAAAAAAACGTTAATAGTAACATGTAATATAATCTTGTATAGGACGAGAAACAAGATGGAGAGCCAAGGTACGTAAACAAAGCCTTGTAATAAAATATCAAAGTGTAGTGGTATATATGTGTTAGGTCACTAGTTTTACAACACAAGCTTACTAGAAAGAGACAAAGAGAAGAGGCGGATGAACAAGACACAAACCAAACACTATGCGTAGATATATTAGACCGGTTATGAATATGCAAGTGAAAGAGAGAATGAATTGAACAACCAACCCTTAAATGAGGGTTTACAAGATTATTTATAGGAGGGAAGCTAGGGCAACACTCCTAGTTCCCATCCTTTCTTATGTGGGCTTGGGCCTAAGCTTATGGGCCTTCTACATAAGCTTGACCTTAAACAAACATAAAGGCCATAATAAAGCTACCTATTACATATGAAATATAAATACTTGAAATACTTGTTTAGGAGTGATTCCAACAATCTCCCCCTCAAGTATATATGAATGTAAACGGTGAATGCGTTGATGTAATAGTAGCAGTGACGTCTTCTGACATTCTTCTTTCTAGTGAGAGGAATTGCCTTGATTCGAACAATCTCCCCAGTGTAGAGAGATAGTTATCTTTGAACAGTTATGCTTTGACGTCATCTTTAACTTTGTTCTTTGATCATTGTTCTTGGTGGTGAAATTGATAGTATGTTGTTGTTCCAGCATCAGCCTGCTTCAGTGTCCCGCTTCGCTGCTCCAGTGTCTCCACGCCATTCTTCAACATGCTCACACGCTCTTTGACGTTGGAAATCAATACTGATGAAGTTTTGTAAGTCTTTGACTTTGCAGATTCTTTGATTGATGAAGAATCATTCTGACTGTTGTGTTGCATTGAGATAGAACTTCCATTAGTGATGATGTTGGCGTGAGCATGAGAAGAATCAGACGATCATCCCGCCCCGGAGCTTCCATAAGAAGAAAACATTTCAAACGGTTAGTAATAAGCGGTTTCCGCCACTTACAAGTTTGAACTTCGAGAGCCAACAAAGATAGTGTGAGGACACAACTCTAATTCTTACAAAGGCCGCTCCTGAACTGGAGTCCCACAAGTGAGATAACGCGATGTACCGAAGTACATCTACAGTTCAGATGAGTCGCTGAGGTACACCAAAGCATCACCTCACGATTGTAGACCGTTTGAGACACACTCCGCGTAATCCACGGGAGTTACCGAAGTGACCTGCTGACAGGGCTGTTTGATGTTGACCCTGGCAGAAGTTTCCATTCAATCACTGAGGATCACAGATGTGAACCTCTCATAAATGTTCTCGACAGATTGCTAAGATCTGTGAAGGACTCGATATGAACCACTGATGATCTTATTAGTTGATCATCAAGTGATTAAATGTCAAGTGTTCCTAAGAGATCTTTTGATGAATCTCGTGGCTCTAGACTCAATAGTGCGTTTTGGTTTTCCTGAGCGGAGACTAGGGAGAGGGTCTCCTTCTTCAATACCAGCAATCTCTAGGAGAAAGCCGATAGTTTACGTAGGGTTCCCTGTGAGAATGAAACAAGCTTTTGTTGAGAGAAACTTGAGTGGATAAGAAGGTTTAGTGCATGCGTCACTGGGTCCATGACGACTTTTAATCTTCAATACCGGCGTCACTAAGTGACAACCAAGTAGCATATGAATTGAACCCGGTGTCTGCCCTAAGTTGAATCATCTGGAGGGCTGTTTCTTTTCACCCTTTACTTTACATTTCTTTTTGATTCTTCAACTCCTTCTTTCTCCGATTCTCATTTTCTCCTTTTTTATAATCATTCCTAAGGACTTCTAACACTAACTAATGGTAGTGTCCTTGGGTAGATCCCTCCGGCTCTGGCGGATCATAGGACGGTTATTCCTAACCTTAGTCACCTTATAACTCCATGACTAACCTATGTTTGCCATTAAAACCACTTATATAAAAATATCTCTCAAAGGGTTTGTTAATGTAAAACATGTTTGAACCATTGTGAGAGATGATGTTTTGCATAAATACCTCCACATGTGCTTAATAGTTTTAATGGTTAAATGCACAGTGAGGAAAGAGCGCGCACTTTTGAATTGATCCACTGAAGATAGACAATCCCCGCGAGACACGGTTACGTTGCATAGTTAAAGAGTTACATTGTCAGCTTTTAGGTGACAACTAGCTCTAATAACTACCTTGAAGGTGTAGACAAACCTTGGAAGGTTGTCAAACCGTCCAGAGTTCATGTCTATCAAAAGTTTCTCGAATGGTACATTCTACTAGCACAAGTCCTTTGCGAGACACGTTTACATCACTAGCGAACTAGCTTGAAATTATTACCCGTCCAGAACAAGTCTTTTCGAGTTACTAACAGTTTAGTACCGTCAATTCGTTGGTTAAGTCCGAGGTACATGTGATTCATTTGCATTTTGTACAACATATTTCTTATCACACAATTTTCTCCCCTCAAAAATGGCATATAAAATGTTATTTTTGAACGTTTGAGAATAAATATGACCATTTCGAGTGTTGCGGAAGACGACCATCGTGAACAATTGGTGAACAAAGTTTTAATTTCAAATATCCCCCTCAACTAGTGATATTAACGGTTGAGGTTTTGAAAAACATCATTTGGGGAAGTACTTGTTCTTTTGAGCAAAACCTTGAAAATTGAAAGGTTTGATAGGTTTTACTCAAAAATAAGAAGCTTTCGCTCCTTTTATAAGGATTGTGGCACTGAAGCGTACCACAGGGTCCTTTCTTGACCATTACGGGTTGTACACTGTTATGTGTGCACAAGCTATAGACATATTTAATCACACATCCAAAATTATATGAAGGAAACAATTCAAGGGGTACCAGAAAGTGCAGTGATATTCCCAGGAGTGCGCACAGGGCGTTGAAAGCCGGTGATGTTTCTCCTGGTTCGACCACCAACATAGCTCTCCAATCGTCTGAATCGATCCCTTCAACAACCGTTCATCAATCATGGTGATGATCCTTCTCACATCCCGCTCTTTCCGAATTCCGGGCGCTAGAGACCCAACTTTCAGACGTATATCCTTCAACCTGTATGCCAATCCATCCCTAACCAGCTTCAAGGTATGATCCCCGAATTTGTGGAGCTCACTACACTCCATTAAGCAGTTTCTTTGAAGTTCATTATGGTAAAAAACGCCAAAAGGTTTGCTGATGAGTGTATATTGAGAGAGCTGGTTGAGATCGGGAAGAGTAAGCGTTGGAGGAGTGAGGTTGACACGCGTCTGATAAGATTCAACAGCCATCTGAATATCTTCAACACGTTCTTTGATCACGATGCGTCTAATGAAGATGAGAACTGACTTGATAAATTCACGTTGAACTTCAATCGAGAATTGTCTCATACGCACCGACTTTGGCAAGGTACAAGTCTTCGATGTCGTTGAGGGACAAGTTCTCAAAGTCAGCCTCGGAGAATCCATAGTCCTGTTCATCTTGTCGTTTGACTATGATATTCTTTAAGAATGTGTAGTCCCACTTAGACTTGAGATCAATGTGTTTGATGGCCACGATGTCCTTAGAACTATACACTGCATGTTGAGACTTCTCCAGGCAGCTTCAGAGTAGATTCTTCGGCATTCTGGCCAATGATGAATCCCATACAATGCATCTTGGTCGTATGCTTGCACGTTGTCAGAAAACAAGTGATTTGCACGCTCCTCGATAGCTATGCAGTTTGAGTAAATAGCCGCTGGGAATGGAAGAGTCAATGATGTAGCGTATTTTCGCGAACCATCGCTACCGTGTAAGAGAAAATCCAGTGTCTGTTAAAGAAGTATAGGAAGGGAATCCGTGGTTCGTCTGTTTGGCCAATGGTCGGTAGGGGTTTGGTCCAATCGGTGTAGTATGGAGGGTTGTCCCTTGTTGTGAAGTCAATGTTTGCTTCCGGATTGAGCCAATCCATGTCGTTAGACATAGCTCGGCGTATTCTCAAGATGATATTCGACCTCGAGGGCGCCTTAGAGTCAGTGTCTTTTAGAAGTTTAAACGCTTCATTCTTGATTCGCTTCAACTCAGATTTCGTCATTTTCTTCACATGGAACTTTTCTTGCAAAAGTTTTGCGTGCTTGATGAGTGTCTAAATACTCATCATTTTTGTACCATTTAAACTGCAAAAACATCTGAAAATACTCAGAAATGCATCAAAATGATAAAAATATCACAAATAAGTGTTTTATGTGTTTTAAATGCAAAAATATCAAAATCTGGTGAAAAACGTATCAAGTTTGCATAATTGGCAGTTTTAGTCCCCCAAGTTTCAAAAGTTATCAAAAACAGTCCCTGGCAAATCTAAATAAAGAAAAATGTTATTCAAGGTCCCTGAAATATTCTAAGTTGTCAAAAATGGTCCTTGAATAAATCTTTTGTTAAATGGCAGAAAAGGTCCCTGAACTTTTGAAATTGTCAAGTTTGGTCCCTGGAAATTTGAAATTGTCAAAACTGGTCCTTGTACTATTGAAGTTTGTCAGTTTTAGTCCTTGTGTCAAGTTTGGAAAATTACAGGAATGGCCCCTCAAGTTTGGAAGAATTACAAACAAGTCCTTATTTATAAACCAAACAAACCCTTGCCAAAAACCTTTTGACCCCTGCCATTTACACCTGTTTTGACCCCCTTTCACACCATTTTGAACTGACCAGGTCAAACCACCCAAGTCAAACTAGCCTGTTTCCCTCCCACCATGGTTTTCTTCCTCACCACTTGCCCTGCTACACTCTGAAATTTACACCCAAATCACACTCACCAATGCCTTATCACCTTATCACCTCACCCCTCATCATCACACCCTGTCCACCCCCCCCTAGTTGCAGTCAAGGCCTATAAGTCAAATAGCACCTTTCCCGCCAAAATGATAAAAATGGCTATCTCACTCAAGACTCTCCCATTGGCTCTCAGAAGAGGTGGGAATCTCTTAGAAGGCCACGTGGAGCTCAATTGGTGCATAAAAGAGGAAGAAAGCCAAGAGAAGAAATAACTTTGGTTTTTACCATTGTTCACGAGTGTAGTTTTTAAAAAGCTTTCTTCAAATTATTGTCTTTAAATGTTTTAATGCTGTTTTATTTCTCAAATTAGTGTAATGAATGTTATTTCCAGTTTAATTACAAGTTACTTTTAATTTCCATGTTTTGCTTTATTTTCTTTATTTCTCAAGTCGTTTTAATTTCAAGTTATATAGTTGTTTTAAGGATTCTTTAGCTTGCATAAGCTCTTGACAAAAGCTCACTAAGCTTTTAGATTCATTTAAACAAGTATAACCTTTAAATTCAGAAATACTAAAATGGAGAAAATCATTAAAAAAATCAAAATGTGTGATCATGAAGAAGATGATGAAGCAGGGTTGAATTTGGAATGCTATGGGTATTAGGAGCTTATTGGTAAGCTAATAGGTGTAACCTTGTCCATGTGTTCGGGTCTCACCTATTCTCATTTGTAAGCCATTTTACAATTTTTGCAATTTCTGTTTCACCTGTCTTAGTTGCTTTGATTTTCATGTTTTCCTTTTTCTATGTTGTTGTTTAGTGTTATTATAGCATAATATAAGTAGTTTATTCATTGAAATTCAATTGTGCATAAAATTGAATCAACTCAGTTGAAATTCAAATTTGACAAGTCTGTGTTTTTAGCCTGTGTTCTTGAAGTTTATTGCTCAATTAGATCTTATTATGCTATAATATAATGTTTGGAATCTGGTTTAGACTCAGATTCATTGCAAACTTTGAAGTTCATGTGACAAGTGAAATTAAAAGGTTGTTTGGATTTGCTGATAAACAAGAGCTCCAGTGTATGTTTGTTGTCATTTATACTTGTTTCATGTTTCCTTAGTAACTAATAGCTCAAGTAAGTCATAATATACAGTCATTGTTTGTTAAAAGTCAAATTTTCTTTTAATTTTGCTTAAACAGTTTACTGTTAAAGAGTTAGATTGTGAAATTCATAGTATTAGCTTAAAACTTGTAAACATAGCTTAATATCATCTTATTATAGCTTATTATATCATATTCAGTCCATAGATTAAATCCTAAGTTCATTTTAGTCAAACTTTTATGTTCTTGTAAAAAGTCAATTTTTCAAAATAGTCGTTTTTGAATAAAATGTATAATTTTAGTGTGTGTTCAATTTTAAGATTTAGTCTATAAGCTTCTAGGATGTTAAAATTTTGCTGCTCATCTAAATAAGAAAAATATAATTTTACTTTTAATTAGCTTTTTAATAGCTTATTTTCAGTCTTATTTTAGATACCTGTTCAAAAAACATGCCCTGCACCACAGCTTATGCTGTCAAGATCATGAGCTTGCAGAGGCTTGTGGATTTGACCATAGCTTGTGCATTTTACTGTTTTATGTAGCCCTTATGGTTTACTTGTTATGTGTATTCTTACTTTTAAGTTTGTAGCTTATTTAGACACCTTAATTTACCCAACCTTTTTGTCCCACCAAACTCAGTTCACTGAAGCAAACAAATGAACTTGAGTTGTTTTTAAAAGCTCTTAGAAAGCTCCTCACTAAGCTGGATAATGTGAGCTTTGGATTTTCACAAAGCCAAGCTGCCATAATTTCTAGTTTAGTGCTTGTTGAGCATTTATAAGCTTATTTTATAAGTATATAGGAACTTGTAGTTTGCCCATTCACAACAATGGACTGCTTATGCAGTCCATTTACACCATTACCTACAGTTCCTAATCAGATCACAAAAAGCTTAATTTATGGATTTAGCTTGTAATCTTGGTTTCTTTTGGAAGCTAATCTACTTGACTCTAAGTTCCAATCTTTAAATTCTATATTGTAGCTTATTAAGTTAGGCTGCATTGAGCTTTTTGTTTGTCCCATACCTGAGTATATAAGTATACTCAGTCATTTAATAGCATCTTCATAAGCTTCTATTAAGCTCATCTGTGAGCCCCACTAGGTGAGCTTGGGCTTTTTGGAAAGCCAACCAGCATAACTTGCGACTTCAATTCATAACTTGGGTTTTTAAGCTCATTTACTGAGCTTAATTGTGCCAACTAAAAGGTTGCGTGGAGTGTTTAGGACTGCATGTCCCTGGAATAGCTTATTTGCTTATATGAGCTTATTGGCTTATTTCCAGTGCACATGCTTGTATAATCTCACTTATTATACTTGTACATATATATATATACTTTTGTTTCACCCCTTTATAGCTTTTTAAAGCTAATTATGAGCTTATGACTTCACTGTGAGCCCCAAAAGCTCAACTGAATAAGTCATAAGCCCATAATTTGCTTATTTCTTAGTTTTAAACTTTCATTTTTGATAAATTTATATATTATCTGTGTATATACTAGTCCTATAAACAGAAAAGCCCAAAACAAGCTTTAAGTACAAGTGCTAGCTTCTATGTGGAAGCTTATGGCTTATTTAGCCAACTGTTGTGGAAATAAGCTCCCCATGAGCTTATTTCCAAGTTTTGAAAAAGTTGTCTTTATTAAAGTTCCATATTTTAGCTTAATAAGTAGTTTTGTAAAAAGAAAATCAAAAAAATAAAATGTTTGGCAAAAAGGGGGTAGGCAAAAGCTCGAACCAGACCTCCCCTTATGAGAGTGATAGTGTGTACTGGATACCATGCTCATTGGTCTTGTCTTGGTTAAACCTTGCACAATCTATTACTTAACCTTCCTTGTCCAAATAAGCTTATACGAGCTTATTCCCTTATTTCTAGCTTATTCTTAGTAGCTTTTTCAGTTTTTGTATTTTTTATAAAAGTGTATTAGTATTAAGTATTTTCTGTAAAAGTTTTAGATTTTTCCAAATAGTTTTAGTATTTTTTATCATTTAATTAGTGTTTTATAGTAATTAATTCATAATAAAAAATATAAAAGTCAAAAAAAATATAAATCTTTTTTCTAAAATTTTCTTTTGTCAAATATTACGTAATAAAATTAGTTTTACACTCGTAGGCCTTTTATTTCATAAATTTTACGTTTTTGTCTTGCCTCCACAGTAATTTTTATACATAACGCTTCGTTTTAGTTTTAGTAACGTTTTTAGATAATTTGAGTTTATGTTTTAGTTAAAATAGTTTATTTAAGATATTTTATTTCATAAAATCACAAAAACATCATTGTAAAAATAGTGATAGCGTTTATTTAATAGTTTTTATCCTTTATTTTCTTTAATTTGCATTTAAGTCGCTAAGACATGCAAATCCCTACTGTAATTATAATCGTTTTATATGTTTACGTTTAATCTAAGTTAAACGTACGTTTGTATATCTTTTATTATTTTTAGGTTTCTGATTGTACGTTTCTTAATTGAACTAGCTGTGACAGAGCTATTACTATTCATATTCATAGTGTTAGTCAATCAGATTCCTGTTTTCCTATATTAATATTATTTTCAACAATTCACAAGTCATTATACTAGAACGTCACGCCTCACCAGGACATAAACGATCCAAGGATATTTTTAATCCTTGGTAAACTTGCATGATTCTCTCCCTCCTCGGCTGTCCGCCTTTTATCATCTACATGTTACGGTTGACCGCTCAAGCGGTTGACAAGTGTGACGGAGAAATAAAAGAAGGTAGTTCGGGAGGAACCAAATTTTGGCTACGCCTGCCGGGGAGGCTGTGCTACGTATTATGACTTGTATTTTGTACTTTGTTGAAATACCTATCCTTGTATGTAAATTACATATACTTCATTTCATATAAACAATATAAAATACAAAAAGATTTTATGGTTGAAATCTATCTGTGCTTTGATTTGCATTTGACTGTCAATTTTCCTAATCTTGATATTCCTAGGTCTAAATTTTGGCTAAACACCATGTTTACACTAAAAAAGGATTTACTGTGCTTAGTATAATTCCTGGAATGTGATAGATTAGGTTTAAATCAGTATCATGTATTAAAAATCTCATTTAGGTTTCCTTTTTAGCCATTTCTTTGTATATATATATAAAAGTTAAAAAAAAAATACAAAAACATTTTTCGTTTCTGTTTATATTATATTCAAAAAAAAAAAAAAAAAAAAAAAAAAAATATTCTCCCTACCTTTATCTTCATAATTCTGTGAGTGAACCCCACTCCAATTTCTCGTCAAATCATTTTCACTTTTCTTACCCATTTCTAACACCTAAGTGTGGGGGTGTGCCCCACATTTCGTACATAGATTTATAAAACGTTGAGAAAATTGTATATATTAAAAAAGAGAATAATTGTTGTGTTTCCACACTTAGCTAGGTTTATTATCTTTTTACGTTCTAAGTTTCGGCATAACAACCGGTACTTTGAATATTGAGGACAATATTCATTTCTAAGTGTGGGGGGGAAATTCT
This sequence comes from Chrysanthemum makinoi, assembly GCA_910596185.1. Taxonomy (NCBI): domain Eukaryota; kingdom Viridiplantae; phylum Streptophyta; class Magnoliopsida; order Asterales; family Asteraceae; genus Chrysanthemum; species Chrysanthemum makinoi. Next base: position 31,080,957 of record OU343217.1, read on the forward strand.
GGCGAATTTGATCATAAATGTACCCTTTTAGTCCCTTTTTCCCCCAAAATGGCCAAATTTTAATATTTTTTATTTAGTGGAAGTACTATGTACTAAACACAACAAATGGTAATCAGTCCACCATGTCTAACCCACATAAGGATTGGCTAATCCAGGAGCAAACGGCTCTTGGTAAAGATATCTCAAATCCGTGGACGGCTTACAATTTGCCCAAAATTGTATGGTATTCAACTCACCATATCCTTAAAAGTGAAGAGTTGGCTAGCCCGCAAGTTTATGGCTTGTGGTAAAGGCAGTGGAAAACCATAATTGGTAATCAACTCACCAAAGATAATACTAATAATTTATCTAAGAGTTGGCTAGTCCAGAAGGGTACGACTTCTGGTAAAGACAAATCAAATCCGTTGAAAGCTGGTGGTTTGCTCAAAATCACATGGTTATCAGTATACCATGGTTCTTACTTGAACTAAAACATTTGGCTACTCCAGAAGTAATGGCTTTTGGTAAAGAGATAAAATCCATTAATTTTTTCAAAACATTGCTAGGGACTAGCAATATCTTAGTGTGGGGGATTGATGAGTGTCTAAATACTCATCATTTTTGTACCATTTAAACTGCAAAAACATCTGAAAACACTCAGAAATGCATCAAAATGATAAAAATATCACAAATAAGTGTTTTATGTGTTTTAAATGCAAAAATATCAAAATCGGTGAAAAACGATCAAGTTTGCATAATTGGCGCTTTAGTCCCCAAGTTTCAAAAGTTGTCAAAAACAGTCCCTGGCAAATCTAAATAAAGAAAAATGTTATTCAAGGTCCCTGAAATATTCTAAGTTGTCAAAAATGGTCCTTGAATAAATCTTTGTTAAATGGCGTAGAAAAGGTCCCTGAACTTTTGAAATTGTCAAGTTTGGTCCCTGGAAATTTGAAATTGTCAAAACTGGTCCTTGTACTATTGAAGTTTGTCAGTTTTAGTCCTTGTGTCAAGTTTGGAAAATTACAGGAATGGCCCCTCAAGTTTGGAAGAATTACAAACAAGTCCTTATTTATAAACCAAACAAACCCTTGCCAAAAACCTTTTGACCCCTGCCATTTACACCTGTTTTGACCCCCTTTCACACCATTTTGAACTGACCAGGTCAAACCACCCAAGTCAAACTAGCCTGTTTCCCTCCCACCATGGTTTTCTTCCTCACCACTTGCCCTGCTACACTCTGAAATTTACACCCAAATCACACTCACCAATGCCTTATCACCTTATCACCTCACCCTCATCATCACACCTGTCCACCCCCCCCTAGTTGCAGTCAGAAGGCCCTATAAGTCAAATAGCACCTTTCCCGCCAAAATGATAAAAATGGCTATCTCACTCAAGACTCTCCCATTGGCTCTCAGAAGAGGTGGGAATCTCTTAGAAGGCCACGTGGAGCTCAATTGGTGCATAAAAGAGGAAGAAAGCCAAGAGAAGAAATAACTTTGGTTTTTACCATTGTTCACGTAGTGTAGTTTTTTAAAAGCTTTCTTTAAATTATTGTCTTTAAATGTTTTAATGCTGTTTTATTTCTCAAATTAGTGTAATGAATGTTATTTCCAGTTTAATTACAAGTTACTTTTAATTTCCATGTTTTGCTTTATTTTCTTTATTTCTCAAGTCGTTTTAATTTCAAGTTATATAGTTGTTTTAAGGATTCTTTAGCTTGCATAAGCTCTTGACAAAAGCTCACTAAGCTTTTAGATTCATTTAAACAAGTATAACCTTTAAATTCAGAAAATACTAAAAATGGAGAAAATCATTAAAAAAAATCAAAAATGGTGTGATCATGAAGAAGATGATGAAGCAGGGTTGAATTTGGAATGCTATGGGTATTAGGAGCTTATTGGTAAGCTAATAGGTGTAACCTTGTCCATGTGTTCTGGGTCTCAGTCCTATTCTCATTTGTAAGCCATTTTTACAATTTTTGCAATTTCTCGTTTCACCTGTCTTAGTTTGCTTTGATTTTCATGTTTTCCTTTTTCTATGTTGTTGTTTAGTGTTATTATAGCATAATATAAGTAGTTTATTCATTGAAATTCGTTGTGCATAAAATGAATCAACTCACTTGAAATTCAAATTTGACAAGTCTGTGTTTTTAGCCTGTGTTCTTGAAGTTTATTGCTCAATTAGATCTTATTATGCTATAATATAATGTTTGAACTGTTTAGACTCAGATTCATTTGCAAACTTTGAAGTTCATGTGACAAGTGAAATTAAAAGGTTGTTGGATTTATTGATAAACAAGAGCTCCAATGTATGTTTGTTGTCATTTATACTTGTTTCATGTTTCCTTAGTAACTAATAGCTCAAGTAAGTCATAATATACACCATTGTTTGTTAAAAGTCAAATTTTCTTTTAATTTTGCTTAAACAGTTTACTGTTAAAGAGTTAGATTGTGAAATTCATAGTATTAGCTTAAAACTTGTAAACATAGCTTAATATCATCTTATTATAGCTTATTATATCATATTCAAATCCATAGATTAAATCCTAAGTTCATTTTAGTCAAACTTTTATGTTCTTGTAAAAAGTCAATTTTTCAAAATAGTCATTTTTGAATAAAATGTATAATTTTAGTGTGTGTTCAATTTTAAGATTTAGTCTATAAGCTTCTAGGATGTTAAAATTTTGCTGCTCATCTAAATAAGAAAAATATAATTTTACTTTTAATTAGCTTTTTAATAGCTTATTTTCAATCTTATTTTAGATAATTGCTCAAAAACATGCCTCAGACCATGTACTTATGCTTTCTGCCATTCATGAGCCATGAACTTGTGGATTTGACCATAGCTTGTGCATTTTAATGCTTTTGTGTAGCCCTTATGGTTTACTTGTTATGTGTATTCTTACTTTTAAGTTTGTAGCTTATTTAGACACCTTAATTTACCCAACCTTTTGTCCCACTTCAAACCCGGGCCATGAAGCAAAAAAGGAACTTGAGTTGTTTTAAAAGCTCTGAAAGCTCTCACTAAGTTTATAATGTGAGCTTTGATTTTCACAAAGCAGCTGCCATAATTTCTAGTTTAGTGCTTGTTGAGCATTTATGCTTATTTTATAGTATATAGAACTTGTAGTTTGCCCATTCACAACAATGACTGCTTATGCATCCATTACACCATTACCTCAAGTTCCTAATCGATCACAAAAGCTTAATTTATGGATTTAGCTTGTAATCTTGGTTTCTTTTGGAAGCTAATCTACTTGACTCTAAGTTCCAATCTTTAAATTCTATATTGTAGCTTATTAAGTTAGGCTGCATTGAGCTTTTTGTTTGTCCCATACCTGAGTATATAAGTATACGGGTCATTTAATAGCATCTTCATAGCTTCTATTAAGCTCATCCGTGAGCCCCACTAGGTGAGCTTGGCTTTTTTGGAAAGCCAACCAGCATAACTCATGACTCAATTCATAACTTGGTTTTAAGCTCATTTATGAGCTTAATTGTGCCAACTAAAAGGTTGCAGGAGTGTTGGATCGCATGTCCCGGAATAGCTTATTTGCTTATATGAGCTTATTGGCTTATTTCCAGTGCACATGCTTGTATAATCTCACTTATTATACTTGTACATATATATATATACTTTTGTTTCACCCCTTTATAGCTTTTTAAAGCTAATTATGAGCTTATGACTTCACTGTGAGCCCCAAAAGCTCAACTGAATAAGTCATAAGCCCATAATTTGCTTATTTCTTAGTTTTAAACTTTCATTTTTGATAAATTTATATATTATCTGTGTATATACTAGTCCTATAAACAAAGTTTCCAAAACAAGTTTTAAGTACAAGTAAGTAGTCTATGTGAAGCTTTATGGCTTATTTTAGCCAATCGGTGGAAATAAGCTCCCACAGAGCTTATTTCCAAGTTTTGAAAAAGTTGTCTTTATTAAAGTTCCATATTTTAGCTTAATAAGTAGTTTTGTAAAAGAAAATCAAAAATAAAATGTTTGGCAAGGGGTAGGGCTCAACCCCAGACCTCCCCTTATGAGAGTGATAGTGTGCACTGATACCATGCGCCTTGGGTCTTGTCTTGGTTAAACTTGCACATCTATTACTTAACCTTCCTTGTCCAAAATAAGCTTATACTTAGCTTATTCCTTATTTCTAGCTTATTCTTAGTAGCTTTTTCTGGTTTTTGTATTTTTATAAAAGTGTATTAGTATTGTATTTTCTCAGAAAGTTTTGATTTATATTTTATCATTTAATTAGTGTTTTATAGTAATTAATCAAATAAAAAATAAAAAGTCAAAAAATATAAATCTTTTTTCTAAAATTTTCTTTATTTATAGTAATGTAATAAAATAGTTTTTACACTGTAGGCCTTTTATTTCATTAATTTTACGTTTTGTTCTATGCCCAGCCGTAATTTTTATACATAACGCTCGCTTTAGTTTTAGTAACGTTAGATAATTTGAGTTTACATTTTAGTTAAAATAGTTTATTTAAGATATTTTATTTCATAAAATCACAAAAACATCATTGTAAAAATAGTGATAGCGTTTATTTAATAGTTTTTATCCTTTATTTTCTTTAATTTGCATTTAAGTCGCTAAGACATGCAACTCCTCTGAATTATAATCGTTTTATATGTTTACGTTTAATCTAAGTTAAACGACGCTTGTATATCTTTTATTATTTTTAGGTTTCGATTGACGCTTTTAATTGAACTAGCTGTGACAGAGCTATTACTATTCATATTCATAGTGTTAGTCAATCAGATTCCTGTTTTCCTATATTAATATTATTTTCAACAATTCACAAGTCATTATACTAGAACGTCACGCCTTCCAGATTGATAAACGATCCAAGGATATTTTTAATCCTTGGTAAACTTGCACATTCTCCCCGGCTGTCGCCTTTATCATCTGTTACGGTTGACCGTTCGCAAGCGGTTGACAAGTGTGACGGAGAAATAAAAGAAGGTAGTTCGGGAGGAACCAGTGCTCCAATGTAGAACCGCCTACCAATTCTTGACCTTCATCAGGGTAGGGAGTTTGATTGACAAGTGTGGAGAACCATTCAAACTCTCCGGTTTTATCGTCATCTAGCCATGAGACGACTCCGTGTCGAGTCGCTTCTTCTTCTTTTGGAAGGCCTTGATGATGATATCTGGTTTCGCACTTGTTTGGGTGAGGTGGGTTGTTGTCGGGGCTCAAGGATTCTTCATCACGTCACCACCCGTGATACTCAAAGTAATCACATGTTTTATGAGTCGGGGTGTAACTCGAATCGCCCCGAGGTTTATCAGTAGAAGACCGAGGTGGAGGAGACTTTTGTTGAGAAGAAGTCCGTGGTGGAGGAGGTGGCATCAAGTAGATTTACCGCATTGCTTCCGACGCTTAGGTGCAGAGTCCTTGTCCTTACATCGTCATCTCTTGGTCGTTTGGGTTTGTCGGTCAATTTCTTGCATGATGATTCGAAGTTGAAAATCGTAGATTTTCGAAAATTTAGCTTCATCCGCGAACGCCTGCATCGCTTGACATTTGTATCACAAGTTTACGATTAACTCGTGATTCAGAGATCACTCTTCTTGGCCATTGTATGTTTAACCAATGCTACGATGTTAGGGTGAGTTGTCCGAAAATACTTCTCTAGTCACACGGGATGCGATTTAGAAGAAACTTGTGAGTATGATCTCTTGCTGCTTCTCCAGCCTTTTGGACTTTAGGAACGATATCCTGAAGGTACTTGTTAGTGTAACATTCGATCATTTCGTTCAGTTCCTTTTTACGATGTTTCTTCATGAACTTCTCAACAATTCTTTCTTTCTCCATCTTGTCTTTCTCATCATTTAAGCATCAATCGTCAAAGAAACCAATTCAGTTTTCTCAGAAAGTATGTCCTTCTTTTCTCTGACTTGTTGGACAATTTTCACAATCTTTTTATGGACCGTGAAATCCAAGATTTAGGTTGTTTCTTCACGGATTTGGATGATGACTGTTGACTTTGTAGATGGCGGTGGTGATGAGTGAGATGAAGAGTCTGATGATGAGGAGACATGAGGAGACTTCAGTCCCAGGAGTTTCGAGGTTTTCCCTTTGAGTGTGTTGGACTGTCTAGAAGAAACTGTATAGTCATCCTCACATCTCTAGATTTTTCTTCTCACCTGGTCCAAAATCATACTCAATAGTGTCCTCATAGGCTTTTGTTGTTGCACAAGAGTGGTGGCACGGATCCCTTATCTGTCCATTAACCGCATCAGGATCCGAGGAGGAGCGACCACTTGATCCTCCTGGGCCACCTATTTGATCTTTAGCAAATTCTTCGGCCTTATGAAGATGTCCACATGTGAAACTTCTTCATGTATGATTGATCCAGTTGCTCTTCATCTTCTTCAGAGCTTTCATCTTGTGGCACAAGTGCAGGAGTCTTCCCTTTTCCTTTATTAGTTTGAGGACTTGTAGGTTTTGGTGCATCGAGGGATTTTCATCCTTTGCAATTTCGAGTATGTGATCTCTTCATCCGTGGTCGGAGCATCGAGTCCTCGCCCTCTAGCCGTCTTTGCGTTCAGGTGAAAAGGATTGAGTGGCTTCCCGAGAAGGAACTTTTTCTTAGTGGTGGTGGCTTCCGCTTTGGAATAGTTTCTTCTTGGAACATTCCTCTCGACTATCCTCAACTTGTGACACTTCCAAAGACTTTTCGTTCTCTTACGTGGGTTCCGTAAGATTTTTCGTCGAGATGACCAACTTTGCCTTGTCTGACCGCCTGTGATACCTTTTGTACGCATTCGAAGCTTCGGACATCTTCGCTAGAAGGAAATCGCGCACAAAGACTTGTTTCTTTGTAGACGCTTTCCTTGATTCTACAGATGAATGGGTTCCGCCAACATGTCGGATTGTCAGGGTCATTGAGCCTCTTTGGGAATGTCGATGAAGTCCAAGGCTCTCGATCAACAATTTAGTATACCGATGTAGGGAATCTTTGAGCCAAGTTTGTTGAGAAATACATCATGTCATCCCAAATCGAGCCTGAGAAGCATGTGTTTTGTTGACCAATGTGTGATGAGTGTCTAAATACTCATCATTTCGCTCACATTTAAGCTACAAAAATATCTGAAAACATACAAATATGCTTCAAAATATTGGAACCATCTCCAAATTGTGTTTTTAGGTATTAAAGTGCAAAAAGGATGAAACTGATGAAAACATGCAAAACATACATATTTATAGCTTCACCCGAACTTTGATAAATTGGCAAATCTAGTCCCTCGGTTAATCAAAACTTGTAAAAATATTATAAAAGGTCCTTGGGAGTCACAAGTTGTTAAAAATAATCCTTTGAAGTTAAAAATCTCAAAATTACAACTTTGGTCCCTCAACTTTGCAAAAGTGTCAAAAATAGTCCCTAAGGTTTTAAAAATTGGAAATTAATCAAAATAAACCTTGTGCTATTTATGTTTGACATAATTGGTCCTTATGAGAAAAGTTTTGAGAAAATACGAGTTTGGTCCCTGGAGTTTCTAAATTGACAAATTTGGTCCTTAAGGTGTAAAATGGAATTTTATGCAAATTTAAGTCCTTGTACTAACCATTATTTGCGTGGATTGGCCCTGTGATAAACTTGGAAACTTGTCAATTTCAAGTCCTCAACTTTGGCAAATTGCATCTATGGTCCTTGTGTTTTAAACTTAACAAAACCGGACCCTGTTATTATATACCCCAAAATCCAAATCCATTACCCGCCCAACATCCACCACCCCAACCCCTTTGTTAAATAAATAATACAAACCAAACGCACCCCGCTTTCTTCTCTTCTCTTCCACTCACACCACCACCAACCCACCTGTAAACACCACCTCACCCCTCTCCACCATTACCTATTCCTACCCACTCCACCTCACCACACCTAAACCCCACAATTAATGCCTCTACACCCCATTTTCACTGAAATACCATTACTACCCACAGTATTGAGCAAAACCACACCAACTTGGTCTAAACTTCACCAAACGTGTCCATCCACCTCATACTACATCCCAAGAATCCTTAATTAGTCTCAAATCTCATACCCACGGAGCGTTTTGGCCAAAATGAGTTTGAACGGTTTTGATGAATTTGACTCTTTCAAGGGTGCAGATGAAGTGGGAAAAGATATTTGATCAAGTGGGATGAAAACAGGTGATAAATACAGAGGAAGACAGAAGAGGAACATCATCATAATTTGTAATCTAGTTTATGATCATCGTAGCTTAATTAAACTAGTTGTCACATTAGTGTAATCCTTAAATTCTATTGTTAAAGTGTTGTATAACTTTGCTAAAGTATATTCAACAACTTTGGTTACTCAGTTTTAATCTATCTTTCAAGTTTTCAAGTATTTCACTTTGTCCCATTTTCAATTCAAGTCATTTTAATTTCTGTTTGATGTTTGTTAATTAGAGGACTCTAATCACACTACTTGGCTCTCAAGAAGCCATAGCAAGCTTTTAGATCAATCTAATTAGTAATAATCACTAAAAAGGAAAATACCAAAAGAAACAAGTAATTAAATTAGAAAGAATGTGAAGAAAGCTTGGAGCAAAGTTAATTCGATTGCTTGGTAATTAGAGCTCTGGAGAGCATATAGGATTGGTTCTCACCTTGGTTTCTGTGTGTTCATCTCATTTCCAAGTTGTAAGCATATTTCTTGATTTTTGGCATAACTGCTTTTAGTTCTTATTTTAGTATAATTTCTCTTGTTTCATGCTTAGTTGGTATTGGTTAGTGGTAATCTAGTGTAAAATTAGTAGGTTATTAGTTAAAAATCTTAGTTGATAATAATTTTAGTTTAACAAATATCATAATTAGCTTAGTAATGATTCATAGTTATATGTTGTTGTTTACTGTGTAATTGTGTTTATCTGATCTTAGTTCATCATAGTCAAGTGATAGGAATCAGCCATGTTGTAAATTTTGGATTGTAACACTAATCACAAAAAAACAGCCTTGCTAAGGCCTGTTTGGATCAAGCTGCTTATCTGAGTTTATGCATGTTATTGTCCTTGATACTTGTTGCTGCATGTTAGTTTAGATCACACTAGTTCATATCACTATAATATATAGGTCTTATTAGTCAAAATAGATCTTAATCTAGTCTAGTCAAGCTTAACTGTTAGGATAATAAGTTCCATATTCCACATATTAGCTTATAATCTGATAACCTAGCTTATTTTCATCATATCATAGCTTAATACAACATACTTAATCAGTAAATCTAGATCAAAGCTCACTTTAGTCAAACTTAGTGTTAACTTAAAAGTCAATTTTGTTCTAACCAGTTTTGAACAAACTTTGGATCTAAACTGTGAGCTTGTTAATTGATATTAGGACTTGAGCTTGTAGGTTTATATAGTTTTGTTGCTGATCTCCTTGTTACTATTTCTCATAATCTTTATGCTAGCTTATTAAGAGCTTAATTAGTGCTTGATTTTAAGTGATTCTTCAAGTCTCCCTGCATTCAGATTTGACACTCACTTTCACAAGCTTGCACAAGCTTGATTAGTGAGTGTTAGCCTGAGTATTTTGGTTGTTTGTGATGCCCATGTGGCTAGTTACTTGAAATAAGTGCTTATTTGCCTTTAATTGCTTATTTGGTCTGATTATTCTTGCTTAACTTGTGCTATCAAAATCAACACTACACCGATCATACAAGGTAAACAAGCAAAATTACAAGCCCATCAAAAGCTTATCACTGAGCTTTGGCTTGTGATCTTTGGCTCATTAAGAAGCTAAGCAGCTCATTAATCAAGTTCAAGCTTTAATTTACCATCACACAAAGCTTTTACTAGGGCTGCATCTCAAACAAAGCTTGTCCATTTACTCACCACTGAGTGAACTCAAGAACCCACCCAACTTCATAAGCCCTCAAAAGCTACCCAGGGTCCCCATTGGTTAAGCTTTGGCATTTTGAATCCTTACCACCCCAATTTTATAGTTCAAGATTCAATAAGACCTATTGAGCTTATTTCATAAGCTCAATTTGTCCACTTTGGTTGCCTGTCTAGGTGTTGGATCTCGCTATTGAAGTGCTTAAAAGCTTATTCCAAGCTTATTAGCCAAATCCAAAGGATCACACTTGTTCATATTTGTTTATAAACCATATATATACAGTACTTATCTTTTGTTTTCTTTCTTAAGCTTGTTTTAAAGCTTTTACAAGCTCACTAGCTTATTTTCACTCACCAGAAATCGAGTGAAATCAGCTTTGGACCCTCACTTCACAAGCTCTTTGTGAGCTTATTAGTGGGTCCCACACCTTAAATCTTGGTTCTTCCAACCCCCACCTGAATTACCTCACAAGGTTGTCCCATTTTCGCTCCAGAACCAAATAAGCAAGTGCTTATTGTGGTCTTTTGGCTTATTCAAGCTACTTATTTGGTTGAATCTTGTTTAATATTGTTCAAATAACTCATTGGAACCAGAATCTACCATAGTGGACCCCACATAAGCTCATTTGAGCTCATTTCTTTGGTTGGTCAAACTTAGTCAATCGTTAGTAAATAAGCACTTACAAGGCTTATTCTTGGTTTCCAAATTTATTATTTTTGTATTAGTTTCTTATTTTAAGTATTTTAGTTTTTATAAAATAAAATCCACAAAAAAAAAAAAGCCAAAAATACTTATAGTAATAGTTTCTATTTAATAGAAAATATCTATTTAATTTTCTTTTTAGTTTATTTATAAGCACTTCTGTAATTTTTTTATTTTTAGTAAATCTCTTTTATATTAAAGTAGTTTTATAAATTTTTCTAGATTTTTCTTTTGTCATCTAGTAATTTTTAGAATTAATTTTAGTTTAATTACTTATTAATTAAATAATAAATAGAATAATAGTATAATAAATATATTTTTAGTTTTTTTTAAATAAGTTTTATAATATTTTAGATTTTTCTAAGTTTTTATTTTATTTTTCTAGCCTTATTTTAGTTTTCTAATTAAATAGTGTATTAATAAATAGTAATTAATTAATAATTAATATATAAGTTAAATAAATAATTTTCTTTTTCTAATAATTTTCTTTTATTCTTAGGATCTCAAAAATATAAATTTCACATTTGTGGGATTTATATTGATCACTTTTTACTTTTATTTTTGTACGCTACGTAATTTTATTAAACGTACGCTTTAGGTTTTAAACGTTCATCACTTTAAAAATAGTGATAGCGTTTATTTAATAGATTTTAACTTTTTAATTTTCTTTAATTTGCATTTAAGTCGCTAAGACGTGCAAATACCTACTATAGTTATAATCGATTTGTTTTAATACGCTTTTAAGTTTCTAGGGTTTTGATCGTACTTATTAGTTGTTATAACTCATTTGAGTTATTAATACTTTTAGTATTGTGACAAATCATTCATAACCCTATTCCTAATCAACCAAGCTATATAACACATTTGTTCAATCACAGGATATCACAACCTCGCTGGGGAATAAACGACCCGGGAATATAACTGTACTACCTCGGATTATTGCATTTGCCTCTTTCTAGTTTGACTTGCCTAGTTGACCTCTCACAAGTGGTTGACTAAAGTAGGCTAGTTTGCTAATCAATTTTGGCGCCACACGGGGAGGTCAGTCTGGTTGAACATTTTTTTGTTACTGATTATCTATCCATTGTATATATATTATATATATAATATTGTATTTTAATCTTCCTTTAACAATATAAAAAAACAAAAATATTTTCTTTTTTTTTTCTTTCTATATATATAAAAGATAAATAATCACAAGTCCTTTTCTTCAAGGATCCTTAGACGCTACCTTAGTGCATGCGACTGTTCTTCAAGGTCGTCAAGTCCTCTTCGCGAGCTTGTAGCCATACCTATAAGAAGTCGAGACGTTTCCCCATCACGTACCCGAAGTTACGTACGAGCCAAAAATTTCCTTCAAAATGGCAGGAGCACAAACGATGAATGAACTTCTCCAGGCACCCACCGATGGGTACGGAGATGCCATTGTTGTTCCAACCATCGCCGCGAGAACTTTGAGCTTAAAAAGGGGTTAATAAACCTAGTGACGGTAGCAATCAATTCTATGGGTTTGATAGGGACGATCCTCACTATCACATTCGGTGGTTTAATAAAATCACATCCACCTTGAAATGTAAAAACGTTCCTGAGGATGCAATCAAACTTCTTTTTCCCGCTTTCTCGATGGGCCCGCCGCATGGCTTGATAAACAACCCCCTAAGTCGATTGAAACGTGGGAAGATTTAGTACAGAAATTTGTGCATAAATTCTATCCTCCTTCAAAAACCACGAATCTTCGGAATGAAATCATGAAATTCACACAACATTTTGATGAAACATTCAGTGAATCATGGGATCGTTTTAAGGGCGAAATGCTACGCAATCTGTCCTCATCATGGATTTACTGAGTTGATATATCTGGATACTTTCTATAATGGCATAAGACAAGCTGATCAAGACTCTCTTAATTCCTCCGCGGAGGTAATTTTTAAATCGAACAACAAAGGATGCTTTAGCCATTATAGAGAACAAAGCCAGGTCCAGGTACCTCAAGAAACAAACCAGTTGTTCCCAAAGCAAGTGATTCACCTTCTACTTCATCTCCCATGACTCAAATTGTTGACAATACTCAGTTTGCTCAACTTATGGATGCTCTTAAAAATTTGACTCTTAACCAAAAGAAAGAGTCATCCAAACCAGCTGAAGTCAAAAAGATTGAACCATGTGTCACTTGTGGTGGTCCTCATGCATACTACAATCTCAGATTGCCACCGATGGCAATGTATTTGAAGTCGATGCTCTAGCCGGTAATTTCAATCAAGGAGGTAACCAATACCATCCTCAAGCTGAAACAAATTACCGTGCTAATAACCAAGAGGGACCATCAGGATCATATCAACCCAACAATTCAAATAGGTCTAATCCTAATCAGCCAAGAGGGCATAATAATCAATATCGTACTCAAAACAATCAGATTGTTCCTGTTCAATACCTACCCCATAGGGGAAATTCAAATTCTAATCAAGGGTATTCAGCTCCTAATAATCAAATGGTTTCGTTCCAAGAATCTCAATCTGCTGAACTAGCTAACCACATCAAGGCTACTGATGCTAAAATGAGAGTGGTTCAAAATCAAATCTCCAATTTGAAGAATGAATTTGATTCTTCAATTGCTAAGAACAATAATGAGCTGAAGAATGATCTTAAGAGTATGATCCGATTTGGTGAAACAACTCGTTCCACCTTCCACCTCGGAAGTCTCCCGAGTAATATCACATCCTAGGGTGAACTCAAAGTCGCCACTACACATAGTGATATAGCTCGTTGGACCAACCACGGTTATCCCAAATTCTACACCCCCAATTACTCCTAAATCATCAAAGATAGATCCCACTCTTTCACGATTCACGGTTAAAAGTTTGTCAAACAAACTTTATGACCAAAGGGCAGCTATGACTTATTCTCATATGCTTAATGCTTCCCGAAAGAGTATACTAGACGATAGTGATGATGAGGAGGATTCCAACATCATCAAAGCTATCACCACTCGTAGTGGTGCTGCTTATGAGGGACCCTCTACTCCTATTCCACCACCGTTATATGATGTGAAAAAGAGCCCGAGGTTGCCAAGGACCAAATTCCAAGCCCATAAGTACCGCACACGCCCAACCGCAAGTTGTCCCTCGAAAAATCAAACAAGGAGTTGTCTTTGAGACCGAGGAAACCTGAGCCTACTTGTCCCTAAATCCAAATCTTTTAAGCCTACCATTCCTTACCCTTCACGCTTAAATGAGCAAGAACACCGCGAGAGGTCTAATTACCAAACGGACAAACTCTTGCAAATCTTTAAAGATTTGCAATTTGACATAAGTCTTATGCTTTGTCATCTTGATGCCCAAGTTTGCATCAACAATCAACAGCGATTGTTAAACAACAAGGAAAAACTGGTTGAATTGGCAAAAACTTCTCTAAATGAGAATCGCTCTGCATATCTTAAAGAAGCTTCCCAAGAAGCTTGGAGATCCTGGGAAATTTATCTTACCTTGTGAATTTCCAGAAATGGTTGCATGCAACGCCTTGGCAGATCTGGGCGCCAAGCATCAACCTCGATGCCTAATTCAAGATGGAAGAAACTTTCTTCCTAAACTTACCCCTACCCGCATGACTCTTGAGCTTGCAGATCGTTCCAGATCTATGCCCCTCGGTATTGCCGAGGACGATTTGTGAAAGTAGGGAAGTTCCATTTTCCGCTGACTTTGTGGTTGTCGAATTCGATGCTTTGATCCTAGGTTCCTCTCATTCTTGGAAGAGGATTCCTAAGAACGGGACACGCTCTTATAGATGTATTTGAGCGCCGATCACATTGCGTGTGGGAAATGAGGCTATTACCTTCAACCATGATCAAACTTCAAAGTACTCCTCCAATTATAACTCTGCATCGGTTAACCGAATCGATGTCATTGATGTTACCTTACAGATAGTACTCAAGAAAATCTTGGTTATGTTCATGATTTGGTGAGTGGTGATCCCACTCCATTGTCTCATTCCATCATTTCCGACTCTTCCACTTCCTTAACTCCGATGAGGAAAGTGATTCTATTATGGATGAGATTGATGATTATCTCAATCTGATACATTTCTTCCGGTATTGATGATACCGAGAGTGATCAAGAGGAAGATGTTATTCTTCTTCTTGAACAATTGTTATACCCAGACAATTATTCCACTCTCCCAACAAAACAACTTCATAAAGAGGAATCCAAATCAGTTGAACCAACTGATAAAATTCCTGAGATCAAGCATAAGACCTCCCCTCCTTCACTTAAATTTCAAATTCTTGAGGAGGAAGTTCTTGTGATTACTGCTGCTCGATCTCCCTACTACCCTTCACCTACCCGGTGATTTCTCCTTCTCTTCACTCATTCGGGAGTGAAGATGTTACCTTGACCACAGGATATTCCATATAACATTGGTTTAGAGCCAGATACTTCCCCATGGAGTTTTCAAATGCTTTTTCTTCCAACCCGTTCAGGGAGCCCTTTGTTACAAGTTAACCGCTGCGTTAGCTTGCGTGATAAACCCGGTTTGGGAGGAAATACATCAATACGGGTCGAGTCCAGCTAATGACTCGGGAATCAAAAACATTAGCACAAACATGGGTTTTCACCCGTGTGTAACACCCTAGTGTGGGGGAGATGCCCCACATGAAGTAAAAAAAAAAAAAAAAAAAAAATAATAATAATAATAATAATAATAATAAAAATTATCTAAAAATATATGTATGTTTATACATCTTAAATAAAGGCTAAGTAATATTTTCCTTTTACGTTCTAAGTTCGGTTTAACACCCAGTGCTTTGAATATTGAGGGCAATATTCAGTTCTAAGTGTGGGGGGGATTCTCACAAGAATTCAAACACATATTCCATTAGGAACCCCATTTTTAGCCAAAATTTTAAAAAAAATTTCTCACTTAGAACGCAATAAATGGTAATCAGTCCACCATGTCTTACCCACATAAGGATTGGCTAATCCAGGAGCAAACGGCTCTTGGTAAAGATATCTCAAATCCGCTTACTGCTTGCAATTTGCCCAAAATTGTATGGTACTTCAACTCACCATATCCTAATAAGCAAAAGAGTTGGCTAGCCCACAAGATTATGGCTTGTGGTAAAGGCAAGTGGAAAACCATAATTGGTAATCACCACCAAGATGTTGACTATTCCATCAAGAGTTGGCTAGTCCAAAGCAAACGGCTTCGGTAAAGACAAATCAAAACCGTTGATAGCTTGTGGTTTGCTCAAAATCACATGGTTATCAAGTGGACCATAGTTCTTACTTGAACTGAAACATCTTGGCTACTCCAGAAGTGATGGCTTTTGGTAAAGAGTTCTTTCAAATCCATTAAAACTTCATAAAATATTGCTAGGGACTAGCAATAGTTTAGTGTGGGGATTGATGAGTGTCTAAATACTCATCATTTCGTTCACATTTAAGCTACAAAATATCTGAAAACATACAAATATGCTTCAAAATATTGGAACCATCTCCAAATTGTGTTTTTAGGTATTAAAGTGCAAAAAGGATGAAAACTGATGAAAAACATGCAAAACATACATAATTTACAGTTTTAGGTCCACTAACTTTGATAATTGGCAAATCTAGTCCCTGGTTAATCAAAACTTGTAAAAATATTATAAAAGGTCCTTGGGAGTCACAAGTTGTTAAAAATAATCCTTTGAAGTTAAAAATCTCAAAATTACAACTTTGGTCCCTCAACTTTGCAAAAGTGTCAAAATTAGTCCCTAAGGTTTTAAAAATTGGAAATTAATCAAAATAAACCTTGTGCTATTTATGTTTGACATAATTGGTCCTTATGAGAAAAGTTTTGAGAAAATACGAGTTTGGTCCCTGGAGTTTCTAAATTGACAAATTTGGTCCTTAAGGTGTAAAATGGAATTTTATGCAAATTTAAGTCCTTGTACTAACCATTATTTGCAGGATTGGCCCTTGTGATAAACTTGGAAACTTGTCAATTTCAGTCCTCAACTTTGGCAAAATTGCATCTATGGTCCTTGTGTTTTAAACTTAACAAACCGGACCCTTGTTATTATATACTCCCAAAAATCCAAATCCATTACCCTAGCCCAACATCCACCGCCCCAACCCTTTGTTA
Source organism: Chrysanthemum makinoi (assembly GCA_910596185.1). Taxonomy (NCBI): domain Eukaryota; kingdom Viridiplantae; phylum Streptophyta; class Magnoliopsida; order Asterales; family Asteraceae; genus Chrysanthemum; species Chrysanthemum makinoi. Next base: position 31,097,613 of record OU343217.1, read on the forward strand.
AATAAATAATACAAACCAAACGTACCCGTTTTCTTTCTTCTCTTCGTCTTCCACCTCCTCACACCACCACCTGAACTCCACCTCAAACACCACCTCACCCTCTCCAGCTCATTACCTATTCCTACCCACTCTCCACCACCTCTCACACCTAAACCCCACAATTAATGCCCTTCACACCCCATTTTCACGAAATACCATTACTACCCACAATGATTGAGCAAAACCACACCAACTTGGTCTAAACTTCACCAAACGTGTCCATCCACCTCATACTACATCCCAAGAATCCTTAATTAGTCTCAAACTGCCTCATACCCACGTGGAGCGTTTTGGCGCCAAAATGAGTTTGAACGGTTTTGATGAATTTGACTCTTTCAAGGGTGCAGATGAAGTGGGAAAAGATATTTGATCAAGTGGGATGAAAACAGGTGATAAATACAGAGGAAGACAGAAGAGGAACATCATCATAATTTGTAATCTAGTTTATGATCATCGTAGCTTAATTAAACTAGTTGTCACATTAGTGTAATCCTTAAATTCTGTTGTTAAAGTGTTGTATAACTTTGCTAAAGTATATTCAACAACTTTGGTTACTCAGTTTTAATCTATCTTTCAAGTTTTCAAGTATTTCACTTTGTCCCATTTTCAATTCAAGTCATTTTAATTTCTGTTTGATGTTTGTTAATTAGAGGACTCTAATCACACTACTTGGCTCTCAGTAAGCCATAGCAAGCTTTTAGATCAATCTAATTAGTAATAATCACTAAAAAAGGAAAATACCAAAAAGAAACAAGTAATTAAATTAGAAAGAATCAGAAGAAAGCTTGAGCAAAGTTAATTCTGATTGCTTTGGTAATTAGAGCTCTGTGAGAGCATATAGGATTGGTTCTCATCCTGGTTCCGTGTGTTCATCTCATTTACAAGTTGTAAGCATATTTCTTGATTTTTGGCATAATCTGTTTTAGTTCTTATTTTAGTATAATTTCTCTTGTTTCATGCTTAGTTGGTATTGGTTAGTGGTAATCTAGTGTAAAATTAGTAGGTTATTAGTTAAAAATCTTAGTTGATAATAATTTTAGTTTAACAGTCATAATTAGCTTAGTAGTGATTCATAGTTATATGTTGTTGTTTACTGTGTAATTGTGTTTATCTGATCTTAGTTCATCATAGTCAAGTGATAGGAATCAGTTTTATGTTGTAAATTTTGGATTTGTAACACTAATCACAAAAAACACCTTGCTAAGGCCTGTTTGGATCAAGCTGCTTATCTGAGTTTATGCATGTTATTGTCCTTGATACTTGTTGCTGCATGTTAGTTTAGATCACACTAGTTCATATCAGTCATAATATATAGGTCTTATTAGTTTAAAAGTCAAAATAGATCTTAATCTAGTCTAGCTGTTTAACTGTTAGGATAATAAGTTCCATATTCCACATGTTAGCTTATAATCTGATAACCTAGCTTATTTTCATCATATCATAGCTTAATACAACATACTTAATCAGTAAATCTAGATCAAAGCTCACTTTAGTCAAACTTAGTGTTAACTTAAAAAGTCAATTTGCAGCCTAACTGAGTTTTGAACAAACTTTGGATCTAAACTGTGAGCTTGTTAATTGATATTAGGACTTGAGCTTGTAGGTTTATATAGTTTTGTTGCTGATCTCCTTGTTACTATTTCTCATAATCTTTATGCTAGCTTATTAAGAGCTTAATTAGTGCTTGATTTTAAGTGATTCTTCACGCCTCCCCTGTGTACGATTTGACACCTACTTTCACAAGCTTGCACAAGCTTGATTAGTGAGTGTTAGCCTGAGTATTTTGGTTGTTTGTGATGCCCATGTGGCTAGTTACTTGAAATAAGTGCTTATTTGCCTTTAATTGCTTATTTGGTCTGATTATTCTTGCTTAACTTGTGCTATCAAATCAACACTACACTGATCATACAGTGTAAACAAGCAAAATTACAAGCCCATCAAAAGCTTATCACTGAGCTTTGGCTTGTGATCTTTGGCTCATTAAGAAGCTAAGCAGTCCATTAATCAAGTTCAAGCTTTAATTTACCATCACACAGCCTTTTACTAGGGCTGCATCTCAGCTTAAAGCTTGTCCATTTACTCAGTTCACTGAGTGAACTCAGCAACCCAAGCAACTTCATAAGCCCCTCAAAAGCTACCCAGTGGTCCCCATTGGTTAAGCTTTGGCATTTTTGAATCCTTACCAGCCCCAATTTATAGTTCAGCATTCAATAAGACCTATTGAGCTTATTTCATAAGCTCAATTTGTCCACTTTGGTTGCCTGTCTAGGGTGTTTGGATCTCAGTTTATTGAAGTGCTTAAAAGCTTATTCCAAGCTTATTAGCCAAATCCAGTGATCACACTTGTTCATATTTGTTTATAAACCATATATATACAGTACTTATCTTTTGTTTTCTTTCTTAAGCTTGTTTTAAAGCTTTTTACAAGCTCACTAGCTTATTTTCACTCACTCAAGAAACCGAGTGAAATCAGCTTGGACCCCTCACTTCACAAGCTCTTTGTGAGCTTATTAGTGGGTCCCACACCTTAAATCTTGGTTCTTCCAACCCCCCTCCTACCAGGCTTGAACCATTGACCATTTGTTTGACCTTGGAACCTGTGGACCCCACCTGGAATTACCTCACAAGGTTGTCCCATTTTCTGTCTCAGGAACCAAATAAGCAAGTGCTTATTGTGGTCTTTTGGCTTATTCAAGCTACTTATTTGGTTGAATCTTGTTTAATATTGTTCAAATAACTCATTGGAACCAGAATCTACCATAGTGGACCCCACATAAGCTCATTTGAGCTCATTTCTTTGGTTGGTCAAACTTAGTCAACTGTTGGGGCAAATAAGCACTTACAGTGCTTATTCTTGGTTTCCAAATTTATTATTTTTTGTATTAGTTTCTTATTTTAAGTATTTTAATAGTTTTATAAAAGAAAATCCACAAAAAAAGCCAAAATACTTATAGTAATAGTTTCTATTTAATAAAAATATCTATTTAATTTTCTTTTAGTTTATTTATAAGCACTTCTGTAATTTTTTTTATTTTTAAATCTCTTTTATATTAAAGTAGTTTTATAAATTTTTCTAGATTTTTCTCTTGTCATCTAGTAATTTTTAGAATTAATTTTAGTTTAATTACTTATTAATTAAATAATAAATAGAATAATAGTATAATAAATATATTTTAGTTTTTTAAATAAGTTTTATAATATTTATAGATTTTCTAAGTTTTTATTTATTTAAATTCTTGCCTTAATTTAGTTTTCTAATTAAATAGTGTATTAATAAATAGTATTAAATAGTAATTAATTAATAATTAATATATAAGTTAAATAAATAATTTTCTTTTTCTAATAATTTTCTTTTATTCTTAGGATCTCAAAAATATAAATTTCACATTTGTGGAGTTTATATTGATCACTTTTTACTTTTATTTTTGTACGTGCACGTAATTTTATTAAAACGTACGTTTTAAGTTTTAAACGTTCATCACTTTAAAAATAGTGATAGCGTTTATTTAATAGATTTTAACTTTTTAATTTTCTTTAATTTGCATTTAAGTCGCTAAGACGCGTAAATACATACTATAGTTATAATCGATTTGTTTTAATACGTTTTAAGTTTCTAGGTTTTGATCGATTATTAGTTGTTATAACTCATTTGAGTTATTAATACTTTTAGTATTGTGACAAATCATTCATAACCCTATTCCTAATCAACCAAGCTATATAACACATTTGTTCAATCACAGGATATCACAACCTCGCTTGGGGAATAAACGAAGGGAATATAACCGTATCCCTCGGATTATTGCATTTGCCTCTTTCTAGTTTGACTTGCCTAGTTGACCTCTCACAAGTGGTTGACTAAAAAAGTAGGCTAGTTTAAGGCGAATCACAATGCCCAGAATATTTGCAGTTCCATGAGCTTAGGGTGCTTATAGCCGCTTCTACCGCGACGAAAACACTTGGTGATAATCATGTAGAGAGTTCTCCAGGGTTGAGGAATACTCTTAAGCTCTACGCGAGAATGCTTGGTGATTATTCCTGTAGCTACGCCATAACCGATATTGATTAAGAATTGGAGAGTGAGCTCTTCAGCAGGTGTGGCATATATAGTTTGGTTGGATCGACATCAGAATTAGGAGAACAGCCCTTAAGTCTGCAGGTGTAATGGTGACTTGTTTGTGATTCAGAGTCACCGCACACAGAAGTATGTCCTTTGACCCATTCCATAGTGTTCCTGTAACCTGGATGTAGATCTCGTGAACAGTGCAGTGTGAAAGCATGTTCGATACGGATGAGTCCTCGAATGTCAATAGCAATTAAACAAGAAGATTCTGAAAGCAGTGAGGGTGTCAAATTCAACACGGAGATTATTCTTTCCTATCTTCATTGGATAGCCATGAGGATAGATATCAGCAATGGAGAGAACTTCAGTTGCATCCATATTCATTTGTTCACCATGTCGGATCTCGAAATAACATTAGCCAAAAGAACCAACATATCGAAAGACATAATGTTAGTCAACAGATGGTCTTATTGTCTAGTTATTGAATGTACAGTGTCAATGAATGTTACGAGTCCTAAGTCACTTGTATATTCAATAGTCCATTACGCCGTGAAATGTTTCGTAAGTTAGTTAACTTTAAGTTTTAAAGTTTATTTTATCACTTATTGTTCACAACATATCAAACGATTTCGCTTATTAGTGACATTTTTAGGATTCGTGATGATATGATTAGTTTATTTACAAGTTTGTACACGTAACAATTCATAACTAAGGTATGATCTCGCTATGCGTAGGATTGGTAAAGTTAGGCGCGTGAGGGGAATGATATATAGTGTAGCGTAAACTTACGCTGTAGGGTCTTTAACTTACGCTGTAAGAAGTGTTACGCGTAGGAAAAAGGGACCTTATGCGTAGAGCTTTATGCGTAGGCATTATTAACCTTACGCCAGGCTACTCGTAAGAGTTGACCTTATGCGTAGAGGTCATTGCACGCATATCCTTCACAGGATAGCGTAGTCCCATATGTAGAACCTTATGAGTAGACGCTACGCCGAAGACTAATCTTACGCATAACAAGCTACGCGTAAGGTGATTCTTATGCGTAGATTAACAACAACCTTGATTCTGAATATTAAGTGTTGCAAGCCTGAAATAAAGCATCAGATCATCAATGATTAACACGTAGCATATCAGCTTTATGACGAACAAAACACAATTGGACATTTTTCTAGTTATGCGTAAACCTCTTACGCAAGTAAACCCTAATTCTACCTGGCAGATGAAATCTAGCCATGGATTATGCACCAAAGATTTTCTGGTATATCATAGATGTTGTGAGAGCATGTAGACCAAGTTTTAACACTTTTTATGCAAAGTGAATCCAAAATACCCAATTTTAGAACATTAAACCCTAATTCCTAATTCTGAATCAATTAAGGTTTCGGGGTGGTTATAAGGCATGGATATCATCAATTCATCATCACATAAGCATAACACAACAATCTTTTGACCAAAGCACTTCTCATTCGAAAATACCCAATTCGACTCATAAACCCTAATTTTCAAAAAATCATCAATTCGTTTTGTGGGTGGTTTTTGATGATTAAAATGATATCTTTAATGTATTTGAAACGTTTTGACATAATCCATTTAACCACAAACACACAAATATTGATTGTGTGTTCTTACGCATAAGCGTAGAACACCTAATCACGTGTATAAAACGTTTTAGCCGTGGGATTTACATGAAATTCAAAACCTTCTCTTAAAAACATGTTGTAATCACGAAAACACTTACAAGATGAAGATCAAAAGCACGGTTTTCTTGAATCAATTCTAAGCGTAGAATGGTTTTAGGGTTTTTGCAATAGAAGTGTAAGTAGGTGGAGGATATTTTTATTCAAAATATCTTTAAGATTTAGACAGCGGTCCCTCCACCTTTTCCTTTTTCAAACAAAGCCTTTTAACTTCCATTTTGGTTACCAAACGAATATTTTAGGAAAGAAACTTGACGACACTCCCCCTCGACTTGAGAAAATAATGAAAGGTTATTAATTAAAGTCCGAGGAGTGTCTTTGAACCAGGAAATGTACCACCATTTGTAAAAGATTCAACCGAGATAAGATAACATGCAAGTACAATGATGTTTGAAGCAGTTAATAGATTATTTTTTCCCCTCAACACTTGATCGAAAAATATCGAATTTTGAAAAGATTAAAGTGTTGACGGAAGAAATGTACTTGCAATGTTGAAAGAAATATAGATTAGAAGAATATTTTTGTTGTTTTATCGGATTTTATATTTTTGTATTTTGTTTTTGAAAGATATTTACGAAGATGTTTTGGTGTTTGACAGTTTTAAGACTGCTTTTAAGAGGTCATCCAATTCCTCGAGTCAAACACTCATACCAATTCTGGACCAACTCATTAAACCTAGCGAGGCAAGGCTTTGTGAGCGATCCGCCAATTGGTATTCAAGACCACAAAGTATAGTTCAACGGTACCGCTCCACGTGGTCCTTGATGAAATGATAATAGATCGATGTGCTTTGATTTCGAAAGTGTGAACGGAGTTGCACGAGATGGCAATGGCACTGATTGTCGTAGCACATCGGGATTCGTCAAATAAGTAACCATAGTCTTTGAGTTGTGTTCTCATCCAGATGACTTGAGCACAACACGCCGACATGGCTACATATTCGCCGGTTGATTACGTACGATGTACAATCCTCGCTTTGATTGCCAAGACACCGGTTTATCACCAGAAATTGTAGTGCTCCCGAAGTACTTTTCCTTGAGTCTAGGCATCCGCGCGATCGGCCCGAAAAGCGATTAGTTCAAAACCGTAATCCTGGATACCGATCCCCAGTTAATGGTTCCTTGATGTATCGGAGGATTCTTTAGCCTAGAGAGGTGGGTTTCATTGGTCGCGATCGATAAGGGAGCATAGATAAATGGCAAAGACAATATCAGTCCGCTAGTAGATACATGAGGACCCAATGATACTGTATTTGGTAGGGTCAACCAATCTCCCATGTAAATCAGCATCTAATTTCTTGGTATGAGCCATTGGTGTGGCATAAGTGTCACAAGTTGTCATTCCAAATTTGTTTAACAGTTCAAGGGCATATTTGGACCGACTCAAGAAAATTACGGGTGATTGACGTAGTCTAGAAAGAGCGTAAGTTGCACCCATCATGGACATTTCAAAATTTTCTTCATTAGTTTTTGCAAAAGCGATTGAAAACTTTATCAATAGCAGACCCAAAAATGATGTCATCCGGCGGTTTGAACAAATTAAGATGTGTGCCCGTGATATTGTATAAAGATTACGGGTCAACGAGCCTTTGGTGAAATTATTGGCAATGAGGAAAGATGATAGCTTATGTTACCGCGGGAAAAACTGTTGAACCATAAGAGCTTTGTTAGGTTGTAAACATGGTTGGGCTTCGGGGATAAGTCCAATACGGTTGGAAACATAGAACCCGTTTCTTTAAGTTATCCATTGAGCGGTTTTACATCCATCGATGGTAAGATACTTATTCATACTTATGAGCGGCTGAGCTTCCCGCGGAAATATCGAGCAAACGCCAGGCAAACCAGCAGCGGAGCAAAAGATTCTTCAAGTCTATTCCCTCTTCGTGATAACCCTTAGCAACTAGAGCGTGACTTGTTTTGGATGGCGTTCCCTTCAACCATCAATTTGTTTTCCAAATCCATTTTAAACCAATGGCGTAGACCCACTGTTGGTCTTTCAACGATTCCATACTTCAAGGCGTTTGGTGGTTGAGTTCTTCCTGCATGGATTCAATCGATTGTCTTTTTGTCATTGCGTCTTTAATGTTTTTTGGTTTGATTAGCGGAGCCGGTGAGTGCATAAATGCAATGTTCTGCAAATGCAGTAATGAAGAGCGTTGTCGGCGTAGCGGCCAGTTGATTTGGGTTTATATATATAATAATGTTAGCGGAGGATGGTCTTTTGTCCATCTATGTGTAGAGGGGTATTTCATTGAGAATATCATCGGTATTTGGTTCATCATTGTTGGGCGGTGTGTCAAGCTGTTGTGTTGAGTCGTAGGTGTAGAGTGCATCTTCAAGCAGTAGTTGTTATTGCGAGATGTGTCGGTATAGGAATATTATCCGAGTTGTCGCAGTGAAACAGCGGATACACGAACGTTCATCAATCGTCACCGAAACGAGAGCAAATAACCTTTCCATTTGTTGACGAGCTGGTGGGGGCTTCGTGATGATGTATGGGTTGAGGAAGTTTAAGCGGTTGTGACCGGGTTCTAAGTTGTTATACTCAGAAGCCATTTCCGTGAGTTCATCGAAATGAGCATGAATCGTTTCCATTACCTCCTTAGTTCGACGATTCGGTTCGGAAACCTTTAGAATTGTCACATATCCAATAAGACTCCATATAAACTTTGGCTTTGAGCTTTCCAAATCACGATCATTATTCGGATAGCAAGGGATCAAATACATGAAAGTGTTTGAGGTCGGTTTATAGTTGTTTGCAGGTGTTTTGTTGTGGCGTTTGTGATCATAGAGCGGTTTTAGTATAGCATACGATGAATCACCACGACTTACCCCATAAGTATCTGGAAGTTTAGCATTGTTCGTGCGGCACCTGCGTTAGGTTTAGATCTTTCAACAACTCGTTTGTTGGGGTGTCGTGCAATAGATGTTTGATCTTTGAATTCCCACTTTCTCATAAACGACGAGGTTTTGTTAACAAATTAGGTTCCTTTAGCGTACATTGTGATTACGGCGTGATTGTTGCGGTGAACACCTGATTTTTGTGAAAGGTGATGATCATTTGTGGAGCTTGGTCTACTCTGAAGAAGAAAGTAGACCCAAGTCCGCCGTGAGTAGTCATCAACAATTACTAAGATATAGCGTTTGCCATTGATGGTTGCACCATCATCGGGCCACACAAATCATGTGAAGATGAAGCACATGAGAGCTATGTTCCACCTTTGAGGAAAATGAGCCGCAGTCTTTCCCTTGTTCTGGTATTTGAGCAAAGGTGATCTTTTGAATACGGAATCGTGGAGTCCTTCAACTAGTTTGTATCGAGCAAGGTTGGTGATGGTTTGAAAGTTTAGATGTGAGAGCAGCGGTGCCGGTTTTTGTTGATGTTGCCTTTGAAAGTAAGCAAATGGGAGATGAGGCAACCATGTCTTGCATAGAGATAGTGTAAGAGACTAGAATTACCAGCGAGCAGACATAAGGTCATTTCCTTGTAGATCACGAATGAAACAAGATTTCTCCTGGAAAGCAACCTCCAAATCTCCATCACAAAATTGACCTCCGAAAGCGATTGTGCCGGGGCCTTCCACATAGTAAACCCTGGCGATTTTCGATGTTCCCATTGACATAATCTCCGTAGCCCATGATAGGCTGCAGTGATCATTCCAACACGACGGTGCCAATGAACTTTGCAATAAAGTTTGATAGCAGCTTAAGATTGCTGTCATGTGTGAAGGGCTATCAACAATATAATCGGAGAGAATGTATCACTGCATTACACCGCGACACGGATGGAATAGAGTAGATGTGGAACCCAAATGTTAGGGTTCATAGCGGTTAGTGGATATACACACATCAAGAGCTTTAGGTATCCACTTAAATCCTAGTGTGTTATATATCCATTTCTGCCATCTATAACTACTATTTGCTTTAGTCTTAGTAGATTCACTAGGTGGTACTACATTCCTAGGAGGTTGGCTGGGCTTCTGAGGGACAATGCGTTTCTTAGAATCTAAAGATGGCGGTCTACCAAGCAGAGACTTAGAAAGATTAGTGGGCCTAGAGGTATTCCGGTTCTTAAGATTCCTTAAGCGAGAGATGATAGCTTTAGCAACATGACAATGGAATTCCTTCATACTTTTCGACAAATATCACAAGATGCATGGCCCGAATATCAAAAGTACTTAACGGTTTAGCATTGTTACATCACTATTTCTATACATTTGCTAGGCGCAATATCTATAGTGGAGCAGCGTGTGTCTTATTGAGAGTCCTAGGGTGTTCTTCTACTTTAGTATTCTTGATTGATCATTTCTTAGGTCGCAACTTCCTATTCTTCAATTGAGTGCTCCTAGGCTGTGAAGTGCGGACGTTTGGAAAAAGCTCAACTATTCTGTTTGATAGAAGGAAGCACGTTAGCTACTTGTGATTTGGATAGAGATTCTAGGTGCATGGTACTAAGTGTTCTGGGGCTAATCTCTTAAAGACTGTTGGCGGAAGTTGTTCATACTTTCCTAACATTCCTCTTAACTTGATGATAGTGTGAATCAGTTTTGATTTTCGGACCGAACATTTCGGCAAAATGCATAACTTCTTTAGTGTGTAAAAGATAATGATCAAGTTCATTTGATGCTTCATCACGAGTCTTTTGAGTAAATCAAATATGACACCATATTCCTTTTTAACTTTTACAAGTTCTTGTTCATATTTTGAGATTTGACACTTGAAAGACACGTTTTGATCATCGAGTTGCTCAATTTTAGAATCAGAAGGTTTTGCCATAGCTGGTTGATTTTGTGTTGAAAAGCAAGTTGTTGATCGTGAATATCTTTTTGACACCAATTAAGGCGACGTATTGCATTTGAAAGTTCGTTTGACAATCGTTTGTTTTCAAAGCTGGGACTCGATCGAAGCACATTATCGTGTTCTCAACATTTACCACGAAACAACGATGCTCGGCAGAGATATTATCAAATGCATATGACAAAGAATTCAATAACACAACATTTTGACATCACTACGAGATAACATCTTCCAAGAGTCGATCCATCATCTTTTCTTTTTCGTTTAGTATTAGAAATAGATGTTTCTGTTTTCTCAGCGTTTTCATGACCCCAAGTTCCTTATGAAAATCCTTTTCGGAAATTGCACAACTTTTTAACATTAGGTAAAAGATTTTTACGAAAAATGTCTCTTTGTTCTCGCCAGCGCCGGTGATTGAAAATGTTCAACTTTGATTTCAAATCGATATTCTATCTCATGTTGTAAAATTTTGAGGTCAGCCATGAAAATGTCAAAATATCGAAGAATTTTTACTATTTTCGAGGTTTGAGTTTACTTCACTAATGGAAGGTAAAGGACCATATAAGTTTGTGCAAGATTACGTTTTGGGATTAACATTAGAAGACTCGGTGTTTGATGATAACCCTTGGTGTGTTTGAAGAATCCATTGGTGTGACGAAGTGACGGTTTTGAATAATTAAAAGGTTTGTTGTAAACAAGTTTTTAATTTTGATGCGACTCTCGTCTTAGCATCTAATTCCTCTTGGCGATGATATTTCAACAACATTCATAACGAATTATCAATTTTATATTGTGCGGAAACCGGGGATTTGGTTTGAATTCTTTGGTTGAAAGCTTAGGTTTATGTCAGCAAGATTAGGTCCATATCCATTTGGATTTGGTTTTAAAGTAAACTTTTCAATGGTGTGACCGACTTCGCCATGTTTGTAAACAACAGTTTTAAACTCTTTAAGTTTGTTTTGCCAGCCGATGATTTCTTCAAGATGATCATCTATTCGTTTTGTTGAATACTTTTGTATGCAGAAAGCTGTTTTTGACAATTTAACAACTTCGGCCTTAGCTTTTGATTTTCCAAGGTGAGGCGTTAATTTGCTTTTTATGTTCATGTTTGATTGTTCTATTTCGGACAACAAAGCATTCTTGAAGCGGCTAGATCAACATCACAATGGTTCTAAATATTTTTCGTTTTGATAAGATTTGGCAAAGGCTGCTTCAAAACCGTTTTCCGTTTTTCTTGAGTTTTGAAAAAGTTGAGTTGCTTTTGTAGACATTCAAAATCCTTTGTTAACGGTGCATTTTTACTTTTCAAGTCTGATTAATTGCCGCGACATTCTTCCACTATGGTTTGTTGGTCTTGTATTAAACGAGCAAAATCTGGATGAGGCAAAAGTTAGGCGTGTTCAATGTGAGTCAAAACATGATCATTACGAGATCCTCAAGTATAACGCAGTCAATTTGATTATCAAGGAAACCGTTTGGTCATCTTGATGCGTCAATTATAACGGGTCTAGTTGAAAATCGTCGGAATGAGATGTGGGCGACTCATTTTGAATTTGTCCCATTGCGGATCCGGTTGAGATATGAGATCGAGAGATAAATATGGTTTGTTGGGTACCTAAGACAAGCCATCGGTGTCGTCATACTTTGGGCACTGTGTCACTCATGTGCATATTAGCCATCAACATAACATTTGCATTGACGCAAGTCCTCCATATCATCATCTGAGTCGGCATTTGCCATAAAGCTCGTTCTTTGTCGTGAGAGTTCCACGGCTTCATCCTGGGCCAAAAGAAGAGCCTCTTTTGAAATAAGCCCGCCAGTCCTTGGCTTTGGGCATGCATTAGCAGTGTCCTTCTCATTGCGTTGTAGCATCGAAGACCATTCAACCGATTTTGAGCATTACCTGTTCCACCACGAGCTCGTTGTTATTCCTACCACACATTAAACCCTTGACCCGCCCATCGGCGACCATAATCCACGATTACGAAACTTCAACCGTCCATTGTTCACAACAGCTTGAGTCCGTGTGTTAGATGAGGAGCGAATACGATTGTTGGATTTGTTGGTGTAACGGCCAAAAGCATTAGCAATCATCACAAATCCTTGTTGCAATGCTTGACGGATCGGCGGTTTCCTCAATTCTTGACATATGCTTGAGCATTGTTGCTGTATGGAACCAATTGATTTTGTTGAGGTTGTTCTAAGTGAAGGTGTGTTGAAACATTGGTTGAGTTCTTGGTTGAGGAGAATAACTGTTTTGAGCATATAAGGCAAGTTGTTGTTGATTTTCGGATGTGTTGGTGCAGCAATTTGAGCCGGAGAATCCTTTCCCGATCAACTTCCTTTTCATGAGGTTTCAAGTAATCGGACAACAATCCGTAGGTAGAATGATGCATGTTCTTCGCTTGACGGAGAAAAATGACATACTTCTCCCATTCGGGACCAAGACTACTTAGGAACTTAGTATTCAGCGCAATTCTTGGCATGATGATGTTTATCCAAATCATTGATGATGTCTGAAAATCGGTGATGATAAGACTCTAGTGTCTCTCGAGGTTCAATCATGAAGTATTCATAAGCCAAGTAAATTTTGGATTCCAAATCTTCTTGATTGGTCTGAGATCCTTCCATAAGAAGGCGAGTGATCCCACATTTTACGTGCGGTTTTGAGCATCAACACTATGAAGAATTGGGTTTGGTAATCCTAAAAGGATGTATTCCATGGCAAGCTCATCGGCTTCATAGTGTAGAAGTTCTTGAGGATTCAAGTCGCAATAGTAGTAGCAATGTTTGTTTGTTCATCTCTTGGTGGAATGGCATTTGGATCTCAGGGTACAATGATAGTAGGCATCTCAAATGGACCTTCCAAGATAACCTTCTTTAAGAACTTTCCATGTGGCTTCTTTAGATCACAAAACCTAAAGAACCTTATCACCCATTGATCGTAGTTTCTGGAGTGAGCATTGAAGGTCTATCAAGTGATCCAACCTCATGAATTGATTGTTGGCTACTTAAAGCTTCACACATCTTTGCAAACCAAGTGGGTTCCTTCATAGTGTTCCTTGATGGATGTTGATTGAATTCATTTGTGTATGGTTGAACTTGAAGACTTGGTGGTGGTTGAACCATTTGAGGTTGTGGATTTGCGGCAAGTTGTGGAGTATGTTGTTGATTAAATTGTTGTTGATAAATTGCTTGTTGTTGATTCCATTGTTGATGTTGTGGACTTAGTTGTTGTTGTCGTTGAGGATAAGTGTAAGGGAAATAGTTAGAGTATGGTGGTTGTGACATGTTGATAAACTTGTGTTGGTAAAATGGATCTTTGTAGTCGAATGAACCTTTGTTGATGAAGTGTCCTTAGGCGTAGAAATCACAATAACCAAGTAGCACTTAAAAAACACCAAAGTTCGGCGTAACAATTATAAGTTACGTAGGTTTTAGCTTCAGAAGCGAGGAAAAATCTAAAGTTATGCGTAGACAACAAAGTTAGGCGAAGAAACTTAGGCGTAGGATTTAGCTTATGCGTAAGACAAGGCTTAGGCGTAAGAAAATCTTAGGCGTAGGATTTCTCTGGCGTAAAGTTGAACTTATGCGTAATTTTAGGGTTTTATCCCAAATGATCTTTTACACTATCACGGTGCAAAAGATATCCAAAGTCGGCGTATTTTGGACTTATCCAAGTAAGAAAACACGGAATAAACCACGAAAATGAAGATCAAACCAAGGAAACACTACGGCGTAGAAATAGGGTTTTCATGTAGGTTTACTCATAAAGTGATTTTGCCCAAAGTTGTTTCTAAACCAATTTTTGTGTGATGAAATAGCTTCAATAACACCAAAAGACACAAAAGTGTGGAACTTGATGGACCAAATCCTCTAAAGCAGTTATCGTTAGGATGATACACACGTTCAAAAACAAGCTTAAAAGCTGATATTCGCATAAAGTTTCAAACTTTTGCCAAAACTTAAACTTTAACACTTAATAACCTTGAAAGTACAAGAATCTTGGATTGTAACATGTAAAATTGAAAGCTTTAAGCGTATGAAAGATTGATGCACGAAACCTTGCTGCGTATACCATAAAACTTCAAAAACAAAAGCGAGTTCACCCAACTATTTGGCGATTGATACCCTTTGTTAGGTCACTAGTTTTACAACACAAGCTTACTACTAGAAAGGGACAAAGAGAAGCGGATGAACAAGACACAAACCAAACACTATGCGTAGATATATTAGACCGGGTATGAATATGCAAGTGAAAGAGAGAATGAATTGAACAACCAACCCTCAAATGAGGGTTTACAAGATTATTTATAGGAGGGAAGCTAGGGCAACACTCCTAGTTCCCATCCTTTCTTATGTGGGCTTGGGCCTAAGCTTATGGGCTTTCTACATAAGCTTGACCTTAAACAAACATAAAGGCCATAATAAAGCTACCTATTACATATGAAATATAAATACTTGAAATACTGTTTAGGAGTGATTCCAACAATATGCCACATACAAAATGTAAAACTAAGAACAAGGTTTGTTCTTTAAAATGACTCAAAAGAGAAAAAAAATAGAGAAAATAGTAATATCATTCCTTCCATGCTTGCATATGATTAACTATGGAAGTTTTGGTGAGTGATAATATTAATGCGATCAAGGATGTGGTTGAGTATGAATCGCATCTCGTCCCTTATTTCCATTGCAAGTTCCCTAGTGGATTGACAATGTTCGCAATGTAAATGGTGAGGGTAGTGTTGGTGGATGGTTTCCGGGTAGTTTTGATTTGTGGATGGCGGAATATGTGGTGGAAATGTTGTAAAGTATTGATCAAAGTCCACGATGTTGGTGAGTGGTGGTGGATAAGAACCTAGATGTTCTTGTAAGATAATGGGAGGTAGAGGTGGTGATGTTTCAAGCTCTTTGTAGAGTGTGTTTGGAGATGTTAGGGTGTTAAAAAGACTAGTTCTTTGGGATTAAGTTGTAAGCTAGTTGGGTAGATTTGGATGGTTGAAATGGAGTGGGTGGTGGACTAGACACGGGTAGTGGGTTTGTTTTCAGAGTCTTAAGGAGTTTCGATAGGGTGAATTGAGTGTTAAGTAGAGACTCGGTAGGTGAATGTGGTGATGAGCTTGTGGGAGATGCTGGAGGTGCTACAATGTAGTCACTTGGTGGAGAGTTAGTAGTTGGTGATGGGCTTTTTGACAAAGGTTTAGCTAAACAACAAGGCCGGATACTAATCCGTGCGGTTCTTCTAGATTTGGTCGGTGGTGGCACTACGGAAGGTGGTAGGATGAAGTTTTGGATTTCTTGGAATGGATTGTTTTCACTAGATGGTTCCTCAATGTTTGAGGATCTTTTGGATGACATGATGATGATTTTTTGTGAGGTTGAGAGTGATGGATATGCAAGAATTTTGGAACCTTATTTATAGAGGAAATAATGCATTGCAATAAATTCTAAAACCAAAATGTGGACTAAAATCTAATGATTAGATATGAATTTAAGGCATGTGATCATGAGAACACAAGCATTAAGTAACATACTCATTAGTGAAAGAGCTAAAATGTTAAAAAAAAAGAAAGTTTATAGCCAAAGTGAGAAAAATAGAAGGAATTTTTTTGCTTCTGTTGCACGGTTCCCACAGATCCGACCCTTTAGGGATCTGTCCACCATAAAAGCTGGGATCCGTGGGACTGGTGTTCTCAGGCAACTCAAAATTTTCCTTTTGGAACCAATGGTGCCTAGTGTGTGCCTATATGCAAACCATTTGGAGTTGCGGTTATCTCGACTCCTAAAAAGAAGAAAAATAAACGAATAAGTGAAAAAGCATATAATTATGCGAGATAACCCGAGTGCTCCTTAATTCATTTTGCTTAAATGAATGTACCCGAAAACACATATTAGTTATGTATTCCCTTTAGCATTCAAAAGACATGAGATGCAATGAAAAAGGTTTTTACTTTGTATTAAAAATGAAAGAAAAAGTTTGTCCTAGACGTGAGAGTGATTTAAAAAAATGATACGGGGAGAAGTATCTTTTAGAAAGAATTTTGAAAAGTTTCTTGCACAAATTTTTTTGTCTTGAGTTTTGAAAATCCCCATATTGTTTGTGAGTTGTGTGTGAAATCGAGATCCTAGACTCAAAAAGGCTAACGTTTACGTACCTTGTAGAATGAGAAACATTTTACAACGATTGTTCCATGAGACCAAGACCAAGACGAAGCAAGTTGAATTGTTCCCGCTTCAACGGTTTGGTGAGGACGTCGGCTATGTTGTCTTCGGATGATACTTTCTCAACAGAAATGTTCCCCTTTTGAACATTGTCTCTTAAGAAGTGATGACGGATCTCTATATGCTTGGTACAAGAGTGCAACACCGGATTTTTGCTTAAGTCAAAACCACCGTTGTTGTCGTATAAAATGGCTATGTCACTTAGATGGATGTCATAGTCAACTAACGCTTGTTTTATCCATAGTGCTTGTTGGCATGCTTTGCCGGCGGAGACATATTCGGATTCGGTTGTTTAAATGGCCAATGTCGTTTGCTTCTTTGAGAACCAAGATGTTAAACAACACCCCATAAAAGTACATACACCACTTGTACTCTTTCGGTCAACATAATCACTTGCATGGTCAGAATTCGCGTATACAATAGTTTCTACCCCCGTCCCCTTAGGATACCATAATCCCAATTGAGCAGTACCCTTAATATATCTAAATATTCTTTAGACGGCTTCTAGGTGTGAAGTTTTAGGGTCTTCTTGAAACCTAGCACATAGACATACACTAAACATGATATCCGGCCGACTAGCCATAAGGTAGAGAAGACTACCAATCATGCCACGGTATTTGGTGTTCTCAATGGATTCACCGTCTTCATTTTTAGTAAGTTTAGTATCGGATGACATTGGTGTTCTTATGGGTTTTGACTATTCTAAACCAAATTTATTTAGCATTTCTTTTATGTATTTGGATTGATTAAAGAAGATACCATCTTCTAGTTGTTTGATTTGTAGACCTAGAAAGAAACTTAATTCTACCATCATACTTATTTCAAACTCATCATGCATGATTTTTGAGAAATTATCACACATGTCTTGACAAGTCGATCTGAATATAATATCGTCCACGTATATTTGAACAATAATTATATGTGATTCCTTTTTCTTTGTGAAAAGTGTATTATCAACTAACCCCATGGTATAGTCGTTTTTGATTAAAAATGATTTGAGTCTATCATACCAAGCCTTTGGGGCTTGTTTAAGACCGTAGAGAGCTTTCTTTAGTTTGAACACATTGTTAGGTTTTTTGAAATTGATAAAGCCCGGAGGTTGAACTACATAGACTTCTTCATTAATAAAGCCATTTAAATAAGCACTTTTAACATCCATTTGAAAATGCTTAAGATCATGAGCGCAAGCATAAGCAAGAAGTATTCTTATAGACTTTAATATAGCCACGGGAGCATAGGTCTCATCAAAGTCTATGCCTTCTTGTTGGTTATACCCTTGGGCAACAAGTCTAGCTTTATTTCTAGACACTACACTGTTTGCATCTAACTTGTTTTTGTATACCCATTTAGTTCCGATTATGGTTTGGTTTCTAGTTAAAGGGACAAGTATCCAAACATTGCTAAAAACAAATTGATTTAACTCTTCTTGCATAGCAATTACCCAACTTTAATCTTTTATGGCTTCTTGCGTATTTTTAGGTTCTATGGTTGAGACAAAACAAAATAAACTACTTTGGTTTTGGACTTGAGATCTTAAGGTTCTTTTATTTAACTTTCCTATGACTTTTTCTATGGGATGAACTTTAGACTCTTTAATATTTATGATTTCATTGTTTAATGGTTCATCTTCTTTATTTATATTTTCCTTGATTTCTATGGCTTCACTTTCGATTAACTCGTCATCGACAAGAGGTAGGGTAGCTTTAGGTGGACTTTCCTCACATTTTACGTTTAAGGATTCTTCAACCTTTATGGTTTCTTGTTTAGTAATGCATATGCTTTACTATTAGGTGAGTATCCTAAGAAGACACCTTCGGTTGATTTAGGACCAAATTTAGTTAGATAATCTTTAGTATTAAGTAAGAAATATTTCCTATGACTTTTTCTATGGGATGAACTTTAGACTCTTTAATATTTATGATTTCATTGTTTAATGGTTCATCTTCTTTATTTATATTTTCCTTGATTTCTATGGCTTCACTTTCGATTAACTCGTCATCGACAAGAGGTAGGGTAGCTTTAGGTGGAATTTCCTCACATTTTACGTTTAAGGATTCTTCAACCTTTATGGTTTCTTGTTTAGTATTACGTATGCTTTACTATTAGGTGAGTATCCTAAGAAGACACCTTCGGTTGATTTAGGACCAAATTTAGTTAGATAATCTTTAGTATTAAGTAAGAAATATTTACTACCAAACACTCTAAAGTGTTCTAACTTGGGCTTTTTGCCTTGTAGTAACTCGTATGGAGTTTTTCCTAAGAATGGTCTAATTAGGACTCGATTTAGTATATAAGTTGATGTGTCGACGGCATTGCACCAAATTTTTTGAGGAATTGATTGCTCATTAATCATGGTGCGACTCATTTATTGTAGGGTTTTGTTTTTCCTTTAAACTATCCCATTTGATTGTGTAGTGCGAGGAGCCGAGAAATTGTGAGTAATACCATTAGCATCACAAAAAGCTCCAAATTTCACCTCATTATCAATTTCCCTACCATGATCCGTTCTAATTGACACAATAGGACTTCTTAGTTGTCTTTGTATTTTCTTACTTAATATTTCAAAGTAAATGAACGTTTCAGTTTTATTCTTTAGAAATTTAGTCCATGTGTACTGTGGAAAACTAGAAGGGGGGTTGAATAGTTTTACCAATTAAAACTTCGTTTAAAAACATTTAGATTAAATTATGTCAATCTATTTGGTTGTTTATGTTGGACGTTGATAGTTAGATATATAAACGTGTAATGAAAGATAAAGAGTAAGAAGCACATAACCATGACACGAGTATTTATAGTGGTTCGGCTACAAGGACACCTTCCTTTCCCTACTCCACTCCCCGAGTCACCTACTCGAGAGTTCGTAAACACTACACGACACCAATCTCCTTATGGCGAAGAAGCCTTCACAACGTTGCCTACTCTTTTTCCGGTACTAGGCTAACCACCGAGTTCTTTCACACCAAGGTGAACCACACCTATCACAACATCGCCTACCCTTTATTAGGTACTAGGCTAAGCACTTAGTTCCATTACTATGGAGGAACTACTACCCATCACAACACAACACCTAATCTCAAGGAGATCCACTCCTTGTTACAACACCATCAAGGATATCACCATCCTTGGATACAAACTAATACTTATATGTATAACGATGCACCTCATCGATTATACGACCTAGGCATTCCTCCCTAATGCCACTTGATTTGATTCCTAGTCATCCTTCACTTATGCCTTTGACACAACGCTTGGAACCTTTCACTAATGCCTTCGTCTTGACACCTTTAGCATTCTTCACTAATGATTTTGATACGGACGTTAAGCACCTTTCACTAATGCTTTCGTCTTGACTCTTTCAGCATCCTTCCCTAATGCCTTCAACACAATATCTATACCGAGGAAGAAAGAACTATCAACAAGAGAACCTCAGTTGTCTTGATGATGACGAAGCATGGCAACTCATGGACTTGAGCTTGCTCGACTTCAAGAAGTGGTGATCTCGCCTTTAAGAGGAACCTAGAGAATCACACAAAAACAAAAGACAAACTACATAGAAAGATCCTTTAGGATCAGTGGTTAGAGAGGTACAATACTTGGAGAAAGTATGTGTGAAAGTGGTGAGACAAAAGGAAGAAATGACTCACTATTTATAGAGGAGAAACCTTACTGTTCCCCGGATCCCACGGATCCGTCCCACAAGGGATCCGGCGAGCGTAAAGCTAGGGATCCGTGGGACGCTCCTCTTTACCCATGGGTATTTTGATCATGGGTCATGGGTCATGGGTTAATCCATGGGTTTCTTATTAGATACAATGTATCTCATGAGTTCAATGTACCTAGTCAAATGGTTTGGATAAAACCATGGGTTATGGGTCAATACCATTTGTAAGTTTTTACCCATTTTAGTATATACTAGTTAAGTATATATTTGCCCAATATGTAAACACTAGTTGTTGTACATATGTATTACTAAATCATAAAATCACTTATACTTGTTTTAGTGTTTTATGTAAAAACGTAAAGTGTGTTAGAAAACTATTGGCTCAAACCGGTTTACTTATTTTATTTGTTTCGTTAAAATGATTTTACGTTTGTTATCTACAAAACATTAGAAGATCGTAAAATATAAATAAACGTTTTTACGGCTTATTTGTATTAACAATCTCCCCCTTTTTGTTGATGACAAAACATAAAATTATTTTAAGGAAAAACTATAATTCGTAAAAATTTTGAATTAGAGTTTTTACTCTCTTCTCCCCCTTTTTGTCGAAACAAAGAGAGCGTTGAAAGGAAACTAACACAAAGTTTTAAGAAAAACATGTAAAAAAAGATGTAAAGTGAGTAAGTGACTGGAATGGTTCTCGTCTTAACTCCCCCTTGACGAGTCTATCCCTTTGTGAGGGCGTCAAGTACATAAAAATAAGTAAGCTAATGTTTTGCAATTATGTTTGCAAATGGTTCGTCCTTGTGACGAAAATGCTCCCCCTTGAAGATTGCAATTTTGCAATGGAGTGTCATGAAGAGTAATCCAAATAAGGATTGAGTTGCAAATGTATTTGCAATGTATGGTTTGACACAAAGCTCCCCTAGCTTTATGGTGTCAAAATCTTCATGTGTATTTTGAAAATCTACAAAATAAAGGTTAGAAAACAAGAGTATAGTCCATAATTTCCTGCAAATAAGACTCAAGTTAGTAGAAAATTGTTCTTCTGTACCACGGATCCCACAGTTCCCTTTGTGGAGGGATCTGTCTAGGCATTTTGGAGGGATCCGTCTGTTTGGTGACAGATTTTCAGCAATTGTGATATTTCAAACAATGCTAAATATGAGAGTGAGATATGTATAAATAATACACTCAAAGCAATATGGCACATAAGATATCATTCAATAAAACAAAGAGATAATCAAAAAAATCGCTAAAACTAAGAGAATGATCTAGCCATACATTTTCTACAAATACTAACGAGTCACCTAAACTTAAGAAGTAACCACGTTCTTAAGGATAAAATGGGATTCTTAGACGTTCTAAGTTGAGCTTAAGACTAGGACACCGCTTTAGGCTCATGGTTGTTTAGGTTTGTTGACCTCTTCGAAACGTTCGAGGAGGTGATAAAACATGAAATGTTGCTCTTCACGTAGTTCATGTATCAACCTTTCAACATGTTGACAATGATAGCAATCTTTGTCATGGTTTTGAGCTTCTTGAAATGGAGGTTCAAGTGAAGTGGGTTGAGGATCCTTAAATGAGGCAGGAATTTGTGGAGGCTCATTAAGTGGTGGCTCAACAATGTTTGAGGATGGAGGTAATGAAGTGTCAACTTCCATGTGGTCGGGTGGTTAACTTTGATGTCTCCTCATAATCCAAAATGGACTATTGGGGGGAATTGGAGAATTTGATATTGGTGCAAGTGTTGATTTAACACTTTGGTTTTGTTGCACAACCCTTTCAATTGAGTTTGTTGGTAGTGGTGGAAGATGAGATGGCCAAGGGGGTAAGTCCTCTAAGTTGTGAGAAATTGGGGATGATTGTGAGGCGTTAAATGATGTGGCTCTAGGCACCGATGATGTTGGTTGGGTTGAAAAAGGTGTGTTTGGTTTAGTAGATTTTGGTGATGATATCCTTGTGGGAGCAATCCTCTTGGGAATTAGTTTGATTGGTTTCTTTGGTGTAGGGGAAATCCTAGCATTTTTGGATTTAACCGGAGATGATTCGGTTGAGAAACTGTGTATGACCCTAGCAAGTTTCTTAGGTGGTTCTTGGGTGGATGAGTTTGCACTAGGAGCTTTTCTCATGATGAAATGACTAAGGAAGATGTTTGTAATTGCTGAGAATTGTGTTGTGTTTGATGACTAAGGTGTTCTAGCAATATGACTTATAAAGAGAAGAGTTTGGCAAGTGCATTTAAGACTTAATCCACTAAGATTCTTAGAAATGTGATGATTAACATGCACAAGATTGATGTTCAGATTTTCACTGATCTAGGATCTTAATAAAGATGAGGTGGAGTGTTCAAGTAAGCAAGATGAGCTTGGAATGATTGTTTTAGCTAGAGTTGACATAATCTGTCACCCGGATCCCACGGTTCCCTCCTTTGAGGGATCCGGCTAGGCTAATCCTAGGGATCTGGCTCTCAGCAGTTATGAAAGGTTAGAAATGAAGTTTCTAAGAGCTAGAACCTATATCATCTTGAGTGTTTCAGTCCTCCTAAGTATCTAAGATGAGGGTGTACTTGAATGATCAAGAGTAATGAGTGTTATAGCAAATAATTACTTTTTATGGAAGGAAAATGGGACTAAATGACTACCAATGGATGCTCAAGGATAACACTAAGAGTTTTGGTGGTGTCAAGTCATAATAAATGATCCTAGAGATCAGATTTTAACTTGAGATGGAATTTGAAAAATCCTTAAAAATCAAAAGAATTGAAAAACTAATTTTTGACCCATTATGAGATAAAGATGGCTAGAAACAATTTCCTAAAATTGTTCAATATGACCACCTAAGTGTTTTGAGAAATGAAAAACAATTTGTGAGTATTGAAGCGGAAATATGGTGAGTTTTGACGATTTGATAAATCAAAAGGCATTTTGAATAAGATCTTATGTGAGCTATGAGTAAGTTTGAGACTTTCTCATTCTTAAAGGATACTTAGTTGAGTTCTAAGATCTTATGTTTAGCTAGTGTGAGGTTATCTAGTAAGCCATATTGATGTATGAGATGTTGTATTGCGACATTGTCACGGATCCTACGGTTCCCTCAAAGGAGGGATCCGTCTAGGCTAATCCTAGGGATCTGACATCTGTAGATTAGAATCATCACAGAATCATGTGCAGATTTTGCACACTAATCAACCATTAAACTAAACATAAATATAAGCATGTCATCACATAAAACATATCATAGAAAATGGTAGAAATAGCAAATATCCATGTTAATGCAAACAAGAGTGCTAAAACATAATCATCCATACACAAAACAAGTGTTTAAGAAACAAACATAATCCTATAGTCTCTTTCGTCAATTCTTTCTTTTCCTCTTTCCCGACTTTGTGAGGTGATAAGCTAGATTTTGAATCATACCCCTTAATTATTTGAATTCCGCGGTCTCGTTTGGAATGGTTGGAAGTTGTTCATAGTAATCAAAGGGTTCCAATTCAATGTTAGCTATGGGGTCGACATCTTCTCCTTGTCCATCTTCTTCTTTTTCTCCTTCCGAGGAATCCGAGAGAGCTTTAGGTTTCTTTCCATTGACCATGAACCATTTAGAGGGTTGTTTGGTAAAAGGTACCATTACGTGATCGGCAAAGAAATGATCATTGTTGATAGGAGATGGTTGCAATGCACTAAAATACTTACAAAGTCGTGTTAGGAGCATACCATATGGAAGTACCATGTTGGAAGCTTTGAATACCCCGACCATTCTCCTCACCATGTAATAGGCGAGATTAAATGGCTTTTGGTGGATAAGACAATAGATCACTTGCACAAGACATGCATTTGGATGATCCTTGTTACCAACTAGGCTAATGACGTTTTCCCTAAGTATTTCTTCCCATTTTCTAAACATGGGATGCATTTCGAAAAGTTCCATTTGAAAAGGATTACGGTGAATGAGTTTTTTGTTTCGGTTGTAACGGGATTGGTCGGTCCTAACCTTGAAGATAGTATCTCGAATGGTTTCGGGATCATCAAGAGGAGTATTGTAGATAGGTTTATAATTAAGTGCAAGGTTTTGAGCGTTAATTTCCCAATCTTGAGAATACATACAAATTCCTTCACAAGGAATGCGAAGAATTTGAGCAAATGTGTTGAGAGGTAGAAT
This sequence comes from Chrysanthemum makinoi, assembly GCA_910596185.1. Lineage (NCBI taxonomy): Eukaryota > Viridiplantae > Streptophyta > Magnoliopsida > Asterales > Asteraceae > Chrysanthemum > Chrysanthemum makinoi. The sequence continues at coordinate 31,122,249 of OU343217.1, forward strand.
GAAGTTTCGTTTATTGATGATGAAGGCGATTGAAATGCTATCACCGGCGTTTCGAATGATCCTAATGCTTTTATAGAATTCAAAGATGAAAACCGGGCAAATTTGTTCATCAATGTCAAGAAGACAATCAAAGTTGATTGCCGAGAAAACTTGACGAGTGTCGGTATCTTCAAGGAAACATTCCTTGACTACGCGACCTTCGTGAATAAGTCATTTTTCAAGTCTTTTGAAGACTTTGCGATCGGTTTTTGATAGCCCTTCTTCCCGATAGTAATGGGTGAGGTAATGGACGGTATCATGGTGGTCTTGTTGAGTGGCTTTAGGCATGGTTGGTCCTAGAAGCAAAAATATTCTAATTAGGTAAAATTAGTTGGGATGGGTTTATGGTTTTGATGTGTATTAACAATATTGTGAACAAAGTGTAATCCTAATTGTGTTAAAAGCCCCTTTTAATGATTAATTTAAAAAACCCTAATTGAATTAATTGATTTAGAAATTGTGTAACCATAAACCCTAGGATGAGGATGATGGAAATTAGAACAAGTTAGTGTAATTACTTACAATGGTGTTCAAGTGAGGAATACTTGAGGGTTTAGAGTCCTATGAGGATGAAATCAATTGTTGAGTCATTTTTGTGTTATGTGGGGAGAGGGAATCTAGTCTGTGATGTTTTTGAAATGTGTATAGCTGTGTTCTGTTCTACGGTTCCCCCAGATCTCTTGTATTTGGGATCCGGCTAGTACAACTAGAGGGATCCGGCTCCTATAGACAGAAAAAGGGTTGTTTGGCTTTAATTTTGTAGTAGGCTATACACTAGCTTACAGAACAAAATTAATTTAAAGGTTTCAAATAAAAGGATGTTTTGGTCGACGTGATTTGATAAGTTAATTATCAAGAATCCATTTGTGACGACGGCGTTAGTTTGATGAAATCAAAAGGAATACTATTCCGATAATGAGTAAGTCGGGAAAGTGACGAAAGAGACTTTTTCAAGAGACTAGCAGTTTATTTAAACAGATAAGAACTATGATATCAACATAATCATTTACGCTAGCTAATGAAAAAGTAAACATAACTTTATGCTTCTTGGTTTGGCTTATGAAGACATAATACAAAAAATACTTCATGAGCTCTTAAATTAATCCTTTGTACTTAGAGTAAGTAGGTTGTGATTACTTTTGGATCCTTTCTCGAAGATTGACTTCATTATTCTTTGAGTAGAAATGAAGGTTTTGAAGAGATCCTAGCATGAAGATTTCTTGAAACAAATATGTTAGAATGATCTATCAATGTCCAACATGAACGGGAAAAAGAAAATGTTTTGAAATATTTCCTTCTTTGTAGTTTTCAAACATAAACGGATCGTATCAAGTTTTTAAAGTACAACATACTCTAAGAAACTTGGTAACGAAGCTCTGATGTCAATTGTGGAAAACTAGAAAAGGGGCTTGAATAGTTTTGCCAATTAAAACTTCGTTTTAAAACATTTAGATTAACTTATGTCAATCTATTTGGTTGTTTATGTTGGACGTTGATAGATAGATATATAAACGTGTAATGAAAGATAAAGAGTAAGAAGCACATAACCACCGACGAGTATTTATAGTGGATCGGCTACAAGGACACCTTCCTTGCCCTACTCCACTCCCCGAGTCACCTACTTGAGAGTTCGTAAATACTACATGACACCAATCTCCTTATGGCGGAGAAGCCTTCATAACGTCGCCTACTCTTTTTCCGGTACTAGGCTAACCACCGAGTTCTTTCACACCAAGGTGAACCACACCTATCATAACGTCGCCTACCCTTTATTACGTACTAGGCTAAGCACCTAGCTCCGTTACTATGGAGGAACTACTACCCATCACAACGCAACACCTAATCTCAAGGAGATCCACTCCTTGTTACAACACCATCAAGGATATCACCATCCTTGGATACAAACTAATACTTATATGTATAACGATGCACCTCATCGATTATACGATCTAGGCATTCCTCCCTAATGCCACTTGATTTGATTCCTAGGCATCCTTCACTAATGCCTTTGACACAACAGCTTGCACCTTTCACTAATACATTCGTCTTGACACCTTTAGCATTCTTCACTAATGCTTTTGACACGGACGTTAAGCACCTTTCACTAATGCTTTTGTCTTGACTCTTTCGGCATCCTTCCCTAATGCCTTCAACACAACATCTATACGGAGGAAGAAAGAACTATCAACAAGAGAACCTCAGTTGTCTTGATGATGACGAAGCATGGCAACTCATGGACTTGAGCTTGCTCGACGTCAAGAAGTGGTGATCTCGCCTTTAAGAAGAACCTAGAGAATCACACAAAAACAAAAGACAAACTACATAAAAAGATCCTTTAGGATCAGTGGTTAGAGAGGTACAATACTTGGAGAAAGTATGTGTGAAAGTGGTGAGACAAAAGGAAGAAATGGCTCACTATTTATAGAGGATAAAACTTACTGTTCCCCGGATCCCACGGATCCCTCCCACAAGGGATCCGGCTACCTTAAAGCTAGGGATCCGTGGGACGCTCCTCTTTACCCATGGGTATTTTGATCATGGGTCATGGGTCATGGGTTATGGGTTGATCCATGGGTTTCTTATTAGATACAATGTATCTCATGAGTTCAATGTACCTAGTCAAATGGTTTGGATAAAACCATGGGTTATGGGTCAATACCATTTGTAAGTTTTTACCCATTTTAATATATACTAGTTAAGTATATATTTGCCCAATATGTAAACACTAGTTGTTGTACATATGTATTACTAAATCATAAAATGACTTATGCTTGTTTTAGTGTTTTATGTGAAAACGTAAGTGTGTTAGAAAACTATTGGCTCAAACAGTTTACGTATTTTATTTGTTTCGTTAAAATGATTTTACGTTTGTTATCTACAAAACATTAGAAGATCGTAAAATATAAATAAACGTTTTTATGGCTTATTTGTATTAACATGTACCTAGAGTAATCATCCACTATAACCAAAGTATAGAAGTTACCTCCGTAACTTCGAATATCGGATGGACCAAATAAATCCATATGTAGTAATTCTAGACACTTAGTTGTTGAAACCATATTTTTAGCTTTATGACTAGCATGGACTTGCTTTCCTATGTTGCAAGCATCACAAAAGTGATGTTCGTATTTTAATTCGGGTAGATCTCTTACTAGTTCTTTGGATGATAGCGATTGAAGAAGTCGCATATTGGCGTGACCCAATCTTCGATGCCATAGGGTCGAAGTATCATCCATAGAAGTAAGAAAAAGTTTGTCTTTTGGTTCATTACCGATTTTAATGACATAGACTCCATGTTTTCTAATGCCTCTTCCTATAGTAATACCGCTTTCAATATTTTACTACCGGTTTCACTAAAAAGTACGTTGCACTTTTTATCACATATTTTTCCTATACTTAGAAGATTGAAGTTTAGGTTTTCTACATGACATACATCGTTAATGGTTAAGGATTAGTGAGAGATTTTACCTTTACCGATGATCTTGCTCTTGCTATTTCCAAACACCACGTTTCCTCCTTTGAAGGATTCGTATATGGAAAACAAGTCTTTGTTACCGGTCATATGCCTCGTGCACCCGCTATCCTTGATCCATTCATCCGGATCTAAGTCAACCTATAGGCATACCTAAGAAAACAATTAACTCAAAAGTTTGGTCCCCATTTGTTCATGGGTCCATTAGTGTTATACATTTCATTCATGTTAGGCATATATGAAAAAGGTGAGAAAGCATTCCACGGTGTAAAGTTTTGAAATGGTAAACCATTTTGTGCATTATGATTCCATCCCATTTAATGGTGGTTACTTCTCGGATAAACATTATTTGGTCTCCTTATAAATGTTTTTGGTTTAGAAAACGATGAACCTTTGTTTTTCATAAAACTTTGATTTTGTTTTAGTGGAGGTGGTTGTTTGACATTTCTAACAGTAACATGGGTTGGTTTCTTCTTGTTAACAATAACAAAGTCGGTTCTAGATGACGTGGTTGCATTATTTCTATTGTTTCTTTGAAAGACGGACACCACGGATCCCTGGATTTGCACTAGACGGTTCCTTTTTCAAGGGATCCGTGGGATCCGTGACTACAGTAGCCTATTTTTCACTTGCTTTAACGAATTGTGTTTCTTTAATCTCGCTAGTTGACGCAGTGAGTTCCTGAAGACCTAAACCCTTTTGATTATTTCCCGTTTTAACACTATCAAATATTTTATCAAGAGTATTAGTACTTATTCTAGCAATCTTGCAATCAAGATGATCAACTAACGTTTGAAGTTGAACACAAAGCTCACATTCACTATCTACTTCCTTTCCCTTTTCTAAACGATTTAATTTATCTTTTAGCTCAATGACTTCCTTTTCTAAACGGTCATTTTTGTTTTTCAAAATCTTATTTTTGTTAATTACTTTTAGACTAATTTTGCAAAGTTTATCATATTCACAATGTAATGATTCATCAATTAATGATGAGCTACTATAATAAAGATATTCGGGGCATACCTTGTTTGAGTCATTTTCCATAAGACAAATTTCTTCGTTCTCCTCCTCACTCATTCCCCACGAACCACTTACGAACGCCTTTTGTTCGTCACGTTTGGGATACTCACTAATTAAGTGATTAGGGTCCCCACATTTGAAACATGTGCGTTCGTCCTTTGCTTTCTTGTCGTCTTTGCCTTTCCGGAACCCCTTCTTGTTGTCACATGGTTGCTTGACATATCTTCCTTTTCTTCGAAAGAACTTCTTGAAATCCGGTACCACCATGGCATACTCTTCGTCATCACTTTCCGAAGATAAGGTTTCTTCATTGCTTGAGACTTTTTTGGCTTTTAAGGCAAGAGATTTGTGCTTCTCTTTCTTTTCTTTTGAGGCTTCAGAGTCTTTAGCGAGGACGAGCTCATAGACCTTTAGGTTGCCTATGAGTTTGTCGAGAGTGAGGATTGACAAGTCTTTGGATTCTTCGATGGCCATCACCTTTGGTCTCCACTTTGATGGAAGCGCCCTTAGAAATCTCTTGACATGATTACGACTAGAAAAAGACTCATCAAGTGCCTGTAATGAAGTAATAATGGTATTAAAGTTAGCAAAAGAATTATCTATACTATCCTCATCTAATATTGAAAATTGTTCATATTGTTGAACAAACAAATCTATTTTGTTGTTTTTAACTTGTTGATATCCTTGGTGAGTGATAAGGATTTAAAACGTACACTTTTAAGGGGTCATTTAAGTCTTTAATCGCCCACTTTTATATCCGTTACTGCTTAATTTAATTCCTTTTCACTTTTTAGGTCTCTTGGAAGCAAAATGCTGGAATGATGCATTTTTGGACGAAAAGGAGTGAAGATGAGAAGAAAATGGCTAAGTCAAGATCAAGACACTCAAGCTGCTGGAATTACACGACGTCCCCAAAGAGGCTTGCCGTCCCTCTTTATGTACTTGAAATTGTGACGACTCAGTAGCGATTTTGCTATTTTACACCTAACGGCATCAGGCTTTGAAGAGTAAGGGCATTACGAAGACTTTTCTTCTCAGGCGGCCTAGATCCAGATTCAGATGACGTCACTACTGAAGACTGACGGTGTCACAACCACAACGTGACGCCGTCCCAATAATGACTTGGACAAGACCAAACCCTAATGACGGCGATCTGACGGCGTCCCGACTATAAGGTGACGTCGTCGCAGTTGTAAAATTATATATAGAAATCGAATTTTCAGAATTTAAGAGGTAGACTTGTGGAGTAAAAACCTAAAACGATTTTGGTCCGGTTTGGATTGTATCTTAGGGTTTACATACCCTATTTTACATCAAGATAAGTAATTTACATCATTGATTTCATTATGTCTTCGATTGTATGTGTGTATGCTTGCATGTTTAACATGTCCGGCTAAATTTCTTGTGTGTTTGCTTAGATCTATGAAACCTAGTTATTAATTATTGATTGGTTGTCTCTTATCTTAATTGTAATTGGCTTAGGAGTGCAATAGGCCATCGTTGTGTTTTTAATGCTTGATTGATCTTTGTGAACCTTAGTTTATAACCACCTAGCGTAATTGTAGACTAAACATCCAAAGATAACCTTAGAGTTAGTTTATGAATCCTAGAGATTTTGTAGGCAATAACCTTAAGGTAGTCTCAAAGAGTTGGGGATAAAAGGATACCCTACGACCTTAGAAAACAAAACGCGTTAAGAATAAGGATGTGACAATTCAACCACCAATAAAAGATAACTAGGGAGTAATAGTATCTAGGTAGACACATTTTTAATCATCATACGAGCACACATCAATAGGCATAGACTACCCCTTAGTTTAGATAATTAGATAGTAGAAGTAATCGGTAGAAGTACCAAACCTCCAAATCCAAACCCTGAGATTTTACCCTTAGCTTTCTAAAAAAAATATAAAAAGATAAAAAAAAATCTTCCTCAACCTCAAACCTTAGCGTAGTACATCTCTCACTAGCATTCGTATTCCCCTAGAGAACGATATCAATACCCAAGGCTTACCCAATACTACACTACAACGATTAGGTTCCTTTGCCTAGGGTGTTAAAAACTTGTTCGAAGAAAAGGAAGTTTCCTTTGACCCCGAACGCGTTATACGCGCATCAAGTTTTTGGCGCCGCTTCCGGGGAATAGAATAGCTAGTTTGATTTATATCTCGTTTAGGTCTCCTTGCTTGATTCCTATCTAGTAAGCTTTTTTCTCATTTTTAGCTTCCTCGTAGTCTATCCCCTTTCTTCGTGAATTTGTTCGTAGCCCCATCACTTTTCATCATGGAAGGTGATAACCCACCACCACTCATCGATCCACCAATCATTGACCCGCCAAGTGGCCGTACTCTTGGTGAATACTCTAGGCCAAGCCACCAAGGCTATAGGAACACTATTTAGCTCCCCGATCAAGCTCAAACTACTTCCCTGCGATCCGACACCATCTGGTTGGTGCAAAACGGATGTGCATTCCATGGACTTCGTTCCGAAGATCCTAACCAGCATCTCAAGGATTTCCTTAAAATCGTTGATTCCATCGACCTTGATGCTATCACACGGGAGACCACGCGCTTGCGTCTCTTCCAATTCTCTCTACGGGACCAAGCTAGTAATTGGCTTGAGCGACTTCCCGCCGGATCCATCTCAAGTTGGGATGATCTAACCACTCGTTTCCTTGCCCAATTTTCCCACCGGGGAGAACTACTAAATTTAGGAATGAAATCTTGATGTTCCAACAAGGTGAATCTCTCTACGAGGCATGGACTCGATTCAAGGACTTGATCCATAAAGTCCCTCATCACGGCATCGATCTTTGGCTTCAAATCCAAATCTTTTACGATCATGTCAACTTCTCAACTAAGCAATCCATTGACCAAGCGGCCGGTGGCAAACTTAGTAATCTCACCGCGGAAGAATCGTGGGGTACAATAGAGGACCTTGCCCTCTATGACAACGTGAGTTGCCCAAAACCGTCAAGGCAATCTCCTTGCCTCCCATTGACTCACGAACTTCCGATCGTAGGATGCTCGAACTTAAAGATCAAGTCAAATTCCTAATAAGCTCCTACGAAAATCCTAAGTCTTCGCACCAAGTGAGCAAAATCAATCTACCTTGTGAGTTATGTAGTGGTCCCCACGACACTCGTGATTGCACAAGAATCCTCGAACAAGCTTTTGTGGACTACGCCTCCACGCGTACAGATGGAGCGGGAGAGAAGTGGTACACTTTCAAGCCCGAACAAAACAACTTAGGAAACTCCTACAACCCCTCATGGAGAAATCACCCTAACCTTAGGTGGAGCCAAAATTCAAACCTACCCCAAAGCTCATCTAGTCCACCCAATAGGTTCAACCCTCCAAATACCGAGAATTCCACTAATCTTGAGGCAATTGTGTCTAGATTCATGTCATCTCAAGAAACTCGATTGACTAAGCTTGAAGCCGATTTCAATCAACGACAAGGAGAGATGACAAACAAGCTCGACGCCCTCTTAAAAGCCTTCAATGACCGGGGAATTGGAGAACTACCAAGTGACACTATAAGGAACCCAAAAGTGAATTCGATTTCATCGACTTCATGTTCTTGCTCACCTTAGGAGAGTGCATATACATGCCCTTCACATCCGAAAGCTCATCCGGTTAACGCCATCAACACGGATTCCAAGCGATCCCTCATGAAGTACCAAGGACCCGAACCATTGGTCCAACCAACTCTTGAGAAACCTGTCAACCAAGAACCCAAACCTAATCTATAGGAGGAATATAAGGAACTCCACCAAGAAAAACCGGTTCTTGAAGTCTTGGCTCATGCGCCTTATTATAATGCATTAAAATAAAAATATGAGCAAGAAATTAAGTTAGGAGAACATGGGTATGCATTTGTGCAAAATATGTTACCTAAGAAATAGATGATCCCGGGCTATTCATTCTTTTGTGTAGGCTTGGAAATTCCAAACCTTTCGACACTCTAGACGACTTAGGATCAAGCATCAATCTTCTTCCATTGTCCCTCCATAGAAACCTTAACTCAGGTAAGATAGAACCAACGGAAACCATCTTAGGTCTAGCGGACGGTAGTATGGCATATCCGGTAGAGATAATAAAAGACATGGTAGTACACGTAGGTGAATTGACTCTTTTGGCGGATTTCCATGTGCTAGACATGAACAAAGACCCGACATGCCCATTTTTAGTAGGAAGAGGATTCTTAGCTATCGCTAGTGCCATAATTGATTGTAAGATGTCTAAGATAGTGGTAGGAGAAGGGAATGCTAGGTCAGTTTATGATGTCAAGAAGCATATCTACTACAAAGAGGAAGAAATTCCCTACGAGATCATGTTAGATAGAACACCATCCAGATATGGACCTTGGACTAATAAAGACTTTGTAGGTCCTCAACGACCTTTCTATCTAGAAGAGTCCTTTGTTAGTAATTCAACTTTCCACGAACAAGAATTGGCTAGGGACATGGAAGTGGATGCCTTAGTGTTTAGGAAGATGACCGAGTTCCTAGGAACCTTGCCCGTTAACGTTAACATGAATAAGTGGAAAGTTGAGAGTGAGAAGCCTAAGCATAATTGGAATTGGGATAGACCACCTAATGATGGAAATGGAGAATGGCACATTAGGATGACAATCTATGACCCCGATGGAGAAAAGTTTGAAAAGGCATACCGAACTAAGCGTACCACTAGGAACTTAAAGGATAAGTTTGATCCCTATGAAATTCTTGAGGATAAACTTACTTACATAGGTACGTAGGAGCACGACTTCGAGTCTAGCTACAAGACTCATAAATAAAGAAAAGCACTTCGTGGGAGGTAACCCATGCTTAATTGTTTGCTTGTTTGTGTGTCATATATCTTTTCATTATTGTATGTTCTCATGTTTGAATTTGTGAAAATGCTTTATTTTGTCTTTAACCTCGTCTTAATTACATATAAAGGTATTTTACAAAAGGGATAAGTGTAGGGAAGATTACACACGTTTTTAAAAGAACGTGACCATGAGAACTACGATTATTGAAAATGATATATATGTGTGTTTGTTAGAGTCAAATGCTTGTATCGAGTCATAATGGATGTTTTGCAGGAATATTTCCAGATTTTAAAGGTGTAATTTTTCCAGAAAAACGCAGCAGACCAGGTTCTGTCAGGATAACCTGACGGCGTCAGGATTACAACCTGACGACGTCAGGAGGAGTAGAAACAGCTTATTACTTTCTCTCGTTTTCTGTGCTACTTATAAATTTTTGGAAATTCTCAGGTCTTAATTTTCCAGAAAATCTGCAAACATCCATTCCACAAGCATTATATCCTAGTTTAGTAGAGTCATATATAGTTTTACCGCTGATTTTACGTGAAGGTTTCGTCTATTTTCTTAAAGTGTGCAGGTTTTATTTATCAAGAAGAAGAAACATAAGATTGGATAATGCTTTTCACGCATACATCCTTCTTGGAAAGAATTTAACCACTACTTCACACGGATCCTACCGAGCTAATCAGGGGAGTACTAGTTTCTTTCTCTTTTAATTACCTTTCATTATCATAACTTTGATACTTTCAGGGAACATTGGGGACAATGTTCAGTTTAAGTGTAGGGAGGGAGAATAAAACGGGAACTTTGAAAGTATGCTTATCCTTGATCATTTGTCTTGTCCTATTTCATTTGTGTAATAAACCATGAGAGACATTGTTAGGGCAATTTTAGCGTCAAATTTAAAATTTTTCATGACATGTACGGGTGGGACTTTAGTCTTAATAAAGCGTCTCATGGATAGGAGTTATATGACTAGCACAAAAACCCTTTACCACTCAAATTCCACCCCAAAAATGTTAGGTTCGCCCCTAGATCTATAGGAATTAAAGCATTCACCTTTAATGCTTCGAGAGTGTACCGGTAGTATAATAGATTCTAGAACTTGTTTTGTGATGCATTCCGAGATCGCTAGTGAGACTACACTTGTGTAGTTAGGAATAACTAAATGATAAGAGGCATTAAGATAACACTTGTTTGATACCCGTATTATAATTACTTCTTCCACATCAGTTGAGTAATTCCTACACACCCTTGCGTTGTACTCATCTTTAGTACACGATACCCCTAGTTAACCCCTCAGAGCCTATCCTTTTCGCGGTTCTCGTGATGTTTTGGTTTTCCGGAATATCAATGAAGAGCATTGTTTACAATCCACCCCCAAATGTACACCCAAATCGCCTTACCCTACCTTGTATGCACTCACCTTTAGTGCATTATTGTTATCATACTAAACCCTTAGTTCAATTATCTAGTTACTTGCATGGTTGCTAAGTTGAGTCATATCTTTTGTACACAGTTTTGGGATGATTGGGACTCATGGGTAAAGTTAAATTTTATGGAGTGACGGGAAAGAACGTTAAATTCAAATTCCCTTTATTTACGTAATAATGTACTCCAAGTGTTTTGATCTTTTCAATTCGGGTCATATTAGTGTTAGAGTAATAAAAACTCAAGTGTATGGATGCTCCTATAAACCCCTTATATTTTGATATTATCGTAGAGGATGGTAGAGTAAAAGTGTATGCAAAAAGAAAAAAAAAATCTAAAAAAGAAAAAGAAAAAAAAAGAGTATTGAAAAAGAAAATTGAAAAAACATACGGACTACCATTCTACATCTATCTTTATATTTATGATTGTTTGTTTCAAAGTTATCTAGAGTTTAGTTATTTGATTCTTGACTTAGCAACGTCATTCTTCTCATGCTTGTAACATAAAGATTTTTGACTTGCCACCACTAAATCGCCTATTGATGCAGGTTTTACTGACCAGGTCTTAATATTTATAGTATCTCGCTATACCTATGGTATACCCTAGTGCACTAATGAGCAGTGTACCCGGTCGTGTGTAGTGTAGTAAACGGTAAAGCCGAGGTCGTCCCAAGAGCTATGTGTGATGGATTATTACTAAGTCTAGGTGTCACAGATTATTAATGGTTTCGATAAGGATTTAATTAATTAAACTACTAATGCAGAATAAAGTAAATAAAAGCAGATAAATAGATAAAGGGAAATCAATAGAGGAGAGTGGTGCTAACCTAGTTAATCCTCCTAACTAGTTATGTCTACGTCTACTTGCTTCCAATTACTTCAGGTGGGGTCAAATTCGAGAGGACAACATTTGGTCAATTTGCCCTAACCTATCAGCAAAGATGCCACCACAGGAGAAATCAGGTGCACCGTAATAAGTCCTGTTGTTCCTGGTCCCCTAAGCCAAGTCATTAAGTACCGCTACATGCTAGATTCATAATAGTGAGTGCCCGGCCGTTAGGAACTTAGACACTACACCCCCCAATTAAGTTCATCCAAACGATAGGTGATCAGTTGGTCAAATCGCACAAGTAGAAAGGTTCGTCAGTTGGTCATATCTTACCCTTCCCGTCTCAGTCCGCTCACCTAGGGTCAGTTGGTCATATCTCCTAGGCAATTGGCCTCTACTGCCATTCAAAACTACCGAACCAAGGGTGGCTACCAATGAACTATGCATGCATACACTTAGAAATAATTGTACGGAAGTAAAGGTAAACGCAAACAAAACAATTAAGGAATCATAACTAGGCTAGCACCAAAAGGTGCTTAGCCGCTCATATTAATCATGCAAATCAATTCAATAATTAAGGGTACGAAATACATGAATTGAAAGTAAAAGAAATACAAAACGCTAATGCTTATCGTAGTGGAGTGACTTCTCCCTTAGAAACAGCTCCGTATGCTCCTCTAGATCTGCCTTGAGATTTTTCCCACGTTCTCAGAGTGTTGTGTGTGGAATGGGATGATTAGAAATGCTGGAATTCGTGGGGAATTTATAGGCCAGATCTGGGTTACGGCGTAACCAATATAGGAGTTACGCCGTAACCTTCTATTTCTTCGTAAAATGCACTAGATCTACTGGTTACGGCATAACCTTATTAATGGTTATGCCGTAGTCTTCAATAAACTCGGTTACGTCGTAAGTGATGCAATAGTTACGGCGTAAGTATCAGCGGCGTGGAACCTCATATGACCTAATGTAGTTACGTCGTAACCTTTGGGAAGAGTTACGCCATAACCTTCTGATAAGTTGGCATTCTGAGTCACGCAATAGTTACGGCGTAATGTGAGAGATGAGTTACGCCATAACTTCTTCAAAATAGCATACTCTGATAAATCTTTAGATATTTCTCCAGTTCCGCGTCTCTTTAGCTCCAATGCTCGTAATTTACCTGAAAGTGGAAAACAATGGAAAACAAGCGTAAATCCATATAAATGATATAAATAACGAGCATTATTGGGGGAAATTGACACTTAATATTCAGGACTATTTGATGTTATCAAATATCCCCCACTTGAACTCTACTTGCCCTCAAGTAGACCTTATTAGATAGATTTCTAAAAAGATATCTCCCATAACCTGGAAAATATGAATTTATAAATCCCTTATTCTAGAATAAAACAAAGCCGAACACCTCACGAAGGGGAACAAACACTCAAATCTCTCAACTATTCTAAGTGTCAATTTCGGGGTGATCACTCAATCGCACAGTCATAGCATGTATTCTATCATAAGCTTGGCGGTTACACAAATCTCCACCACTAGAGTTAAGGGCTAAACAATTCTCGAAGGCAATATGGGTAGACACGACAAGGGTTAAGGGGTGACTCGTCATTACTAACATGTCACGGCGAACTGGACAAAATCAATGATACATGACCAAATCCATGGCCAAGACACCAAAGATTGCTCGCTGCATCACCTAGACACGCTTCATGACTAAAGGGTAGGATGAGACATGGGATATATAATTGGTGAAAAATAAAAAACAAGCAGGTAGTCTAAATCTATAACCAAGTCATCACCACTTACCGTCCGCCCAAAGTTCAAGCTTTGAAGTCAAGAAACCGGATCATGAAATGCAAGGTAGATGTGTCATTAGAGGACGTTGTGATGGGCACACTACCTTTTCTCCAACCGTTGGCATAACTACCAACTCTAATCTTCAAATGTGACCAAGGTGGCCTCCTCGATACTAAATCAATAAAGCTCATACTACAGTGCTTATAACATCGTACTTTACAATAAACATAATCATAACAACTTTTTTTTTTTCTGAATCATTTTTTTTGAATCATAACTATAACATAACATAATATCCCCCCACTTGAGATGAACAATGGGAATTCGGAGGGTCTTCAATGATCTTCAGAAATGTTGTCGATGAAAGCGTGATTTCCGAACCTTTCCACTTGAACCTTGAACTTAGGCAAACGATGACTTCCCAATCACAAATAAAGACTACAGGGTAGGCTAAGGTGTAAAGGTGTATCAAAACAATATATCGGGTGAACAAAATAAAAGGAATGGCTCAGAAGGGTGAATCTAGGGGTATCTTGCACTAAAGATGAGTGCAACAAAAGGGTTTCACATGGGGGTCGAAAAGTCGAGGTGACTAATCGATAGACTCACAATGGTAGGCTGTTTGGGTGATAATCCTATAATATTGCCTTCTAAAACTGAAAAGTCCAAATACATCGAGCTAACTCAACATACCTCGTCTATGGTCTCGAAATGATGCAAAGGCCAAGTTCTAAAGTTTACAAGCTACCGGCACACTCATAATTTGGTGGATTTGGGGTAAAATATAGGAAACGGATAAGGCTAATCTCACCATATAATATCAAGGGTTTTACGTGCTCGGCTAAGGTCTAATCTAGTTAGGTTATGAAAAACATGTCGAAATTTTAAAAATGGCATAATTTTTCAAAATAAACTAGAAAAATGAGGGAGAAATAAAGTTCAAGAGATAATTCTACTCCCGTCCCCCCACTTGAGTTGTACAAAGTCCCTTTTGTACTAGACATTAAATAAAGGTGAAGAGAAAGGTAGAATTGGAGCGAGAACTTCCCTGAAATTTGCTCCATAAAGAAGGAAGGCTCACGAACAAGAGACATGCCTTCATATAAGCGTCATGAACAAACTTCAATCCCTGAAATCACAATACCAACAAGCATAATTCAAAAAAAAATGAAAAACGAAAAACAAACCTAACTCACTTTCGTAGGAATCACGGTTGCATTTAGCGAATGCAACAAGCCTTTTAAACCACTTGGTGTTCCAAGTGGACGAGTGAAGTCTCGTGAGGGTTTACAGGGAACACACCTACAAAGTTCATTTAAAATACTAATACAAGGTTATTGTATTTTGAAATGAAAGAATTAAAGCAGAGGAAAGTTACGTCGTAACTCTTTGGAGGGAGTTACGCCGTAACTGGCAAAACCTGGAATGAGCTGCAAAGCGAGTAGTTACGGCTTAACCACTGAGATGGTATTACGCCGTAATTGGTAATGCGTCAAGAATTCTGCTGCTAAAATGTTAGTTACGGCGTAATCACCAAGATGAGTTACGCCGTAACTCTGTTTAGATCAGCAACTGCAGCAGCAATTAGTTCCTCGTTTCCTGCAAAAATAGTTAGAAAACACAAAACCATACAGAAATGGAAATAAAACAAAAGAAAGGGATAATTCGGGTTGTCTCCCGAAAGAGCACTTTTCTTTATTTACGAGTCTTTAAGTTAGACTCAGAGCCGCGAGGCTTCTAAGGTGGTCTTTAGATATGGCCCACTTCCACCATTCGTTGGCACTCATTCATCAAATTGTCGAACCTTTTTTTTTCTTGTATAATTACTGATGCTATCTGTTCCAGACTTATGTGAAAGCCATTTATCACATGATTTTCCCCGGTCATCATCTTCAGTAATAAGACTACTAGTAATGCTGATGCTGGATCTTGTACCGTCAATTGTGTCAGTGAGATGATTATACTTATATTGCTTAACCAGCCCCTTATGGATTTTTGAGTTCCCAAATCTTATTTTGTACCAATCTTCCAATGCTAACTCAAGATCATGTCTTTCTCCCTTATGAGGGTATATCCATTCACCCACATTTCTTTCACATTTTTGAGGACGAGTAAATGGTGGCCATGTTGTCACTGATTTGCTATCCTTGGTTGACATTGAGTTGCAAAAATGTTTGTTTGGATCCGGAGTTTCCTCAATGCTTTGGACAATTTCATCCTGTTTCTACTTACAACTATCAATATTCTCTCTACTATCATCAGTAATAGGATTAGAGTGTAGAGTGGGATCTAGCGATTGAACATTAACAATGTCAACATTATTAGAAATTTCAATTTTTTGTTTTAAATGCTCTTTCATACTAAAAGTGATTCGTTCATTTTCAGTTCCCAAAGAAATTTGTTTTTCAAAAACCTTAATCTGAGCCCTACAAGTGGCCATAAAAGGTCTTCCAACAATTAAGTTATAAGCCTCCCATTTTCCCATGTCAATAACCACAAAATCGGTAGGGAAGAAAAATTTTCC
Organism: Chrysanthemum makinoi; assembly: GCA_910596185.1. Classification (NCBI taxonomy): domain Eukaryota; kingdom Viridiplantae; phylum Streptophyta; class Magnoliopsida; order Asterales; family Asteraceae; genus Chrysanthemum; species Chrysanthemum makinoi. The sequence continues at coordinate 31,138,172 of OU343217.1, forward strand.
AATTTTTAAAAGCACATTGTTCACAATTCCCCTCGGTACAGCCTTAGAGGAATCAGCCATTTCAATCATAATAGTTGTTTCTTTTAAATTGGTAAGTTTGATTTTTTCAAATAAAGTGGTAGAGATAAGGTTTACCCCAGCCCCTAAATCAGCTAATGCGGGAATCTTAATGTTACCAATAGTACATGGGAGAAGAAAACTTTCCTGGTATTGCTGTTTTTCAGGAAGTTGGCTTGGTAAGACCTCGTCGTCTTCTGATTTATCATCCTCTCTTAGGTAGTTTATCCCGGAAAGATCATTAGTGATAGAGGATGTGCACTGCTCTATCTTTGCTTTATCTTGCGTAAATATGGCCTTGCAGGCTATGGCTTTAGCATTACTTGTTTCAAGGTTTTTAGCCAATTGCCCAATTTGTGTTTCGAGGTTTTTAATTGCAGCATCTTGGTTACGTAGGTTCATATTGGTGTCCTCCTTTACTTTGACCATCCATTCCTTGAGTTTATCTCCCTTTTTTGTAGATTCTTCAATGTGCATGTGCATTATTTCCTCAAGGCTAGGTTTAGGAGGATTATTTTTTATTCTAGTGTAGAACCCAGGGGATTTTCTCGATATCTGGGCCCGTTATTATTGTGGCTGTTGAAAGGGAATTTTCTTCCATAGTTAACTTCTCCGATCCTTTTAACTTCTTCGTTGGAGGAACATTCTTTAGAAGGTGGAGTCTCGTTTTGCTCTACTTGAATGGAATGCACATTTTCCTTGAGCTTCTTCATTTCTCTTCCAAGGCTTTCTAATTTTTTGTTTATTGCTGCAAGGCCTTCCATATCATCAATCTTACTTCGGTTGCTTCCTCCATTGTGCCATTTGTGAGAGTGGTCTGCCATTTTTTGAATAGTTTCTAAAGCCAGAGTGGGTGTCATACTAGGGATCGGCCCTTGAGAATCAATCATTTGTCTTGATGAGATGTTCAGTCCCTTGTAGAAGACGTTCACCTTTTGTTGGCTGATAAGGTTTTAAAATGTACCATTTTGAGGGGTCGTTTAAGTCCTTATTTGATCACATTTGTATCCGTTATTACTTAATAGCGTTCCTTTTCACTTTTTAGGTCTCTTGAAGGCAAATTGCTGTAATGGCACTTATTTGGATGAAAAGGCGCGGATATACGAAGAAAATGGCCAAAGTCAAGAATCGAGACACTCAAGCTGCTGAAATACAAGGGGATGGCGTCAGGTGTTATTTGTGACGCCATCGCATCACTTTTGTTATGGCTCAGTAGCCAAATTTCTTATTTTCATGTGACGGTGTCAGGCTTTAAAAGAGTAGGTCGTCACAACTCAGACGACCTAGATTTGATCCAGACGGCGTCAGAGGCTGAAGAGGACGGCGTCACAAGCATAAGGTGACGCCGTCGCAAGACTAACGTGGCCAAGACGAAACCCTAATGACGGCGACCCGACGGTGTCACAATTCATAAGGTGACGCCGTCGCAATTGTAATCTTATATATAGAATCCGAATTTTTTAGTTTTCAGTGTGTAGTCTTTTGGAGTAAAAACCTAAACCGAACCAAGGCTGTCTTGTACAGTATTTTAGGGTTCCAAACCCTATCTTACATCAAGATAAGTATTTTACTTCATTAATTCAATTATGTCTTCAATTACTTGTGTGTATGCTTGCATGTTCTCCATGTCCGGCTAATTTACTTGTGTGTTTGCTTAGGGAATATGAAACTTAATTATTGAATATTGATTGGTTGTCTCTTATCTTAATTGTTAATGATCTAGTAATGCGATAGGTCATTCGTTGTGTAGTTAATGCTTGATTAATCTTTGTGAACCTTAGACTATAACGCCTAGAGTAGTTGTAGGCTAAACCATCCAAAGAGTACCTTAGAGTTAGAGTCTATAATTCCTAGAGATTTTGTTGACGAGACCCTTTGGTAGTTTCAAAGAGTTAGGGACAAACGCATACCCTACGACTTTAGACACACAACGCGATTAAGAATAAGGACGTGACAATTCAACCATCAATACGAGATAATTAAGGAGTAATAAAACCTAAGTAAACACATCTTTAAACTATCATACGAGCAGACATAGACTACATACACCTTAGATTAGATAATTAGATAAGTAGAGTAATCGGTAGAAATACCAACCCCCAAATCTAAACCCCGAGATTCGTACCTTTCTAATTCCTAAAAAATATAAAAAGATAAAAAATAATCTTCCTCAACCCCAACCTTAGCGTAGTAACTTCTCACTAGCATTCCTATTCCCCTAGAGAACGATATCAATACCCGTGGCTTACCCTAATACTACACTACAACGATTAGGTTCACTGCCTAGGGTGTTATAAAACTTGCTCGAAGAAAAGGAAGTTTCTTTGACCCTGAACGACGCGTGTAGCGTTATCAAGTTTTTGGCGCCACTGCCGGGGATAGCGTTATCAAGGATAAGTTACCTTAAACATAGACAACCAATCAATATTGCTTTGACAAAATTATAATTATTGGGCATTCAAACTGGATGAGGCACATTTTAAAACCTTAATTATCTCCTATTGATAATTAAGTTTCAAATTTCCCGTTTTAGGTTCATTTCCTCCAGTTTGGCGCCGCTCCTGTTTTAGCGTTATCACGGATAGGTTTTTACTCCAAATAAGGGCTTAAACGACCCCTAAAAAAGGTACACACTTTATTTGATAAGGTTTTAAAATGTACCTTTTTGAGAGGTCATTTAAGCCCTTATTTGATCACTTTTGTATCCGTTATTACTTAATATCGTTCCATTTCACTTTTTAGGTCTCTTGAAGGCAAATTGCTAGAATGGCACTTATTTGGACGAAAAGGCGCGGATATACGAAGAAAATGGAAAAAGTCAAGAATCGAGACACTCAAGCTGCTGAAATACAAGGGGACGGCGTCAGGTGTTACCTGTGACGCCGTCGCATCACTTTTGTAACGGCTCAGTAGCCAAATTGCTTATTTTCAAGTGACGGTGTCAGGCTTTAAAAGAGTAGGTCGTCGCAACTCAGACGGCCTAGATTTGATCCAGACGGCGTCAAAGACTGAAGGGGACGGCGTCACAAGCATAAGGTGACACCGTCGCAAGACTAACGTGGCCAAGACGAAACCCTAATGACGGCGACCTGACGGCGTCACAATTCATAAGGTGACGCCGTAGCGATAGTAATCTTATATATAGAATCCAAATTTTTTAGTTTTCAGTGTGTAGTCTTTTGGAGTAAAAACCTAAACCGAACTGATAACGCTACACGCGTCGTTCGGGGTCAAAGGAACTTCCTTTACTTCGAGCAAGTTTTATAACACCCTAGGCAGTGAACCTAATCGTTGTAGTGTAGTATTAGGGTAAGCCACGGGTATTGATATCGTACTCTAGGGGAATAGGAATGCTAGTGAGAAGTTACTACGCTAAGGTTGGGGTTGAGGAAGATTATTTTTGTGCTTTTTATGTTTTTTAGGAAATGGAAAGGTACGAATCTCGGGGCTTTGGATTTGGGGGTTGGTCTTTCTACCGATTACTCTACTTATCTAATTATCTAATCTAAGGTGTATGTAGTCTATGTCTAATTATTGTGTGCTCGTATGATGGTTTAAAGATGTGTTCACTTAGGTTTTATTACTCCTTAATTATCTCCTATTGATGGTTGAATTGTCACGTCCTTATTCTTAATCGCGTTGTGTGTCTAAAGTCGTAGGGTATGCGTTTGTCCCTAACTCTTTGAAACTACCAAAGGGTCTCGTCTACAAAATCTCTAGGAATTATAAACTCTAACTCTAAGGTACTCTTTGGATGGTTTAGCCTACAACTACTCTAGGTGTTATAGTCCAAGGTTCACAAAGATTTAATCAAGCATTAACTACACAACGAATGACCTATCGCATTACTAGATCATTAACAATTAAGATAAGAGACAACCAATCAATATTCAATAATTAAGTTTCATATTCCCTAAGCAAACACACAAATAAATTAGCCGGATATATGGAGAACATGCAAGCATACACACAAATAATTGAAGACATAATTGAATTAATGAAGTAAAACACTTATCTTGTGGTAAGATAGGGTTTGGAACCCTAAAATACTGTACAAGACAGCCTTGGTTCAGTTTAGTTTTTTACTCCAAAAGACTACACACTAAAACTGAAAAATTCGGATTCTATATATAAGATTACAATCTCGACGGCGTCACCTTATGATTTGTGACGCCGTCGGGTCGCCGTCATTAGGGTTTCGTCTTGGCCACGTTAGTCTTGCGACGGCATCACCTTATACATGTGACGCCGTCCCCTTCAGTCTCTGACGCCGTCTGGATCAAATCTAGGCCGTCTGAGTTGCGACGGCCTACTCTTTTAGAGCCTGACACCGTCGCTTGAAAATAGGCAATTTGGCTACTGAGCCATCACAGAAGTGCTCTGACGGCGTCGCAATTAACACCTGTCACCGTCCCCTTGTATTTCAGCAGCTTGAGTGTCTCGATTCTTGACTTTGGCCATTTTCTTCGTATATTAACGTCTTTTCGTTCCAATAAGTGCCATTCCAGCAATTTGCCTTCAAGAGACCTAAAAAGTGAAAAGGAACGATATTAAGTAATAACGGATACAAAAGTGATCAAATAAGGGCTTGAACGACCCCTCAAAAAGGTACATTTTAAAACCTTATCAAATATCCCTACACTTGGTATTTGCTTGTCCTCAAGCAAACGTGCTTTTAGCCAATTAATTTATAAGTTAGGGGTCATGAAGCATTGGTTTAGAATAATCCACAACACATATAAGCCCCGCAAAAGTCATAACAAGCATGGGAATTACATACTAGCACCTCACATGGGGTGTTTGGGTACTCACATCTCTCGGGTGTATATGAAATATAACAAGTTGGAAATGGAAGATAAACACTCATTAACCGGTCCTAGTACATAGATTACCATAGGCTTGAGAATAGATCAAACCTCCATCTCTTTGCCGTAAGCACCTAGGAAAGACTATCAAAGAGGTCTTTAAAGGGTTGTAATGTCAGGCTTACGGTAGGGAAACAAAGGGTTTGGTGGGATAGGCTATTTAGTGGTGGCAAGTAAAAAATCTCTATGTTACAAGCATACGAAGAATGGCGTTGCTAAGCCAAGACTCGACACTCTAAACTCTAGATAACTGAAACACACAAACATAAATTTAAAGGATAGATGTAGGATGGTAGCCCGTACTTTTTTTTTTTTTTTTTTTTTTTTACACTCTATTTTTTTTATTTTTTTTTCATACACTTTAACTCTACCATCCTCTACGGTAACATCAAAATGATAGGGATTTATAGGCACATCCCTACACTTGAGTTTTTATTACTCTAACACTAATTTGACCCGAATTGAAAATATCAAAACACTTGGGGTACGTTATTACGCAAATAAGGGAATTTAACGTTCCCTTCTAGTCATTTCATAAACTTTAACTTTTCCCATGAGTCCCAATCGTCCCAAAACTGTATACAAAGGATATGACTCGACTTAGCAACTCATGCAAGCAACTAGATAATTGTACTAAGGGTTTTTAGGGTGATAACAATAATGCACTAAAAGTGAGTGCATACAAGGTAGGCTAAGGCGATTTGGGTGTATATTTGGGGGTGGGGTGTAAACAATGCTCTTCATTGATATTTCGGAAAAACCAAAACATCACGAGAACCGCGAAAAGGATAGGCTCTGAGGGGTTAACTAGGGGTATCGTGTACTAAAGATGAGTACAACGCAAAGGTGTGGGGGAATTACTCAACCGATGTGGAAGAAGTAATTATATTACGAGTATCAAACAAGGGTTATCCTAATGCCTCTTATCATTTAGTTATTCCTAACTACACAAGTGTAGTCTTACTAGCGATCTCGGGATGCATCACAAAACAAGTTCTAGAATCTAATATACTACCGGTTCACACACTAAGCATTAAAGATGAATGCTTTAATTCCTACTAATCTAAGGGTGATCCTCACATTTTGGGTGGAATTTAGGTGGTAAAGGGTTTTTGTGCTAGTCATTCCTATCCGTGAGACGCTTTTGTTAAGACTAATGGCCCACTCCTATATGTCATGAAAAAATTTAAATTTGGTGCCAAAATTACCCTAACCGACATTTTCTCATGGTTTATTACACAAATGCAATTGGACAAAGCAAATAATCAAGGATAAGCATAGTTTCAAAGTTCCCGTTTTGTTTTCCATCCCTACACTTAAACTGAACATTGTCCCCAATGTTCCCCGAAAGTATCAAAGTTATGATAATGGAAGGTAATTAAAAATGAAAGAAGCTAATACTCCCCTGATTAGCTCGGTAGGATCCGTGAAAAGTGGTGGTTAAATCCTTTTCAAGAAGAATGTATGCGTGAAAAGCTCCTTCCAACCTTATGTATCTTCTTCTTAGTAAATTAAACCTGCACACTTGAAGAAAACAAACAAAACTTTCACGTAAAATCGGCGGTAATAATATATATAAGACTCTACTAAACTAGGATATAATGCTTGTGGAATGGATGTTTACAGAATTTCTGGAAAATTAAGACCTGGAAAATTCCAAAAATTTATAAGTAGCTCAGAAAACGAGAAAAAAGTAATCTGTTATTTTTACTCCTTCCTAACGCCGTCATGTTACGATCCTGACGCCGTCAGGTTATCCTGACAAAAACTGGTCTGCGATTTTCTGGAAAAAATTCTGGAAAATTTACATCTTTAGAATCTGGAAAAATTTCTGCAAAACGTCCATTATGACTCGATACAAGCATTTGACTCGAACAAACACACATATATATCTTTTAATTAATTGAAATTCTCATGTTTACGTTTCTTTTGAAAACGTGTATAATCCTCCCTACACTTATCCTTTATGTAAAATACCTTTATATGCACTTAAGACAGGGTAAAAACAAAATAAAATATTTTTACAAATTTAAACATGAGAATAAGCAATCAATAAAAGATATATGACACGAACAAACAACATTAAGCACGGTTGCCTCCCACGAAGCGCTTTTCTTTATTTATGAGTCTTGTAGCGAGACTCGTAGTCGTGCTCCTACGTTGTCTCGTTTTGCCTTCTCAATGAGAATTCTATCATGTTGACAAAATTTTTATCGACTCTATACCTAGGCCCTAGGGTCAAGCAATCCTTATAATAAAGCCTCCTTCTTTCCTACATAAATTTATAACCTTTTTCAACATCGTCCTTGCTTTTGTCCTCAAAAGCTTTGATGTTGTCTCGTTCAAAAATGGGTAGATGGCCATATTCATTTGTTTTCCAAGGCATCCTATAAGTGATCTCATCGGTTCCTTCCTTAAACCTAACCGTTCCATCATACTTGTTATGGCTCATCTTAGATGTTTCAACAAACGGTTTTCCAAGCACTACTTGGGATAAGCTATAGTCAATGACGCATCCTATATCTTCTAGGACCACAAAATCAACTAGGTAGGTGAAATTTCCTATAAAGACATGTACATCCTTAACTCTTCCCACAAAGTTGCAAACTCCACCTGGATACTTAAGGTCCCTCCTAATATTAAGTCGCTCATTCATAATGTCATTGCAGATAGCAGATGACATCACATTAATGAGAGATTCCGTATCTATGTAAGCATGGTCGACACTCCTATATCCGATCATACAAGGGATTTTTAGGTTCCAAGGATTTCCTCTCCTAATCTTTGGGCATATCCTAATGATGGGTGATCGGGGATTATCGGTTATGTATCGATGGTAAGCAACCTCTTCCTTAGTGGGGTAAAGATTGAAATAAGCACTATCCTCTTCATTCACGTTCATCCTATTTAGCTTCATAAGCTCTCCAATACGAGCTCGAAGTTGGTTGGCCAAAGCTGGATCAAACGGTGGGTATTTGTTTGGTGGTAAAGTGTAGTTTGGTGGTTGGTTATCACCTTCCATGATGAAAAGTGATGGGATTACGAACAAAGGTCACGAAGAAGGGGGATAGATTATGAGAAAGCTAAAAATGAGAAAAATTTACTTGATAGGAATCAAGCAAAGAAACCTAAACGAGGTGGACTAGCTAGCTATTCTATTCCCCGGCAGCGGCGCCAAAAACTTGATAACGCTACACGCGTCGTTCGGGGTCAAAGGAACTTCCTTTTCGTTGAGCAAGTTTTTCAACACCCTAGGCAGTGAACCTAATCGTTGTAGTGTAGTATTAGGGTAAGCCACTGGTATTGATATCGTTCTATAGGGGAATAGGAATGCTAGTGAGAAGTTACTATGCTAAGGTTGGGGTTGAGGAAGATTATTTTTTATCTTTTTATATTTTTTAGGAATTAGAAAGGTACGAATCTCGGGGTTTGGATTTGGGGGTTGGTATTTCTACCGATTACTCTACTTATCTAATTATCTAATCTAAGGTGTATGTAGTCTATGTCTAATTATTGTGTGCTAGTATGATAGTTTAAAAATGTGTTTACTTAGGTTTTATTACTCCTTAATTATCTCCTATTGATGGTTGAATTGTCACGTCCTTATTCTTAATCGCGTTGTGTGTCTAAAGTCGTAGGGTATGCGTTTGTCCCTAACTCTTTAAACTACCAAAGTCTCGTCTACAAAATCTCTAGGTATTATAGACTCTAACTCTAAGGTACTCTTTGGATGGTTTAGCCTACAACTACTCTAGGTGTTATAGTCTAAGGTTCACAAAGATAAATCAAGCATTAACTACACAACGAATGACCTATCGCATTACTAGATCATTAACAATTAAGATAAGAGACAACCAATCAATATTCAATAATTAAGTTTCATATTCCCTAAGCAAACACACAAGTAAATTAGCCGGACACGGAGAACGTGCAAGCATACACACAAGTAATTGAAGACATAATTGAATTAATGAAGTAAAACACTCATCTTGATGTAAGATAGGATTTGGAACCCTAAAATGCTGTACAAGACAGCCTAGGTTCGTGATAAGGTTTTAAAATGTACCATTTTGAGGGGTCGTTTAAGCCCTTATTTGATCACTTTTGTATCCGTTATTACTTAATATCGTTCCTTTTCACTTTTTAGTTCTCTTGAAGGCAAATTGCTGGAATGGCACTATTTTAGGGTGTCTTGTACAGTATTTTAGGGTTCCAAACCCTATCTTACCACAAGATAAGTGTTTTACTTCATTAATTCAATTATGTCTTCAATTATTTGTGTGTATGCTTGCATGTTCTCCATGTCCGGCTAATTGATTTGTGTGTTTGCTTAGGGAATATGAAACTTAATTATTGAATATTGATTGGTTGTCTCTTATCTTAATTGTTAATGATCTAGTAATGTGATAGGTCATTCGTTGTGTAGTTAATGCTTGATTAAATCTTTGTGAACCTTAGACTATAACACCTAGAGTAGTTGTAGGCTAAACCATCCAAAGAGTACCTTAGAGTTAGACTTTATAATTCCTAGAGATTTTGTAGACGAGACCCTTTGGTAGTTTCAAAGAGTTAGGGACAAACGCATACCCTACGACTTTAGACACACAACGCGATTAAGAATAAGGACGTGACAATTCAACCATCAATAGGAGATAATTAAGGAGTAATAAAACCTAAGTGGACACATCTTTAAACCATCATACGAGCACACAATAATTAAACATAGACTACATACACCTTAGATTAGATAATTAGATAAGTAGAGTAATCGGTAGAAATACCAACCCCCAAATCCAAACCCCGAGATTTGTACCTTTCCATTTCCTAAAAAACATAAAAAGCACAAAAATAATCTTCCTCAACCCCAACCTTAGCGTAGTAACTTCTCACTAGCATTCCTATTCCCCTAGAGAACGATATCAATACCCGTGGCTTACCTTAATACTACACTACAACGATTAGGTTCACTGCCTAGGGTGTTATAAAACTTGCTCGAAGAAAAGGAAGTTCCTTTGACCCCGAACGACGCGTGTAGCGTTGTTGGAATCACTCCTAAACCTAATTCAAGTGTTAGTGATTCACATGTAATAGTTAGCTTAATATGGCCTTTATGTTAGTAATTAGCCTTAGGCTTATGTAGAAGGCCCATAAGCCTAGGCCTAGTCCAATAAGGAAAAGGAAGGGACTAGGAGTGTTGCCCTAGGTCCCTCTCCTATAAATACCATGTAATAACCTCACTTGAGGTTGGTTGTTCATTTACTCTTTCATTCCTACGCCTAACTCTTCTTTACATTTATACGTGTGTTTGAGTGAGTTGTTCATCCGATCTTCTCTCTATCTCTATCTATTGTGCTTGTGTTGTAAACTTAGTGACCTAACAGTGGTATCAATCGCCAAATAGTTGGGTGAATCGGTTTGTTTTTGAAGTGGGTTTTGGTCCTACGCGTAACTACCGGTTTACCAACTTTGGTTCACTTAAAAACACATTTTTTACACTTTTTAATCCAAGATTCTTGTACTTTCAACGTTTTAAGGTGTTAAAATAACTGTTTTTGGCAAAAAGTTTCAACCTTTACGTGTGGATCATTGTTTTTTAGCTAGGTTTTTTACGTGGTAGATGCTCTACGCGTAACAGTTTTAGACACTTTGGATCATCAAGTTTCACACTTTTGTGTTCTTGGTGATATTGAAGCTATCTCATCATAAAAAACTGGTTTAGAAACATCTTTGGGCAAAAGTCATTTTACGAGTAGTTTTACGCGTATCAAAACCCTAAAACTACGCGTAACTCATTCCTTGGTTTGATCTTCAGTTTTCGTGGTTTACTCCGTGTTTTGTTGCTTGGATAAGCCTGAAAATACGTCGACTTTGGATATCTTTTGCACTGTGATAGTGTAAAAGATCACTTGAGCAAAAACCCTAAAATTACGCATAACCGTAGAGTTTTTATGCATAAGATTTATCTTACGCCTAAGCTTTGTCTTACGCATAAGTTAATCCTACGCCTAAGTCTTCTACGCCTAACTTACTGTTTCTGCATAACTTTAGTGCTTTTCTCCTTACTTACGCGTAAGCTAAACCTACGCGTAACTTTTGTTGTTACGCGTAACTTTGGTGTTTTTACGCATAAGTGCTACTTGGATTTATTGTAATTTCTACGCCTAAGGATACTTCATCAACAAAGGTTCATTCAACTACAAAGATCCATTTAACAACACAAGTTTTCAACATGTCACAACCACCATACTCTAGCTATTTTCCTTACACTTATAATCAATAACAACAACAACAACTAACTCCACAACATCAACAATTTAATCATCAACAACAGATTTATCAACAACAATTTAATCAACAACATACTCCACAACTTGCAGCAATTCCACAACCTCAAATGGTTCAACCACCACCTAGTCTTCAAGTACAACCTTACACAAACTTCTACAATCAACATCCATCCAGGAGTACTATGAAGGAACCACCATGGTTTGGCAAGATGTGTGAAGCCTTAAGTAGCCAACAATCAATTCATGAAGCTGGCTCACTTGATAGACCTCCAATGCTCACTCCCGGGAATTATGATCAATGGGTGATAAGGTTCTTTAGGTTTTGTGATCTAAAGAAGCCACATGGAAAGTTTTTAAAGAAGGTCATTATGGAAGGTCCATTTCAAATGCCTACTGTTATCACACCCGCAGATCCAGATGCCAATCCACCAAGAGATGCTGTCACCAATATTGCAACTGTCTCAGACCTCACAGGTGATGAACTTCTACATTTTGAAGCTGATGAACTAGCAATGCAATACATCCTTCTGGGATTACCCAATCCGATCCTTCGAAGTGTTGATGCTCAAAAGACTGCTAAAGCAATGTGGGAACATATTCATCTTCTTATGGAAGGCACAACACTCAATCAGGAAGATATGGAATCCAAAATCTACTTGGCTTATGAACACTTCATGATTGAACCAGGAGAGACATTAGAGTCATATCATCATCGATTTTCAGACATCATCAATGATTTGGACAAACACAATATCATCATGCCACTAATTGCTGTCAACACTAAGTTCCTAAGTAGTCTTGGTCCGGAATGGGAGAAGTATGTCATTTTTCTCCGTCAAGCTAAAAATCTTCATCATGCTACATACGGACTGTTGTACGACAATTTGAAGCCTCACCAAAAAGAAGTTGACAAAGAAAGGGCTATCCGTGGACTCCCGACTCCACAGTCACTTCCGGACAATCAACAACTTGTTTTGTGGGCTCAAACTAGTGTTCCTCCTCAACCTGCTCCTCAACCAACTGCAACCATCAAACCATATGATCCGTCACAGCAACAACCTCAACAAACTCAAATGGTTCCATACAATAACAACAATGCTTACGTACTTTACTGTGAAGCTGATGAGGACTCCGATGCTTTTGATGAATTGCAACAAGGATTTGCTATGATTTCTAAAGCCTTCGGCCGGTATACTAACAGATCCAAAAATCGCATTCGTTCCTCATCAAACACAAGGAATCAGGCTGTTGTGAACAATGGACGTGTTGAAGTTCAGAATCGTGGTTATGGTCGTCAGATGGGAGGTGGTCAAGGGTTTAATACTATGGGCAGGAATAACCAGGGTGCTCCACAATAACAGAGAGCTCAAGTGGTTGAACAGGGAAATGCTCAGAATGGGGTTAATGGTCTTCGTTGTTATAACTGTAATGAGAAGGGTCATTTGGCTAATGCATGTCCTAAGCCGAGGACAAGAGGCAGTGCTTATTTCAAAGAGGCTATGCTCTTGGCTCTTAAGGATGAAGCTGGTGGAACTCTCTCCAACAAGGAACAAAGCTTTATGGCAGATGCAGACTCAGATGATGATATGGAGGACTTGCAGGCTAATGCAGCAGTCATGTTGATGGCACAAATGCAAGCTCTACACATGAGTGACACAGGCCCAGTGTATGACACTGACGGCTTGTCTCAGGTACATGAACAAACAATTATCATTAATGATCTATTATCCCCGCCCACTTCTGCATCTGACACGGATCAGAGTGTTCAACATGAGCCTTCTACATCTCATTTCGATGATCATCAACTAGACCCCGTAGTCACATTTGATGATCAAGATGACCTTATGGTTACCTTTGATGATCAAGTTGACTCCGTGGTTATACTTGAGGATCTAAATAATGACCATGTTGAGACTCACGTTGAACAAAATGATTCTATGTTTGATCCAGAATTTGAGCTCCGGACCTTAGTTAAAGACCAACAATCCCGAGTGAAACATTACCATGATGTCAATACCAAATTAAAAGAGAAAAATGCACTGTTAACCAGGGATAATGAATGCTTAATTCGACAAATCAACTTTTTCAAAACTCAAGAAAACCGTGAAAATGGTTTTGAAGTCGCTTTTGCAAATCACACCAAAACGAAAAATCTTTGGAACGACAGATTCGTGATCTAGCCGCTTCGAAGAATGCTTTGTTGTCTCAAATAGAACAAATGAAACATGAACATAAACAACAAATTAACGCTCTTACTTTGGAAACTTAAAAAGCCAAGGCTGAGTTGTTAACTTGGCAAAAACAGTTCTCTGAGTACAAAAAGCATTCAACGAAACGAATAGATGACTATCTTGAGGAAATTGTTGACTTACAAAACAAAATCAAGATTTAAAGAGTTTAAATGTGTTTATAAACAACAATGTCAATCACAACAATTCAAAAGTTTTCTTTCAAACCAAATCCAAATGGATATGGACCGAATCTTGCTGATTATAAACCTAAGTTTTCACACAGAGCATTCAAACAAAATCCTGAAGTTTACAGTGCAGAACATAGAATTGATGATTCAATTATGACTGTTGTTGAATATAATCGGATGGAGGAATTAGATGCTGATGACGAGAGTCGGTCAAAAATGGAAAATGTCGTTTATAACAAACCATTTAACTATTCAAAAGCCGTAAATTTTGTCACACAACAAGATACTTCTAACAAACCTTTGGTTATCACCCCAGTTTCTGAAGTCAGTCCTCAACCAAATGGTGCACAAATTAATGGTCCTTTACCTTCACTTAGTGAAGTAAAAACTAATGCCGAAAGTTGTCGCGTTATCAAATACTTTGACACTTTCCTATCTGACCTCAAAATTTTGGAACGTGAGATTGAATTTCATTCTGAAATAAAAGTTCAACATTTTCAATTGCCAATGGCGCGAGAACATAGAGATATTCTTCAGAAAAGAATTTTACCCCATGTAAAAATTTGAAAAATTGTGCACTATATTGGGAAAGGGATTTTCACAAGGAACTTGGTCTCATGAAAACAGTTTTTGAGAAAACAGAAACATCGATTTCAAATACTAAACGTAAAAAGAAACTGTTGAGAAAAGATGTTGATCGACTCTTGGAAGATGTTATCTGTGCTGATATCCATAATGCTGTGTTATTACATTCTTTGCCATATGCATCTGATAATATCTCTGCCGATTCTGTTGATATTGCTGCGAATACTGATACGGTGCATCAGATCGAGTCTTTAAAAGTTGAAAATGAACGATTGTCAAACGAACTTTCCAATGCAAAACGTCATCTTAATTGGTGTCAAAAAGATATTCACGATCAACAACTCGCTTTTCAAAACAAAATCGCCTAGTTGCGTGCAAAATCTTTTGATCCTAAAATTGAGCAACTGGATGATCAAAACGTGTCTTTTAAGTGTCAAATCTCAAAATATGAACAAGAACTTGCAAAAGTTAAAAAGGAATATGGTGTCATATTTGATTTACTCAAACAGACTCGTGATGAAGCATCAAACGAACTTGATCATTATCTTGCATACACTAAAGAAGTCATGAATTTTTCTGGAAATCTTCGTTCTGAAAATCAAGAGCTGGTGCACACTATCTTTAAGTTAAGGGAAATGTTAGGAAAGTATGAACAAGTTCAGCCTAGCATCATTAAGAGAGTTGCACCTGTAACACTTAGCAATCATGTCCCCAGAATACCTACTGACAAAACACAAATTACTAATGTGCTTCCCTCTACTGAAACAGGACTAGTTGCCTCTTTTCCAAACGTCCGCACTTCACAGCCTAGGAGCAATACACGGAAGAATAGGAAGTTGCGACCTAAGAAAAGACAAATAAAGAATGTAGAAGAACACCGTAGGACTTTGAATAAGACTCCAGTTGCACCCACTTTAGATATTGCGTCTAGCAAATGTAATGGAAAAAGTGTTGGAACTAATGTTGAACCTTTAAGTACTTTTGATATTCAGTCTGATGCTGCTTGTGTTATTTGTCGTAAAAGTATGCGTTCTGATTGTCATGATAAATGTATTGCTAAGGCTATCTTGTCTCGTTTATGGAATCCTAAGATTCGGAATACCTCTAGGCCTACTACTGTTTCTAAGTCTGTGCTAGGTAAACCGCCCTCTTTATATTCTAAGAAACAAATTGATGTCCCTGTAACTCCAGTATCACCTCCAAGGAATGTAGTACCACCTATTAATTTCACTAAGACTAAAGCTAAGACTAGTTGGAGATGGCAGAAATGGATACATAATACACTCGGATTTAAATGGATGCCTAAAATCATTGATGTGTGTATTTAAACTATAATTGCTGAGGAACCCTCTAACTCATCGGGTTCCACATCTACTTCTATTCCATCTGTGTCATCTGTGTGTAATGCAGGTGATACAGATCATCCTTTGGATTGTTGATAGCGGATGTTCCCCGACACATGACAGGCAACCTTAAACTGTTATCAAACTTTATCGCAAAGTTCATTGGCACTGTCAGATTCGGGAATGATCACTTCGCAGCTATCATGGGCTTACGAGATTACATCAATGGGAACATCGAAATTAGCAGGGTTTATTATGTGGAAGGCCTGGGTCACAATCTCTTTTCTGTTGGTTAATTTTTGTGATGAGACTTGGAAGTCGCCTTTAGGGAGAAAACTTGTTTCATTCGTGATCTACAAGGAAATGATCTTATGTCTGGTCAACGCTCATCCAGTCTCTACACTATCTCCATGAAATACATGATTGCTTCATCTCCCATATGTCTACTCTCAAAGGCTACATCTACAAAATCTTGGCTATGGCACCGTCGTCTCTCACATCTAAACTTTCAAACCATAACCAACCTTGCTCGACACAAACTTGTTGAAGGTCTCCCATGATTCTGGTATTCTAAAGATCACTTATGCTCAGCTTGTGAACAAGGGAAAAGCACTCGTGCTCATTTTCCTTCAAAGATAGAACACAGCTCTCAGCATGTGCTTCATCTTCTTCACATGGATTTGTGTGGCCCGATGTGCGTGCAGACAATTAATGGCAAACACTATATCTTGGTAATTGTTGATGACTACTCAAGATGGAATTGGGTTTATTTTCTTCGAAGTAAAGATCAAGCTCCACAGATGATCATCACCTTTCTCACGAAAATTCAAATTCAGCTCAGGAACACCGTCAGACAAATTCGAACAGACAAAGGAACTGAATTTATGAATCAAACTCTTCGGGAATATTATGAGAAAGTGGGAATTGAGCATCAAACATCCATTGCCCGCACACCAGAACAAAACGGAGTTGTTGAAAGACGAAACCATACGTTAGTGGAAGCTGCCAGAACGATGTTAATCAATGCTAAACTTCTAGATTACTTGTGGGCTGAAGCTATCTCAACTGCATGCTACACGCAGAACCGCTCATTAATTACAAAACGCCACTACAAAACACCATTTGAGCTTCTCCACAACCGTAAACCGAATCTCAAACACTTTCATGTCTTTGGATCTCTTTGCTATCCGAATAATGATCGTGATGACTTTGGAAAGCTCAAAGCCAAAGCTAACATTGGAGTCTTTATTGGATATTGTGAGAATTCTAAAGGTTACCGGATCTGGAATCGACGTACAAAACAGGTTATGGAAACAATTCATGCTAATTTTGATGAACTTACAGAAATGGCTTCTGAGTATAACAGCTTGGAACCCGGTCACAACCGCTTAAACTTCCCCCAAACCCCATCATTAGCTGAAACAAGCCCTCAGCTTACTCGTCAAAAAATGGAAAGACTATTTGCTCTTCTGTTCAGTGACGATATTGATGAACGTGCTCCAGGTGTATCCGCTGTTTCCGCTGCTCAACCTGATAATACTCCTATACCTGATACACATGCTACAACAACTTCTGTTGTAGAAGCACCACCAGTTGACTCTACAACAACAATTGAACAAACTGCTTCCAATGACGTAGAACCAGCTGATGATGTTCTGAATGCTGTAACCCCACCTGCAGATTTTGATCCAAATGCGTTCTTTAACCCGTTCGCCAATGAAACTGCTGCACCTGATGTTGCAGAATCATCTACAAGCCATTTGAATCCTCAAAATCTGCATAATGTATATCAACATCAACCTTCCACACACGTTGGACAAAAGGGACCATCCCTTGAGAATATTATTGGCAACCCGAATCAACCAGTCGTTACGAGACAACGTCTTCACACATATGGTGAACATTGCATTTATGCACTCACTGTCTGCCAATGAGCCTAAAATATTAAAGACGCAATGACAAAAGACAACTGGATTGAATCCATGCAGGAAGAACTCAACCAATTCAAACGTCTTGAAGTATGGGAACTGGTTGAAAGACCAACAGGGGTCTTCATCATTGGTCTAAAATGGATTTGAAAAAACAAATTGGATGCTAAAGGAACTGTAATTAGAAACAAGTCACGTCTGGTGGCTAAGGGTTATTGACAGGAAGAGGGTATTGACTTTGAAGAATCATTTGCTCCGGTTGCTCGCCTTGAGGCTGTTCAGATTTTTCTGGCATTTGCTGCTCACATGAACATCACGGTCTTTCAAATGGATGTAAAAACTGCTTTTCTCAATGGACAACTGAAAGAAACGGTCAATGTAAGCCAGCCAGAAGGATTCGTTAATCCAGAGTTCCCTAATCATGTCTACAAACTGAAGAAAGCTCTCTACGGTCTCAAACAAGCCCCTCGGGCGTGGTACGATAAGTTATCATCCTTCCTTATTGCCAATAAGTTTACCAAAGGTTCGGTCGACCCTACACTCTTTATACAATATCACGGGCCTCCCCTCTTAATCGTTCAATCTATGTGGATGACATCATTTTTGGGTCAACATATTTAAAATACTCAAATGCTTTTGCAAAACTTATGACAAAACATTTTGAAATGTCAATGATGGGTGAAATCACATTCTTCCTTGGAATGCAAGTTCATCAATCACCCCGTGGTATTTTCTTGAGTCAGTTCAAATATGCCCTTGAATTGTTACACAAATTTGGAATGCAAAACTGTGACACCTATGCCACACCAATGGCTCATACCAAGAAGCTAGACGCTGATTTACATGGGAAATTGGTGGACCCTACCAAATACCGTAGTATCATTGAGTCTGTTAGGTCACAAGGTTTACCACACAAGCTTATAAGAAAGATACAGAGGCGATTGAACAAGTATCCAAACACACACACACGATATAGAGTATACGGTTATGCGTGAAAGTGAGTGAAAAAAAACTTGAACAACCAACCTTCAAATGAAGGTTACAAGGGGTATTTATAGGAGGGAAGCTAGGGCAACACTCCTAGTTCCCTTCCTTTCCTTATTGGGCTAGGCCTAGGCTTCTGGGCCTTCTACATAAGCCTAAGGCTAATAACAAACATAAAGGCCATAATAAGCTAACTATTACATATGAGTAACTAACACTTGAATAAGGTTTAGGAGTGATCCAACAATCTCCCCCTCAGTGGATTACATATGAGTAACAAACCACTCAAGTGTTGGTGATGAAAAATGGTGAAGGCGTTGATGTAATAGTAGCTTTGACGTCTTCTGACATTCTTCTTTCTTGTGAGAAGAATTGCCTTGATTTACAATCTCCCCTTGTAGAGAGATGTTTACTTTGAACGATTAGGCTTTGACGTCATCATTAAATTTTGTTCGTTGATCATTGTTCTTTGTGATGAAAGTGATAGTATGTTGTTGTCTGCATCAAGTCTGCCTCAGGTCTGCTTCGCTGCTACAGTGTCTCCACGTCGTTCTTCAGCATGCTCACACGCTCTTTGACGTTGGAATTCAGTACTGATGGAGTTCTTTAAGTCTTTAAATTTGTAGATTCTCTGTGACGAAGAATCATTCTGACTGTTGTGTTGCTTTAGGATAGAACTTCCATTAGTGATGATGTTGGCGTGAGTAGAGAAGAATCTGCACGATCATTCCGCTCCAGAGCTTCCATAAGAAGGAAACATTTAAACGGTTAGTAATAAGCGGATTCCGGCACTTACAAGTTTGAACTTCGAGAGTGTTAACAGCATAGTGTGAAAACAAACTCTAATTCTTACAAAGGCCGTTCCTGAATCGGAGTCCCACAAGTGAGATAACCCGATGTACCGAAGTACACCTACGATCAGATGAGTCGCTGAGGTACACCGAAGCATCACCTCACGACTGTAGACCGTTTGAGACCACTAAGTGCAATCCACGGGGAGTTGCCGAAGCGACCTGCTGTCAGGGCTGTTTAATGTTGACCCTGGCAGGAGTTTCCATTCATTCACTGAGGATCACAAATGTGAACCTCTCATAAATGTTCTCGACAGATTGCTAAGATCTGTGAAGGACTCGATATGACCACTGATAACCTATTATAGATCATCAAGTGATTAAATGTCAAGTGTTACTAAGAGATCTTTTGATGAATCTCGTGGCTCTAGACTCAATAGTGCGTTTTGGTTTTCCTGAGCGGAGACTAGGGAGAGGGTCTCCTTCTTCAATACCAGCAATCTCTAAGAGAAAGCTGATAGTTTACGTAGGGTTCCCATTGAGAATGAAACAAGCTTCTGTTAAGAGAAATTGGTGGATAAGAAGGTTTTAGTGCATGCGTCACTGGGTCCATGACGACTTTTAATCTTCAATACCGGCGTCATCAAGTGACAACCAGTAGCATATGAATTGAACCCGGTTGTCTGCCCTAAGTTGAATAATCTGGAGGGCTATTTCTTTTCACCCTTTTCTTTGCATTTCTTTTTAATTCTTCAACTCCTTCTTTCTCCGATTCTCATTTTCTCCTTTTTACAATCATACCTAAGGACTTCTAAATACTAACTATTTGTGGTGTCCTGGGGTGGATCCCTCCGGCTCTGGCGGATCATAGGACGGTTATTCCGAACCTTAGTCACCTTATAACTCCATGACTAACCTATGTTGCCATAAAAAACTGATGTGAAAAATCTCTCAAAGTGTTTGTGAATGAAAAACATTTTAGTACCACGGTTGAGATAAGATTTTGCATAAATACTCCCCCTCCACATGTGCTTAAGTGTTTTAACGGTTAAAAGCACAGTGAGAAAGAGCGCGCACATTTTGAATTGATTAACTCAAGATAGACATTTCCCCCGCGAGACACGGTTACATGGCATAGTTAAAGAGTTGCATTGTCAGCTTTTAGGTGACAACTAGCTCTAATAACTACCTTGAAGGTGTAGACAATCCTCGAAAGGTCGTCAAACCCGTCAGAGTTCATGTTTATCAAGAGTTTCTCGAATGGTACATTCTACTCAGACAGGTCCTTTGCGAGACACGTTTACATCACTAGCGAACTAGCTTGAAATTATTACCCGTCAGGACAAGTCTTTTCGAGTTACTAACAGTTAAGCATCGTCAATTCGTTGGTTAAGCCTGAAGCACACAGATTCATTTGCATTTTACACAACATATTTCTTATCACGTATTTTCTCCCCCTCAAAATGGCATATTAAAGTGTTATTTTTGAAACGTTTGAGAATAAATATGACCATTTCGAGTGTTTGCAGGAAGAATGACTACTGAGAACAATTTTTGAACAACGTTTTGATTCAAGTACTCCCCCTCAACGAGTGATATAAACGGTTGAGGTTTTGAAAATCATAAGGGAAAGTACTTGTTCTTTTGAGCAAAACCTTGAAAAGTGAAAGGTTTGATAGGTTTTACTCAAAAGTAAGAAGCTTTCGCTCTTTTTATAAGGATTGTGGCACTGAAGCGTACCACGGGTCCTTTATTACAAGTACGGGTTTTACACTGTAATGTGTGCACAAGCCATATACATAATTAATCAAACATCCAAAATGATATGAAGAAAACAATTCAAGGGGGTACCAGAAGTGCAGTATGTTCCCAGGAGTGTGCACAGGGCGTTAAAATCCGTTATGTTTCTCCTGGTTCGACCACCGACATAACCTCCAAATCGTCGAACGATCCCTTCGAAACATCCGTTCATCAATCATTGTGATGATCCGTCTCACATCCCTCCTTTCCTGAGAATTCCAGAGCTTAGGAGACCCAATTTTCTGGCTTATATCCTTCAACCTGTATGCCAATCCATCCCTAACCAGCTTCAAAGTATGATCCCGAACTTTGGAGTTCACTACAACGCCATAAGCAGTCTTTGCAGTTCACTACGGTAAACAACGCCGAAAGTTTGGATGAGTGTATATTGAGATAGCTGTTGATATCGAAATCAAGCTTTGGAGGAGTGAAGTTGACACGCGTCTGATAGGATTCAACAGCCAGCTGGAGATCTTCTACACGTTCCTTGATGACATCCGTCTTATGACGGATGAAGTGACTTGATTCACGTTGTACTGCAGTTGAGAATTGTCTCATGCGACCCTGTACTTGGCAAGGTACTGTCTTCGATGTCATAGAGAGACAAATTCTCAAAGTCAGCCTCAGAGAAAGCATAGTCCCGTTCATCTTGTCGTTTGACTACGATCTTCTTTAGGAATGTGTAGTCCCACTTAGACGAAAGTTCAACGTGTATGATGGCAACGATATCTTTAGAACTATGCACGGCATGTTGAGACTTCTGAACCTGACAGCTTCTATAGTAGATTCGTCGGCGTTCAGGCCAGTGATGAATCCCATACAATGCATCTCGGGCGTATGCCTCCACTGTGTTGGAGAACAAGTGATTGGCACGTTCCTCAATGGCTATGCAGTTTGAGTAGACAGCTTTTGGGATGGAAGTGTCAACGACGTAGCATATTTTCTTGAATCATCGTCACCGTGGAGAAGAAAATCCAGGTCTTTGTTGAAGAAGTATCTGAAAGGAATCCTTGGTTCAGCTTTTTGTCCAAGTGTTGGTAGAGGTTTGGTCCAATCGGTGTAGTATGGAGGGTTGTCCCTTTGTGTGAAGTCAATGTTTGCTTCCGGTTTGAGCCAATCCATGTTGTTAGACATAGCTCGAGCAATGTTTTCAAGGTGATATTCGACTCGAGGTCACTTTCAGAGCTGTCTTTTAGAAGTTGAAATGCTTCATTCTTGATTCGTTTCAGCTCAGATTTCGTCATTTTCTTCACATGGAACTTTTCTTGCAGAATTTTTGCATGCTCCAATGTAGAGCCGTCTACCAAATTCTGACCTTCTTCAGGGTAGGGAGTGTTGTTAACAAGATTAGCAAACCATTCAAATTCCTCTGTTTTATCGTCATCTAGCCATGATACGACGTCAGTTTGAGGCGTCTTCTTCTTCTTCTTTTTCGAAGGCCTAGATGATGATTCTGGTTTTGACTTGTTTGGGAGAGGTGGGTTGTTGTAGGGGCTCAAGGACCTCTTCATCGTCACCAACCGTATACTCAAAGTGATCATCGGTTTTCTGAGTCGGGGGTGGTAACTCGGAATCGTCCTGAGGTTTTTTAGTAGAAGAACGAGGAGGAGATTTTTGTTGAACAGGAGCCCGTTGTGGAGGAGGTTGCATCAAAGAAGATTCACCAGACTGCTTCTGACGTTTAGGTGCAGAGTCTTTATCCTTATCCTTGTCTTCATCGCTCCTAGGACGTTTAGACTTTTCAGCTTCAAATCTACAAGCTTCTTGAAGTTGGTAGTCAGCAATGCTTGAAACAGCTTT